>OY978220.1:29298896-30033651 GCA_963854785.1 Vaccinium vitis-idaea | reverse complement strand
AGAGAGAGTTTTACTATATAAAAAGGCATCAAATACTTCCAAAGGAAAAGACATGGCCCACTCTAATGAATGATTCAGAGAGGAGGGAGGAAGGTGGGAGCTAGAATCCATCAATCCACTGATCCAGCTTTCAATTTGTAAGGGATTCTTGTGCAAGTGTTTTGGTTTTATTCTTTGGTTTTTCTTTTAAGTGATACAGCATACACTTGATATATATATATATACACATATATCTGGAGTTTTGGAGGGTTGTGCAATTCTTATATGCTAAAATGCAAAAGGAGCACTGGGTGGGACGAGGTTTGTCGTGATGTTTGTCTTTGATCGCTGCAACATTCTTCCTATGATATTATATACATACATGTTCGTACAACACTACTTAAATACACACAAGTCCCCACATATAACCTCTGTATTAGCTCATCACTCTTGTCGCTATATGTACATGTATATATTTTAACTCAAATCTCTAGCAAGTTGAGTTTAAAAATATGGTGACTAGAAATGCTACAAAACATAACATGTTCAAAAGTTTAAGATAATGAGAATTGTCTATCTAGTTGGTGATAGAATTGGGTTGAAGCACGTCCCGATATTCGAACCGTTCATCTCTTGAGGTTCACCAATGAGACAATGGATGAAAAGTATGAACGATAAGGGTAGATTGTTTTGAAGGCAAAAGTGATCGAATCGATAATCTTATTATTGGTCGTCCCGATATTCAAACCGTTCATCTCTTAAGATTCATCAATCAGACAATAGATTGAAAGTATGAATGATGAGGGTAGACTTTTTTGAAGGCAAACGTGAATCGATAATCTTACTATTGGTCATTTGATTTTAACCTGAATCTTTTTTTTTTTTTTTTTTGAGAAAGACCTGAATTTTCACTTAAAAAAATATGTTTGATGAGTTTTGCATGTTTAACAGTTCTGATCTTCAAAGTGTGTGATCTAGATTTCAACTTGAACCGAGTCCATTTGAAGAGTTGATACATATAAGACAAATGCTTGAGTGGTGGTACATTCGAGAATACAAAAATCCAAGGAACAATAAGCTCACAAATAGGTCAAAAGATGAGCCCCTGATTTTAACTTTGTGTAATTGAGTTCAAGATACTTCGGAGTAGAAAGAGATGTCTTGGCATAGTCCTAAGCTCTAGGCCCCAGTAGATTCCGTGCCCTGAGCCATGCAAACAATCTCTCTACTCGCTACACATCCAAAAAAGAAAAAAATAATCTAACTAAGTATCAAATTATATACATCGTGAATGGCTCGAATTATGAATGTAGAATACGAGAGTCGGTCGTCCTCACAAAGATGGTTCAATCCACCATATCCAATCAAGATCGACTAAAGCGGAGCCGGATCCATTTCAAGATAAACCAGAGATCTTAGCTACTCCGTTCACATGTATTTTGTCAACAGATAAACTTCAAATTTATGTCTACAGAAAAATGCAAATCTTTGACTGCAATATTCGAGAATACTAAAAGACCAACTGTCCAAGACTCCAAGTAACGATAAGCTTACAATCGAATTAACAGATAAGGCCTGTTTTAACCGTTGGCATATATAGTTATTAAGCTTAAAAAAGCAAGTAGTAGGAGTATTATTTTAAACATACAAAATTGATTATTTAAGCCAAAGGCCAAACAATCAGCCAAAAACAGCCTATGGCTTCTCTACTCCCAAAAAATGAGATCCGAAAAACAAAAGCTAAAATTTCGTGCATTTTTTTTGTCTTCATTGTCGAGGACCACCTAAGGTTTTCACTCATTCCAAATATTCTACTTGAAATGCCAACGTACTTATTACGTCACCTGACATGAAAAGGCTATATATTACAGTAATTAAGCTTACAGCTCCAACCAACGGGATCCGAGTAAATAAATTTTATGTATGCACTTTGGATTTACGTCCCTTTTGGCCTTTCTGCTTCCCTTTTAATTTTTTTTATTTTTGGAGAGTTGGCACTATTTGGTTGCTTTTGATCTAGGAGAAAGGAGTAATTATTCCACTCGTATTTTGTCCTTTTCCATTTTTTCACTTATCCTTGTTTGGGCATGGAGGCGGATCGGAGCGAGATAGTATAATCTCCAAACTCTTTCCCATCTCCGTCCCCGCCCCGATCCTCAACGGGACTTTGTTTTCATCCTCCATCCCTGCTCCAAATGGGGAACGGGGATACCTTGAGGAATTCGGAGATCTGTACATTTAAAAAAAAAAAAAAAACAGATTGTTACAACAATCACAAAATATATGAAAGTAGTGCATCAAAAAAATCAAAGTACCAATTTTAAGCACGAACTAACACCTACAAAAAGCAAAAAATGATAATTCCAGAATAAATTTGTCATTCTTCATACTAGAAGGCCACCAAATTTTATTTTTTTTGATCGGCACCACTAAATATTTTTTTATAGTAACACACTTCAAGGTAAGCTATGCAACTCTACACCTACTTATATTTACAAGTTTGGGGGATCTCATTTCCATTTTAGGCTTCTCTTAAACAAGAACAAGAGAGATGAATATATATATATATATATATATATATATATATATAGAGAGAGAGAGAGAGAGAGAGAGAGAGAGAGAGAGAGAGAGAGCGCAGGTGAGCTGGAGAGAAGAGGGTTTGAGATTCTCTGTTGTGTGCGGAGCTGGGATTCCCATTCTGGGAATGAGAAATGAATCAAATGATATTGAGACTGTGGTAACCCTAATTCAATTACAATGAGACCCCTAGATATTTGGAGAGAATTTATGAAGTTACCCATGTTATGTGAAAAGTGAATTAAGAAGTAAGAATAATTTGATAATTTCACGTAAATATTAAACAAATATGAGGAGAATTAAAAATCTAAAAATTTATTTTTATTTGTTATTTATGTTCTTATTTTGTTTATTACATGAGAAAAGTTGATATAATACCATGAGCTTCTCTTCAGACTCACTTTTTTGTGGGCTATCCTAGTCAACGATCATATATATATGATTCAAACCGTTCAGCTCGTGAAACACGTCAAGAACAACATGTTTGTCAAAAACTAGTATCAACGAGCATTGCTTGACACATGAATAAGTTGCATTTGATGATGTAAAATGAACGGTAAATAGGTTATAAACGGTAAGTAGGTTACAATTTTCAAACGAAATGCAACTTATTTATGTATTTATAGATATCCGATCATGTTGATTTCTTGCTTACATGTTCTTATTCATATGTTTCACAATATGAGCAATTTGGATCATATTCGTTAGTTCAGAATCCACAGCATAAAAGTATGGAGAGGTTTTTCGTGAGCGTCGTAGCGGAAGAAGACTAGATATCGTTCTAATAGATGAAGCAGTGGTTAGATAACATTATAACAGACGAACTCTTGGATCCACAAGAAAAGATAAAAATCTTGCACACAAGGAAAATAGTGAGAACTCTTAATTTTATTTGCTATTAGGCTTACAAATTTTTTTATAAGTAGAGAAATCCTATACTCCCTCCGTCCCATTTTAAATGCTCCATACGTATATCCGTGCCATTTTCAAACGTCTATATCTTTTTATTGGTAAGGTTTCCAAAGTTTTTAAAATTTTTGTCTAATAGAACTAATTGAGATCTATCAAATAAGATCCATATTGCACATAAAATACATTATAGAATGAAAACTATAAGAGTTTTAAAAAAACACGCATAACCGTAGGGAGCATTTAAATTGGGATGGATGGAGTATTTGGTAAGAGTCAAACTCTGTTATTTCTTGCTAATCAAGAAAGTATAAAGAAAGGAAATAAGAATAAAAAACTAATAAAATCTTAAAAGACAATAACATCATGCCAAAACAAACGGTATTAAAGGAAGGAAAATTTCTAAAATAAAATCCTAGTTCTTGTAGACTAAGAAACCTAATGAAATTCAAAATCAAGCCGAATGAAGAGCCTAAACAATAGATAATCCTAGTCAAAATTTTATTCTAAAACAAGACAAATAAAAATATAGAAACTTCTCAATCTTATCCTATATCATTTCGTAATCAGGAAAGTATAAAAAATAGGTATTATTCAGTGTTGTTGGAGCACTGCCACGTAGTGCTTTGGGGGCACTGCCACGTGGTGCTCTGGGGTCCATCTCCACCACACATTTGGTGATGGATCCCACATAATTCACTCCACCACACATTGGGTGGCACTAACGCACAAATTCATGGTGGAAAAGAATAATTTTTCCAAAAGAAACTACTCCTTCTATCCCTTAATCTTTAAGAGTTTAGTATTTTATTTTGGGTTGTCCCTTAATAATTATTCATTGCGTAAGTTTAGAGGGTAAAAGTTGGTGCATTTTGCATTATGCCCTTAAAATTAGATCCCATTTTAAAAAGTTAATGGGTAAAAATTCAATGATAATGTTTCCATGGAGGAGTTATGACAAGTTATAAGTTTTAAGATATAAAGATGATATCTCTATAAAAAAATCATTAGCGCGACACTTAAAAAGAGACGTAGGTGTTATGCTACGGGCGCCCGAAGAATTCAACCGTGTTAGCTGTGAAGACAGATTCAGAAAGAGATTTAGGGAATTCTGTCTGGACCGTGGTCAAGGCCATCCAGACGAAAAGTGCAGAGAAGTGGTCCGTGCAGGATTCAAGCCTGGGAGAACTTTTGAAAATCCCGTTCGGACGGTGGTCAAGTCTGTCTGGACTGTCGGCATGAAAAGCACACATTTTCACTTCTTTTTTTTTTAGTGTTTTCTGTACATGCGTTCCCTTGCAGCTATAAAAGGACACTAGGGCGGCCTCCATTGTAATGTTGATCATCTTTTCATCATAGTAAAATCACCTAGCACCTTGTGGAGTACAATTAAGCAATTTGCTTGAGTCAGAACCACTTATACTGCATGTCTTGCTTTCGATTGCTTGTTTATTTTCTTTCGTGTGTATTTTTTTCTTGCCCTAACAGCTGGTCTCAGAGCACCCAGGTTGAGTGGGAGCATTGATGGCAGTAGAAGAAGAAAAAGCAAACATTATCAAGAGGGTCGATGGAACAGACTACAGATATTTGAGATGCAGATAGAAGATTATCAGTATGGCAAAGGTTTGAATGCTCCGTTAGATGGGAAGAAGGCAGAAACTTTGACAACTGATGAATGAAATTCCTAGAGATGAGGGTTTGGGGGATTATTCGACTAGCGTTGACAAAGTCGGTGGCTTACAACGTTTCGAAGGAGAAGACTACCAAGGATGTGATGGTGGTCTTTTTTTTTTTGAACGGCAAAATTTTTATTAACCTTTGAAGATGAATTATAAAGATTAAAAGGATCCAAGAACAAGGTCTTAAGATGAAAGAAGGGAATATCCACAAAGAATACTCCCCTCATGCTAAAAGACACATGCTACTAGGAACCAAAGAGAAAACACAACCTAAAACTGGCAAGAAGCCAACCCCCCCCCCCAAGAAATCACTCCCGAAACCAACCGAAACGCCTAAAACAGACACCACCAACAGCAATCTCAGCTTGCAATAGAAAATCCAGTTATGATCTCTTCATCATCCCCCAAATAATCTTCACCCAAGATCTTGCTTATTGACCGAGAAGCCTGAGCCGTATTAAGATGAATCCTGTTAATGCTACCAGAAGAAACAGATAATATAGCAGCAGTAGCTCTAGCAGATCTGAACAAAACACATTTTTTCTGTTTTCGACAACCCTTCTTCTTCGCTTTGGGAAATCCTAACCTTTTTCCAATCTTTTTCTGTTTCAATTTTCCTTTCCCAATATCTTCAACCGCATTAGCTGAATTGAGATCCACAACTAAGTGGATACCTTCGACATCTTTCTCATTAAAAAATCCCACTTCGGAAAGATTCCAAAAGCCTTGATCAAAATTCACTACCTCCTCATCCTTGTTAGTAACGGCTAAAACAATATCCTCTACTTAAAAAGAATTAGAAAGCACAGAGTCAGCAACAGGCCCAATCTCCTACGTAGTGTTCCTAGGCTCCTCGTAAATAGGCAGTCGGGATTCATTCTCCTTGATCTCTCCCTCTTCAATATATTCTGTCTTGGAACCATACGCATAATTTGAATTTGCCTCTTTCTCTGCATATGCATTCCCCATAGCCACCAAACTTTCTACCGAATTCTCCACTATTGAGTCATCTATGCGTGAATTCCCATTTTAATTTGATGTTTGAATATTCCGCCTTCCCACCCAATCAACATCCTCCACCTCAAGCCTAGAGTTCTACTCATCAACTGAGTCATTGCCCGAGTTACTATCTTCCCTGACTGACTCAGAAGGTGAGACGTTGTAGATAGAACAATGGCCTTGGATTACAACTTGTTCTTCCATCACCTTGACTTCAAAAAATTTACCTTGTACTTCTAACTGAATAATTTCATTAATACTATCCCACTGCTCCGTAGAAATCATAACTTTACCAGCTGCATAAGAAAGACCTTTGATCGTTGCTTCATCCGAACCGATGACCTCCCCCTACAGTTGAGCCATTTTATGGAAGGTTGCCACACTCCAGCCATGTAACGGAACCCCATAAAACGAAATCCAAATATTCTTTTTTCGTGCATTTTCAATATCAGGACTCCATATCTTGATCTCAGAAAACCAATTGTAAAGCCAACTTAGTTCCTCTCTAAAAACGGATTGAAGCTGATCAATGGAAGGGAAAGTAAGTACAACCCACAAGACACCCATATCTTTTACATCGATCCCTGGAACCCCCTTACAATGGAGAACTTCTCTCATTGATTCCATAGCTGACAATGATTTAAGCTTTGCAACTGCACTCCTTGAGAGCCATTCATTACCAGTGGGTTTGACGGAGATAAGTTTAGGAAAACATTTGGGCTTTCCCACCACCACATTTGCAAAAGACTTACCCATACCCGAGTTTGGGATCGCCATTTTCGGCTATGCCTCCATAGCCACATCTTTTCCGTTGAGCACCTTGTTACCATGATAAGGATGACTAGATTGAAGAACACCATTCCCCGAGCCCTCGTTACCATGATCCACACTAAAATATCTCATTGGATTTTCTGAAAACATGTTAGCCCCTTTGTTGTCGAAGCTTGCCCATTTAACGGATAGTCTCCTATCCTCAATCCACAGCCCGTGAGTTTTCGAAATAGCCAATTCAGCAGAGACATGGCAATTGTCGAACAAAATCGAATTTTCTTCCCGATACTTTACTGCGTTTGATTGGAATGAAACCATCTCTAACAACCCCAAATTTGTTAAAAAAAATTGTTTGAGCCAACTCAAGCTAACATCCTCTGGAAGATTATCCACAAATAACGTGAGGAGAAATTGATTTCCATTAATTTTAGAATCCTTCCTATGCTTAACAGCCACAGGAATCCAATTATCAATAAGATTCCCAACTTTTCCCACACTCCCCGTAGTCCATACGACAAAATAGCCAAAAGAAAGGATGGGAAAAAATACCTTGATCTCAGACTATCCCCAAGGGATTTGAAAACAGGATCCGATGGGAACTGCAGCTACAGACTGAGTTAGCTTGAACGAAACAGCGGCAAGGATGAAGCGATGCAGAGAGATCCCAATCGCGCCGCAGCCAGGATGATCGGGCCGCTTGAACAATGGGTTGCTCGTAGCAGGATGAAACTAAAGGTGATGGCGGGAGGAATGGCGGCGAAAGGGGGAGTGGAGGAGAAGCGAGCAAAGAAGGCAGGAGAGAGAGAAGAGGAATGGGGGAGGTCAGCCGACGGCGGTCGCCAGAGGAGGAGACGCAAGGAAGATAGGGTTACATAATATCCCAAATCGCAGAGGACAATTTTCTTACAGAATACCTCTATGATGGTGGTCTTGACTAGTATAAACGTGAAACCATCGGCAAACAATAAGGTACATCTCATGAAGAAGTTATTTCATCTTAAGATGTCAAAAAGCACTCCAGTTGCGAATCATCTTAAAGAGTTTAATACTTTTACAAATCAATTGTCTACTGTTTCAATTGAGTTTGATGATGAGGTTCCTTCCTTGATTGTTTTGGCTTCGTTACCCAATAGTTGGAATCTATGATAATGGTTAATAATTCCGCTAGCAAGGAGAAATTCAAATATGATGACATTCGAGATTTAATCTTGAGTGAGGAGGTTCAGAGTAAAGATACATGAGAGTTATATCCATCTAGTTCAAATTCTTCTATAAATAACGAGACTAGGAGTTTTAGAGGTTCAGGCAGCAAAAATAGATTGAAGTTCGAAAAGAACAAGGGCAAGTCTAGGTCAAGTTAACAAGAAGTTAAATGTTGGAATTGTAACAAGATAGGCCACTATAGGAGAAACTGTAAGGAGCCAAGAAAGAAAGACGATTTGCTAATATTGTTGCAGGTGATAATCGTGATGTTTTGCTTTTTACAGTTAAAAGTCCGATTGACTCTTGGGTGTTGGACTCAGGAGCTGCTTTTTATATCACTGCACATCGAGAAATTATCGAGAACTATGTTGCTGGTAATTTTGGGACAACGTATTTGGTTGATGGTGAGGGGTTAGCTATTGTGGGTATGAGAGATGTGCAAATTAGACTGCAGAATGGATCTATGTGGTTACTGCAGAAAGTCCGACACTTTTCCAAGTTACAGGTGATAATCAGTATACTTTGCTTCTTTTAGTTAAAAGTCTGATGGACTCTTGGGGGTTGGACTTAGGACCTTCCTTTCGTACCACTGTACACCACAAAATTATTGAGAATACTGTTGCTGGTAATTTGGGGAAGGTGTATTTGGTTGACGGTAATATGTTAGATATTGTGGTGTGGGAGACATATGAATCAAACTGCCGAATGAGTTTGTGTGGTTGCTACAGAAAGTCTGACACGTTCTTAAGCTGATGAGGAACTTGATTTTTGTGGGGCAACTTGATTATTAAAGAGATGCGATTGTATTTGGTAGCGACTGGTGGAAGGTCACGAAGGGAGCATTGGTTATGGCTCGTAGAGTCAAACAAGGACACTATATATTGCAATTGCTGATGCAACTGGCAATGCAAACTTATGGCATCGCAGGCTGGATCACATGAATGAAAAAAGGATCAATGTACTGTTATCCAATGGGAAACTTTTGGGGTTGAAGTCAGCTAAGTTTGGTTTGTGTAAAGGTTGTATTTTTGGGAGGTAGAAAAGGGTTAGTTTCTTGGAGAATGACAAACCACCGAAGCCACAGAAATTGGAGCTAATGCATACATATTTGTGGGGTCCTTCTCAAGTTGCATCTATTGGAGGTTTGAGGTACTACATCAGGTTCATCAACAACTCAAGTAAGAAGGAAGGTATGAGTTTGCTTTTTGAATTATAGATTTGATGTGTTTGATGCCTTTAAGAAATGGAGAGTCACGATGGAGAATAAAACTGGTCTATGACTGAAATGTCGAAAGTCAAATAATAGAGGTGAATATAATCGTAAGTTCAAAGAGTACTGTGCTACTGATGAGATTAGAACGCATAAGAATATCTCGGGGATACCTCAACGAAACGGTGTGACTAAGTGCATGAACAATACTTTGAATGAGTGAGCAAGAAGCATGAGGTTACATTTAGGTTACAAGAAACTTTTTTTGTCTGATCCAGTGAGCACTGCGGCTTACCTGCTAAATCAAGCACCGTTGGTTCCTATGAATTTCAGATGCCCGAAGATGTTTGGAGTGGAAATGAGATAAGCCTTTTTGTCTTTTAAAGTTTTTGGTTACGTTTAATATGTTTACATTGACTCCAATGATCATAATAAATTAATAGCTAATTTGTCTAATAAATGTTTTTTTATTGGCTATGGCAACAAGAAGTTCGGCTATTGCTTTTTGGATGCTCAAAATCGGACAATTGTTAGAAGCTGAAATGTGATATTCAATGAGCATGTTATGTACAAGGATCGGCTAGAGGAGAAAAGGTTGATTGTGAGCCAAAGGTGGGGAAATAGGATGTGTTTGATTTGGAGGAGCTGTCTAAGAATTTTGTGCAAGACAGGGGTCAGGAAAATGATGAGAATGTTATTCTGCAAGAGGGACAAAGTACGCCAACTACTGCTATCCGAAAGTCTTACAGAATCATCCATTCACCATAGTGTTACTCACCTTTTTTGTACAACATAATACTCAGTGATGTTGGTGAACCAAAGGGTTGTGATGAGGCTTTGCATAATGAGAGTTCAATAAAGTGGGAGTTAGCCATGAAATATGAGAAAAACTCTTTGTTGACAAACCAAACGTGAGAGTTGGCAGAGTTGTCAGCTAGAAAGAAGCTCTTCATAACAAGTGGGTTTATAGATTGAAGGAAGAGCATAATGGTAACAAGGATTACAAGGCTCAATTTGTGGTCAAAAGCTTTCAGCAGAAGGAAGGTATTGACTGCACTGATATTTTCTCTCCGATTGTGAAGCTAATTAACAACATTCCATTTGCTTTTTGGAATTGTGGTTACTCAGAATTTACTTCTAGAACATTTGGACGTCAAGACTATGTTTCTCCATGGGAATTTGGAGGATGATATCTGAATGCATCAAACATAAGATTTCGCAGTGAAAGGGAAGGAGAAAATGATTCGCAAACTTAGTTGGGTTGAAGCAAGCTCTGAGGTAATGGTACAAAAAGTTTGACAGCTTCATGTGCAGTAATGGATTCAAACAGCTAGAGGTAGATGATTGCTATTTTATCAAGAGGTTTTACAAATCCTATATCGTCTAGTTTCGATATGTGGATTACGTGTTGGTTATAGGGTCTTGCATCAAAGAGATAAATACTTGACTAGGATGTTGTCAAAATAGATTGCAATGAAGGATTTGGGAGCAGCAAAGCAATTCCTTGGGATGAGGATTATCCAAGATAGAGTAAAGGAAACTTTGAAGCTATCACAGGCAGAGTATATCAAGAAGGTGCTCAAGAGGTTTAGCATGGGTGATGCATAACCCGTTGGCATACCTCTGGCTAGTCACTTTAGAATAACTACGGATTAGTCATCGAAGATAGACGAGGAATGGGACTATATAGAGAGAGTTCCATATGCATCTACAATTGGGAGTCTTATATATGTTATAGTTTGCACACGTCCTGATATTTCACAAGTAATGAGAGTGTTGATTAGGTACATGAGCAATCTAGGGAAGCAATTGGGAAGTAGTAAAATGGATTTTGAGGTACTTGAGTGGTTCTACAGATGTCTCAGTATGTTTCACAATGGCTGACTTGAAGTTGCATGGTCATGTGGATGCAGACTTGGCGAGTGATGTAGATAGTCGGAAGAATACTTTTACGTGAACGAAGAATTGATAAAAGGAATAGAGATGATGATAGATATCATCTTATACTAAGAAACAGAAGAATTCCGTATTGTTACAGCTATTATTTGAACGAAGTGAAAAAAATGCGATTTTTGTTATTTAATAGAACAAACATGTACTAATACCTTATTTGAGTCGGTCAAGATCAAATCTATTTATCAATATGCTTCTCTGATTGCTCAAGATGTCTCTTTTCAATTGAAAAACAAAACAAGATCCTTTCATCCTAGTCTATATACTTTAGGTGGTACGGTTGTGTGTTGAAACTCTAAGTTGCAGTATATTATTGTTGCTTCATCAACAACAGAAGCTGAGTGTGGCGGTCATAGAGGTTGGATAGGAGATGGTATGGTTGCGTGGGCTGGATGAGTTGGGGAAGACGATAGAGAAAAGAGTGTTACATAGTGATAACCAGAGTGCCATCTTTCTTGCAAGAATCCGGCGTTTCATTCTAGAACGAAACACATACAGTTGAGGTATCACTTTGTTCGTTCTTTTCTCGATAGTGGACAATTGTTGCTTAAGAAGTTCCGTGGTGTTGAGAATGCAGCAGATATGTTAACATAGGTTGAGACCTTTGACATGATGGAGCTGTGCAGAGCTTCAATTAGTCACCAAGCTTGAGGATTGGGAGACAAGTGTTGTGGGTTTGGTGATTGTTGGTGCTTGACGTTTAGAGGGGTGTTGTGAATTAGTCTCTGAGTGGGAGAATTCTTAGTTTTGAAAACTGATTTAGAAAGAGATTCAACGAATCTTGTTTGAACGGTGGTCAGGGCCTTCCCAATGAAAAGTGCAGAGAAGTGGTCCACAAAGGATTGAAGTTTGGGAGAACTTTGAAAATTTCATCATATAGTCGGCACAGAAAAACTTGCGTTTTCGCATTTTGTAGGATTTTTTGCACATGTGTTCTCTTACAACTATAAAAGGGACACTAGGACAGCCTTCAGTGTAATTGTGATCATCTTTTCATCATGGTGAACCCCCTAACACCCCTTAAGAAACCATGTATATCATGTATCTTGCTTTCGATTGCTTGTTTCTTTTCTTGTTGTGTGTTTTTCTTGCCTTAACAAACCGCAGCCCCCATGATCATTGATGGTCATGATTATGGAGGAAAAGTAACAAACCTACAACATATGCAAAAACGTATGGAGAAACCAAATCACAAACAAAACAAATAAGAGAGACCAAGATATATGTGATGTGGCTTATGGTACCTATTCCACGAGACAAGCAAATGAGATACTATTTCATTATTTGTGAGTAGAACAATACTTCGAAGAGTTACAATAATGAAAAAACAAAATTCTCACAAACAGCCACTCAACATTCCAAAAATACAAGTTCGATCTCTTACCAAAACTCAATTGTTATCCCTCACAAAAACACAAAAACACTCTCTTAAAGTCTCACAATACCTAGGGTTTGAAACAAAAGACACGAATAGAGCGGAGTTCCGAAATGTCAAATGATTCTCACGAAATACTACGGTTTCAACTAGGAAAAAACATCTAAACATATGATCTTTCAGATGGCCGAAGGCCTACTGGACCCATCATGACAAGGGCAACCAAATACTGATGAAGATCGTATGAAAAAACATTTAGCTTCTATAGATGAGAGCCTTGAAGTCTTAACCAAAAAAAGAAACCTCCAAAACGAATCTTTATGAAGTCCAAAACAAAGTCAAACGTGGCCAAAATACACCTCGATCGTCCGCACGAACTTGATCACCGTTCATAAGTAAATAACAAAAACTTTAGAGTTAAAACCGTGTTCGACCGTCCGGGCAAAATTTGCAAAGAACCTAGATCAAGCCGAAATCCCATGGGAGGGAGTATGGGTGAAGGAGTACGGAATATGATTGTGTGTGTGGAAATCAAAACAGTGAGCCGCCAGAAGTAAGGACAAATTAAAGGATAGTCCCTTTCCCGTACACTCCCTTCCAAAGCCCCGCATCATGTGCCAACTTTTGTTTTTTGCTGCCTATCTCCCTTTCCATTCTTTTATATTTGTATACCAACTTTGTACAGTATATATATGTCCACACACACAGAGATAGAGGAGATCAATTTATCTATTCTCCACCTCTACCACTAAACGACACCCCTTAGGATGTGTCATGGATTCCACCTGTCCTTCCTCTTTCTCCCCTATTTTTTGATCTGTCCACTGTACAATCCTTTTTTAGCTCTTTGTCAGCTAGTTATCACACACCATTGTCATATTTTCTTGGGACAGAGGGGCGCTGCTGTCCCTTGCCAGGGACAACACCTGCTGTCCCCGGCGATTCCGGGGAGTTCCGGTCTCGTCTTGATTGGCAAAAATGAATTTGTCAATCATTTGAAAAGAGTACGTTACAACGATTAGAAGGAGCACAAGTATGAAACAACATCACAACGAGAAAAAACTGACATCCCAACGAGGTTTACATTCCAAACAACACGCCACCCTGAAGATAAACGGTACCAACCAGCTGATTACAAAGAAGCAAATACAAGAAACAAATATAATCCTCTTGACTGAAATAGAGTGTAGTAGACTTGATATAGCCAAAACTGTTATAATATCCATGTATACATTGCACGAAGTGCATTAACTGCAGATGCAGAGACTGCCTCAAATGTGGACTGAGAGGAAAACTTGAATCCATGCACTTGTAGCATTACTTATGAAGCATTGAACTAGCACTGATCACCACATATTGGCTGCAACCATCCGTGCAATATACTCTTCCATGAAAACAAGATGGAGTTTCATGTTGATTTGCCTACTGTGGTTCGGTCAATAGAAATCTCATTTTCTGTGAGAAAAAAAGAAAGAAAAGAAAAACAACATAGAAATCTCATATAGGAAAATCCTGATCTCTTTTGCCCTTTCTTTTCTTAACGTAAAAAATTTCATTAAATGTTATTGTCACGTCAAATTGGCTAGAGGAAAAATTGTGATCTCGTGTGCTCTTTCTATTTAGAAAGTTAAATCTCACTGTTCCGGCTCGAGATTTGACAGGATTTTATCACCTTAAATTGCCTTATATCCTCTGTACAAGAATATATTTGTGAAGCATTTGAAATTTCAATCTTTACTAGCCCTTTATCACTATATCATCTGCAATGAAGTTATTTTTGTTGTTTTTTACAGATGAATGAACTGTCACTCAATTCCAAGGAATCTGATGATCATCTGTATAATTAACATCTTACTGGATTATGGTTAACATATATGGTTGGGTAAACACATCATACAGGTTCTCAATATATAGATATTCTTTCTTTATTGTTGACTGTCTCCTGGGCAACCTTGTATCCGTCTCGAGGGCTTCGGTTGGCATGTGATCACCACGGGTTGGATGTCAACCTTGTTAGAATTTTTTTCCTCATTGTTTTGCGGTCATGCTGTTGTCATTTTAATCTTTGTACTCATTCGATTCCGATCAGAGGTTAAAAACAATCCACCTTTCCATGGTTAAAAAACAAGGTAGGGATTTGTTAGGTGCAAAAGGAGATTTACTTCCTTCACGGGGGCCCTAAACTTGTCCATCGCACTTGTGCACATGAAGGGACTGAGCCTCTATGCAATGCTTTTTGTCCCCTTCTTTTAGACAACAAAAAAGTTTTGCTTTATTTTGAGAAAGAGGACAAAACCTTCTGCTAATTGTTTGCATTGATAATTGTGCCATTACTTGCATTGAAAACAAATTTACTGCAATAGGATTCCAAAGCGCACTCCACAACAAAACTAAAGCCATATCAGTTAATGGTAATGCTAATGGCTCCAATAAATCCATTTGTTATTGGATGCTCCACAACAAAACTAAAGCCATATCAGTTAATGGTAATGCTAATGGCTCCAATAAATCCATTTGTGTCACTTTTTCATGTGTTATTGACCAATGACAGGGGTGAAATGGGATTGGATAGACGTGGTTACTGATTTTATTTAATTAAAATAATTCAAGAACCTGTGTGCGTAGGATTATTTATTTTTGTCGTTATTGAAAAAAAAAATTCGTTTTGAACAGAATTTTTATACTTTTTTAATTCCTTTCATCCTTGATAACCAATTATCCATATAAAATTGACACAAAACTTACAAAATGCGGAAATTTTCTGAATAAAGTAAAAAAACCTTGGCAAACTCATCAGTGGGGTCGATGCCGCGCTTTGTATTTTTGGGTGATTTGTTCGGTGTTGGTTTCGTGGTCCATGGAATTACTGGGGTGGATAGTATGGCGTAATCTTTTCCTCATCGATGTTGGTGGTGGGCTATGGCGGTAGCATGGCGTGGTTCTCTCCCTCACAAATGACAGCAGTACAGCTAAGGCCGTTGAGTGATTAGATGGGTTTTTTTTTTTTAGTACACTTTGTCTTGTTTCTTCAATATATTGAATAATTTTTCCGTTTAAAAAAAATACAGTCTTACTCCAAAAGTGCGAAATAATTTTTATTGATTGATGTGAATTTTTACCTTTTGCCATATACATTTTGTTTGCCAAATGGAACAACAACAAAGCTATGATCCTATTTGCTAGTTCTCTCATTACTTTAATCACCTTTTTAAAAAACAAACAATATGCACTTTAACGAGTCCAATCACCAACTTTAATGTGTTATCTTTCTATAACACTATACTTATCTTGCTTCCAAAGCCCTAGGTCTACCACATTGTTTGTGTTGGTTGCCTCATTAAAAAATACCAAGTTCGTTGTCTCATTCTAATTTTGTCGCATGCAACAAAGTTCTAATAAATTTACAAAAGAAGAAATCCCATTAATAATTGAGACATTAAATATATTATTAAAAATCAGGGACATTATTACTTGCAGGATTAGTTCATTCATTGGGTGTGGCCTGGTTGGCAATTTCAGAGCCATTCCAGAGGCACAACACAACAAAAATGGATGACAAAAATCGAGTTGTGATTTACCACTCACTTTTTATGGAAAGATTAATATAATTAGAGCTTTTTCTAAAGGATTATGGTTCAATAATTACGTGCCAGGATGTCCAACCACACAGACAAAAAAGATTGATCAATCTCACAAAATCTTGCTTTTTTTAATCTGATATGTGTATATGATTAGCAGAAGGCGACGAAGTACCGATGAATATACACCTCCTCATATCTCTTATCCTCTTTCTCTCTCTGTGTGGTAATTGCATGGTTATATAGAGCCAACTTTGCCACGTAACCAGGAACATGAGACCAAGAACGGACCGAGAGACGAATGAACCCGATAACCATACTGCTCACATTCTACATTCTTTTTAGAATTATAGTACTCAGTAACACATAAATTTTAGTATAAATCCAACATTGAATGGTTGCTTCGTGCACCGTTTACACGAATGCATCCATCAAACTTTCATTATTTGCCACATATTTACTTTGAAAGGGTTTTTTGTGGTGGGCCCACCTTGTTTCTCGGACATGACAAGTGACAACGAACAGATTTCAGGAGGACTTGAGAAGATTTTGTATTTGCGAAAAGTAGTAGTAAGAGAGTCGTTGAACTCTTCGAACCTCTCTCAATGTATTTGTTTTCTTATTGTACTATTTTCATCTTTTGATCTTTTGATTAATGATTCTTTGCCGTTCAAAAAAATAAAAAACTTTCATGTGCCACGTTATGCTTCTTTTCTTATGAAAAAAGGAACTCACAGAAAGTATCGGAGATCTTAGAAAAAGCTACTTTCGAAACCTTGGCCAGTAATTAAAAGATAACTAACCTATTAGCCCAACAGGACAAATACTAATAAAGATAATTATTAGTAGTATAAATTTGTCAAAACTCTTTACAGCAGAATGATGTGACATATATACACGAAAACGTAACATAATCTCAACTTAAATAAATTGTCCAATAAAGTCAATTACCATTTGATTATAAAAGGCAACATTTTATTCTAATTTTTTTAGCATTTGTTAGTTTCTTGTCAAACTTTTGTGAATTATTGGTTCTTATCGACGAGTAGGAATCAGAAAAGTAAAAAATTATTGGTTTTTTGTATAAAGATAAAAATAAGCCAAAAAAACCAGATTTTTTGGACTTGTTTTCGGTTTTATTCAAAAAATTGACAATTCCAATCATAATTCGTTACTTTTTCGATTCCTCTCATCGAGACAAACTACTAATAGACAAATATTTGACACAACACTAACCATCGTGAAAAATAATTCAAACAAAAACCGAAAAAAATAAGTAAAGTGACTTTTGAAGCCAAAATAGGCATTCTCTATATCGTTCAAACAAGAAATGATCAGCTAAAATCTTAACAAGAAAAAATAATCAAACAATCGTGAATGTTGATTTGTTCGTATGCCTAGGTTTGATTACACACACTAGCAGATGCTCGTGCCTAAAGCACGTCAAGATGTAATATATTCTCTACTTAAATTAATTAAACTACCTAATCTACTGACGAATGTAATCTACACATAAGCATAACGTTTTTCCTATTTCATCGCAATTCGCAAAGACTAGCATTAACATATGAATTCATTACCTAAATAGTTAGTAGAGGGGGTAAATTTAAAAATAAATTATCTGATGGCTACAACCTTAACATAAAAGTATGATCGGACGACCGTGGATGTTACATGTTTGTATGCCTAGTCATGTTGCAAAAAGCTGCTGTGTTATATATAAATATATAAATTCAAAATATGATCCACGCTTTTTTCGGAAAGTTATATAATCCACTTTATAAGTGCTTGTTTACTATTTTGATCGAGATAATTGTATAGTTTGTTTGTTTTTTTGAACTGGAAAAAGGGTGGGAGGGGGCGACCGGCGTAGCAACCTCCCTTGGGCGTGACCATAGGGGCTCCCGACCCGCTGTAGAATATCCGGTTCAAGCCATAGCTACTGTCCGTGAGGACAAGCCGTCACCACAGCACCACCTGAGTGCACAGCTAGCATAGGGCCCAACACGCAGCCCTCCAGCACAGACATGTATTGCGACTGGAGGGACTCGAACCCGAGTGCACGCGTGGGAAAGGCATTCAAGCCCCATCACCCATGCCAACTGGGCTACCACCTCGGTGGTGAGATAATTGTGCAGACAGCAAATAGATCAACTTCGTTCACAAAGATTGAATTTAGTTTCAATTTTAGGACTTGTCAAATAGATCAACTTCGTTCACAAAGATTGAATTTAGTTACTCTCTCTAAGGAAAAAAAAAACTTAGCCCCTACAATTTCACGACCCTAATATTGCGGGAGGAGGGGAGAGCTTTAACCTTGATGGATGTTTTGCTTCCTCTCAAGTTTTTTCGTTCAATAACCACTTCTTTTCAGTGAGGATCTTTTCTCTTGATCTCAAATTTGAGAGTTTCTTTGCGTTTTTTTTTTGCTTCTTTTTTCTTTATATATTGGCTTCTCCTTCATCATTGAGGTACCGTTTCGGGTTTCGACAATAGTGGTGGTGATGGTCCTTTGGCGGCGATGGTGGTCCGATGACAAATCAGATTGGTTGGATCGACTTAACGATCGATTCATGTGGAGGGTGTCATCGGTTTTGTATGTTAAGGCCATGGTGTTAAAGAATGCCTTACAACTTGCTAAGTTGCTGGTTATGATTCACTTACTGTAGAAGGGCCCACTCAGTAGTTGATTCAGATTTTGGATAGTTAAAGGTCTTGTCTTACAGAAGTAGAAGTTGTTATCGAAGATATTTGCTTGGTTAAAGATTTATGATTTTCTTTTTATTGTTAGATAGGCAAAAGTAGTTGCCCACTTTGGCAACTTGGGGTTTGCGAGGTTCTGACATTTGTACTTGAGAAGTTAAACCTCCTGATTGGTTATTGGATCCTCTAAGGAACAATAATCATCATTTTTAATGTACTCCTATGCTTTTTTTTTTCTTATATCTCAATGAAAGTTTCCTCCATGTTGGCAAAAAAAAAAGAGATCAACTTCCAAAAAAATTGATAATCACTTAGGCCTGATTTGGCTAAATTGAAAAAAGTGATTTTTTTGGTTTTTTTCGTTTTGTCCTTATTCAAATTTTTTTTTGCATTTGTTAGTTTTGCGTCAAGATTTTGTGGTTTATGGATTTATCTCGTCGAGACGAATCCAAAGAGTATAAAATTATGGTCAAAAGTAATAGTTTTATTAATAAAGCCGAAAATAAACCAATTTTTTGGATTATTTTTCGTCTTTATTCACAAAACTTTATGTTTGGCTAACAATTTTATACTTTTTAGATTCCTCTCGTCGAGACAAGCCAAGAAACCGCAAAAAATCGACCGACAACTAACAAATGCAAATTTTTTTTGAATAAGGACAAAACGAAAAAAACTAAATTTTTTTTTTTTCAAATTAGCCAAATCAGGCCTTAATTGGACAGTCTTTTTTTCTTTGAACAGGACACAATCTGTTAGGTGTCCAATTTTTTCCAAGCTAGTGTACAGGCCAATAACCTGTTGTATGATCCACGACAAGCCCAACGTTTATTCTACAACCTATGACGGAACTTATTTGGGCCAGACTATGAAAAAACAGAAAGCAATTTTACTTTATTCTTCAGCCCATAGGCCTCCGGCACCCTTTTGGGCCCCAAACGATTTTCAAGTAGCAAACTTAATTTGGAGAGCATTTTGGATTTGCAATCCACAATTATGGAGAAAAAAGTAGTATAAGTTTCTAACGAATATTTGTAATTGTGTTAATTTTGGAATCAATAAATCACGGCTTCTTTGTTTTTGCCAAAAAGGATCTCAGACCATTCTTTGTTTTGGCATCATTCTATGTTTATGAATCGCCGTGAAAGTGGATCGCGTTGTGATCGGGTGCCACGGGCGGCTTGTTAATTGATGGACTTGAGAGTGATCGTGCCGGCTCAATTCAGCATAATTGGGGTACAGTCCGACTTTGAACAAGAACAAAGGTACACAGAAATTTTCGTTACACGTGATTTGAACTCTCAATTTGGTTCTGACTTGTTCCCAAGGTGCTGGGCAGAAGATTAATTAGTTGTAATTTGTAAAGAAGAGAAAGCCCAGTAAAAGCCTAGCTGAAGAATGTTGGGCATATTTATGGGCAGCATATGGCCACAATCAAAACACTGGGGCATACCCCATGGTCATGGACCACAACACTTTTTGAGTGTATGGAGTATATAGATATAAATATAAAGGACTCCCCACTAGCCTAAAGGGACAGCTCAAGCGGGATGAACTGTAAAGTCAAACATTCTGAGTTTGAAAATTGGCAAAGTAAAAGAGAATTTTTTTGTGAATCCCCTCGTCCCGGAGTGGATGACGTATTTTTTACTGGACCGGATATGAGATATCGAAAGTGTGCGTAAGTTGGTTTGAACACCTCTAACCGTCAAAAACAAAAGAAAAATGTACATTTGCTCATACTTCTCTATACCAATAGGATGCAAAATATGGGTGGTCACTTATGTTACATCTTCAACAATTTATAGTATTAATTTTTTCAACGTACAATTTTAACATTTGCATCGGTAATGCCCACACCTTTTTCCTCTGTCTTAACATTTGTTTTTGTTGGTTGGTACTTGGTACGCAGACAATGGCTAAAATGACCAGTTTATGTTTGGGGCTCCAGCAATCCCTAGCTAGCTCCAGAACCTATTTATATGAGCAGCTTTATGCAATGTAATTAAAGCTGGAAAATTATGCGCTAAAGATGAAGAAAAGAGGGTTGGTTCCAACCAGCTAAGAAACATAGGGCTTGTTTGTTTGGAGGGAGCTGAGGTGGGATTGGACTATAGGGTGAGTTTCCGCCACTGTATTTTTGTTATTTTTGAACTCTAAATTATCAAATCAGTTGATGTATGTAAGGAGAATGACTTGTTGGAGAATACTAAAGATACCAAGAATATCGAAGATAGCGTCGTAAGAACTCACCCTTAATCGGAATTGGGGTGCCTGTAGTGAGTGAGCTCACTACATGCGTGTAGTGAGCTTTCTTGGCCGTCAGATCCGAAATCAATGGTTCGGATAAATTGGAGTTAAAGTTAATGTAAAAGTGCTTTTTAAAGTATAAGACGATCCGAATCATTGATCTCTGATCGGACGGCCGAGAAAGCTCACTACACGCATGTAGTGAGCTCACTCACTACAGGGCCCCCGGTTCCCCCTTAATCCCCTCTAATCCTATGAACAATCCTAAGGGGTGGGACTAGTGTCATGTTTGATAACGGTTGTAGTTTTTGGGGAATTCGTAGTACGGGAGATTGAGATTAGGATTGGTAGCGAAGAGGTATTAATAGATAAGAGATATATAAGCCCATTTGTTTTATTTGCTCCGAAGTAGGATAACGGATTGGTAACAACTTGTTTGATTTGCTCCGAACTAGGATCTGCGAATGGTCCAATTGGAGATTTATGGGACGGTGGCTTAGACCCTAAAAGCTACTAGGATGGAGAGTAGCTAGCATGCCTAGTTTCACCATTATGCACAGGCAGCTTTGCTTCACATAAGTTACTCGTGACATCGGACAAGTTTCTAAAGCAAGAAGTAGTTGTATTTAATTAGCTCTAAACAGTGGACAAACTTTTGTATTGCATGGCCAAATGGTGGTTCAAATTTGCTTTTCTAATCTACTAGTAGCATATGAAATAAAGTAGACAGAAAAAGAATACCCAAAAGGGTTTCAAGGGTGGGATTTAAAATTTGGAAGGTGAGACAGTGTTTGAGATATCTAGTCGACAAAAAAAAAAAGTGACGAAAACCGGTTAAAATAAACGATTTCGGTGAATTTGAGGATTCGATCGGATACCTTAGGCTATCTATAAAGAAAAATAGAAATACGAGTAGTTATGTTTCTTATTGATATTTTGTCCAGTGCAATGCACCTTCGCATGTTCTTATACACTATACACATGCATGCACCAATAAATTTTTTCACAGTGCGACTAATACTGAAAGATGCAATATCAATCGTGTGTGCATAAGAAATTAATGAACAATTAATTATGAATAGGCATTTGTTATCATCAATTTTTTTGTGTCTTAATAATGCAACTGCAAGCTCATCAATAGTACCCTAATCATTAAGTCTAACGTAAAAGATAAAAATCCAAATTATTAATTTTTAGTTTGAGCTTGAAAAATTGCCAAAAACAGAGAGAGAAGTGAGACTTGAGCAGTTGGCACAGGACCAATCTACAAACCACCCGACAAATTATACGCACGCCAAACCCCTATCGAAGTTAGTAAGACACTACTAATGGACAAAGCCAAGCAATAATATTCAACTCATCCACAAACCTCTACAAAATAAAACATAAAACGGCCTTAATAATTCTAAGCCTTCCTCTTGAACTTCACGCCACTTGGCAATTACGGTTCGATTAGATACGAGATGAGTTTTGCGTGAATAACATAGTAAGATATGATAAGATAGTTATGTATTGGGACGGTGGACCCACATTGATATGACATTTATAAAGAGGGATAAAATAGTACTTAATTTGGAAGATTTTGGTAACATGCTAGGGAAAATACAATAGTACTGAGTTTGTTTTGCAGTTGAAATGTGGGGATAAAGATAAATTAGAGAGTTTGGGGTGGATTGGGGGTATTGGAAGAGGTATCAGAAGGGTTTTTATTTATGGATAGGAGCTGAACAGTCTATAATTTTCTTATGAACCGTGATTAAAACTCTAGCTTGTTATTTATGGATAGAGTTTAGTGCAATCTTTGGCCATGTTTGATAAGAGAGATGGAGCATGGGATTGGATTACCAATCCTATGGGTCCATTAATTTTCATGTTTGGTGTGTAATTTGAAGACCGGACTAGCAGTCCCATGGGACTAGCAATCCCACATTTTCATGGGATTGGCCAACCCAAGAGGGGTTGGGTATTATGAAACCTCTCCCATAGGATTGGGGAATTGTTGGTGAAGACAAGCCAAGTGCGTTCATGGGGAATTGTTGGTGAAGACAAGCCAAGTGCGTTCATGCTTCTTCTACCCAATTCTCTGGTAAATGCTTTCGTGAATTTTCGTGATGCTTTCGTTACTAGTAATGCAGAAACAGTTACTTTTGCTGTTTAATGCTTTCGTGAATTAATGCTTTTTGTCAACATTTTTTGACAACGCCAATTAATGCTTAACATTTTAAAAGACAAAAAAAAAAAAAAACCTTATATTATTTTTATCTTTATTAAAACAAATACCTACGGTTCATACTTTAAATCTTTCTGATTTCTCGTGCTGACATGAACCAATACTCCAAAAAAAATATTAGCGCCTAACTAGCAAAACTAACACAGGGAAAAAAATTGATAAAGACTTAAAATAACCCGGTTCAATTTTTTTTATCTTGTTTCATCATTACCTTGGATGCTTTTATCTAGAAATGACTAGAAAAACGTGGCTCAAAGAAATCTTCATTGGAAATCTGGAAAAAAAAAATGTAATTTTTCATTTGAAATCTAAAAAAAAAAAAAAAGACATGAAAACATGTTGAGCTACTGATGAAAAATGGTGTTTCCAAATAAGGGTAGAATTGGAAACAAATTATTTTTACTCAATCCTATCCTAAACAAAACAAACATGTTATTAGTAATCCAATGATCTAATCCTATGCAAAACAAACATGAGGGAAGGATTCATCTCCTCATTAATAATCTCATCACATTATCAATCTCAATCCCAATCTCATCTCATTACCAATCCCTCCAAAATGAAACCTCGTATCAAACGGGGCCTTTATGTATTATTGTGGTAGTGATCTCTCTCTCTCTCTCTCTCTCTGAACCACCTTAACTCTATACCTTCGTCAGCCGGTCACCACCGCCAATTAAGCGGCCGACTGGCCTTGTCGTCCTCTCTCTCTCTCTGGCCGCTTCCACCGATTATGCATCCCTTGGTTGAGTGTTACTTGACTTTGTTCACATAAGCATCATCATCTGTTGACTACAATCCTTATATATTGGTTGCAAGAATGGCCAACGTACATTACCCACATTATATGGAGCCTACTAAACGATTCTCAAATCAATAACCACGGTGTCCTTTTTTGGCGAGGTGATTTTGTTGTCATTCTCACAACAATACCGAAGAGGGTATTAGTTGAAAATACATTTTACACTCCATTTTTAACTAGACACTCAAAAATGTCTCCTATTTTGTTTTAGGAATCATATTGGCTGTGTTTGGTTAGATAGTTTAGTTTAGTTTTGATGATATCAGCAGGTGTAATGAGTGGAGAGAGATAGAGAAAGAAATGAGGGAAATGATGATGTCATCAAAACTAAAACTAAAACTAAACAGGGAAACGAACAAGGCCATTGTGATTAATTTTTTCGTAAGGAAAATTTTTTAAAGTAAATTTATAAAAGTGAAATGCAAAAATATTTTCCTTTCATTTCTGCTAAAATCCTAATTATATTGGTTGTGTTTGGTTAGATAGTTTAGTTTAGTTTTGATGATGTCAACAGGTGTAATGAGTGGAGAGAGATAGAGAGAGAAATGAGGAAAATGATAATGTCATCAAAACTAAAACTAAAACTAAACAGGGAAACGAACAAGGCCATTAGCTCTTTAATCCAAGATCAATTTGTCCCAATGTTTAATGTTTAGGTTGCCCAAGTCGACCCTAAGCTTGGTTGCCCACTGGTAATTACGTAAGTTTCAACCAATGGCATAGTCGGAATTAAGTTTCCAAAAAATCATATCTCTTACATTCCTAGGACTCAAAACGACGTAGTTTTGAGTAATTTTTTTGTTATCCCTTTCGTCATGGCTCTAGCCACTGAAGCAAATTCTTCACTTTCAGCGTTTCAGATTAACTTTATTGTAGCACTAATATATAAGTGAATTTTTTGTTGTTATCCTAGGGGCTTCCTAAGCTTACCCCTAAGCCGGCTCTGAATGGAAAAATGACAAAGTAAAGTGAATTTCGTGCTGCGTTCTATACCGCTGGTGTCCATGTTCGAGTTTTGAGAGGCTTTCTCCACCGCTAGTATAGTACCATTTGCATTGTGTTTAATTAAAAAAAAAAAAAATATTCCCAATTGGTAACCTCATGTATTTAAATCTATATAAATTAACTTAAAAATAAACAAAAATACAGCTTGGACAGGTGAAAATATCCCCATTTCTCTGGGTTACTCACATAAGTAAAACAAATCCACCAATTAGCATACCAACCATCCCTACCTTCAAAATGCAATTACTAGGGCCTCGTTCGGATGGCTTGGTATATTAAACAAATGTACTGTAATTAATAGTCAAAATAAACCTATATTTCACCCATTGTCAGCTAGTGAAACATTTTACTGACTCAATCAGTTAGGTTCAGTGACATCTCTTGACATCAATCACACATCAATAGTCAATACCCACCACCACCACCAACGGCGGCGGCAGCAGCAGACGATGCAGCTGACTGCAGTGAAGACTGCAACTGCATCAGGTGGTGGTAGCAGTCAGCCGCCGTCGGCCTCTGCTCCGGGTTATGGTCCAAACACCTGTTTTGCAAATCCCTAAGCAACTTGGGCACACCCACCAACCCACAACTCTTCACCAACTGGCCCACACCCCACACATCCACCTTCACCCCGTGCAACCCACGGCCCATCTCCGGCGCGTGCTTCACACTCGCCGCGGCGGCGGCGTGCGGGTATATCTGCGGCGCGCCAACCGCCTCGTCAAACCCCACCAGAAACCACTCGCCGTCGTCTCCCTCCACGCCCCTCATCACTTTTTCCCAACACAAATCCCTATGCATGAATGATAAGTCGTGTAATGCGACTAGGGCTTTGGTCACGTGCTTCAGAGCCTCCACCAGCTGGTCGCAGTTTGCCGGCTTGAATTTGCAGCATCTGGGTTTGAATACTAGTGCTAGATCTTTTTCCGATGATCGGACGATGTGTTCGGCGTGTGGGACCCTTCCGTCGATGAAGTCGTAGATTTCTTTAACGGCGGCCCATTTTCTCTTACTTGAGAAGTACCGGATCACGGTGTGCGGCGTCGTTTCGATGATGTTTCCGTTGGATAAATCGTTTCTCTCGAAATCGGTGTAGGGTAGGGGCTTGTAGTTGTTGCCGCCGTTGATGAAATTGAAGCACCGGTCTGCCAGCAATGGCAACAAACCTGCAGCAAAATTATAAAATTTTACAAAAATGAAATAAATAATTTCAAATTTCTTATCCATTTTCACTATTCACAACAGATGTTTAATGTTTTTGTGATTAAGATTCGTTTATTATGTTTGATATGGATTCCGTTTGATAATTCTCAATAAGTATTCAATATTTAATATTTTTTAATAAGTCACTAGATATTAACGAATACTTTTAATTTATGTGTTTAAAAAATTTCTTTTAAGAGACTTATTATTTTTTAGTTCTCGTTTTGCAGACCAGACAAAAATTTTGGGACAGCTGTAGTATTAAAGAAAGTTTCCAAAACTGTAAATTATATCATAGATTAAAAGATATAACCAATTAAAAAATTGCACAAATACCTATAAATGGATAAAAAAAAATGGGATGGAGGGAGTAACATTTATTTAGAAAGACATGAACAGATTATATAAACCCATGATGTAAAATCGAACCCTCTTTAAATAGTATGCATTTTGATTTTGACGCATATAATTATGAAAAATTTGTTATTGAAACACAATTCAAAAAATCATGTGCGTATATTAATGTTCGTGGATTTATATGTTTACGTGTCCTTATACAGATGTTTAATGTTTTTGTGATTAAGATTTGTTTGTTTTGCATTTTGATTTTCAATGAAATTCGCATTTAAAACCAGATACGAACTTAAAAAGTACTCTGTTGTTCCACAAACTGACTTTGAGTCGCTTATTGAGTGGAGTAAAATAAGAGGGAGGGTTATTAAATTCGAGAATGATATGTCTTGCAAAGCACAATAAGCTAGTAGGCTCTCAAATGCTCGTGTCTCACTTTGCAATTTGGTGGATGTGTGAAATGAAATGCAGGTATTATATTACGAACGAAAAGTACGAGAATGTGCATTTGGCTAACCTGCAATTCTCCAACATGGGACTAGGGCTTTCATCCTATCAGCCGGAGTAGACAAGTCAAGGGTGTACAAATCAGTTCGGACGATTCGGTCCGGTGATCGACTCAGTGCGCAAAAGGTTACTATATAGCCAACAGCATAATACCCCAGAACGTAAGGCAAGTCAGCGTACCTCCATAAAAGCTTTTGAACAATCGAAGAAGAAGGATCCATATAACCTTCCCTCAGTTGATCACACTCTTCCCCTCTCCACAGACAAAAGTTTCTCAAAAACCCAGTCACGTTCGGCCATTGATCTTGAATTGTTTCGGCTAAGGATGAGTTAGAGGGTTTTCGAACCATAACCATATCGACGGAACAGAATCTGGACACGACCCTGTTGATGCAATCGTCCCAAAGGCCGATGAACGAGTCCCTACTTGAGGCAGTGGAAGCAGTTAGGCTAGGGTTTGATTTGATAATTGCGCTTAACAAATCAAACGTGATGGCTCTACAGTCTAGTAGCTCGGAAGTGGTAGTGAAGAAGAGTTCTCTTCCTTGTGGTAGATCTCTGTACACGTCTTTTCGTAGTGGAAAACGAAGCTCCTCTGGTGGTGGTTCTTGTAAGTGCCATGAGAGTTCGAGCAGGGTTGGGAGCGCCGGTGGTGGAAGACGGAGGCAACCAATGTAGTACTCAGTTGGGTCTTGAAACTCCCATGGAGGAATCGCTGCACAATATCAATATTGTTTTAAAAAAATCTCATGACCACAGTTATTCATACATAGTACGATCGATTATGGTTTTTTCTTAATTAATATTCATTTACAGGATGAACAATTTTGAAGCATATTTCAGCACTAATGTCCTATTCGTAACTTAATTTCTACTTCAAATTTTTTAGGAGATACCTCACACAAAATCACCCAAATTAGGTACCACTTTTTTACTTTTTGGTGGAAGTACTCGTGATACCAAAATTTGCTATCTAACCGTGGCCGTGAAACCAACAGGCCACATAAAATAGCCCATATTATGTCTCAACAACATGCCAATAATCAATAATATATGGATGTCAAAGCTTACACTATGCCAAGCGGTAGGAGTTTTGGTAAGTGGGTATGAGAAGTTAACAAGTATGCATCTTCTACGATGTCATATGTTCAAAACTCATAGAGGACAAAAATTCCAAATTCTGGGCCATTGAAGGGTTTAATGTTTTGGAATTAGTCAGGATGCCCGTAAGCCGGTCAATATACATAATCGGGTTATGGTGAATGGAAAAATAAAAAATAAAAAAAATCTTACACTATGGCTAATAGTTATTTTCGTGCTGCAATTGGGTTATGCAATTGTTCACCATAATGTCATTTGGAAAATGCTAGTAACAATCCATTGAATTGTCAAAAAGGGAGGTCGAGGACAAAAAAACACAGTTTCCGACGCGTTAAAGTTATTTTTTAATGCATCGGAAACTATGTTTTTTTGGCCTCTTTCTCCCTTGTTTAATGTGTTGCTATTAGCAATTCCCATATCATCTTTACAAATTTGCATTGAATCCAACGAAATTTGTTTCAAGTTGCTAGAATTTTCTTCTTAATTAGTACTAAGAAAATAAGAAATACTGATAGAAAATTGTTGAAAGCTTACATCGAATGGAGGGCTCCGTAGATAGAAGTTGACCTCTTTCATAAAAACCTAGGACAAAACACACACAGAGAAACCGTCAATACACTTTTGATTTTCCAACAAGTAGGAGTACTATTTAAACTGAAAACGAATATTCAAGTACCAGCGGGAGGAATAGCTGCAGGAGGAGCCGGAGGAGGAGCTGACGAGGAAGATTTCCTCCTGCCAAACACTTTGATTTGCTGTCCAGAAACGAATCTGTCAACAGAAAACCCTCTGAGGGGCCCATCTTCGAATGCCTCCATAGTACAAGCAACCATGGAATCATCCAAGAACGTCAGCTCATCTGCTTCAAGAAAATTCGACCCATTAACCCTAACTCTCCCCCTGTGCTGGTGGTGGTCTCCTTCTTCCCCCCACAAGGTCACTGATTCTTCCCAAATCATTCGTATTTTCCCTATTCGACGGATTTCTTTCGATGATGTTGACGCCGATGGGGCTGGAATTTCTACCGGTGACTCGAACCCTAGTAAGCTCCCTCTCGTTGCGTGAAAATAGGCGTCTCCTCCGCCTGTCATGGCCAGTTGTTTAGACCTCCCTGCAAACAATAATGTAGCGATATTATAATTACTAGTAACTTTTAGAGAGAGAAAGAGAGAGAATCAATACGGAATTCCAACTTGCATACTTGATGTTTAGACCAATACGGTGACAACATTTTGAGTATCATGTGATAGATCATTATCAAAAATACTAACCACATTATTTGATGGGTTATCAACCTATATCAAACATCAATTTGAGTGATATTCTTTCAATATTCACTTGACATTCACTTTTTCCTCCACAAAAATTGATCAAAGTGTTGTGCTACCAATTTACAAAATCTTGCTCAGAAAAACTGGGTGCAAATAAGGTACAAGGTACGGCTGATGTGGTGTCCGAGCATGCATTTCGGTTGTCCAAAAGTGTTTTAGACAACTCGTACAGCCAGTGGTACCCAGCCGGCACCCAAGTTTTTCTTAATGTTTCTATTGTTAAAATCAACAGATTTCCCCTCTAAATTTAATAGTACTATAGTCTAATACTGCAAAAATTGAGCAATGAGTTGTATAGTTGTCAGAATTAATTCTTGAAGTTGAAATTAATAATGCAATACGACAATAATATATTCCCAAGTACCCTTCATCAAATTCACAACAAACAAAAAACAATAAAATCTCACAGTTGTCTGAAAGTACTATTACCAGATAAAGACGCATCTTCATCTCTAAAAGGAGGAGGCAGGGGGAGGGCCTTCACGGCCGCCGCCCCCCGACTATCATCACCACCACCACCACCAGTACTGGAGATCAAAACAACTCTTCCCTGTGGTGTTCTCATCTTAGACCCCATAAACTGAGACAACTCATCAAAAACCTCCTCGTCAAAAGAAGCAGGGAGCCTATGCAGTTTCCTCTCATAAGGCGAAAGCCTAAAATAACTCTTCCCAACTTGCTCTCTCTCTCCTCCCCTCTCCCACTCAAACACCTTCCGAAACTCACCCAACATGTTATCCCACTTAGTCCCGGCCGTCTTTGCGTCCCGATTAACCCCGTGCTGGTTCAAAAACTCCGCCACTTCCCTATCCTTATCCGCCCTAGTCTTCCCCCCTCTAGACGGCGGAGTCCCAGCCGCCACCTCACCGGCTGACGGCGGAGCAGCTCCCCCCTCCACGTCAGCACCGTGGTACTGGGCCTTCCAGGCCCTGGCAAGCCATAACATCTCGTTGGGCTTCCAAACTGGGCTGACGTACTTGCCTTTTCTGAACTGGTGCCGGAGCTGATGGTCTCCTGTTGCTTCTGGTTTGCTTGAAGAAGGAGAAGAAGGAGGAGACGACGCCGTTTCCGAAGAGGAAGCTGCGGTGGTGTGAGGTTGTTGTGGTGGTGGTGTGGGGTCTATGGTAATTAGAGTGGTGATTTGGGGGTGTTTTTGTTGTTGGGAGGAGGGAGAGGGTAAGGGTTTCCATTGGGCGCTCGTGTATCTGGGCCTCTTAGGATTTAGGGGTTCGAATTGTTGTTGTGGTGGGTCGAAATTTGCAGTGATAGTTGGGATATAGAGAGCGGTGGAGATGAAGGGAGGAGGGACGGCGGTGGGAGAGTGGTGTTGTGGTGGTGGTGGTTTGGTTTCAGTGGATTCTTGATCAAGAGGGTCTTTGGGAGAAGAAGAAGATGATAATTGTTGTTGTTTTTGTTTTGGTTTCTTGGTGGTAGGTTCTCCTTTGTTGTCGCCCATAGTCTCACCTCAAATGGGGGCCCAAAAAAGACTTGGATGTTAGAGAAACCTTAAACAAGAGCTAGGACAGGAGGAGAAAACCCCATTACAGCTGGACTAGCTTGGTTCCTTTTACTGTTTATATACACTCCTACAAGTCTTTTGAATATACGCAACATAGGGTATAACTCGTTATGTGCAAGAATGTTTAAATCAAGGTTCGAAATATTGTACCGGCTCTTCTTCGATCCTGTTACGGTACATACCAGCATTGAACATTTAGTGGGTGTTTGAGAGCCTTATTTTTAGTTTTTCATTTTCAACTTCTTAGCTTTTTGGCTTTTTGAATTATGGTCAAAATGTATTTTGAATTTGGTACGAGTGTTTGGGACAAATGTGCAGAATTCATTTTGAAATATGAGAAGTGCTTGGGAGATATATGCAAAATACATTCTGTAGGTCTTTTTGTTAATCAAAATGGGAAAAGTGGATAATGAGAAATCAAAAAGCACCTACCAACCTATTTTTAACTTCTCTTCTCTAAACTCAAAATCCAAAAACTAATTTTCGCAAAATGTGTTTTCATTGTGGTGTGCTAAACACCTAGAAGTAAAAAATGCAAAAACCAAAATGCAAAAAGTAGGTGGCCAATCACCCCCTTACTCTGTATCGTTTTAATTTTAGAGTTATTACCATTACGCATAATAGACTCTATTAGACAACAAAATAGGAGTATGACATAATGGACTTCAAACTAACAACCAATTAAGGGGGTGTTCCACTAATTGGTTTTTTAGTTTTTTGGTTTTTTTTATCTTTAGTTTTTCAAAAAAACCAACTAGTTCCACTAACAAGTTTTTGGTTTTTTTAGTTGTGTTATGAAATTACAAATCTACCCTTCTACCCAAACAACTATTGCTCTCTTTTTTTTTTAAGGGAGGGCAGATTCGTAATTTTACATGATTAAAGTACATGTACTTGATTGTGCAATGATTTGGTTTTTTTTAGGTTAGTGGAATGAAGTGGTTTTTTTGTTGGTTTTTTGTGGTGGTTTTTTTAGTGGAATGAAGTAGTTTTTGATTTAAAACAAAACTAGTTTTTTGTTAGTGGAACATGGCCTAACTATAAATTGACAAACATGTATTGGAATAAAACATTTCTTGAAATTTCAACTCCTATCAGATATAGAGTAAATCGTTGAGTCATTTGTACTTTATTCTATTTTACTTCTTAGAATGGATTAATTCAAAGGCATTCAAGTTTCTAAAGATTCTGAAGATTTATGTCAGAATGAAGTTTCAAAAAAAATGTATAGGAATAAATTTGGATGACGAGAGGAAAAATGATCAATTTTTTAATTATCCCTTATTGGTCATATGGAAAATGCTTGGAAAAGTGTATTGAAATGTGTGAAAAATGTATAAGAATATGTGAAAGTGTATTGAAAAATGTAAAAGGTGTATTGAAGTGTGTGTTGTTTTTGTTTGTTTGTATGCTTATTGTGTGCATATTGGGCACACGTTAGCAAGACCCATAAATAATGTATGGAATTAGAGAGATTTTTTTTATGTTCAAATACTATCACCCAATTTTTACATTTTTGTGTGATTAGAATCACTATAATTTGTGGCTTGGAACGTCATAATTTTAGCCCACTCAATTATTGAAACTAAACTAACCTTTTTCCAAACATGAGAAATGCTAAGTACCTAGAAAATTGCTTAGAATTTGGAATCAGTGGTCCAAGTGAATTTGAGTCACTGGTTCCAGATTCTGGGTGTTCTTTATGGGTATATAGCATTGTTATTATTAAAAATTTATACTAAAAGTCATACTTTTATGTAATGGATTAATATGTAATTAGTTAATTATTAATGAATTTTATCTCTTTTTTATGAGAATTTATTATGGGTAATGTTTGCATAACATTATTGTACATTGTGCATGTGTGTCTTTTATTTTACATAATAGATGATCTAGTGTGTATTGTGTAGAGTACGGCTTACACACGAAAGATTGGATCATCAGTTCTTGTGAAATATAAGTTTTTAGTTCTCAATCTTAGATAGAACTTGACATGCCATCTATAGGATCGTAGCACAATGTTTTAGTAGGTTTATCTTGACTACAGAGAATGGTTGTAATTCTAATTCATTGTGCTAATACATTTTGTGTGTATTGAACAAGACCGTTTTAAGGTAATTGTCTTAATATTGATACTATAAGACAATTATAACCTTATGGTTATTATGAATGTTTATGCTCACAATCCAAAGATAATTAACACAATATACATTTATTGTTATTGACTTTGATTCATTATAAAGTGAAATCATCGTTAGGGTCAATAGTCTTGGTGAGTTGGGTCACGACATTATATGGATGATATATTATATATATGGATATTAATTATTGATTAAATCCACGTCCCGGTTGGGATTGATAATACCCCCTTAGTAAGTTTATAAGTTTCGATCGTGTCAAATCCTGCAGGTGGATATTTGTATCCAACATATCGAATAAGTAAAGTGGAAAGTCTTGAGGTATTTTACAAGACGTTGATTAAATATAATTATCAGTATTTAATAACATAGAGCTCGAAACATAATTGAAATAATGACGGGAGTGCAATTATAATTCTGTAGTGCTGTGAATTAAGAAATATAATCTTGGTGGATTAATGTTTCTTATTTGCACAAGAAGACAAATTTATTTCTCCTTAGGCCCCCGCTCTAGCACTATAAATATATTGTTATGTTTTCTAGGTATCACACAGTTATTCAGAAAATTAGAAGAGAGATTGTGAGAGAGAGAACAAGGAGACTACGTAGAAGTCTATGCGCGCTTGGCACGTAATCAAGGTACAAGTAAATATGGTAGAAGATGATGAGGTACTATCAAGCAAAGTTTGTTGCATATAGTGATCGGGTCTGTCAAGTTCTAAGAAAAGTAACAGGTTAACCATCGTTCGTGTCTACGAATGAGAGGTAAACCCTAATCCTGCCTCGTACAGTTTGCATTGACTTTTGTTGTCTAATCTATGGAACTTCATATCCTTCTCAAAACCAATTGACAATGAGTGGAGAGGTCTCAACATATATTAAATAATCACCCATTCCATCCCAAACAATGTGGGATTATAATACTTAACATTCCGTCTCACGTGCAGCCACTTCTGGTCTGTTATCGTGGGGTGTGGACTGTAAATTAGTACCTTTTTTTAAATGTGGGGTAGAATGGGTTCTGCTCTGATAGCATATAGAAATTTTATATCCGTCTCAAAACCAATTGGCAGTGAGTGGAGAGGTCTCAACATATATTAAGTGTTCACCAATTCCATCCCAAGCAATGTGGGACTATAATACTTAACATAATCTGTACGCGTTATTACTATGTTCTGGGATTCATTTCCCAACAGCTATTCCAAACATCCATCTTCTCTTCTTCTTTTTTTCCCTCTCTATAACCCTCACCTAGACATATGGAAAAACCCTAACCTCCTCTATTGCCGCCTCACCAACACTCCCTCAAATGCCAAAGCTGGCGGTTGGGAGAGGCGTTGGTGCTATGCACCATCCGAGTAGTCTGTTCGGCAATCTAGTGGTCCAAATTTCATCTTGCAATGAACGGCTCGGATGTCGCATGATCGAGATGAAATATGGACTATTGAATCACCAAACAGATGGCTCGAATGGTGCACAACACCAATGCCGGACCCCTCGCCGTTGCATAACTTTTGGAGAGATGGTGAACTCTTTGATTTCAAGCCTACCAGTCAAGCAACCTTGTAGATCTGTATTTTTTTGGGTGGGTTATCGAAGTAAAGATAGAAAACCCAACCATTGAAATTTACTGGACGAAAATCAACCATGTCGATCAGGCGACAATTTCTAGAATCGCCAATGCGCTCTGGTAAGAACTAGTATATATTGTGTTCGGAACAGAATTTGACGTGCAAGGTTCTAGTTACTTGCATATACAATACGTACCGGCCGATACGATTTAGAATTCAAATCCTTGCTTCAAATTACACAAAAAATGTAAGTCTGATTTTGCAAGTTAGTGACATCAATTAATTTGCGGAAGTAAGCGAAGACGAGATTTATTCCTCGAGAAGTATGAAGAGAGTTGCATTAAATTTTAACGTCTCCCAATTTACTCAAGTTAAAAATACTAATATTTTTTCGTTATAGAAAAGTAATCATATATAACGTCAGGCGAGCAATGTCAAAACATTATTCAGGGATCGTCCATTCAATTTGTTGAAAGTATGCGTTATTAATTTTTGAATCACCAACTCCCATTTGGTAAAAGCATTAAATTGATTTTAGCAACTTACTTTTAGCAAAAGAAGTATGTGAGAATAAATTTAATAGCAACTTAGTTTTTAGTTAATAGGAAACAAAAATGATTTTAGCAACTAAGTTAAACTCAACTTTCACTACTACAAAAAGGTATAAAGATCACGCCTCAAAAATAAGAAAGATCTCAGTTTTTATAAAACCGTGATTAAAAAATAAGAGTTAGATTTTTTATCACGGTTAAGTACATAAACCGAGATGAAAGACAGTTTTAATCTCGGTCATCTATAAAACGTGATTGAAAATAGTAATAAAATTAAGCTTTAATCTCAGTCATTTAAAAAGTGTGATTGTAAGTAAGAGTTTTAATCTCAGTCATTTAAAAAGTGTGATTGTAAGTAAGGTGAGATAATTTCATTTTCATTTTTAATCACGTTTTATAGATGACCGAGATTAAAGCTGTATTTCATCTCGGTTTATGTACTTAACCGTGATAAAAAATCTTTCTTATTTTTTCTGTCTTGTTAAAGAAAGCTCAGAATGTGATGGATATTGGAGAACGGTTGGGAGTAAAATTTTATGGGGAGAAAAGTTTCAATTTGATGAAAATTATTGAGTTGGAGGATCATAATTATGATGAGAAAGAGAAGAGGGATTTAGATGTTTTGATGGAATGAAATTTTACTGAATTGGAAGATGGGACAACCATTTTAAACCAAAAAAAAAAAATTGTTGTCAGAAACTCATAGAATATGAACAAAAAAAATTATTTTTGTAACCAAAAATGAAATTTTTGTTCATTTTTTCTCAAACAAGATTGGAAACTATAAGAGTACATAAAGCCTAGAAAATCAGAGTCAATGTTCAAGAAACTAATATGGGCAAGTGAGAGACCTATAAAAACTATTATATATATTAAATAGTTCAACAATATAATGAAATGCATAATTGGTGGGGTGGATAGGTGTTGCTTGTCTTGTGCAAGAGGTCAAAGGATCAAATCTAGATGGAAGCAGGTTTCCAAGATAAGGCAATTTTTGGATGCCTATATTAGCGATGAAATTTTTTTCATCACGGTTTTTTCCATTTTTTAATCATGGTTTTACTAAAAACTGAGATCTTTTCTCTGTAAACAATCACGGTTTTTAGGAAAAACAAAGATGTTATATTGTCAAAGATCACAGTTTTTTTTTGTTTTAATCACAGTTTTTCATGAGTTTTTATCACGGTCTAGAAGCGTGATTGAAAGATGGAGACTTTTAATCACACTAGGTAAGATCACGGTTTTTCGACCAAGATTGAAAGTAAAAGATCACACCAAAAGACCGTGATCTTTATGCTTTTTTGTTGTAGTGTTTTATGGAAAAGCTCATTTAAGCAAATGGGAAACAATGCCTTACTACTCCCTCTTTTCCATAATTTTAGGGACTTTGCTATGCGTACGAAACATTTGGCGTTTAGAAAATGTGCAACGGCTTTTTGGAACCCAACGAATATCCAAATTGGTCATTCATTTTAAAATATTTGTTCGAATTGCCTTGCCACAAATTAGCTCATGACCTCATGGATATGTGTAACAGGTTGATCTAAATTTCAGGTTTTCATCAGAGCAGGTGAAAAATTATTTTAATTTAATGAACGTTCGGATTACTTGTGAAGGACTCATAAGTGGGACCCAGAAATCATTGTACTTTTTATGTACGACAAGATTAATGTACCCATAGCATTTTCGTTATTTTAGGTGATGTTTGAGAATCTCATTTTCAGCTTTTCATTTTGAATTTTTTGGCTTTTCGGTTTTTTGGACTATGGTGAGAATATATTTTGAATTTGGTAGGAGTGTTTGGGAAAAATGTGTAGAATGCATTTTGTAACAGGAGTAGTGTTTGTGAGTTATGTACGGAATACATTATGTAGGTATTTTTGTTAATGAAAATGGGAAGTCAAAAAACTCCTCAATCTAACTCTCAAAATAAATTAAAAACTCATTATCCAAAAATGTGTTTTGCAATGAGGCTACCAAACACCCATAAGTTGAAAATGGGAAAATGGAAAGCCAAAAAGTTGGTTGCTAAACACCCCCTTAGTTTATTTCGGGAATTTCAATTTCGTTAGAAATGACACATTTAATTTACTTCAAGTCACATTACTGAGGTGGTAGCCTAGTTGGCTAGAGTGAGTGGGATAAGATTCCCCGCTCTCCCCTTGCATGGACTTCCTAGGTTCGAATCCTTCCCATACAATTGCTAGGACTTATGTGGATTTGCGTAGAGGGCCTTTGGCCAACTAGTCACCTAGGTGGTGCTGTGGTGACGACATGTTCTCTTCGGACAGTAGCTATGGCTCAACCGGACATTCCACAGCGAGTCGGAAATCCCAATAGTTACACTTATGGGGGTGCTACGTTGGTTGCCCATTCCCACCTTTTTATAGTTAAAAAAATGGTCACATTAGAAGATAACTTTTACCAAAATTGTATCTCTATTTCAAATTTTCAAATTGCTCTTGCCTTTTTTACTTTGACTTGTTTTAGCTAAAAGAAAAAAATAGTACTCCTCTGTTCCCAAATATCAACGATACAAATTATTACTCTCTCTGTCTCCAAATAATAGTCTAGTATTTGAGTTTAAATAAAACTATGGTGTACACCAAATGCACACTACCTTGTGTGGAGCCCATCTTTAGATCCATACAAATAATCGAAGTCACTCAACTTTTTAATTTTTTTTTTTTAGGATCCCAATATAAAAATCTGCTCGCATGAATATTGGTAGAGACTTAATCAGTTGCTTGCTCAATTTTCTGACACGAAATTGATCGAAGAATCGATAAAGCTCTTACCGATATCTGACTGAGCTGATTTTTTTACAGGGATCTTTAAAAACATATATTATCATTTGTGAGTAACCCTGAGATGGGTCGCACACAAGATGGTTGCATTTAGTGTGTACCAATTGGTGTTCCCATAGCAAGGCTGATTTCATTTTGGATTGTCCGTTAAACCTTAATTAATGAGTAAAGTTTGTACAATTATTATTTTATCATTTTGAAAAGTTAATTGGTGAAGAGTTAATGGTGAAAAGTGAATGATATGGTTAAAAATTGGAGACAAAATAAATATAAATGATGTAATGATAATGTCTCTTTAACAAATTGAAGTTACGAGATTATATATTTAAAAAATAATGGGGGAGTGAGAGAATGACCTGTCTCGGTGTTTGAGAAAAATAGTTTTTTGTTATTGGAACACCCCCAAGGCCGATGTTTGAACACAAAAGCGTGAAATGCCCCCAAGCAATTGCAAGGTTTGAACAATCTGAGTTCCTACACTGTGGAGGATTTTGTTGGCAATCTTGATGCCATTAGACGTCTCAGGATCTAATTCATCTTGATCTCCTTTTTGCTTTTTCATTTTTTTTTCCAAGAGTTCAACTTTTTGTTGATCCCTTCTCTTCTCGATGTACCCTTATCGAGTTTTTAATATATCTCTTCTTTGCCGATAAAAAAAAAAGAAAAAAAGGGAAGCCAAGGAGTGTTTCATACACATAAAAAGTACCGAAAACTACCAAGAATTTAAGAACGATAATTCAAGCAGTACAGAGGCAAATGTATAAAAAAAATGCACTGACCATGCTCGGGGACCCATTTGTGGGTCATACACGAATGATCCGAACTATATTTTGAATGAAAAGTGGGAATTTTGGAACAACCATTACGCATATTGGATTGAGCTGATTTCTCGCGGGGCCACTGTATATTTTTTTAAGATGAATGAATGGTTTGAATCACTTGTGTAGGACCACAAGTGGGTCTCCGAGCACGGTTAGTGCATTTTATGTACATTTGCCTCTGTCCCCATAGTCAGGTCCATTTACAAATGTGTGGTTCATTCTTATTTGAAAGTGAATTTGAGTCACTAATTTCTAAATTCTGAATACTTTTTGGGTAGTTTTTCTTAACAACATTTTCGAGGCCTTTCAGAAAATAGGATCAAATTATGGGAAATGTTATGGCTGAAAAGAGAGAGATGGGAAGTATGATTGGAGACTTAGTGCAGAGAACATCGAAAAAGAAGAATCAGAAAAAGTCAGTAGAGGGGTTGTGGAACCTGCTCTGAATAAGACCCTTCAAGTTTTGACAGTTAACACAACAGTAATTAATTTTCCTTTAATCAAATTGAAAAAATTTAAAATCAATCCATTCGACTTTTGTTAAGTTTAAAAAATATATTAAAATATGTAAAACTTATATAAGAATATACGAAAGTGTATAAAAAAGTAAAAAAATTACACTAAATTGTGTTTTTTTTTTAATTTTTTCTTACATTGTTTTTATTCCGGTGAACTGAGTAAAATGACCCAATCAAATTAATTTGATCATTTGTGAGAGAGTCTCAGAGAGAGAGAGAGAGAGAGAGAGAGAGAGAGAGAGAGAGAGAGAGAGAGGATACGGGTGGGGGGGACGATTGGAGACTGTAATGATTGTCCTGTAGGACTGAGAAACGCTGCTCCAAACACTTTTTTAACATTCATTCCTTTTCTTTGAAGGAGCATTTAAAATGCGGTTTTGTAGTAAGCAAGATATGCCTGATTTGGGTAAATTGAAAAAATTGGTTTTTTAGTTTTTTTAGTTTTTTCCTTATTCAATTTTTTTTTGCATTTGTTAGTTTTCGGTTGATTTTTTGTGGTTTCTTAGCTTGTCTCGACGAAAGAAATTTAAAAAGTATATAAAATTATTAGCCAAATTTAAAGTTTTTGTGAATAAAGACGAAAAATAATCCAAAAAACCGGTTTTTTGGATGTCACTTTCGTCTTTATTCACAAAACTTTAAGTTTGGCTAATAATTTTATACTTTTTAGAATCCTCTCGTTGAGACAAGCTAAGAAACCACAAAAAATCGACCGAAAACTAACAAATGCAAAAAAATTTTGAATAAGGACAAAATCAAAAAAACCAAAAAACCTATTTTTTCAATTTACCCAAACCAGGCCGCAGGATGAATTCTAGAAAAATATTAGGAGTATTTTTTGTTTTTTTTTTTGTTTTATCCCCTAAATTATCTATATATTTTTTCTATGTCGCCTATAAAATAAAAAAATCACATATTTCGTACCTAAATTGTTTGATCGCAACCTATTTAATTCAATCATTAACGGCACCCAATGTTTTGGACAAAAAATTGTTTACGCACATAGATCGCCCAGTGAGGCCTACTTTGGGGTCTCACATGAACAACCTGAGACATTTATTATTCTAAAAATATGTTTTCAAGTGGCCTTTGTAAAAAATCATTGATATGTTTTTGGCGACTTACGAGCTACATTGGTCGCCATAAGGAGAAAGGTGGTACCAATCTTCAAATTGTTAATTAATTTTAAATACTTAAATAAAAAATAGGAATGTAAGATCAAGTACTTTGAGTTATGCAATTGAGCAAATCTTTTACAAGTTCACTCGGAAATATATTTTATAAGTAACGAACAGATTGGATTGTTCATGTGAGACCCCGAAGTGGACCCAATATCGCAATCTGTTCGCACATATCTATGCGAGAAAAAAAAAATCGTCAAAAAAGTGGATGTTGTTAACGATTGAACTAAATGTGTTGCGATCAAATAGTTTAGGGATGAAATATGTGGTTTTTTTAGTTTAGGGACAACATGCATAAAAAAAAGAGTATAGTTTAAAGAATAAAAGTAAAAAATAAAAATAAAAAATCAAATATTGTTAAATTGTTTCTTTTGGTTAAAGTTTATTAACTTAAGAAGAGATAGGTTAGAAATTTTGTTATTACAAATAATGATGTAAACTTTAGGGTTATGGTGGTTGTAAACTTTAGGGTTGTGGTTTAATTGATTAATGAAATTTGAGAAGTTTTTTCAATTTGTTTTTGTTAGTAGAGAGCGTATCTCTAGTTTAAACTTATTTGTCATTGTCCTTCTTGTGTGTTCTTCTTTTTCAACACGCTTACCCGCATCAGTTGGTATCAGAGCTTGCTCTCGATTCCAAGTCATCACACAACAAGGAGTTTTTCGTTATGGTGTTGCCGAAGATTGTATGAACAAAGTAAAGCTGCACGAGAAGCACAAATAGAGGAAGGTAAGCAACGAATAGAGATGATGCTTGGGGCTGTTGTACAACGCCTCGAGGCTCTAGAATTTGCAAACCAACCTCGCCGACATCCATTTCACCCTAACGCTCAGGAGGAGTTTGAGGGTACAGATGACGAATGTTCCAACCCTTTTATTGGTAACTATCAGCGATGAGGGCGGGGTCGAGAGATCTGGTTCATAATCGTGATTCTCATTACTGGGATTCTTCTATGAAGATTGACTTTTCCAAGTTTTGGGGAGATCTGACGCTAGATGAGTTCCTGGATTGGATGGAAACCATTAATGAAATCTTGGATTTCACAAAGGTTCCAAGAGGGTCCCTCTTGTGGCTACCAGATTCAGAGGGAGGACTTCTACTGTTAAGGAATATTGTTCCACATTGCTTAGGAGTGGAATGGGTGATCACTTGATATATGCTGGAACCTCTTCACTCATTGCCAATTGGTTTTGAGATTGATATAAAGTCTCCACATGGTACCAGAGCGAGGCCCATTCCACTCCACATTTAAAAAAAAAAAAATCACAATTCACGCCCCACGATGACAGACCAGCAAAAAAAGACTACATGATGATATGACCCAAAAAGTGGCCACACGTGACAGACCTCAAATGCGGCTGCACGTGAGGGAGAATGTTAAGAAATATTGTCCCATATTGCTTTGGAGTGGAATGTGTGATCACTTAGGGGGGTGTTCCACTAAGGTGATTTTTTGAAAAAACTGGCTTTTCACGGTTTTTTTTATGTGATGTATTGTGAGATAATGATCTGTCTCGGTTTTTGGAAAAAATAGTTTTTTGTTAGTGGAACACCCACTTAATATATGATGGGACCTCTCCACTCATTACTAATTAGTTTTGAGATGGATATAAAGTTTCCACGTCTACTTCGTGGCAACAACTCAAACTTAATTAGTAGACAAAGGCAAGGAAAGCAAAAAATTCGTTCATGGGATGAATAAATGAGCAATATCAGTTCTTTCTTTCTACCCCTTAGGACCCGATTGGATGGGGTTAAAGAAATGGGGATAACTTTTGGAGGGATATAAGGTCTGATGTGACACATTTAGAATGGTTTGGCTGGGCAAAAATACGGGGGGATAAATTTTCACTCCTCCAAAAGTTATCCTCGGCAGGGGGATAGAGGGGTATAATTTTTGGGCACCCCTCCCCTTGCCAAAAAGTTATCCCCGGGTATAAGGAAAAAATAACACCCCCTCTCCCTTATTTCAACTATAAAAAACCTTATCCTCCATTTTATCTTCCATCCAAACCAAGTACTATTTTATCCCCTTTTTTTTAATACTCTATCCAAACCAACTAATTTTTTATTCCCTCTCCATAAGCATCATATCAATGTGGGCTAACCCTCCAAAAATAATACCCCCTCTTATCTTATACCACCTCTATAACTTATCCCCCTTGAATTTTAGCACCATCCAATCCGGACCTTAATTATATATACCTCGGTCTTGAATCATAGAGAATTTGGAATTAAAAAAACTCATAAATTTGAGTTGAGTTTTCAATCTATTTGCCACTATAGAGATTCTTATTTGTCAACCAAATTTTCACGCAAAATATTTTCAAACTCAAGCCACAAAAGTCAAATAACGAAAGAATTGATTTTGAAGGCAAAAGTGTAAAAAAGAGTTCATGGGTATAGCAAAAATAGTAGGGATATCAAAGAGTAAGCAGAAGAATTAGCTGGTGAAATATTTTTTTAGCACAAATAGTTCTTTAATGGATTCACAATATGATTGTGATTTGCCCCCGAAATATGGTGAGTACCCTGACGATCAGTGTGAAATAGGTGCACTTAGCATTGTTGAAGGTGTGCATGTTGCCAATCAAGAAACCAAACGAACATCTTTGCCTGAGGAAAATGCTTTTGGAGCTATCCCACAATCCATTAATGTAGTTAATGTGATGGATATATATTAACCATATCGACCCTCCATCCAAGATTCGAACATAAAAACCTCTTGGAACGACATTCGTTACAGGTCCACTACTGTTAATTTAAATTGATTATTGATGAATTTCCATCAAGGGCTAAATTTCACACAACTTATAACCAAAAATTTCGTTTGTTGTATTGTATATCATGTTTTATGATTAAAGGATTGTTGAGGTTCTTCATACATTAAATAATTTTTTTATTTCAAAAAATAATAAAAATCGTCCAACCCGAAACTACCATTCAAATTGCTTCTCTTTTTTTAAATTCGGCGTTTTTGACAAGTGGTATAGCTAGCATACATCATACTTCAATCGTAAAATTATACAACAGAAAATGATAAAAATTATATTGACCCATAGCATTTTGAAAAATGGAAAATGCTAACTAAAGCCCATTGGGCTGTGGATAATATAAAAAAGAGCATGTTGATTTCCATAAAAAATGCATAGATATCCGAAGTGTATATCCGAAATGTGCAATAAAGTTTTTTTTTTTGTCTTTTTTTATATATATTATTCTCTACCAGTAAGCACACGTTTATGGCTACATAAAAAATGAGGTTGCATCTTTGCTTCCGAATTTTTTCACAAAAATGTTAAGTACTCCAAAAAATTACCTCAAAAAATATTCCGAAAGTGAAATCAGTGGTAAAATGTTCAAGTGAATCTGAATCACTGGATTTCACTTTCGGCGTAAGTTTCGGCGTACATAACATGACTATTTTTTTTCATCCCAGTGTGAGTCAAAATATCCCATAAAACACCAAAAAAAAAAAAAATTCACAAGGGGATTTATTTATTTATTTATTTTGTAACGCAAATATATTAAGCACTGAAGGAGAGTAAGGTTCAGCAACATAAGTGCACAAACCAACTGTTTCTGATGGGTATTCAGATTGGCGGTGCTGCCGGAGGAGTTACTCTTGATGCTCGTTGTTTTCGTTTTCTTGTTTTGTTGTTATTGTTGTTTTAGTTTCGGTCGCACACACATGTTAGCACTGTGCTCCGTTCATTTGGCCTTTTTTTTTGCCTTCGCTTGTCGTTGATGCCTTAGGCTTATGTTTGGCCTTTATCTTACGACGATAGCATAGTTTTGTATTTTGTGGTCTTGCACACTATGTTTGTAAGTGTGTCCTACTCTGTAAGTCTGAAACTCGGTCGTGACAGCTGAAACATCGCTTTAGTCTTCGCCTGTCGCCGACGTACTTTCCTTATGTATTGGCAACGATAGTATGTACAGTTAATAATTTTTTTTCTCTGTTGACAAAATAAAGAAGCAACATAAGTGTAAACAATATACTAGTCTAGAATCTGCCTTATATTAATGAGAGTGTTCCACTAACAAAAAATTATTTTTTTCAAAAACTGAGATAATTCATTCTCTCATAATACATTACATAAAAAATCGTAAAGAGACAGTTTATTCAAAAAACCACCTTACTGGAACACCCTAAGGCGGTCTCCGATCATGAATTTCCAAAATTGAGTGGAGCTTCGATGGCCACTACCAGAATTTCTGGCGGGCAAGGTGGTCCGCAAAAGGGTTACCACATGTTTGACAAATAGGGTTACTCTCTCTCCTCTCTCTACGTGAGTGGGCTTTGCAAACTTGCTGCAAAAGGCTGCAACGAAGTTGGACCATGATCCATGAATCCTACCATTAATATACACGAAAACGCACAAACAAACACAGGTAATTATAATTCGCTTTTTCTTCCATTGAAAATTCTGAAGCCGTTATCATGGAAAAAAACACAGAATGCATGACAAATAAATGGGCATCGGATCTCTCTCTGGGCTCTACTTGAGATGCCTATTCCCTTCTAGGTCGGCTGACTTTACTCTCTCTCACTCTCTTTTTTACAGTACATTTCTAGCTGGTCATCTTGTTCCCCTTTCTCTCTCTCCCTAGTCCCTACTACAGTAGCATTTTTTTAAAGATTTTTTTAATCATCTACTACAGCATTTAATTCACTCAGAAAAGAGTGCAGATGAGAGGTCGTCGTACGCATTAACAAAGCCTCCAAAAATAAAGTTATTTGCTTTTGCTAACTCAAGGTGAGACAGACCAGTAATTAAAATTGTGCCCAACATATGCCGGTTGTTAAAGAGTTGAGCTGAGCTGAGTCGAGTCAAAAACTCTAACTCAAGCTTGGTTCGTTATTAAGCGAGACGTGCCAATATGTTGAACAAGAATCTGTTTGCTCAAAACCTTTTCTCTATAAAGTGATAATCAATCTCAACAAGCTTGGTTCTAGCATGGAAAATAGGATTGGAAGCCAAGGCGATGGCTGACTTGTTGTCACACCAGATAAGATGAGGCAAAGATAAAGACAAGTGAAGTTCACCTAGGAGCTGTTGAACCCATGTGACATCTGCAGCAGTAAGAGCCAAGGCTCTACATTCGGCCTCTGTAGATGATTTGGTCACTGTGGGTTGTTTTTTGGCACACCAAGAAATCAAATTAGGCCCCAAATACAAACAATAACTAGTAGTGGAACGTCGATCGATACAATCACTAGCCCAATCAACATTGGAGAATGCTGTAAGAGTTAATGGGCCAGGAAAAAACTGCAGTCCTTGATGAAGAGTACCTTTAATATACCTCAAGATACGTTTTACAGCAATAAAATGAGATCTCTGGTCTTGCTAGAGTCAAATATTAAAGTGACCCAACAATGGTTCTGAACCAAGAGGTATCGGCAAATGGAGGGTCAGGACTGAGAACAACAGGTTTCACAGAGCAAGGGGTAAGACTTGGTTTACAATCCTGCATCCCAGCCTTTGCTAATAAGTCAGTGGCATAGTTCGTTTGAGACAACATCAAACCAGAACCACAAGACTGAACCTCAATGCCCAGAAAGTAACTAAGATCTCCCAAATCTTTCATCACGAACTTGGAACTTAATTTGACTATGAGATCTGCAATAAACTCTTTGTTGCTACTAGTAATAACTATGTCATCTACATAGACTAACACTAGGGTCATATCTGTTGGTGTCTTGAGAATAAACAAAGAAGAGTCACACTTGCTATTGATAAATCCCAGGTGAACAAGAAAGGAAGAAAACAAAGAGTACCATGCTTGGGGAGCCTGTCTTAACCCATAAAGAGCCTTATTTAGCTCGCAAACAAAGTGTGGATGAGTCGCATCTTTGTAACCCAGGGGTTGTCGCATAAACACTTCCTCTTCAACCACTCCATGTAAGAAAGCATTAGACACATCTAATTGTCAAATTGACCAATTATAGTGGATTGCCATACTGAAAACAATTTTGAGAGTTGGTTGCTCTATCACAGGGCTGAATGTCTCTGTATAATCCAAACCTTCGGTCTGCTGATTGCCATTAGCTACAAGTCTCGCTTTACATACCTAGCTACAGAACCATCTGAATTCCTTTTAATCTTGAAAATCCACTAACCACCAATAATGTTTGCATGAGATGGTGGTGGTGGAACAAGAGTCCAGGTGCCCTATTGAACTAAGGCTTTGTATTCCTCAGCCATTGCATGCTGCCAAACTGAGTGCTTAATGGCCTCATGAAAATTTCTAGGTTCTACCTGTAATACCTGTTCCGGGTATTTAGGTTTAATTCACATTTTCTAAAATTGATTATGGGTTTATACATGTATTTACCTTAATTGCGTGCGTTACTTGCGTTAAGTGACATTATTTGAAAGTATGCGAAACATAATCACTTTGTTCACTTCACATTTCTAAAAAAAAATTCAAAAAGATTTTTTCCCCATCTCTCATCTCTCCAATCATTAATCACATTTCTCTCTCTACTCATACTCCTTTCTCCAATCATTAATTCTCATTTCTCTCTCTATCTCTCTCCAATTATTACACCTCTCTCTAATTATTACTTTTTACAAAAACCCAGCCAAACACTATCTCAAAAATATTTCTCAAAATCTTCTTCTCAAAACTCTTAACCAAACAGAGTGAATGTTTTCATTGGGTGAGAGTAGTTTTGGAGATGTGGGGTGGCTACACCCAATAATTTTCCTAAGTGGGATATTTGTTCTCCTCCTTATCTTGTTTCAAAAAACAATCAGTGAGAGGGAGAGAGAGAGAAACGTAGAGAAGAAGAATAAGAAGAAGAAGAAGAAGAAGAAGAGAGGAAGGAAAAAAAGGGGAAAAACCTAATTCAAGGTAAGAGTTTTGATTTTTGAATTTGTTGTTGATTTCATGTCATAAATGGATTAATTTCAGTGTTTTATGATGTTGGGTTTGGTTCTTTGAGTTATATAACTCATTACTTCGTGGGTTTGATTATAACCACTATTGGAGTTCATGAATTTGGATTCTGACCTGTTTTCACGAAATTATTTCGGGTACTTAGAAAGCTCGTAAATATTTGATATTTTTATAGTAGATTCTTCCTTGTGTCTATTGTATTGTGTAAATTTTTCAGATAATAACTCGAAGCACAGAAAATATGAAAAATAGTTTACCGGACTGTGGTGCTGAAATTCGCAGTACATGCAGCACTGTCACATCTTACGGGAACGGCTATAATTTGTCTAGGAAGCTTGGATTTTCAATCCGTCTTTTGATTATGAAACTAGACTCGCATACCTTCGAGAATATGTATAGATTGTGCCTTGGTTCCTGCCAGGTTATAGCAGTTTTTGATTCAAAGTTGATGGTTTTGCTGAAACTGCAGATTCATATTACTTTTTGCGTAGTTTCAAACAAGCATATCTTGGTCATCCGGACTCCGAATAGGGCAAGTTATATGTCGAAAATTATGTACTGAAAGTCTACTTTCTAATGGTGGTGGTCTCATGACCTTATTCTGAACCCATAGAAAACGATAGCCCAGATACGATGGGCTGGTTGTCATATTTCTTACTGGTTTTGGAGTGTTGTTGTGTCTTGACTTGTCTTCAATTGTGATGACCTTATAAGTTGTTTATGTTACATCATTATCTTTTTGATTATATGCGAGACATCTGTGGAAGCTCATGGACTGATATTAGTTGATTTGTGGCTAGGTATAGAGCCGGTCATTCGGGAGGTGCCAAAACCGTAGTTTGGCATACTTCGGTTGATTCTCAAGTGAGTGTGTTTGATATGGTTGTCTTCAATGAGATATGGTTGTAGTGGTGTTGGTGTATCATGCTAATTGAAGATTTAGCATTTGATATGCATGTTGTGTGTGAAAGATGGTATCTGTGAAGGGGCTGTGGGTTGGGTTATACCACGAGTACGTTGTGCCGCCTAATTACCGGTGAAAACGAGTGGGGTGTGCTCCCACAGTGACTTAGGATACATAGGATGTGGCAGACGTGTCACTACATGTGTTGTGATTATATAATTGATGTTGATCATGTGTTGTGACTATGTACTTGTTGTTGATCGATTGGGTACTTGAGCTATGTTTTATTGAATTTATTCTATGTCTCACACACTCTGGTTTTCTTTTGCCAGATAGGTGATGGTTTGAGTGGGTCCACTACCGCTGGTCATTTTGGAGTCTCTTTTTGGGCTGGTCTCGAGTGACGTAGCTAGCCAAGTTGGTTTGCTCATGGTTGGGCTAGTAATTGTCTGTTTGAGTTGCGTTAAGGGAACTTGAGAACTTGAACTACATGTTATGTAATTAAGTTGTCGGTTGTTTGATGTTTAAGTTTGTGGTTCGACGTATACACTTATTTTTATATGTTATAAGACTTCCGCTGTGTTTTAATTATGAGGCATTTGTGTAGGTGATGTTTGATTTTGTGTTGGAATGTCACGTGGCCACACCGATCCGGGCGCACAACGGATGCCGTTTGCGGGGCGGGGCGTGACACTACCTCTGGTAAAGGTTTATTAGTCACTACTGCAGACAGGCTCAAAGGATATTTTGGTTTGACAACACCATTCTTTGATCTAGTGGTCATTGGATGAATATTACCTGAAGAAGACACAATAGAAGAAGTAGGCAGAGTAGAAGAGGTAGACACATGTGGGACTGATGAAGAGATAGCAGGGGATATAGACGAAGAAGCAACAAAATTTAAAGGAGCTGATGTAGAATTAGAATGAACTAATGTGGGAATAGAAGTAGATATAGTGGTAGATGGAAGAACAGGTGGAGAATTAGAATGAACTGGACCATAAGACAGATGATATAGATGGAGTAGGATGAATAAGATGTGGCACAATGTCGTCAAACAAAGTTAATGGAACATTAAATTTCTGAATAGTAGATAAAGTTGGAGTAAAAGTTGTAAGAGCAGAATATGGGAATTCATTTTCAACAAACTTTACATGCCTTGATACATAAACTTTAGTAGTAATTGGATCATAACATTTGTAACCCTTGATAGTATCACAATAGCCCAGAAATATGCATTTACTCGATCTAGGTTGCAGTTTATTAGATGAATAAGGCCTAAGCCAAGGAAAGCAAGTGCAACCAAAAGGTTTCAAAGCCAAATAATTGGGATCTAATTGATACAAAAGGTTTGTAAGGAATTTGAAATTGAAGTGTAGAATGGGGCAACAAATTAGCAAGATACACAGAAGTAACTAATGCTTCTAGCCAAAATTTTGTAGGCAGACCAGATTGAAAAAGTAAGGCAATGGTTGTTTCAATCAAATGCCTATGTATCCTTTCTACTAATCCATTTTTGGAGTGGGTAAAATATGATTATCCTAGCAAAAGGCTTAGCACGTGCCTTGAGCGGACACCACGAGAGGGTGAATAGCTCAGCACCACATAGGGAGTCCTTAAGCCCTGTGCTGAGCTGGTTTAGCCATGAATAAGGCTGAAGCTAATAAAGAGTAAAACTAATAAATCAGGATGCACTAGATCGGCGCAGGGCATAAAGGGATGCCCCTGATATGGCCGAGCTAGGAAGGCTACGTGTATAGCTTAAACAGCATTCTGGAATACATAATTCAGCTTGGCGTGATGAGCTGAGCTATGTACGAGTTATTCCGAGCTACGTGGAAGCACGACACCGCCACGAATAAGGCGGTGAGACATTCCAGAATATTCTATAGCGGCTCCTTATGAGACAAGGAGCAATCCCGTAAAGCAAGGGATTGATATGGAAGTCCTAATGTGATTGGGAATGAACCTCATATAGGAAAGAATCATGTATGGAAAGAAGTACTACTGCAAGACGAGATCTTGCAGTATTTGGAAGCATGTGCCTAATAGGAGAGTCCTATTAGGAGAAGGATTCCTAAAGAGAATAGGAAACAGGAGACAAGAGATGCCTAAATCAACAAGCTATCTTTGCATATAAATACAACACTATAACCATGACAAAGGTACGCTGTGAAACCCTTTTCATACGCATCGTGATTTGAGAGTTTATAGTACGAGATACTAACTTTGGCATCGGAGGGCCTTTGCCGACGAGAGGAAAATGTGCTCTAACCCTCTTTCTGTCTTGCAGATTTAAGGTTGAATCAATGAAGCACGTGATCCAGGTCTACGTGGATTTATTCCCCGTACAATTTTGCTCAGGAGTATGAGGACAAGACTTTTGATGAATTACACCAGTTGTGAGAAACATGTGTAGCAGGAAATGATTAACAAACTCCCCCCCCCCCCATTGTCACTTCTTACACACTAAATTTGAGTATGAAATTGAGTGAGGACAAAAGCCTTGAAAATTAGCAATGGTATATTTTACTTCAGATTTATAGTGTAGAGGGAATATCCAAGAAAATCTACTAAAATCATCAACAACCAAGAGATAGTAACGGAATCCTTTATTAGAAGGCACATGGGATGGACCCCAGACATCCATATGCACCAATTGAAAGGGTGCAGTGGTATGGGAACTAGACAATGCAAAAGGAAGTTTATGACTTTTTGCCAAACTACAATAGTCACAAGTCACCATAGAAGAAACAGTCAAAGGCAATCGTTGTTGCTTTATTAATGCAGAAAACAAAGGAAAACTAGGGTGGCCAAGCCTTTGATGCCATAACATGGCAGAAGAAGAAGTTGTGCTTCCAAAGGCCAAAGAAGATGGACTGAGTGGAGATGACAAGCTAGAGCAGTTCAGTAGTGGATAGAGCCCGTTGTGGCATGGCCCTTGATACAAAATTCTGTGTGTTGTCTTGTCCTGAATGACAAGACTAGTAGAATAAAAAATAAGATGACAATTATTATCTCTAGCAAACTGTTGAACAGACAACAAATTATGTGTGATATGTGGAGTATGAAGTATGAAGTATGTGGGACAAGTGGAAAGAAGCAAAAGGAGTAGGTAATAAACCCTTACCAGTATGTGTAACCTGGAGCTGAGTTCCATTTCCAACCAAAACTCCCTCATTTGTTGCTGCAGGTATAGGTTGTTGGATATTCTGAAGTTGATGTGTGATATGGTTAGTAGCCCCACTGCCAAAATACCATGGTTATGTTGCTGCTGAGCTAGGATTACAACCACCATAAGTAGTTGGCACACCAATTGATCCACAAGAACCAGATGGGATAGACGAAACATTATATGCTCCAGGATAAATGTTTGAAGGAAGTACTATATAGCAGGATAACCAATATATGGAGATGCTGAAAAACCATGAGAATGTGAAGGTCCAGGTATCATGTGAGAAACATTATAAGCCTCAGTAAAATGAGCCTGTGCAGGTGATGAATTTTTGAATCCAAGTTGTGTAGAAGGTACAACAGGTACTTGGGGTACTTGAGTTTGCATGACAGTGCTAGGTGGACCATTCAACTGAAACTATGGCATACCTTGAAACTGTGGTATTGCTTGAAACTGTGGGGTCTGACTGTAATACTGACCATTATCCCATGGAGTTACTGGTGGATAACCCCTCCATGCCATATCATTAGAACCAATCAACTGAGAACCACCAAATGGTTAAGAATTCTGTCCTTTGAAATAGCAGTACTTAGTCAAATGATTGTTTTTACCACAAATAGAACAAGGATCTCTATAGAATCTAGAACTTCTACCACCTTTTCCTTTCACAAAACTTCTATGAAACTCTGATATGTTTGCGATTGAGGCATAAAATTGGTCTGAGGCCCTAGAATCTGTTGTGGAGGGGTAACAAACTGTTGTGATGAAGTATTAAAAGACTGTGATGGCAAATGCATTTGTTGCATGGGCGGCACAGATTGAGAAAAGTTCAAGCTACGAGACTGTGAAGAAGCAATACCATTGGTATCATGTGTAGCAACTAACACAGAAGTATTTTCCCCTTCAGATTCTTGTAAATTCTCAATATCTTCTCCATTCAACATAGTCACCAAATCATCAAACATAATTGTATTTCCCCTAGTGCGCATTGTTGTTTTGAATCCATTGAATACTCTTGGTAATCCTCGAAGAGTATGAAAGATTAGATCATCATCATCTATAGGCGAACCAGCAGCGGCCAATTTCTGTGCATACTCTTGAACAGTATCGATATAGTTCTCCATTGTAGAAGTTTTTGTTAAGGTATACAGACGACATTTCAACTCTTGAACATGATTTCTGGATAATGAATTATATCTATGAGAAAGAGACTCCCAAACTTGATATGCATGTGTAAGCCCTAAAACATACGGAAGTGTCGTCTGAGATAAAGAGGCAGTCAAACATGACAAAAGCTGTGTATCTATCAATTTCCAGAGTGTATGTGCAGGATTAGGTGAAACTATTCCTTCGGCACTTCGAATTTCTGATGACGGACACGTAATTGAACCATCAAGATATCCGTAAAAACCATTAGCATTCGTCAAATTTTCCACTTGAATCCTCCATAACAAGTAATTTGCGCCATCCAATTTGATATTAACAAAATAATGGAAGTTTGATACAAGAAAAGCGAGAGAAGCTGGTAGGGTTACCGCAGTTGTACTCATCGTCACAATCTTAGGGTTTCTGTCACGATAAAAAAGAACTTCCAGAATCGTCAAGACTTTCGTCGTTGAGCTCTGATACCATAGAGAGAAATGAAATCTGTACAGAAATCTCAATTTGCAGAACTTGATTTCAAGAACACACAATGTAAAAACTGAAGTGCAGAGAGAAGTTCTATCTGATTCATTTCTTGAAAATGATGATCGATCACAAGTGATTAGCCTTTTGAGGCTTATATTTCTGTTTAATCGACTTAAACCAAACTACCACAAAACACTTTCTAACCCCTTGTATTTTGGATGAAATACAAAACAACCTAAAGATAAAACAAAATTACATATGCTAGCGAGCCTTCTTAACAACGAGCCCTTAATGAGCGGAGCCTAATTCATTTGTTAAACGAGCATCTACAAACGAGTCAAGCCTATACAAACAAATCGAGTTTTTTCAAGCCGAGTAGAACTTTAAAGTGCTGAGCTCGGCTTGTTTAGTAATTGATCCTAAAACTCGAGTCCATGACTCTGGTATTGTCCAAGAGATGCATTTCCATTTTCGGTTTTCAGTGAGCAAAATTGCTACCACGGAGAAAGAGATGAACTATATATCCATTTCTCTATCCATAGAACAAAATCTAGATCAAAGTCAGGCTAAAAAATCAACAATGAGCACATGGGCTATGATAGCAGTTGAAAGTACTATTCAATTAATTGAATAGTTTCAACTGACCGTATGGGCACCTAACTTACGCTAACCTAACAGAAAATTCTACGCAAGGGAACTATACGTAGGGATGGCCATCTTGGCCGACCCTCCCCGATCCAACCCGCCCCCTCCCTGAATGGGTAGGGGATTTGGGGATTTTTTCGGGGATCGGGTAGGGTATGGGGATTGTTTTTAAAAAATTTCGGGGATCAAGTAGGGGATGGTATAGTCAATCCCCTCCTCGATCCCCGCCCCTCCCCGTTCCCCTCCCCTCATCCCCATTCACACACATATATACATGTATAAAGGTATATTATATATATTTATATTATAAGTTTATAAGTTTTCTTTTTGGGGGGGATAAGTTTATAACTTATAACTAGTTAGGGTTACTCACTCTTCCACGAGACCACAACCACCCTCATCTAGCCATTTCGTCTCTCAACTCTCAAGAAGACAAGAACCTGCCACCACATAGTAGCGGTCTTGTATGTCTGTTTTGTGGTACTTTTATTATTTTGTGTTTTTAATTAACATGTTAATGTTTCTTAAACAAAAAAACACCTCTTTAATTAACTTGTGTCTATTTTGAGTGAACTTTTGGATCCCCGATTCCCCGTGAGGGTCCCCGTTCCCGGCATTGGGGCGGGGATGAAGGTTAAAACAAAATCCTCTATAGGGATTGGGGAGGGGATGGGGATTGATATAAGTTTGAGGATTCGAGATGGAGGTAGTGATATCCACCCCCTACTCTTCCCATGCCCATCCCTAATTGTACGGATGCGGATGCATGCATGCAGTATGACAGGATAAGGAAAGTGATAACACAAAGCACGTAAACAAGGTAGAACATGTAATCCTTACGCGTGGGTCCATCCCCTAACTTGGAAAGTTCTATGGTTAGCTATATGCAAAAATGCTGGTTTTGATCTCACAAGGGTACCCCACACTCATATTAAGCTTGTCTCCCATCGCCAGGAATACTGTGATGTGATGGTAATAGCGACAGGTGTGACTCATTCTCGTCGAGGGTTGCTGGGCATTTTGGGATTACTCGTCACCGGTAAGACGGGCTGGATTGCCAAAACACACCAGCGGGGTTAGCAACAATGCACGTGTAATGCAAAAAATTGAAAAGCAAAAATTCTAAAAATTCCACAAAAACATTTCAAGTTAAGCCCTCTTAGTAATGCATATTTTAAAGAAATTACACAAGTGTAACTAAATCGAAATATACATTAATCAGAGTCCCCAGCGAAGTCGCTAGCCTGTGGACACCCCTCCGAGGAATTCGATTCAGAATCGCCATCCAGGTTTTTTCAGATTGTCCATGAGGAACCGAACTCGGACTCGTGCCTTATTTTGGATAAGGTTTTAAACCAGTCCGTCTTCGCCTGGTTCGAAGACCAATCTTTAGTACTTGGCATTGGTGGGATTTAATAAAATTTGTGATATTCAACTTTGGACAAATAAAAAGGGTAATGGGGAATGGGAACCAATTAATTAAAAACAATGATAATCATGGCAAAAGGCTACGGTGGATGCTTGTGTTTCGTGAACTACATGAATGATGATGGTATGTGACCATGAATTAATATGTGTACAAAACAACAAATAACAGTGTTAGTATTTAGAGGATAAAAACAAAATGATACGAAGTGACACTATAAACCACTACACCAAAAAAGGTCTATAGTGAGGATTTAGTTTCCTCGCCAAAGCACCAAATTTCCTCGCTAAATGAATTGGTGAGGAAAACTAATTTGATCCCCCTGTTCGGGGTTTGAGCGCTTAAACCTCCTTAATATTGAAAATTCTTTTGACTCTGATTTAGTTCAAATGTTTGAAAATATGCCCAGGACCCTTTCGTGTTGCTGAAAATTGATGTTTTGCCGTTTGCCTAAGAGATGACGGCATACAAGCATCGATTTATTCCTAAAACGAGCTTGCGGAAGAGATGGACCATCCTGTTTGTGTAATAAAGATAACCACAGAAGCTCTCTGAGATATATTGAATCATGATTAGTAGAGCAAACATATGAAAAGCAATAGTGTGCCAAGGGACAGTTTGAGCGCTCAAATTCTTTGGTTTGAGCACTCAAACTATCTCTCTGGTTTGGAGCTTTTGATCTTTATTATTTCTTTCTCAAGCTATTTGCAGACCCAAATCACATATATGTTACCTCATCTCTTCTTCATTTTACCAAAATAAGGTTTACATTGCCCTTTTGAGAGAAAGATGGGCATTCAAGCCTTGTTATAGGCTTGTTTGAGGAATAAACAATGGATAACTAGACTGGGACTGATGTTACACCAACGCACACACTACTTGGTAAGCTTTAAACCATGACCAATGATCAAAAGAACAAAAAATAAGAAGCAAAGTAGAAACCAGTTTGAGTGCTCTAAGGGTATGGTTTGAGCGCTCAAATCATTTCCAGATTCATGGGCTTTTGTGATTCATCAACCCTTTATTGATGTTTTCTGGACTTTTTGAGCTTCTGATTTAAGAACATAATGATCAACAAAAAAAAGCCATTTAAGATGATTGTGACATGCAAGATGAACAGAATCACAAAACTCATGAGATGGACTAAGAAACAGTTTGAGTGCTCAAAAGGTATGACTTGAGCACTCAAACCCTTTCCTGGCTTGTAAGTTTTGAAATCACTTTTCTTGATTTATAAGACCTTGTAAGGCCACTACAAGTATATAGAACCTGCATGGACTCACTGGTCATCCTCAGATGGACCAAACACACATTTGATTGCGTTTCTACCTTTTTGGCTTGGAAATGGGCTTGAACTTGAACTTTTGGGTTGATTTTTGGACTAATGGCTTGACTTAGGAGCTGTAGACTGGATTTTTGTAAGGGGTGAGTGAGTATATGATGGATTGAGTGGGTATTGGAGAGTTTTTGGAGTTTTTAGAACTTAGAAGATGATTTTGGCTTGAAAAAGCTAAGTTTTAAGATGATCAAGTGGGTTTGATGAAGATTTTCTGGAATGAGAGTGAAGACTGAGTTGATGGAATGAATGAGAGGATGGGATAGTTGGTAACCTAGAACAAGGGGTGTGAGGTGGTTTTTATAGAGAAAGGATGGGGAAAAAATGGGTTTCTGATTTTTAAACATAATTTAGGTTTAATGGGGGCCAAATTAGGGGCTAAAGATGTGCAATGGAAGTTAGCCGATGGTAAGCTGTCTGGTGCAGGGGTTTGAACGCTTGATAGGCGCGCAATATCACAGATATAAGCGCCTAAGTAGGGCGAATTAGCGCATTAGAGGCGCGATTTATTCCATTTTCCACTTGATGCGGTGTTGTCTTTTGTTTTTGGTATTTTTGGTTGTTTTGTAGGAAACAGGTCGGAGGAGCACGTAAAGTGGACACAAGACATCGGGCATGTTGGGAACCGGTGGGACCCAAGAAGGGCGAGCAAACAAGCTTGAAAAGCATTTTAAAGGTGTCTGTATCGATACAGGAGATTAACTGTATCGATACCGAGGTGCTTATGGGCGAACATAAGGTATCTGTATCGATACAAGGATTTCCCTGTATCGATACCGGATGGCTTAAAATCAGCGGGTTGTCCTGCACGTGTTCGACTTCGGGAGGATATAAATACTTCGTTTGTGGGACGATTTAGGGGTCCGAACTTTATTTTCTTTTTCCCTATGGCAGCTCTTTGTTTTCTTCTTGGAGTTTCTACTTTCCGGAGTTCTTTCGATTGGAGTTTTGAAGTTTTATTGGCGAAGATTTAAGTATTGCTTCCGGTAACTTTCTCTAGTTTACATTAATCTCAGTTCTTGGTTGATCTTTTAGTTTAATCTTCTTCCGAGTTATATGAGCATGTTTTGTTTGAAATCTTGCTGTTCGTTCAAGTTAATATGAGTGAGTAGTCGCATAGGTATGGTCGCGGGGTGATTAACACGCCGTGGCCAGGACTGGGTATGTCTTCGCTCCTATTTCCAGAATTAATAACGGGAAAGGCAATTTTAGGTTATTAAAGAGCTTCCGTTGGACGTATCCGGGCATTGTCGGAGCCCATGTAACGCGGGGAACGGGGGACCAAAACTCGTCCTTCGCTGTACACGGGTAAACGGCGACCACAAGGATTCGCATCTTTCGGGGTACCTTTTTCTCTCTGAAATCAAATGTTTTTAGAACACCGAACGGAGCAGAACTGTCTGGGCCTGACCACTGGTGTTATGAACCCTACGACCGTACTTGTTTTTAAATAGTTTAAGCAAAACCAAATTCTCTTTAGTTTAGTTAATTCTCCCATCAAATTACAAGGGGTGGCTACCTAAGAGCCGTTTCAAATCTCACAACCCGAGTTTTTAGTTAAGCACTCTCCACCGTCCCTGTGGATTCGATTCCGGTCTTACCGGGTATTATGCTACACCGGTCTCAGCCCTACGCTTGGGGCAACCCATTAATTTAGGTCTAGGACTTGGTCAAGCAACGCTCAAAAGGTTCTCTTAGGTTTTGAGCGCTTGAAGGGTCTTTGGGACTCTTTGCTGGTTTGGCTTGTTGTGATGGTTTGATGTTGCTTTGATTAATTTGGTAGATTTATGGTGATTTTGGAGGGTTTAACAAGTTCAAGTCTTGTTCCGAGCCTCGAGGTATGCATCATTGGTCCATTTCATCATGAGAGATGCTCAAACGCATTCCTGGATCAAAATTGGGGTGTCTACAAGAGTGGTGGTGGTGGGGTGGCGGCGACAGTTGTCACGCCCTGATTTTCATAAACATTTTTATAAAATAATCCACGTGGAATCAACAACTTCCACGGTCAAAGTCAAATACATCTCCAATTTCAATTACGTGATAGTCAGATGTCTATCGTAGTTCGCAAGTGATGATACATAGGTCTCAATGTGTTTGCATATTAAAAGTCAAGATTTAAGCCCAAGGCATTTACAAGATATTCTCATATAAAAATGATAGGTCAACAAAGGAAATAGTGATGCAACTCCTCCATGAGTTTTTTAAGCCATGCATGCACTTCACACAAGTCCATATCATGCTCCTCCATGCAGAAGACCTGAAATTTATAAGGGTGAGCTCACTAGCCCAGTAGGAAAACATCTATCGATTCTAAATGAAAATGAGATGCTTATGACGTGCAGACGAGAGACTAAATCATATGATAAGCACTAAGGATGGCATGAGGTTTAATGATAGCCAACTTAAGTCAATGAGGAAGGAAATCATTTAATAAGATTGATAGAATCATGTGAAAGGGCTATGAATATCACAAAGGTCGATAATCGCCAATATAGACCAAGTACTGCCCCGTTGTATTCGTTCCGTATCCGACACGTCACATGTGTTCTCAAAATATTCATATCACACTTCTTGTCCATTCATTTCATTCATTATACTCCGGGCATACCACAAAGGCCCCGTGTCACTCTGGGCATGCCATATAGGTCCCGTGTCACTCCGAGCATGCCATATAGGGTCCGTGTCACTCCGGGCATACCCTTTCGGGCCCCATATCATCATTATCACATATCCATTATCATTTCATATTCAATAGTGTCATATCGATGTCCATGCATAATCTCATCTCAATTCGACACTCAAAACTCGACTTCGATGGATGTTCACCAAACTAGTGTCATTAGGGGTCAAACACGTAACACGAACCCCGAAGAAACTTAAGGAATCATCAAATATGCTAAGTTATACTCATGACACGTATCTCAAGGTGTTTCAAGTTGATTAGAATGGACATAGTACGTACGTCGCACGAAACAAGCCAAAAAGGGTCAAAATGAGCAAAACCGGAACAAGGGGTGTTTGGATCGATCCAATATATAGTTGGATCGATCCAAAATCAACTGGACGATCACTAAAATAGTTTGGATCGATCCAAACTTAACTTTGGATCGATCCAAATTGGTCCTGGGCAGATTTGACGGATTTTGAGCAGTCCGAGTATTTTTACCATAACTTTTCACGCCAAACTCCATTTTCAATGAGTTATATATCAAAACGTAGGAAGTTTGAAGAGCTACAACTTTTTAGTTTTACACATTTCCTAATTTTTCCTCGACGTTGCCCGAAAAGCGTGAACAGTAACTAATTTGAGAAGATTTTCACCCATGGTGGGGGATTTCAACCCAAACACTTGAGTTGGGTTATCAAACAAACAAATTGACTAGGGAATCACTTAGGAAATCAATGGAACAACTCAACATCAACACAAACAAGAATATAATGTCTCCAAAAGGACTTAAAGTAAGGATCAAGAGGAATTTAGCAAGCATGAGGGTAACACACACACAAACATCAAATTTGCATTGAGAATCGAAGGATGATCCCCTACCTCTTGTGATTTAGCTTGAAAAACCTCCAAGAAGTAAAACCCAAACCCTAGCTTCAAGATCCAAGGAAAGTTCTTCAAACACCCGAGTGAAATAAACACATCAACGCGTAGAGCATGAGATTTTATGAAGGTTTTGTGAAGAAAGTAAGCTTGGAGCTTGGGATTTGGCTAGGTTGGTGAAGAAAGAAGTTTGAGGAGCTATGGAGGAGAGAGAGAGAGAGAGCCGGCTGGGTATTTTTGGAGGAGAAGATGAGCTTCTCTCTTTCTTCTCTCACCACACACACATATAACATATCATATAATTACACTCAAAGTCCAAATGTGATTTGTGTAATTCAAATGCACCCAAATCAACTTATAAATCACCCACAATCCAACACTTAGTCAATCTTGACATTTTACACAATTCCTCACATTAACCCATTGTTATTTTCGAAAAACTAATAAAATTTTACGGGTCTTTACAATAGTGGTGGTAGGAGTGGCGATTATAGTGGTGTGGTGGTGGTGGTAGTTGCGGAGGGAGTGGCGGAATGGTGGTGGTATAATGGCGGTAGTGGTGTTGGAAGAGGCGGAGTGATGGTATGAGTAGTGGTGGTGCAGTGGCAACAGTGATGGTGGCAGTGGTGGTGTGAGTAGTGGTGGTATAGTAGCGGCAGTCGTGGTGCAAGTAGCGGAGTGGTGGTCATGGTGGTGTAGCGTCTGTACGAGTGGTGATGGTGGCGTAGTGGTAGAATGAAACCACTCGTAAATTCAATCAAAATTAAGTAGCTCATCATTATACTGAAGTTGCATGATGAATCCTTCATGATTTTACCCAAAGCTACTTAATTTTTAATGAACATTTTAGCTTACTTTTTAAGGTCCACTTAATCTTCTAAGTAGTGTAAAATGTGGTCATCAAACCAACTTATTTACTTATTACCTAATTCATTCAGTTTTAAGTGTTGAATCTTGGTTATCAAATAAGGCCTTAATATTTCTCTTGTTTATAGTTTACTGTTTACGTTTATTTCATTAAATGTTATTTACGTGAACAAAGTTGGCAATAAAATGTTTTCAAAATCTCACATAGCATTGAGTAGAGACCGATTCATTGCCGGGTGAGAGGGGTGCCGTAAAACCCTTCCCCTCTCATAACCTGGCTCTTGAACCCAGAATACTATGTTTTCAATAGACAAAATCCTTTTCCAAAATAAAAGGCACGAGAGTCATTCTTTTCAAACTATTTTAAATGGTTTCTCAGGTATTAATTTTTTTTTCAAATAAAAACCCGGGTTGTGCCTCTGAAATCTTTTCCAAACCCAAAACCTAAAATTTGGTGTTACCGTCCACAGAAGAAGAAAAGAATCAATCTAGAGCAAACACATATTGAACAAAAGTATTGCCTTAGAATGACATGTAAAAATGATCAAACAATTCTACATCATCATTTATGCATCAAGAATAGTAGAATACATGAATGTATGAAGAAAATATTTCTCTCTTGTTCAATTGATTCAAGGAGGCAGGTGCCCTAGAAAAGTGAAAAATTTGCTTTTATAGTGCCAAAATCGGAGCCATAAAAAGAACCAATAAGAATGTGACACCTAATAAAAAATAGGCGCTTCGCTTGTACTCAGCCTATCAAGAACTAACTTTTTTTTTGATCAGTTATCAAGAACTAACTAGCGCCATGAATTTTGCGTGTAGAAAATATTCATGGTGCTCAGTATTGAGCGGTAGGGGAATCCCTCATCTGGCATTCTTCTCTAAATCTTTTATAAAGCATAGTGCTAGATAGACATCGAGCACTAAGGAAGTCCTTATCAGGCACTCATCTTTGAATCCTTTACACAAAAAGTTCATGCCATAGAAAAAAATCTAGATGCTCACACTAAAACATGCATCATGAAAAAGTTTAAATTAAGTGAAATTCACGAGCTTAAGCTAATGAAATTCATGAGTTCGAAGATAATGAAATTCATGAGTTCGAAGATAATGAAATTCATGAGGCAATTATTGTGTTTTAAAATCGAGTGAAATTCATCAGCTAGTTTTGTATTTGTAAAATTTAGTAACATTTGTGAAATTCACGAGTTCAAATCAAGTGAAAATCACGAGATCAAATCTAGTGAAATTCACGAGGTCTAACTGAGTGAAATTCACGAGCTCAAATCCAGTGAAATTTTACGAGCTCAAACCCATTGAAATACCAAGAGTTGAACGAGTTCAAATCAAGTGAAAATCACGAGATCAAATCTAGTGAAATTCACGAGGTCTAACTGAGTGAAATTCACGAGCTCAAATCCAGTGAAATTTTACGAGCTCAAACCCATTGAAATACCAAGAGTTGAAATTTCACGAGCTTTGCAAGCCTATTATTGAAAAGATTAAGCAAAGATTAGCACCATGGAAAAGGAGATACATCTCTTTTGGGGGTAGAGTTACACTAATCAAATCAGTGCTCAACATCCTCCCAATCTACTATATGTCCCTCTTCAAGATACCATCTGGTATTGTCAATGATATTGAGAAAATTCAAGCCAAATTCCTGTGGGGTGGAGCAGAATTAAAGAGCAAATTACACATGGTAAGCTGGGCAAAAATAACCCAAGACAAAAGGCAAGGTGGATTGGGGATTAGAAGTGTGAAGGAGATGAGTGAATCACTTCTGTTGAAATGGTGGTGGAGGTTTGGGATGGAGAAGGATGCTTTATGGCGTAAGGTGATCGTAGCCAAATACAAACTAGAGGAGGGAAGCTGGTCTCCTAACAAGGAAATTAATAACAAAATGTCAATCCTATGGAAGGACATTATTCTAGTTCATGAAAGACAGCCTCATATGTTCTCCAAATTCGTGGAGAATGTCAGATTCAGAGTTGGTGATGGCAGGAATATAATATTTTGGAAGGACAACTGGCTTAATGAAATCTGTCTTGCTGTGATTTACCCTACCATTTTTCGACTAATCACCAACAAAGATGAAACACTGTGGGAGGTTCTAGCAAGGAAAGAGGAAAATTCACAATGGATTTTTCAGTTCAGAAGAAGGCTGTACCAATGGGAGGAGGAGACGTTAATGGCCTTGCATGGAATGCTGGATAGGGGGGGGGGAGAAAATATAACAAATGGTGGTGCGGATCAACTCATTTGGACTGCCGGTAACTCTAACAGGTACTCTGTATCTTCTATGTACCATCTCTCAAAAGGTCTTGATTCCTCTAATATTGTTTTCGACTTGATTTGGAAAAATGTTGCCCCTCATAGAGTTCAGTGCTTTGGATGGTTAACTCAACTAGGTAGAGTTAAAACTGGGCTATACCTATATAACTTGGGGATTATCCATAATTTGGAGGATGTTAAATGCAAATTCTGTAATATTGATCATGAATCCTTGGACCATCTATTTCTTCACTGCCACTTTGTGTGGGTATTATGGACTGAAGTGTTGTCATGGTGGGGCATTCAATGGGCTGTTCCTCATAATGTCAATGCCTTGTTCATTTGGTGGATGAATTGCAAAATCAAATCTAGTCACAAAATAATTTGGAACTGTATCCCTTTAGCAGTCATATGGTCTATTTGGAATATGAGAAACAGACACATGTTTGATAATGCTTCTTTGGATTGGGTGGAGGTTTTGGAGCTAATCAAAGTTAGAGTTGCTTTTTGGGTCAAAACTAAGTGGGGTCCTAATACATACTCTATCGATGACTTTGTTCATAACCTGGGAAGTATTTTGACTGCCATTTAAACATTAACTTTGGTGGTGGGTTTGATTTGTGGCTGCTGTTACTGCTGCATCTTGTTCTGGGTACGGATACTGCTGCTACTCTGTTCTGCTGCATTTTTGTCACTGCTGCTGCTGGGTCTGCATTTTTGTTCTGGGTTCGGATACTGCTGCTGGGTTCGGTAACTGCTGCATTATGTTTCGGATACTGCTGTTCACCTTGTATCGGGTTCTCTCTTTTGTATCGGTTTCTCTCTTTTGTTGACTCCTAGTCAACTTATTGTTCCTCTTGGGTTCTTGGAGGCATATGATTGTCGTGTGGTCGGGTGCCAACCTAGTTGGGATGCTTCCACTCGTTGTGATGCCGTTTTTTCCTCGATCCCTTTTAATCTTTGTAACCCGTTTTCAAAGATTAATAAAATTCTCCTTTTATTTTCGAAAAAAAGAAGTGGTCGCTGGCTAGAAGTGGATGTTGGGTGGAGGTCGGAAGTAGAAGGTGGGAGGGAAGTAAAGCGTAAATTTTTGTTTGAAGGGTAAAAGGATAATCTTCTTCATGAGGTTGTATTTAGACGTAAATAAAATTGAGTGCATCATTAATGAGAACTAAAGTTTACTTTTCTTTCCTAAGATATAATTTGCTGTTTTTTCGACCGGATCAGGTCGGATTGGTGAACAGTCCTAGGTGGGTGTAGGTTTAAAGGGGCGGTGATGGTTAGTCCAATGGGGTGTAGGATAAGCATAATCTTGAATGGATATACTAAAGTATATAACAATGCTAGAAATATAAACCCTTGTTGAGACATTCTACCAAGGTTTTTTTTTTTTGATCGGCAACAAAAATTTATAAAACTCGACAAAGGGTACATCGAGGAGAACCCAAATACAAAGCACAAAGCAAAGTATTGGCAAGGGAAAGAAAAAAGCATTCAGCGAAAAGCTGAAAAAAAGAAAGGAGCAGAACTACAATGGTATAAGAACAAGCCTAAGCCACATCAGAAGAAAGAAACTCCAGTCATCATCCATCATCAGCAAATCCAACAAGAGTAAAGAAAACTCCAAGGTTAGTGCTAGTCATATGGGTTAGGTCTAGGTTGAGTTATGTTAGTGCTATACAAGGTTTTTTTTTTATGCCAAAATGTGTGGGTCCAAATTAGTCTAATTATATCATGTGCTATTTTATTAGACGACGAAATTAGGCTATGGATTTTTTTTATAAAAAAAACAACAGGGAAAAAATTAGGGTCGTTCACAGTCAAAATCCAAGCTAAAAATTAACTAGAAAAGCGAAAACAATTTGAATCGTACATGAAGAAAAGTTCCTACAAGTTGGTACAGCGGGAAGTAAAGTTTATTTTTGCTTGTAATTAAGCTAAAAGTGGTAAATGAAGCCGCAATTATTGACTTATGTCTCTATTGGAGTAATTTACTACAGCGGCCAGGTGTGACTTGTGAGCCTAAGCTTGCCCCCACTAGGGAAAAAAAAAGTTTCAATTCCGTGCTTATTGTTAATTTTAGTTGTTCTTTTGGGAAGATTGAATTACTCCATCTTACGTCTCAATAAGAAAATTTATTTATTTTTTGTAATCAATTAAATGATCTTTGAGACTTTGAAATTTTTTTTTAATAAATTAATTGAGATCTAGCAAACAATATTCATATCGTATAAAAAATATTATATATTGCTCATAAAAATATTATTCATTTAAAAATAGACAATTTAAAAAAAAATTGGAATAGTAAAATTGTCATCTATCTTGGGACGAAAGTACAATTCTAATTGTAATATAATCTGTCACTCATATAATAAGTCCTGAGTGGAAGCCCTATTAATTAGCTGAATCATAAACATATCCTTTCATCTCTAATGGGAGCACTTTAAATATACATAAAGAGGGAGATGATGGAGAACATTAAACCACAATGATAGCATGGACAGAGGGGTGGTGCGCAACCTTGTGATGTGCAAAGTGTTTTGCGGCGACTTTCGGCATCACGCTGGCATTGTTCGGACGATCAGAGAAGTCCACCGCATAAAGCTTGTCGAGTACTATAACTCTACCAAAAATCATTTCAATCGGATATTGTTAAGTGCCTTATCGGAACACATATAGCTTTGATTTTTGGTAGAGTTGTAGTACTTGACGAGCTCTACGCGGTGGACATCTCAAATCGTCCGAACAATGCCGATGCGGTGCCGAAAGTCACCGCACAGCACGTTGCACAGCCCCTCCTCTGTCTACACTGTAACCTTTCTCTCGAAAACTAAAACCAGAGAAAATGCAAGCATTGAACACATCACAAAATGATCCATGTAGATCGACTGGAAGCAACTTTTACATTTACTTTGGGGAAATCTTAGTTCATATTGTTTTTATTTTATTTTATTATTTTATTGGCAAAGAAAATAACATCATTCTAAATGATAAAGAACGAAATCAACAACAATAGAAAAAGAAAACCATTGCGAGAGCGTCGATAAGTGTAAGAACTCTAATAGTGTTCCTCAATCAAGCTCAACTTCCAAAACTCATGACATACATCTGCAAATTTCTTTATAAATGCAAGTACGCAACATTTTGTTTTTATTATTTTGTGGGACCCACAACCAAGGGCAGACCCGAAGGGAGGTGGGGTGTTTGACCCTTGCACTCCTAGCTCCCATATTTCTTCCTATTTATAGTGACTTTTGGATGTTTTTGGAATTTTTTTGAATATTGATCCCCACACCCATGTCAAATTCGTAATCCTGCGTCCGCGGCCCAATCCTAATTAATTCATTGTCGATTTTCGTAATCGAATAACAGACTCCAAGAAATTTTTATTCATAGTATTGAAGGAAATAAGAAGTATGACAAATATGGTAGGAGCCACAGACAGAGGAGAAAATTTAAGGTGGTATCAGGCTAAAAATATTTCAAAACGTGACACAGATAAGATAAGATTTAAAGTGGTAATACACACCCAAGGGTTTCTCGATGTACCCTTTGTCGAGTTATAATAAAAATTTCTTCCCGATCAAAAAAAAATACACACCCAAGGCTTGCCCCAGTGGTCAGGGTGAGTACCCGGCTTTGGGAGTAGTTCTCAAGGTCTGGGGTTCGTTTATCCACCGGGTTAGTACCCTTGTAGTAAGTGGGGGACTGTGACTCATGTGGTCGCACTAGTTCCCCCAGAGGTTTGGGCCACGCAGTTGGGTCCATTAGTGGCCTGGTTGTGCGACTGTTCCTTTGTCATAAAAAAGAAGGAGAAGAAAGATTTAACGTGGTATTCAATAGGAAAATGAAACAATAATACTAGATTATGAGGCAACGAATAAATCAAAATGTGATGGCGGAGACTAATTAATGATGGTAGTTGGCAAGGTTAATGATTTTTATGTGTAAAGATAATGCATATATCAATATTAAAATTCAAATAATTTGATAATTGGGGCCACATGATTATAATTATAATCCGATAGCATAATCATATGTGTATGACACTATTAATCAAAAGTTATTGACAATTGAATTCATGTAATGTGACAACAGATATTGAGAACGTACACGTGCCCAACGTTAGTATCATTAATCCGGTACTCGGGCGATCACATTGTGGGCGTCGTATATATTTCATCATAGTATATATTTCGGTACAATCTCATACATAATCCAAGCATTAGTGCAGTTTTGAATACTAGGACACTTTTTATCAATGCGTTAATGCCAAAGGAGATGGTATTCAAAGTAGAGTGTATTAATATGATTACTATATAACACGAGCCTGCTAGTTAATACCTGGGACTAATAACTAGGGTTTCAAACTTCTCAGTGCTATCATCATTAAGGAATTATATACTCTCAATTGTGCAACAAGCTATAGTGCACTCAATCATTACTTGCTGCTGCTGGGAAATTATGTGAATCAAGTTGAGGTGTTGCTAGTGAATCAAACTATAGTACTGTTGGAAAATTACATTGATAACATGGAAGGTAATTAAACGTTGCCGCTGGAAGTGTTAATGCCAATGGAATATAGCTGCAGAAGATTGGAAGCATGGATGGTAAGCTGGATAAGTTGGATTGGAAGCTGATTTGATTTCCAAATGGATCGTTGCTTGATCAGGGCATGTCTGACCTTGGGTGAACTAATGATGTTATTGTCTGGATTTTGGTGCTCTTGTTTACGGCACCCCTGTTTTTGTTCTCTTCCTTAAGTTGATTACTTATCAACTTTCTTAGGGGTAGATGTGGCATATGATTGTCGCATGGTTAGAGTGTCTAACATAGTTGAGATGTTAGCCTTGCATTGTGATGCTGCCATGCACCTGCTCCTTTTGATCATTGTACTATCTACTTTGATTCATAAATTTTTTGTTTCCGTTCAAAAAATTTTTTTTAGTAGCATTCCACATGGAGCTTTACTCATATTTTAATTGGAGTCCCTACAAGTGAACGGTGAGATTGAACAACCTAGATTAATCGAGGTGATGCAAAAATTGGACACCTGAGTTATAATAAATATGATCATTATAGCAATGTTCGAAGCCTATATCACTTAACATGAGACAATGGAATAATGTAAAATCTGATCCGCTTGTCGAGCAGCCAGCCGCATCTTAAATAGAAGTCCACTGATGAGACAAATTGGTTCTACCAGTAAGTACAACCCTGCCACTTTGTTTCTGTCAACTCATCATCTCAAAAAATTTGCAACTCATCCTCTGTTCAGTTCCTATTGGATGTACACAGTGTCCCAATACGCTTATCCTCTACACATTTCCGCTAAATTCATACGTTTAATATTTGGATCTACAAAAATATGTGTTGGATACACTGGATAGGTGTTGGGGCACCGCCACCGCCATATAAGTTTTCCAACGCGTGCCCTCCAATCCATTGGAACTCATGACTCCTTGTCAATGAAGAAATCCCTTCATCCCCACATGCAGAAATAAAGATTATCCGGTGCATAGCTGCATATCATGAAGATCTACAAGGACAGTACGACTTAATCAGGATCGACTAATTACAATCAGATAGCATGAAATGATATTACAAGCAAAATGTAAATATTTGCATCCATCCTTGTTTTTTTCCCCTTTCGATGCACTTGCCAATCTGTGAAGAATAGTTCTTCCAACATTAACAAACCACGATAGCAAATTTCTTTTGTGACCAACCAACTCTAAGCATGCATGATATCTTTTCAGGTGGTATCGATTTCTTTGGATTTAGTCCTTGGATTATACAGAGTTTTGCTTTGACTTTTAATGAGATCTTGATAGTAGACGGTAAGATTAATTAGTTGAGGTGTGCATAAATTGACCCGAATACCTGTTACAAAAAACTCTCTCTATGTAGTCAATCTAGAAATGAAGTATATCATCATGTAGAATCAAAGTATGAACTGATCATAACCCCAAGGGGTTGTCGTTGTGATTAATCGATTTTCCTCTACGGAACTTACCGCGCCAAGGTCGCAGGGTCAAATATTTCTCTTGAAAACGATTTATCGTTGGGGCCACCTCACCTCACCTCACGCAAATGCATGGAAAGAGGTATGGGATGGGTTGAAGAGATTAGTCCGTTTCATCGGGACACTCTATAAAAAACAAGAAAGAAAATTCTACAATCAGCCTAATAGGTTGTCATTAAGGTTTACAAAATTTATTGAAATGTATGAAAAGTGTGTACAAATTTGTAAAAGTATTTTAAAATGTGTAAAACGTACATTGGAATGTTTGTTTTTGTCTTTTCCTTTTCTTATTGTTAGCCCACTCAGGTGACGATAAAAGACCCCAAAAAGGAAACTCCTATAGTACGCCTCATTACAAATAATTTTAATATTGGTTACGTTTGGTTTTAGATTGTAAAAATTCAATGTTCATGTCACTATTAACGGTATTTTACCGAAAAGAAACAAAAGCAAAATTTGCATAACAAGTATCAAAATCATAGGTCTTGGGGTTTACCGTACACCCTTTTCCAAGGGGGCGTACCATATCTTCAACATGTTCCTTTCCTAGTAAGAAACATTAAGCAAAATTAATTAGGTCATGTTTAACTGGCCGGATTAGCGGTGAAGGTACTTTTAAACACAAGTAATTTCGTGTGACTAACTTTGAGTGAAAACTGAAAGCCACAGCTATGCTAGCTATTGTGTATTCACATATTTAGTATGACTAATTGTCCTACGAAAATCTTAACGGTTTTCAGCAAATGTCACATTCGGAAATCGAAGGAATGTGACATCGAAAATGACATAACAATTAGGGGTTTACAGTCCAATCACAAAGTCTAGTCTGAATGTCTGATCAATTAAACGAGCCCGGCCTAAAGATTAGATATTTGGACATCAGTGAAATTCAGATTGGGTGCATACATTAGAGTGTCAGATCATTGGTAGTTCCAACTTTGCATTGATAATATCAGCCAATTTTTCTTCCAGCATGGATAGATCAACGCATGTCGGATCACAAACCTGTAAGAGTAGATATGGAACATGTTTAAGAAGTGATAAAAGTCTACCTGAAGTACTAAACACATCAAACTGTTTCAATTTGATAGAGCGAGGGGAAACTAGCTAGTTGTTGTGTTTGGTGGTATCTTATAGTTGTTGAGCTTGGTGGTATCTTATGATTGTAATATCTGATATCGGCTAAGTATTCCCTTGGCTAGTGTTTTCTTTTCTTTTCTTTTTTGAATTGAAAAAAAGGAAGGAAGGGGCAACCAACGTAGCAACCTCCCTTAGGCGTGACCATAGGAGATCCCGCCCCGCTGTGAAATGTCTCGTTTGAGCATAGCTACTGTCCAAAAAGGCGGTGCTATTACCACAACACCACCTGGGTACTAGATGTTCAAAGAGGCTTCCACGCTAATCCTACAGTTGGGGGGACTTGAACCTGGGCACATCGTGTACGGGAGAGAGGTAGCACTTAAGCGCACTCACCCTTGTCATCTAGGCTACCACCTTCGGTGATTTGCTTAGCCGGTTTTGCACACCCTTTCTTTGCAGGCTAGTCTTAATGGTGGGATTAATCCGAGATTTTGCAAAGAAAACTTAAATGAAAACCAACAAATTACTAATTGATTTTTAAGTGACAATACCTCAGATTTAATCACGTGAAGTAACTTCTTGTTTATATGAGTGGAAACACAGCTAACGACATCAAGCCCATCTTCAACCAGAATTTCAAGCACTCTTGAATTTGATACCTGAAACCCTTTGTCTTCAACCCCTTGATTAATAAAAATCTCCACACCACCCGAGCACATGCTCACTGTAACCCTATCGGATGAACAACTTTCTGAGCTTCTGGTTGCCTCGGTATTATTAGCAATGGAATTGGACGTAGTCTTTGGCTTATCTCTCTTGATACTCAGCTCCATGATATTCTTCTGCAATTGTTTGATGTAATTCACGGACTCGTTCATGTGATCGCATATGGAACGCTTTCCCTGAGAGCCAAAAAAAAAAAAAAAGAAACAACATATTGATCCAATTATTCAATGGCAAGGGGTCCAAATTTGGACAGCGGCGGGTACGGTCTACAGGTGAGGAGGTGAAGTCTACATAGCAAGCTTAGTTCTTGGTGGAGGGACTTTTTCTATGGAGGATTCATTCATCAGTAACAGCGGCAACTCATGGAGGTGGAGGGGGTGAAGTTCAAGGTCTGCGGCGGTCGATTGTTGCGGCGCTAGGTGTTGGAGTTACTGGAGCTTTTTTCGAGGAGCATGGAGAATAAATTGGAGGCTGCAGACATATGTATGCAAGTGAGATTTTTAGGTGTTGTGGGTTGTAAAAGGCATAGGGGTTGTTTCTTTTTGGCATAGGGGTTGTTTGTTTTATGTTTGGTTTTTGGTTGGCTTCTGGTTAACCAGTTGTTATTTCTCTTTGGGTTCATGGTGGCTTTCTTTTCGCCTCGGTCCTTTTAATCTTTGTAATGTGTTTCCAAAGATTAATAAAATTCTTTTTTTGCCGTTCAAAAAAAAAAAAAAAAAAAACCTAAAGTCTAGCTTCTTTTTTTTTCATTTTTTTTAGAGCCGATCAAATTTTCGCTCATCCCAGATTCCCAATAGAGTCTGGGGGGAAATAACAAATTAATTCTTCTAGAAATTCAAGATTTCTTCGAGAGATCCAAAATTATTTGTCCTCTGTACTCTTACCTCAACTCCCCGATCATGTCTCCATATTACATGTTTTGTGATTTTCAAAACATGTAGCCTACATGATGTAGAGTTTGTTCCAGAAACCAACTTCTTCCCAAATTAACTTAAAAGTTTATTTATTAGAGTCATGTCATTCTCTTATAATACATCAACTCAAAAAACCACAACGTAAATCAGTTCTTGACTAAGGTCAGTTTTTGAAACAAGGCCGTGGTACTGTCGATATGGAGTAACGATTTTTTCGGGACAAAAGATCCGGGAGTTGAGTTGAGGGAGGAACAAATTTCGTATAGAATATCAAGGCAAATGAGAACTAAGAGAAGAGAGAGATCAAACGGGGTTTTCTTACCTTGACATATTCAAGAGGAAGTAAAGTTCTCAGCGAAGCATAAAGCTTAGCCATTTCCTGCCTCCTTTGCCTCTCCACGTCTCTATGTGCCATAATTTTCTGCTCACTATTCTCATGACTAGTAATGGTAGTAGTTGTACAACTCCCATAATTATCTTGTATTAATTTCTTTCTCTTTCTTTTTCCCGGTGGAGGAACAGTACTAACTAGACCAGTGGTTTCCAGAGAAGAATGGGAAGATATCAGATCTTGTTCGATTGAGGAGATCTGGAACACCAGATCATCGCCTTGTTGTAAAGAAAACATCTTTGACACTACAAAAATTCAATCAAACCTTCTTCTTTTTCTTCAGATTAATGAAAAGGGTTTCTTGATTATTGAATCGATTAATGGAAGGTAGGGTGGTTGTGACTTGTGATAATGGTAAAGAAAGAGATACGGCTGTTTGGGTTTGAGATCTCTCATTTTCTCTCAGATCATATGACAAGCAAGATTCCCTGAAATCCCTCTTTCATAAAATAAAATTAGCAATGTGATGGTATTTCAACAATGACTCACCGGACATTTTTAAATTTTGTTTTTCTTTTTGGGGTAAGGTTTTGTGCCGGTAATACTGTAGGTGTTAGCTGTATTATTGTAACCCCACTCATCCACTACATTCATACTTTGGTGGACCAGCATGCAGCATGCGGCTGGAATTAATGGTCTGCGCACTACACTCGTTTGTTGGTCTAGTTCTTGAAGGGAAAGTGATTTACAAACAGGATGGTTATATCTATTTTTTATTGATGGGAATTATTGACAGCAGTACAGCACTGCGTCGCACAATTTTGAGTGTTTGATTTGGTGTTTTCCAAATGATTTTATGAGATAAAATCTAGGATTCTCAAATTATAAAAGAAAAATTAGATTTTATCAAATAAAAACATCGGGTGAAGTTTACCAAAACTAAATTTTATCATTTGGGAAAAAATTATTTGAAAAACACCCTCTTGTGAACTAATGTTTTTTCATCGACAGCAAGATTTCATTGAAATTCGACAAAGGGTATATCAAGATAAAAAGTCACAACCAAGCACAAGAGCAAGGGATGGCAAAGCAAACACATCCAAAATATTTTGAACTAAAATTGAGATGGCAAAATATATAGTTTTTATTATTTATAACAAGATGTCCGGGCCAGCTTGTTCGCACCTCGACTAATTCTAAGGCCTTGGTATAACCCTTACTGGCACCAAGAGTATGTTTGGAAGGAGAATCGTAAGAATATTGAAGTTTCTTAAATTGTTTATTGATATCTACAGAGCTACTTATAGTTACAAGGATAAGGATTACAAGTTTTTAAGATAAAGAACACTATCCTAAGCTATAACAATTCATAACAGAAAATACATTTTGAACTAATTAAGTGAAACAACACTATCCTAAGCTATAACAATACGTAACAGAAAATATACATTTGAACCTAAACGCTGGAGTCCTTATCCTTATCATTAACATGCCCCCGCAAGATGGTGGTCCCAATGGAGACACCAATCTTGGACCGTAGAAGCGAAAGGCGTTGGCGAGACAATGGCTTGGTGAGTGCATCGGCAAATTGGTCGGCGGTTGACACGTGAGAGACTTGAAGCGAGCCTTTTGAAACCAAATCACGCACAAAATGAAAGTCAATGGCAATATGCTTCATGCGGGAGTGGAACACTGGATTTGCGCAAACATATGTTGCCCCGACATTGTCACAGTAAAGTACCGGAGATTTGGTTGGGGAGACACCAAGTAATGACCGTATCCAAAGTAATTTCGCGGCTGTGGATGCTACTGCACGATATTCTGCCTCGGTGGATGATCGAGCAACAGTGCATTGCTTGCGGGAGCTCCAAGATATAGCATTACCACCGAGATAAACAATATAAGCAGAGGTGGGAGTGCGATCGTCAAGGTTTCCTGCCCAATCTTCATCTGCGTATGCAAGCAAAAATTGTGGCGGGTGGCGTTTGAGGAAAAGACCATGGAAAATGGTGCCCTTAGCTTAGTTGCAAAGGGGTTCCATCAACACTCTGGTATTGATTATACTGAAACATTTAGCTCAGTTGCGAAGCCTACGACTATACGTGTCATCCTATGTCTTGCGCTTGCTCAAGGTTGGCCGCTTCGTCAACTTGATGTGAACAATGCCTTTCTTCATGGTTCTCTCACTGAAGAAGTCTACATGTTAGGCCTTTAGTTTGGGCTTTGACCCCAGGTGTTATGAGCTTATATTATTGTATTCGGGCACATCAGGCCCTCAGGTGTTTTGGGCATTGTCCCTTTTAGCGATCTAACCTTGGTTGGATTCCCCTTTCCTTTCCCCCATACTTTAGCTTTACTTTGATCGAGTATTGGGAAGTTACACAATTAAGCTGTGTTTCCCAAATGATAAAATCGGATAAAATGGAAGATTTTATCAAACACATTCCTCAAATGATGAAAGCTAGATTTTATTGAGAAATTGGTAAATAAGACATTGGGTGGAGATTTTATCAAACTAAATTTTATAATTTGGGAACACTAATGTGATTTTATCACCCCTCCAAATTCAACTAAAATGAAAATTCTTATTTTATCTCATCTTATCAGTTACAGAAAACTCAACCTTGGTCAGGTTATAAGTATAGAGTTGAGGACCATAAAATGATTTTCCCATCTAATTGCAATTACAGTTTGAACATGATGAATTCAGATGCCAGGTTTTTCTATTGAATTAAGCACGTGAGATGCTAAGAGGTTTTTTAACCAAAGATAATTACCCCGCATAATCATTACTGTCATGTTTTTGTCAAATCAAACTGATTTAAGGACTAATAATGATTTCAAAGTCTGACCGAATGACTTTCTCGAAGAGCTTGGGCTCGAATCTCCATCACTCACACTGCAAGAGTGCAAGACCAGATAATATGAGCTAAAAGTTTAGGACAGTGATACGGGTACAGAGGTTTTGGACCCGAAATTGTACCGATCGCACACGGGGACCCACTTTTGGGTTCCACACGAGTGATCCGAACCGTTCATTGTTCTTAAAACATTTTTCCGAGGGGCCCCATCAAATTTCAGCTCAATCGGACGGTTGGAAGTGCTCCAACCAAAGTCCCACCGTTCCAGCCAAAAAGTGGGACCCAAAAGTGGGTCCCCGTGTGCGATCGGTACAATTTCGGGTCCCTTTTTTCTGTACCCATATCTTTATCCAAAAGTTTAGGATAAAGATATGGGTACAGAAAAAGGGACCCGAAATTGTACCGATCGCACACGGGGACCCACTTTTGGGTCCCACACGAGTGATCCGAATCGTTCATTGTTCTTAAAACATTTTTCCGAGGGGCCCCACCAAATTTCAGCTCAATCGAACGGTTGGAAGTGCTCCAACCAAAGTCCCACCGTTCCGACTTTGGTTGGAGCACTTCCAACCGTCCGATTGAGCTGAAATTTGGTGGGGCCCCTCGGAAAAATGTTTTAAGAACATTGAACGGTTCGGATAACTCGTGTGGGACCCAAAAGTGGGTCCCAGTGTGCGATCGGTACAATTTCGGGTCCAAAACCTTTGTACCCGTTCACTGTCCAAAAGTTTATTTACTGCATTTAATTTTGAGTACTTTATTATTGGAGGATGCTACGGGTACAGAGCTCTGTGCACAGAAAATGCACAGAGCACGCTCGGGGCCCACTTTTGGGTCCCACACGAGTGATCCGAACCGTTCATTATTCTTGAAATATTTTTTCGAGGGTGTCACAAAATTTCAACTCAATCAGACGGTTAGAAGTGCTTGAACCAAAGTTCCACCGTTTCAGTAAAAAAAAAATTGATTGAAAGGGTGAGACTTTGGTTCAAGCACTTCTAACCGTCTGATTGAGCTGAAATTTTTTGGCGCCCCTCAGAAAAGTGTTTCAAGAATAATGAACGGTTCGGATCACTCTTGTGGGACCCAAAAGTGGGTCCCCGAGTGTGCTCTGTGCATTTTCTGTGCACAGAGCTCTGTACCCGTAGGTTTATCGCTTTATTATTTGCCAAAGTTGTATACATTAGAGCAAATCCAATGCTAAATGGAAAATGGCTATAGCCATTGCTATATTTTGGCACCAAAAAGTGATTTTTGGTGCTAAAATACAACTCAGTCTTCAATGTTTGGTTCTATTTTAGAACCAGACAGTTCCAAATTTAACTACTTTCTCACCACCTCACTTTTAATTATTTTTTCAACCCCAATTCAACTATCTACGTTATTTAAAACCCCGCTGTGATCTAATTTTTAACCCTCATTCGATCAAATTTTTTGGATATTTGTTGGATCCACCATTCTCAACCCCCGTTCTAATTTTTTTTTATACATATTTTGTCATCCATTATTTTCAACCACCATTCAACCCCAGATATTTTGTACGCTTGCTTTGCTTAATCAACCTTAATATTGGGTAAAAATATAATTAAAAATGGAACATAATTATTACTTTAAAAAAATGAAACATAATTGTTACTTTACAAAAAAATTCCATCAATTGTCGTTACTTCCAAGAGAAAAGAGAAAAGCTTTTCTCTCTCATCTCATATGAACATAGATGCCAAGTCCCACCTTTGATCAGATGAACAAAATTCAGAGCAAGCAAATGCAAACCGATCGGCCCTACGCCCTAGTTCCAAACCGATCGGCATACCCCCTTGTCCGATGAAACCTCTCTCTCTCTCTCTCTCTCACACACACACACACACACACACACACACACACACATACAAACACACACACCAAACCCATCAGCCGTACCCATCAACAAACCGATTGGTTAAAAAAACCCTTGGTCGATTAATTCATAGATAGGCCAAAACAGTCCACCACAGTCAGAGCATGGTCGATTTCGGAGTTTATCATGGTGAGAGCATGTCCAAGCATCAACTCCGGTGACTTCCCGGCAAGAGCAGCAAATTCCGGTGATTTTCCGGCATGATTCAGGTAGTCTCCGGACCCTAAACTTGAAGATGGCAGTTGGGATTTGGTGATGTGGCAAGGATGGCTATAACCATCCTTGGTTCTATATTTGCAACCAATTATGCAACTTATGCATTTTGCAACTGATTATAGCTATGCACTGGATTGATGATTTGCAAATTTTGGTTCTATAATGGCAATGCAACTAGATATCCATCCCCATTGGATTTGCTCTTAGTGAAGCTTCATGGAAAATAACTCTATGTGAGCCCGTTTGGATGAGGGTTTCGGCCCCCGCCTAAATCATCCGGCCTCCCCTCATCCCGGTCCCCTTCCTCATCCGTTGTTTGGGAGCACCAAAATCCCTCCCCGACTAAATCATCCGGCCTCCCCTCATCCCCCTTCCCCCGAACTAAACATAAGCAGGGGGTGCTTATGCTTAATCCGGGCTCTCATCCGGGACCGAATTACCGGGCTACCCCTCCCGGAACACCCCACACAAGCACAAACCACCATTGTTAACAACATTCAACCCAAATTTTACAAAAAAAAAAGTATTTTACAAATAAAATTTTGGATTAAGAAAAAGGAAACCCAGAAAAAAACCAGATTTTGAACAAAAAAAAAGGAGAAATTACCATCGGTCGAACCAATTTCGTGTGAAGTGCATCGCCGGAGCTGCTACGATGATGGTAAGGTGTCGGATTTCTGGGATGGAAGACGATGGTGAAGCGTCGGATTTCTGGGATTTAGAAGAGAAGATGGGATGGTTTTTTTTTTCGTTGCACAGAGAGAGAGAGAGAGACAGAGATGCTGGAGCATAAAGAAGAAAAAGAAAGAATGAGAAAGATGGGTATCATGGGGTAAACCGTAAAATGTGGCCACTTGTCCTTGTAATTGCCACTTGCATGCAATTTAGTTTGTGTATGTGTATTTGTTTTTTTTTTTTTTTTTAATTTTACCTAACAAAGAACTTTTAAATATTAATAATTTGAATTTATATAAAAAAATATTAGAAGGACTTATTATAGCATAATTTTTGTTAAGTATAACAAATTAATTATTTTTAAATTATATAATTGATTTAATTAATTATCTAATACGGGCTCATGAAAGGGCAAATATGTTATAGCTTTTTACATCATCCACCCTCCTTATCCCTCTTTTTTTTATCCCTCATCCAAACCATGTACTATTTAATCTTCTCTTCTTACCTATCACATCAATGTGGGTCCACCCTTCTTATTTAATCACCCCGACTATTTTATCCTCCCTTACTATTTATGCTTGGTTTTCCATTTGCTAAAATGGAAATCTCATAAAATCAAGTGATTGATTTTAGCAAATGAAGTGGGGAGGTGATTTTATCTCTAATGAATCTGGACATAATATATGTCCAGATTCATTGGAGATAAAATTATGTCCAGATTCATTGGAGATAAAATCACCTCACCACTTCATTTGCTAAAATCAACCTCATTTTATCACCTCCACCTCATTTTATCTTTTGGCAAACTATCCTGTTAAATTCCAAGGGATACAAATACGTCATCCAAACGGACCGTGTAGTGCTTCGGACATCCTCTTAAATTCCAAGGGATACAAATAGTACAATCAGAGAGTCTCATCTGAAGTTTATTCATTTATTCTCTTCGTTTTGCATGAATCTGGGGTGGCACATGATTGTCGAGAGTTTGGGTGTCAACATAGTTGGATGTTTACTATTCTTTGTGTTGCCGTTGTGTCCTAGATTCTTTTAACCTTTGTAATTTTTCCAAAGAATAATAAATTTCTTTTGCTATTAAAAAAAAAAGAGAGCTCAAATCTTCTGAACACCACCATTATCTGTGTCAAAATTTTGTACATTTTCGATTATCAGATCATTTCACCGGAGCTTTTATGCATTTTATTATTATTAGGACACCAAAAAAGTGTGGAGAAATTGAATTGTATAGTATACACGGTAGTGTAAATTAACTAACTTAAACAAACTAAAGGAGTGAAACAAACAGTGGCCCATTTTTATTTATTATTATTTTTTATTTTTAGCAAATATTGTATACATTAGTGAGGATTCGTGGGAAATTAATGGGTTCACAATTAAAAGAAGTTCAACATTGATCGCTTCGTAAACTCGAAGCTCACACCTCAATTTGAAACTCAAGAAGTACAACTAGATGGACCCATCTAAAGTTTATTCATTTACTCTCTTTCATTTTGTATGTGAACCAGTTTCTAATTAATTCAAACTATTCATTTAACGGCGCCTTTTACATAATTATAATTCCTTTAGTTCAATGCCGAGCACGTTTGTAAATTGAAAGGAGGAAAGAGACTGGACTAATCACTGATCAAATGGAAAGGTTTTACCTTTTCCATATGCCAATAATTGAGATTAGTTATATAGAAACACGTAAGCACGTTGAAGATGACACCTAATAAATTTTTAATTGCAGTTATGTCTCTCTTCTCGAGCTAATTAAGTACGCAGTTAATTGCTTTCCTTAAATATGCTCTATTTCCTTAGGGATTTTTGTTTAACTTTCTGATGGACAATTCATTACCGTCAAGATGATGGACGTTTCATAATATAATGTTAAAATCGCGGGTATATAGTCAATAATACAGATTTGGGGGCATGCTTTGCATTGAAAATGGAGTCCATCCGCAGCCGTTGATGATCAGTTGGTGTGATTCGAAATGTTTCCAACTTGAAATACTCGCCGAGTAGAATGGGAAAATGAAATTGATCAAAATCATTCTGATCAAATGATTGGTGACCTTAATTTGTATAGTTTTCTGATACAGGAAATTTTCGGTCTTAAATTAAATCCATTATGTTGATTACTTTGTATGATTCTACTTTGGTCTAGGGTTTTCTTCCAGCATTCTTATTTTTTTCCCAATAAAAAGGCATTCATTCATATTAGGTCTAATTAATATTAGCATTCTTATTTTTTCCCCAATAAAAGGCATTCATACCGGTTAGTGTGCATAACAGTAGTAATTCTCCAAAGGGACGCATTCAATGCATGTTTTGTGATGAAAGTAAAAAAACCATCGTGATGTCTTATCAAATTAATTCTCCAAAGGGACGCATTCATTGTTGAAAAATAGGCGTGAAGAAGAGTATTGTATGTATATGGGGATGTTGGATTTTCAATGAGATAAAATCAATAAGTGAAAGATTGGGATGTCTTAGGGTTGATAGGGGGATGTTGGATTTTCAGGAGTTCATAAATAACATGGAAATTCTTAAGATAACTATGTTGGATAGAAGATATACATGGTCAAATTTTTCAGGAGGTGAATATTCAGAGGAGACTTGGCAGATTTATTCTATATATCCCAAGAATATATGGTTGGATGAATTTAACATTTTTCAGTGGGGTTTTGAACAAAGTAATCTCAGATCACTGCCTCGTTATGATTTCCAGTGAATCTAAAGAATGGGTACCTAAACCTTTTAAATTCTCGAATGCTTGGCTCCTATCAGTTGAGGAAATAGAGGAAAGGGATAAGACGACAAGATTTCTGGGCATGTGACAAGAGGATAGAAATGTTATGGAGACAAAAATCAAGAGCAAATTAAGTGGTTAAAATAGTTAGATAGAAATAACAAATATTTCCACGGTACTGCAAACAATAGGTACCGAAAAAAAAAGTACGAAATAAATTTTATTGGGAGTAGTGTAGATAAAAATTTAATCAAGCAAGCTGCTGTGAATTACTTTAAAGCTATTAAATAAGTCATGAAACAGATATCTATAGACAAATCTCTGGTGGAACCTGATAGAGAGACACAAACCCTAAAAGATGTAAAATCATTCATGGAACGACCTAGATTGGAGGGTTTTTTTCGGAAGACAAATTCAACATGAAACAAGAGTTGACTTGGAAGTACCTTTTGAGTCTGAGCAAATTATCGTTGCAGTTGAGGAGTGCCGTGCTTTCGAAGCTCCAAGTCAGGATGGTTTCAATCTAGCTTTTGTCAAGAAAGCCTGTAATATTATAATCAAGAGAGATGTTTTATTATTTTTTCAAGAATTCTACAACAATGGAAAACTGGCTAGGAGTATAAGCTCAACTCTTGTGTCTTTAATACCAAAGGTAGAAGGAGCTTTAAGTTTCAAGAAATTCAGGTCAATCAATTTGGTGGGTAGCCACTGTACAAGTTACTAGCAAAAGTCCTTGAGAACAGGTTTAAAAGAGCTTTGCCCTCATTTGTTGGAGAAACACAAGTAGCTTTCATAAGTGGAAGACACATTAATTTTGATGGATTACCCTTATTGCAAATGAGATTATAGATGATTGGAAAAGGAATGGAACTCAGGGTCTGATGCTGAAGCTTGATTTTGAAAAAACTCATGATTGTGTGAGTTGGCCTTTTTTGTTTAAGATGGTTGCCAATATGGGATGTGGTGATTGATGAATTTAAATGGATTAAAGAATGTGTGTCTACTGCATCTTTGTCTATTTTGATAAATGGATGTCCCTCTAGAGAATTTCAAGTGGAGAGGGCCCTAATTAAGACAATGTAGTATTGCTAATTATGCTTTGATTTGCCAATTGATTTCAAGTATGACTGCAAAACACGAAGCTGTTGGGAGTGAAGATAAACCAACCGGTAGCGCTACCATAGATTTGGTGTAGCGCTACCCAGGACCTATTTTCAGAACAGAGAGTTCTGGAGCGCTACCGCGAGCCTTAAAATTGTTTTTTAGGGTTTTGGCCGGCTGCGTGTTTTGGTAAGATCGTGTATCAGATTTTTCAGAGCGTGAAAAATAGAGAGAGACGAGAGAAAACCAATCTCAGAGAGATTGTGAGAAGACTTGTACTCCCTGATTCGATTTCATAGTGGACTGGTGTGGCTCCCGTGGTTTTTCCTCACGTTGAGGTTTTCCACGTATATCTTGTGTCGTGCTTTTTTTCCTGTTTTCATTACGCACTTATTTGCTTGCTTTTTCCTGTGATTCATTGTTCCCAAGATCCGTAGGGGCGTTTGCGTTGTAGGATTGAACAGGTGTTCGACGTTAATCCATAACAACTGGTATCAGAGCCGCGGTTGCGGTAGTTTTTTGTTCGACAGGTTAGGGTTTAATCTCGTTCGGGCAGGCTAGGGTTTCAGTGGGAGCTATGGGTTCTGAAGAAGGCAAACAGAGGATCGACAAGTTTGATGGGTCAGACTTCGCGTACTGGAAAACGCAGATAGAGGACTATCTGTATCAGAAAGATCTTTACCGGCCGTTGGAAGGTAAAGAAAAGGGGAAGAAAGCTGAAGAGAGCGACGATGATTGGAACGTTTTGGATAGGAAGGCGTTAGGGGTTATTCGCCTGTCCCTTTCAAAGTCAGTCACACACAACATACTGAAGGAGAAAACGACGGAGAAGCTTATGGAAGCGCTGAAGAAGATGTACGAGCAACCGTCTGCTGCGAATAAGGTACATCTTATGAAAAAACTTTTCAACCTGTCTATGGCAGAAGGGGTTTCCTTTATGTCACATCTCAGTGAGTTCAATATGATTGTTGATCAACTTACGTCTGTCGATATCGAGTTTGATGATGAGGTTCAAGCCTTGTTAATTCTGTCTCAGTTGCCAGAGAGCTGGCAGGGTACTGTAACTGCAGTCAGTAATTCGGCAGGGAAAGAAAAGTTGAAACTGAGTGAGGTTGTTAGCTTGATTTTGACTGAGGAAGTCAGAAGGGGTTCGATCGATGGTTCAAGTAGTTCAGGTTCAGCTCTAAGTGTTGAGCAGCGGGGCAGAAGCCAGGCCAGGGGTTGTCAGAATCAGAACAGGAACAGGTCGAAATCCAAGGGTAAGGGAAATAAGGCCAAATCTCAGGTTCGGCCTATTAAAGGTGAATGTTGGAATTGTGGTCAAACAGGCCATATGTCAACGACTTGCAAAGCACCGAAGAAGAATAACAGTGAGCAAGAGGCTCATATTGTGCACGATGCACTTATTCTTGCCATGAACAGCGACGCCGAATCGTGGGTGATTGATTCGGGTGCCTCATTCCACGCCACTGCTAACAGGGAGGTTCTGCAGAACTATGTAGCAGGGGACTTTGGGAAAGTATACTTGGGGGACGACGAGCCTTGCAGTATAGTGGGAAGAGGGGATGTTCATATTGCAACTCAGGGGTACAGATGGTGTCTGAAAGATGTCAGGCACGTTTCGAATTTGAAGAGGAATCTTGTTTCAGTTGGACAGCTTGCAGCAGCAGGTTATACTTCGACATTCACAGGGGACACGTGGAAAGTCTCCAACGGTACCATGGTGGCGGCTAAAGGCAAGAAAGTTGGTACACTTTACTTGACTTCACATGGTAGCGATACACTTGCTGTTGCAGACAGCAAGGAGAGTTCAAATCTGTGGCACAGAAGACTGGGGCATATGAGTGAGAAGGGAATGAAGGTGATGCAGTCAAATGGGAAACTACCGGGTTTAGAGTCAGTGGATATTGACATGTGTGAGGATTGTATCTTCGGGAAACAGAAACGGGTTAGCTTTCAGAAAGGCGGCAGGCCTCCCAGGGCTCAGAAGCTAGAGCTTGTCCATACAGATGTGTGGGGTCCAGCTACAGTGTCTTCTCTTGGCGGTTCTTATTACTATGTTACCTTTGTCGACGATCACTCGAGGAAGGTATGGGTATACTTCATGAAGCACAAGTCAGAGGTCTTTGAAGTCTTCAAGAAGTGGAAGGCCAGGGTTGAGAATGAAACAGATTTGAAGGTGAAAAGGTTGAGGTCCGACAACGGCGGAGAGTATGAGTTGGGGGAGTTCAAGAGAGCCTGCGCTCTATTCGGGATTCGTTTAGAGAGGACACCTCCAGGGACTCCGCAGCATAATGGCATTGCAGAGAGAATGAACAGGACCTTGACTGAGCGTGCTAGGAGCATGCGGATACACGCAGGGTTGCCCAAGATGTTTTGGGCAGATGCAGTCGACACAGCAGCATATTTGATCAATCTTGGGCCATCAGTTCCGTTGAATTTTGGCATACCAGAGGAGGTTTGGAGCGGTAAAAAGGTAAATCTCTCACACTTACTTGTTTTCGGTTGTGTTTCCTATGTGCATATTAGCGATAAGGACAGAGATAAACTTGATGCTAAGTCACAGAAGTGCACCTTTATTGGGTACGGCGGAGATGATTTTGGTTATCGTTTTTGGGATGACAAGAACCGGAAGATAATCAGAAGCAGAGACGTTGTGTTTGATGAAAAGGTGATGTACAAAGACAGGGACAGCAAACAGAGCAGTGGGAGTACCACTTCGGATGGAGATACGTCCGAGTACTTTGAGTTGGAGGATCTTCCAGATAACAGTGGGGTTGAACAGAGGTCTGGTAAGGCAGAGGAGAGAGCTTTAGATGAGACAGTTTCAGAGGGGACAGTTTCAGATGAGGTAGCTCCAGAGACAGGGACTAGTTCAGCGGTCAGAGTGTTGAGGAGGACAACCAGAGTACACAAGCCGAATCCGAAATATATTTCTTCGCTTGATTACTTGCTTTTGACGGACAGTGGAGAACGAGAGTGCTATGATGAGGCTATGCAGGTTTCCGAGTCAGCTAAGTGGAAGACTGCGATGCAGGAAGAGATGGATTCTCTTCATTCCAACGATACTTGGCAGTTAGCTCAACTTCCCGCAGGAAAGAAAGCCTTGCAGAACAAATGGGTTTTTCGACTTAAGCAGGAGAGTGATAGCAAGAAAAGGTACAAGGCAAGATTGGTTGTAAAAGGCTTCCAACAGAAGGAGGGGATCGATTATACAGAGATATTTTCGCCGGTTGTGAAGATGGCCACTATCAGAGTGGTGTTGAGTTTGGTTGCTGCTGAAAATCTCTACCTTGAGCAGTTAGACGTTAAAACTGCTTTTCTTCACGGGGACTTGGATGAAGAAATCTACATGAAGCAGCCTGTTGGCTTCATTGTGAAAGGCAAGGAAGAGATGGTGTGCAGGCTCAAGAAGAGTCTGTATGGTTTGAAACAGGCTCCCAGACAGTGGTACAGAAAGTTTGATGGTTTCATGCAGCGCAGTGGCTACACAAGGTGCAATGGGGATCACTGTTGTTACTTCAAGAGGTTTGAGTCCAGCTACATCATTTTATTGCTCTACGTAGATGATATGCTTGTAGCAGGTTCCTGTGTTAGGGAGATCAACAGGTTGAAGCAACAGGTGGCAACAGAGTTTGCTATGAAAGATCTGGGTGCAGCTAAGCAGATACTTGGGATGAGAATCAGCAGGGATAGGGCTCAGGGAACCTTGCGGTTGAGTCAGGCTGAGTATATTGAACGTGTTCTGGAGAGGTTCAATATGCAGAGTGCTAAGGCAGTTGGCACACCCTTGGGAAGTCATTTCAAACTTTCTCAGGGGCAATCACCCAAGACAGATGCAGAGAGAGAGTACATGGCCAAGGTTCCGTATACCTCGGCCGTGGGTAGCCTGATGTATGCGATGGTGAACACGAGACCAGACATTGCCCATGCAGTGGGAGTTGTGAGCAGGTTTGCTAGCAATCCAGGGAAACAGCATTGGGAAGCAGTAAAGTGGATCATGCGATATTTGAGAGGTACCACTGATTTGCCACTTTGTTTTGGGAAAGGGAAATTGACAGTGCAGGGATATGTGGATGCGGACTTTGCCGGTGATCAGGATACGCGGCGAAGCACCACGGGTTATATCTATACTATGGGTTCAACAGCGGTGAGCTGGGTCTCACTGCAGAAATTAGTGACACTATCCACGACAGAAGCTGAGTATGTGGCCGTGACTGAGGCTGCAAAGGAGATGATTTGGTTGAAGAGCTTCTTGGAGGAGTTAGGTTTGAAGCAAGAGAACTGTGTTCTTTTCAGTGACAGCCAGAGTGCTATACACCTTGACAAAAATCCAGTGTTCCATGCCAGGACGAAGCATATTGATTTAAGGTACCATTTTATCCGTTCGCTTTTGGAGGATGGGGATTTGTTGCTAGAGAAGATTTTGGGGGATCGAAATCCGGCAGATATGTTGACCAAGTCTGTTACTGTTCAGAAACTGAAGTTGTGTTCAACTTCAGTTGGCCTTCATGCTTGAAGAGATGATGGGCCTGGAGTCACACCAAGAGGGGTCAGATGACTACGTCCACGGGTTGATTGAGATCATTTGGGTCTGCGGTTGGTTATTTGCGGATGCTTCAGGTTATCTTCAAGTGGGAGATTGTTGGGAGTGAAGATAAACCAACCGGTAGCGCTACCATAGATTTGGTGTAGCGCTACCCAGGACCTATTTTCGGAACAGAGAGTTCTGGACCTGTAGCGCTCCCGCGAGCCTTAAAATTGTTTTTTAGGGTTTTGGCCGGCTGCGTGTTTTGGTAAGATCGTGTATCAGATTTTTCAGAGCGTGAAAAATAGAGAGAGACGAGAGAAAACCAATCTCAGAGAGATTGTGAGAAGACTTGTACTCCCTGATTCGATTTCATAGTGGACTGGTGTGGCTCCCGTGGTTTTTCCTCACGTTGAGGTTTTCCACGTATATCTTGTGTCGTGCTTTTTTTCCTGTTTTCATTACGCACTTATTTGCTTGCTTTTTCCTGTGATTCATTGTTCCCAAGATCCGTAGGGGCGTTTGCGTTGTAGGATTGAACAGGTGTTCGGCGTTAATCCATAACAGAAGCACCAGCTTTCCACCTAGAAACATATTTCAAAAACACAAACTGAGTCATATCAGCAAACTAGATTCTAACATGGCCAACACCTAGACCATCTTCCCGCATGAGTAATCTAACAAATGGGGGAACTTCTGCGGTGACGATACGAGCAGAAAAAGTAGTTTTCCTCCTTAATTTAGTTAAAAATTAAGGGAGGCTGGCTAATGTGGATGCTCTTAGGAGTAGAATGTTTTTTGACCGATAAGAGTGCAAATACTATTTCTGGTAAGAATACATTCTCACCGGTCAAAATACACTCCTATATCGTCCGCCTATTAGGCTAACAGTAAAATTTTCCTTAAATAAAGCTAAGATCAAAGTAGATGCTCAAATTGATGCTTTCTTCATTCCTTCCTTTTTTTATTAAGCTCCCAGCTTCAAATCTTCGTCTAGCAGCAATGATATCAAAGATTCCTAAATGTCGATTCTCTCTTGATAAAATCCCATTTGATTAATCAAATTATTAGCAATAAAGAGGACCACAATCTGTTGCTAGTGGATATATTTTTGGTTTAAATGTCTCACGTGGCATCAATAATGTTAGTTTTTAATTTTTGAAATCTTCAATCCGACAGAGAGCTGGATAACCACTTAGGTCAAACCTTTTGGATAACGAACGGGATTTTATATCTTGTTAAGGGCACCCCTGTCAGTTAGGTTTGAAACAGGTCCTTTTTATTGATTGGTTTCACTCCATATTCAGTGGGTCCTTAGTTTAGGAATCCATTGCCTTTCTTGATTTATGTATTTAAGTGCTGCAAAGTACACGTTATCCTAGTAAGTATCTTAACCACCACTCCACAAGCGATAAAAAAACTCTTCTAGGGATTTCATTCGGCTGGAAAAAGATATGAAACTATCGTATTAAGCTATTCCTTAAGTTGTTCTTTTCCAAGCGCTGGCAATGTATGTTTTTAACTTTTCATTTTGGATTATCCCTTAATAAGTGTGTGTTTTGAAAAGTTAATTGGTATATTTTCTATTTTGCCCGTAAATGTAGATTCATTTTTGAAAAATTAGTGGGTATAATTATATTGATAAGGGTAAGTAGTGGCAAGTAGATGTAAAAGTTGATATGAGAGAAAATAAGTTGGAATTGCGAGGCTACATACTTAAAAAGGGACAGAGGGAGAACAAGTTATGTGTATTAAATTTGTTTTTTCTTCTGGTTTGGTCATCAGGTTTGTCCGCACCAACTTGCATGCATCTCGACTAGATTTCCTCTCTGGTCCAGTCAAAGACAAACCATCTCTAGGACTGGAGAATTTACAAGAGAAACTCTGACGTCCTGACTCCAAGAGGTACTTGTCAAGTTTTAAGAACAAAGTCGGGTCCTTGTCAAGGACTTGTTAAGCAAATTTCCAAATCCTATCGTCCTTTTCATAGAGGATACACCGTTAAAAGAAGCCTCGAGGATTGGGGCAACCTTGGGAAGCCGTTAAACTCAATTTAGGACACTTTAAATCTATAGAGTTTGAAATACCTCCGGTGTTTGCCGTGCCCATAAAACTGCCCATGTTTCGAACTAGCCTTGAGGTTTTTAGTATATGAATTGCAACACCCATATTGCTCTGTCTCGGATGGTTAATAAAAGCGACTATCTCTGGTTCCAACAAAGTTTGGAATTTACCCTCCCAAGTACTGACTTACCTGGGGTGTTAGAAATCTTTTGTGCAATGGCCTTAAGTGAGAATCGAAATTGGTAGACTTACCCTAGGTTAGCCTTAGGATAACCTATAGGATATATGTTAGGAAGACTTTAAATCCATAGAGTTTGTGATACCTCCAGTATTTACCGTGTTTGCATGACTCCCCGTGTTTCGGGCTAACCTTAAGTACATTTCTATTCGGATTTTTACAACCTTATTACTCTATCTTGGATGGTCACATAGGACATTGGCTTTTATTCCAACGAAGCTTGGAATTTAACCTGGCTGTGAATTGTGACTTGTCAATGGTTGTTGATTCAAATATCCATGTAATGTCTTAAGTGAGACCGCGATCAGTTGTCAAGATCTTAGGACGACACACACGACGACACAAACACAACATTTTCTTCAATAAAATCAGGGGCAAAATGCAGATATTGCATCCTTCCTTCGAGAATAGTTCTTCCAACATTCACATAAACCACCATAGCAAATTTCTTCTGTGACCAACTAACTCTAAGCATGCATGATAGCAATCGAGGGGTTCAAGATAGCTGTGAACAAAAACTAACTCGACCCAAACCTCAAGACATGGATGTTTCAGCTGAAATCGAGGGGCTCAAGATGGCTGTGAACAACATAGGTAGACAGATCGACAATCAAATCGCCTAGCTCAGGATCATGGTGCAAGACATTCGTGACCGTCTCCCACCGATCCAATGGAACATCTAATAACCCAGAGAAAACCTGCAAATGGCCGCAGTTTTGGCCAGGATCTCTAACTATAAGAATCTGTCATTAACAAGCAGAGTTTCTTCCCCAACGCCACGTGTCTCGACTTCGAGAAATTCAACGGCACCAGTAACTCAAAGCCACAGCCCTTCCTGTGGGATGTCGAAGAGGGCGATCTCACTCTAAAGGCCAAAAGAGTTTGCTCAGGCAACAGAAATACGCTGTTTGGCAACAAAAGTTATGGAAATACCACTTGGAGCACCACAAACAAAAACTCCAACCAAACTAAACCAATCAACAATATCACAACCCAAATTAATCCCCTTAAAGACTAGACAAAAACCTTTTTCCAATTCTCAGCGCCCTTATCATCAGTCTATGAGAAGCTTCTCATGGCCGGTTTCCTCAAACCACTCCCTCCAACTCCTCTACCTCAAAAGCTCCCACCATACCACAACCCAAACGCCTTATGTGCCTTCCATCAAATGCTCGGTCACGTTACCGATCAATGCTACCGCCTCTGCCACAAAATTCAAGACCTCATCAACAACAGATTCCATCAGTTAAACACAACACCATATCGCACTCCAATCCCCGCATTGACTCCACCATATTTGATGATAAACCATTAGACATGGGAGAATGTTGATGGGAGGGATGAATCGGCAGTGGCCACACAGTTGTCCAATCTTCCATGAGCCTTGGGAGTTTTCAAATTTCAAGTCAAGTTTTCGCTTTTGATGAGTCAGTTTGTACTTCGTGTCTGTTTGTGTTTCTGCTTTTATGCCTGTATGTTTTCAAATTCGAGCCTGTAATGTCTTGTTATTGTCAAGAAAAAGAAAAGCAAAAAATGAGAGTTAGTTTCACAGTTCCGAACTATGCACAACCTGATTTTTTGCAAAAGGATATGTAGGCAACCCTTAGTGGTTCGGCCGTTTAAAAAATCAATGCCATCCCTTGTTGTGTTGAAGTTGTCATAATAAACTTGAATTTTTGAAATAATCCTCAAACTTGGGATTGTTTTTCGCCATCGTTTGAGAATCATGATAATCACTTCGAAACGTAAGAAGGGTTTTGATAAAACCCTCACCTCATGCAAGAAGAAGGATTTTCAAAGGACCATTCCCCATAAAGTTGAATCATAAACATTTTATAAATCTCATAAACATCTAGTATAAATCTCATAAATCTCATAAACATCTAGGGGATGTAAACCCCTTCCCCACTCAAACCTAGCTCCCGAACATAAAATATTATGGTGATGACGGATTAGAAAATAAAATTTTATCCTAGAATGAGGCACGAGTCATTCAAGTTCAGTTCCTCAGGGACAATCCGTCAAAATTTGGGTGGCGACTCCAAATTGAATCCTCCGGAGGGGTGCCCATTGAAATTTCACGAGCTCAAATCTCGTGAAATTTTGCAAGCCGGAGGTGGTCGCCGGCCGGAAATAGATGTTGGGAGGAGGTGGGAGGGAAGTAAAGTGTAAATTTGTGTTTGAAGGGTAAAATGGTTATCTTCATCATGAGATTGTACGTAGACGTAAATAAAAACTGAGTGCATCCTTAATGGGAATTAAAGTTCACTTTTCTATCCTTAGAAGTAATTTGTTGTTTTTCTAGTCGGGCTAGGTCGGTGAATAGCATTAGGTGGGTGTAGTTTTAAATGGGTGGTGATGGTTAGTCCAATTGGGTGTTGGATAAGCATAATCTATGAATGCACGGGCTGAAAATATAAGAGATTAAAAAACTGAGCCCTTTTTAATATAGATAATAATACTAAAATTATAAACCCTTGTTGAGAAATTCTACCAAGGTTAGTGCTAGCTAGTCACATGGGTTAGGTACTCTAGGTTGAGTTAGGTTAGTGCTATATGGGGCTTTTTGATGCCAAAATGCGTGGGTCCAAATTAATAGTATAGTTATATCATGAGCTATTTTATTAGACAGAAATTAGGCTATGGATGTTTCTATTTTTTTGGTAAAAAAAGAATAGGACCAAAATTAGGGTGTTGCAGTCAAAATCCAATCTAGAAATTCACTAGAAAAGCGAAAACAATTTGAATCTTAAATGAAGAAAAGTCCCTACGAGTACAAATGGTAAAAAAAAAAAAAAAAACAACTGGTAAAAGTTTATTAAAAGGATGTAAAAGTTTATTACAATGATGTCAAGTTATTTTTTGCTAGTAATTAAGCTAAAAGCGGTAAATCAAGCCGTAATTACTGACTTATGTCTCTATTTTGCTACCAGGTGTGACTTGTGAGTCTAAGCTTGCCCCCACTAGGGAAAAAAAAGTTTCAATTCCGTCCCTACTGTTAATTTTAGTTGTTCTTTTGGGAGGACTAAAATTACTCGATCTTATGCCTCAATAACAAAAACAATTTCCGCACTAGTACATGTCACAAATTTATCTATATTTTGTAATCAAATGACTTTTGAGACCTTGAAAACGTTTTTTTTTTAATAAAATTAATTAAGATGTAGCAAATGATATTCATATCGTACAAAAAAAAAATTTATATATTGCTCAAAAAAAACATTATTCATTAAAAAATAGACAATTTTTTTAAAAATTGAAATAGTAAAATTGTCATCTGTCTTGGGACGAGAGTGCAATTCTAATTGTAATATTGGTTGTGTTTGGTTAGATAGTTTAGTTTAATTTTGATGATGTCAGCAGATGTAATGAGTGGAGAGAGATAGAGAGAGAAATGAGGGAAATGATGATGTCATCAAAACTAAAACTAAAAGTAAACTGGGAAACGAACATGGAATATAATCTTTCATTCATATAAGTCCTGAGTGGAAGCCACATTAATTAGCTGAATCATAAACATATCCTTTCATCTCTAGGTATATTTTATAAATACATTGTAAACTTTCTCTCAAAAACTAACCAGAGAAAATTCAAGCTATAATATCAACAGAGCTAATCTTCTTCTTCGCCGATCGATCCAAAAAAAAAAAAAAAAGAACCCTACATTAGCCGATTAGAGAAAAAGAGAGAACCTTCCAGTAAAATCAACAGAGCCAGTTATCCATAGCTATACTTAATTTTTTTTTTTTGATCGGCAAGAAAATTTTTATTAAAGAAACTCGATAACGGGTACATCAAGAAGGAGAAAATCCAACCAAAACTTGGAACACCCAATGGGCAGAGCCCAAACAACACCTATGGGCCTGAAAAACCCTGATACAACAACGAAAAAACACCCAATGCCAACAAAAGCCAAATAAACAATAAAGCACAAAAAACCTAGCCCAAACAAGTGGGTAAAGCCCAACACCATGAAAACCCAAAACCTAACCCTAAAGCAATATGCAAAACATCCACCACAACCACCACCGAAGCCTCCGACAGCCACCACCAAACCGACAACCACCACCATCCTAAAACACCGATCCTCCCCCGGATAACCCAATAAAAGTGGCGCCGACCAACGACATACCAAGCTTACTCGGATGCTCCCTGAGTCGTTAAGCAAAAACTATGGCACCCACTGGTAACCGTAGCAGGAGACCACGACGGCCACGGCCCCCACCGCCCCACCTGATGCGGTTAAGCCGAAACTGGATAACCCAACAGAAATCCGGCTGGAGATGCGCTTGGAGGCCAGGACTGAGAGACCACGGTAGAGAAAATCAGTAGATCCATACGACAATAAGATCAAGGGGTCAGAAAACAACAAATCTGTGAAGAGAAGAGACGAGAAAAGGAAAGCCTCACCACTGCCGTCCTCGTCGACAACTGAGAGTCCCTTGAAGAGCCGTTATCAAAGGGCAAAACGACTCGAGGACCACCAAATGTGAGAACCATGACGATGCTGCCGCCTTCCGCTCCGCTGCCCATCCACACCGAAGCCGCCGATCAAATTTTTGGAAAAAGGAAGGAGAAAGAAACAAAAAACAGAAAATGAAGGATGTAGAGATGGAGAGAAGGAGGGAAAGAGAGGGATAGAGGAGAGGAGAGGAAGGGGGGGGGGGGGGGGGGGGGGGGGGGGGGAGGAGGAGGAGGAGGAGACGCGGCGAGGCGTCTCCTTCGCCTAGGTCTAGCCACCTGTTAAAGATGAAGGAGGGGTAGAGAGAAGTCAGTGGTTTTTAGAGAGAGAGCGAGAGGAGTCTATAGCTATACTTATTATAAAAGAGGAGTTGCAAGTTTGTTATGCAACATGTGAAGACATTTTTACGCTCGTTTATTTTTTAACATTTATTCTTTTGCCTTTATTATTTTGTTTTGTGGGACCCACAACCCGGGGGGTGGGTTGCGGGGGGCTGTTTTGCCCCTGCACTCCTCTAGATTTTCTTCCTATTTACAATGCACTTGTGGATGTTTTTGTTGACCCATCAAACCAGGTTAAATTCTTAATCTTGGATCTGCTAGTGGCCACAACAGTACAATACTAAACTTAGTAACTTTTCTTTAAAAAAAATCTTGTTGCCTTTTCAAAAAAAAAAAAAAAATACGAGTACTAAACTTAGTAGAAATGGGACCCATTACATTTAATTAGCGGGAACTTGTGGGCCCAATCCTAATTAATTCATTGTCGATTTTTGTAATAACGGATTCCATGAAATTTTATTAATGGTATTGGAGGAAATAAGAAGTATGACAAATATAAGGTGAAAAATAATCCAAAACATGGCAAGGATAAGATAAGATTTAAAGTGGTATTCAATAGGAAAAATGAAACAATAATGCTAGATTATTAGGCAACGTATAAATCAAAATGTGATGTCGAAAACTAATGATGGTAGTTGGCAAGGTTAACGATTTTTATGTACAAAGATAATACATATCAACATAAAATTGCAAATAAATTGATAATTGTGGTCACACAATTATAATTATAATTCGATAACATAATCATGTGTGTCATACTATTGATCAAAAGTCATTGACAATTGAATTCAACTAATATGAAGATAGATATTAGCACGTACAAGTACCCAAACACTAGTATCATTAATGCGGTACTTCATACTTGGGTGATCACATTGCGAGCGTGATATATATTTTGGTATAGTTTTGAATACTAGGACACTTTTAAAAAATGAATTAATGCCAAAGGAGATGGTATTCATAGTAGAGTGCATAAATTTAATCATTCTATAACACGGAGGGCTTGGCTTATGGTCAATAGCTGAGACTTAGCTAGGGGTTCAAATCTCTCAAGTGCTATCAACTTTTTTGGGGAGCATTTCATATGTAGTTTTACTCAGGCTTTAATTGTGGTCCCCAAAAGTGGATGATAGGATTGGACATCCCCAGTTAATCAGGGTGATGCAAAAATTGGACACTTAAGTTATAAAAAAATATATATGATCATTACATTTATGTCCTAAGCCTATATTCACTAATTCCAAACAAAGGCAGGCTGCATGCAACGGACCTGGGTTGCTGTATTGCAACCCCGTGCACAGCAGGTGTTGTGCACACCTGGGCCGTCCGTTACTTGGATGAACGATCCAGATTTCATCTCGACACATTTGCATTCGAATCGTTTGTTGTCGTGTGTGCAAGATGAAATTTGAGCAGTTCATCCAAACAACGAACGACTCGAATGTGCATAACATCTGCTGTGCACGGGACTGCACAGCAGCAATCCGAGATCTGCATGGAACAACAACATTATCTATATCTATATATACGATTAATGTAAAATATGATCCGCTTGTAGAGAAGCCAGCCGCGTCTTAAATAGAAGTCCACTCATGGGACAAATTGGTTCTCCCAATAAATACTACCCTGCCACTTTGTTCCTTCCAACTCATCGCCTCAACAAATTTGCAACTTGTCCTCTGTTCAATTCCTACTGGATGAGTCAGTGTCCCAATACTCTTACTCTTATCCTTTGCACATTTTCCCGTTAAATTCATACATTTACTATTCGGGTCTACAAAAATATGTGGAGGAGAGGTGTTAGGGCACCGCCACCACCATATAATTTTTTCAACGAAACCCTCCAATCCATCGGAACTCATTACTCCGTATCAATGAAATCTCTTCAACCCCACATGCAGAAATAAAGATTATCCGGTGCATAACTGCATATCACGAACATCCATAAGGACAGTACGACTTAAATCAGGATCGACTAATTACGATCAGATAGCATGAAATGATATTACAAGCAAAATGTAGATATTTGCATCCTTCCTTTAAGAATAGTTCTTCCCGACATTCACATAAACCACCATAGCAAATTTCTTATGTGACCAACTAACTCTAAGCATGCATGATAGCCCGAAAGGTACTATCAATTTCTCTGTAGTTTGTCTATGGACCATAAAGAGTTTTGCTTTGACTTTTAATGAGAGATCCTGCTAGTGGACGACAAAATTAGTCTCCCACGATTAAATAGTCGAGATGAGTATAAACTGACCCGAATACCCTATTATAAAAAACAATCTACGATAGTCAATTTGGTAATGAAGTATATCATCATGTAGAATCAAAGTATAAACTGGTCATAACCCCAAGGGGCTTGTCGTAGCGGTTAACGACTTTCCTCCATGGAACTTACCGCCCCAAGGTCATAGGGTTGATTTTTCTTGACAATGATTTGTCTTTGGAGCCACCTCACCTCACCTCACACAAACACATGGAAAGAGCTGTGGGATGGGTTGAAGAAATCAACTCATCCGATTCATTGGTACACTCTTCTATACAAAAAAAGAAGGAAAATTCTACAATCAGCCTAATAGGCTATCGTTAAGGTTTACAAAATATGTATTGAAATTTGTGAAAAATGTATAAAAGTTTGTGAACGTATTTTAAGATGTGCAAAAGGTAAAATAGAATGTGTTTTTTTTTTTTTTTTTTGTCTTTTTATTTGCTTATTGTCCCATTAGGTTGACAATAGAAGGACCCAAAAAAGAAACTCTTGATACGCCTCATTACGTAGATATTTATACTTGTTACGATAGATTTTAGATTATAAAAAACTCAATGTTCATGTCACTATTCACGGTAATTTACCAAAACAGAAAAAACAAAATGCAAAATTTTAGGGAACAAGTATCAAAATCATATTGTACGCCCTTTTTCAAGGGGGTGTTCAATAATTTCGATGTGTTCCTTTCCTAGTAAGAAACATTAAGCATTAAGCAAAATTAGGTCATGTTTAATCGGCCGAATTAACAGTCAAGGAATAATATTACCTTTCTAGTAAGAAACATTAAGCAAAACTAGGCCATGTTTAATTAGGTGGAGAAACGGTGAAGTATTTCTAAACACAAGTAATTTCGTGTGACTAACTTTGAGTGATTACTGAATGCCATGCACATTGGCTATGCTAGCTATTGTATATTCACATATTTGGTATGACTACTTGTCTTACGGAAATGTTAATGCTTTTCATCAAATGTTTTATTGAGAAATCGAAAATGACATACCAATTAGGGGTTTACAGTCCAATCACAAAGTCTAGTCCGATCAATTAAACGAGCCCTAAAGATGAGATATTTGGACATCAATTAAATTAAGATTTGGTGCTTACATTAGAGTGTCATATCATTGGTAGTTCCAACAACTGCTCAAACGCCAACGTTGTAACTTGAAATATTTAATCCCAGTTTCCATTGATGACATCAGTCAATTTTTCTTCCAGCATGGATAGATCAACGCATGTCGGATCACAGACCTGCAAGGGTTGATATAGAACATGTTTAAGATGCGATAAAAGTGTACCTGAAGTACTAAACACATCAAATTGTTTCAATTAAATGTTCACCAATAGAGCGAGGGGAAACTAGCTAGTTGTTGAGCTTGGTGGTATCTTACGATTGTAATATCCGATTTGGCTAAGTATTAGCTAAGCCAGATTTTTTTTTTTTTTTTGAATTGGAAAAAGGATAGGAAGGGGCATCCAACATAGCAATCCCCTTTGGGCGTGACCATAGGAGTTCCCGTCGACTCGTTGCGGAGTCTAGAAATGCGGTGTTGTTACCACAGCACCACCTGGTGTTACACGGTCTTGCGTAGAACTCAACCCCAAGAGTTAGCTCATGAGGTGATGGTGCCTTGACGTTTTTATATTTCGTATTACTTTCGTACCCAAGCAATGTGGGACTTCGCTACACACCTTCCCTCACGCGCAGCGTGCTCAATCGACAGCACCTGCCAAATGCAGAGACACGCACCCTACCCATCTCTAGTACCCAGTTCTGATACCATGGTAAAGCATCAAACTCAAAACCAATTGACAATGAATGGAGAGGCCACCGAGGCTCATATACTAACTTTGGAGGTTATAACTAAACAATGTGGAACAAACTCTAACACTCTCACGCACGTGCGACCCCTGACCCGCACGTGGAGAGGTTAACAATAGATCCACGACATTGGGATCATAACGAAACATGGTGCACTTATGACACAAACAACGGGGCAATAACCAAGAGTCTTGTCAAAAAATCCTACGAAAACCTAGCTGTGATACCATGTTAAACGGTCTTGGGTAGAACTTAATCCCGAAAGCTAGCTAATGAAGTGAGGATGCCCTCACGCTTATATATTTCGTATTATTTTGGTACCCATGCGATCTGGGACTTCACTTCACACATGGGTGCTAGATGGGCGAAGAGCCTTCCATGCTAATGCTATAGTTGGATGAACTTGAACCTGGGCGCATCATGTACGTGAGAGGGGGAGTATTTAAGCGCACTCACCCATGTCATCTAGGCTACCATCTTTGGTGGTTCGCTTAGCCAGTGTTGCACACCCTTTCTTTGCAGGGCTAGTCTTTAGGGTGGGATTTATCCAAGATTTTGTAAAGAAAACTTAAATGAAACCCTATATTTAGAGCTACAAGTCTACAAATTTTTTCAGCGACAATACCTCAGATTTAATCACGTGAAGTAAATTCTTGTTTATATGAGTGGAAACACAGCTAACAACATCAAGTCCATCTTCAACCAGAATTTCAAGCACTCTTGATACCTGAAACCCTTTGCCTTCAACCCCTTCATTAATCAAAATCTCCACACCACCCGAGCACATGCTCACTGTAACCTTATTGGAAGAACAACTTTCTGAGCTTCCGGTTGCCTCGGTATTATTAGCAACGGAATTGGACGTATTCTTTAGCTTATCTCTCTTGATACTCAGCTCCATGATATTCTTCTGCAATTGCTTGATGTAATTCACGGACTCGTTCATGTGATCGCATATCGAACGCTTTCCCTGAGAGCCAAAAAAAAAAAGAAACATCATAAACCTAAGTCTAGATTTCTTTTGATCTTTTTTCATTTTTTTTAGAGCAGATCAAATTGTCCCGCATCCCAGATTCCCAATAGAGTATGGGAAATAACAACTTAATTCTTAGAGAATTTGAAGATTTCTTTGAGAAATCCAAAGTATTTGTCCCTCCCTTACCTCGACTCCCCAATCATGTCTCCCTATTACATGTTTTGTGATTTTCACAACTGATTTGTTCCACAAACTAACTTATTCTCAAATTGATTTAAAAATTAACTTATTGTACTTTATGAGACAGGTTATTATTTCAAAATACATAAAAACTCAAAAAGCGTACCGTCGATATAGAGTAACGATTTTTCGGACAGAAGATCCGGGAGTTGAGTTAGGGGAGGAACAAATTTTTATATAGAAAATCAAGGCAAATGAGAATCCCCTGATCACATATCCAAGTATAAAACTTGAAAAAAGGCAGTACAATTTGAAACCATAAGAAGAAAGAGAAGGAGAGAGAGATCAAACGGGGTTTTCTTACCTTGACATATTCAAGAGGAAGTAAAGTTCTCAACGAAGCATAAAGCTTAGCCATTTCCTGCCTCCTTTGCCTCTCCACGTCTCTATGTGCCATCATTTTCTGCCCATTATTCTCATGACTTGTAATGGTAGTAGTTGTACAACTCCCATGCTTATCTTGTAATAATTTCTTTCTCTTTCTTTTTCCTGGTGGAGGAGCAGTACTAACTAGACCAGTGGTATCCAGAGAAGCATGGGAAGAGATCAGATCTTGTTCGATTGTGGAGATCTGGAACACCAGATCATCGCCTTGTTGTAAAGAAAACATCTTTCATAGAAAAATTCGATCAAATCTTCTTCTTCTTCAGATTAATGAAAAGGGTTTCTTGATTATTGAATCGATTTAAGGAAGAGATAATGGTAAAGAAAGAGATACGGCTGTTAGGGTTTGAGATCTTTCATTTTCTCTCAGATCATATGATAAGCAAGATTCCCTGAAATCCCTCCTTTATAAAATTAGCAATGTGATGGTATTTCAGCAATGACTCACCAGGCATTTTTTTTAATTTTTTCTTTTTTGGGGTAAGGTTTGTAGGTGTTAGCTGTATTATTGTAACCCCACTCATACACAACATTCACACTTTGGTGGACCAGCATTCTGCTGGAATGGTCTGCCCTCTGCCTCTACACTCACATTTGGTTTTTTTTTTTGGATAAATTCACTCACATTTGTTGGTCTAACTCTTGAAGGGAAAGTGACTTACAAACCGAATGATTATGTCTATTTTTTTATTGATTGGAATTATTGATAGCACCGCGTTGCACAATTTCAAGAATTTGATTTGAACTAAAATTGAGGTGGCAAAATATTGGTAGTCCATCTGTTCCAAATATTTTGATCTCTTTTGAGGAATCCAATTAGCCGCAATACGACCACCTCATTTTATAGACTACTTACTTTATATCAATTCTCTCACAATATACGTACACGAGTACCATAACACAAGCACCCTTAAAATATCTTCTGTAGGTCCTTTTGAATTTATGTTCACATGTGCGTCTTCACTATTTCAATGGTCTCGTGCACGTTGTGAGTCTGGTGACATCCAATGCAACTTGTATAATCATCAAAATCTGATTAATTCCAACACTTGGAAAATTGCATGGTCATTGTTCTGTATGAATTTTTTTTTCCAGAATAGGTGGTGCAGGTTTTTGTTTACTTAACAAACAAAAGGATTTTATTAATCAAAAGAGCTAATGTTACAGAGAATCGTCGGACATTCATGTCACCCCATCCAAAAGGAAAAGCAAGGATGGGAATGAGCAAACCAAACTAAGACCAAATAAAAAAAGCTAATGAGGATATACACTGAAACAAATACCAGAAAATATATATTCAAACTATTAGAACCCAATAGCATCAATCCTTACCAAAATCTGAGTTCAACTTCTCTAGCAAAAATGGAATTTGAGGACCTTAAGGTTTTGTTTGTTTCTAATGTTAGAGGTTTTCCTCAAAAACTGGTCATCCAAAACAAATACTCAAAACCATTAAATAAAAATAGTCTGGGAGAGTTTGTTTGTTTTGGGTTTTAGAAGTTTTTTTTTTTCCTCAAAAATCGGTTTCGAGGACCGATTCTCAAAATTGGTCTTCAAAAACCGGTTTCAAAAAACCAATTCCGAAAACCTTTAAATGACCGTAGTGCGGGCTGTCCGGCCAGGGACTAGAGCTTTATTTTGACTGAGTATTGGGAAGTTACACAGTTAGCCAGATTATAAGTACAGATCCCATAAATGATTTTCCTAATAGGCTTGCTTTGGCTGAAAAAACCAAATTGGTTTTTTTTTTTTGTCAGCATGTGCTGACAATAAGCACACATAAAGACAAAAAAGATACTCACACATCTTTCAAATATTTTAATACACTTTCATACTCCCTCCGTTAGGATTTGTTAGTCCATTTTGGGAGTTCGTGCCACTTTTCAAATGGTTATATCTTATAATTTTTTTTGTAGTTTTTAAAACATCGTCTTATAAAACCAATTAAGATTTATCAAACGAGACCCATATTGGACATATAATTACTCACCAATTTAAAGATATCACTAAATTTTTATCTGGTTGTAATAGAACGAGAGTACTTTTTTATACACTTTTTACATATTTTAATACTATTTTTAAACCTTAGTGTCAGCTCAAAGAGCTGACTTTAGAATTTTCCTATAATAAACTTAGGATTTGTTCGGTTTGGGTTTTTGAGGGAGGATTTTAGGGGTAATAAGTAGATAAAGATAGAAATAAAATTTTACTAGGAACCGTACAGAGTGGGTTTTGACATCCAAACTGAACAAGGTGTTAGTATATTCAGATGCTTCCATATACTCCTATATAATCCTATTTACTGTGTTGATGCTTTTCTATTGAATTAAGCACGTGAGATGGTAAGATTTTTTAACCAAAGATAATTACCCCGCATAATTATTAATGTTTCTGTCAATTCAAAATTCAAACTGATTTAATAATTCAGTCTGACCGAATGACTTTCTCGAAGAGCTTGGGCTCGACTATCCATCAATCACACTGCAAAACCGGACAATATGAGTAAAAGTTCATTTACTGTATTTAATTACTTTTACCAACGTTGTATACATTCATGGGGCTTCATGGAAACTAATGAGCTTAACAACTAAAGTGAGTTCGACGTCTCTCAATAATGCTTCAGGCATCCTATTAAAAGCCAAAAGATACAAGTAGTACAATCAAAGAGTCTCATCTAAAGTTTATGCATTTACTCCTTTTAAAATCTTTTGAGAGTATCGCCAACCCACAAGCCTCCAAAACAAAATACTATGGTTGACGTCTTGTTAACCATCTGTCTCTTCATTTTGAGGTTCGGAGTGGCACATGAATGTCGAGAGTTTGGGTATCAACATAGTTGGATACTTATTTCTCTGTGTTGCCGTCGTGCTCCAAATTCCTTTAAGCTCAGATTAATTTACGGGTGCTGTTCTGCATTTTTTTTAATACGGTTGTGTAAATTAATTAACTTAAACAAACTAAAGGAGTGAAACAAACAGTTAGCAAACATTGTATACATCAGTGAGAATTAGAGAAAAAATAGTGAGTTAATAATTAAAGAGAATTTGACGTCTAATTAAACTCGAACCTCACACCTCTCCTTAAAGGCCAAGGAGGACAACTTGACGATCCCATCTAAAGTTTATTTATGTACTCTCTTTTATTTTGTATGTGAACACAGTTTCTAATTATTTCAAACTATTCATTTAACGGCGCCTTTTACATTCCTAATTATAAGCCCATTAATTCAATGTGGAGCACGTTTCTAAATTGAAATGAGGAAAGAGACTGGATTAATCAAAAGGTTCCTTTTTTATACTCCTATATATCTCAATAATTGAGATTAGTTATAAAGAAGCACGTTAGCACATTGAAGATGACACCTAATCAATTTTTAATTGCAGTAATGCCTCTCTTCTCGAGCTATCATACCCACTAGCTAATTAAGTCAGCAGTTAATTGCGCTTCCTTAAATATGCTCTATTTGTTGAATATATGTCTTGAATTCAAGACGTTCGAAGAAAGGTACAAAATTGAGTGCGAAAAGACGGTCGCAGCATCCATGGTCCGGACCACTGGTGTTGAATGTGTGGGGCTGCGCATTTTTAAGAGGGGTTTTTACCTATTTTTACTTTCTTATAAATAGGAGCCTTGTGGCCTCCTAGGGTTTTGTCTTAAGTTGGGTTTGAGATATCTAGGGTTTGTTGTTGTCTCTTTCGTGTGTGTGAGATGTTTGATGCTTTATAGGTCGCACCTCAGAGATTTGTTCCTAGATATCGTGTGATGCTTTAAGTGAGAGTTATGGGTATAGCCGGCTCTGTGTATTTCTCTCAGTTTTAGTGAATTCTCTTGCTCTTTTCCCGTAGACATACCTCTAGAGCTACGTGCTTGGGTGGGAACCACGTAAATCCTTGTGTCTTGTTTTCTTGTTAGTGTGTTTGTAATCTGAACTTTGGTGCATGTTCGGTTGGGGTTTTCAGACTGGCTTTGAAAACCCAGCCCTGTTTGGTTTCCCAAAACAGTCCTCTGCCCTTTTTGGTCTTTGTTTGTCACTGTTTTTTGTTGGGGCAGACCTAAGCTGTATCCGAATACACGGTACAACCATCCTGACTTTGACACGTGGCGCCTTAATAGAATGTGGGATCAAGTGTCAAGAGACAGTGAGATGGACGATATTAATTATTTGCTGGTCTTCGTACAACTTTTGAAACCCATCAATAGGCAAATGAGGTTCTCAAGACCGGGTTCTCAAAAACCCAACTAAACAAGGTGTTGGGTTTCGACACAACTAATTGGTATCAGAGTTCCGAGTTCAATTCGAGGCTTTCGTTTTCCGCTGCATAGGTTATGCATTGGTGCATCTTGATAGCGACTCATTTCAAAGTTGAGAAGTTTAGTGCAACAAGGAATATACAAGGCTTTGTTGGGGGTAAGTTGAAGAAGCCTACTGGTATGTAGGATGGTGTTTTCAAGGATCTCTGTACGAAGGTTATATTAGGAGTACGCGAGAAGGCATACGAGGCTCTACGGTAGAGTTGGATAACTCCAGGTAGAGTTTGAGCACATCTTCTTTGGCATCAATGATGGGTGCACGTGATCGACGTCGACATCGACATTTATTAGAAGATGGTTGCTCGTTGGTGATTAACTCTATGAGGGGAGTTGTGGTTTCAATCTCAAGGTGGAGCTTGTGGAGGCACGTGTGGCTGTGTTTACTCAGTAGTGGAAACAAGGTCAAGCAGGGGTGCATACGCCTTGTTTGTTGGTGTCGTTGATGTGAGCCCCGTATGGGGCTGCCCCGTGGGGAACATTGTGGGGAAGAGCGAGTGTTGCGAGGATTGCACTATGTCGTTGGCTTGGAAGGGAATTCAAGTCAAGGTGGAGATTGTTTAAGATATGCCTAGAATTCAAGACGTTTGAAGAAATGTACAAAATTCGGTGTTAAAAGATGTTTGTAGCATCTTTGGTCCGGTCCATAGTGTCCGTGGTCCTGACCACGGGTCTCGAAGGTTGCAGCTTCCGTGGTTCGGATCACGGGTACCATGGTCCAGACCACAGGTGCTCAATGTGCGTGGCTGCGCGTTTTTAAGATCGTTTTTTACCTAAGTTTTGTATTTTCTTATAAATAGGAACCTTGTGGCCTCCTGGGGTTTTGTTTTGAGTTAGGATCTGAGATATCTAGGGTTTGTAGTTGTCTCTTTCGTGTGTGTGCTATGTTCGATGCTTTGTAGGTCATGCCTCAGAGATTTGTTCCTAGATATCGCGTGGATGCTTCAAGTAAGAGATACGGGTATAACCGGCTCTGTGTATTTTTCCCCGTTTTTAAGGAATCCTCTTGCTCTTTTCCCTAAGACAATGTAATATTGCTAATATTGTATTGATTTGCCAATTGGTTTCGAGCATGACTGCGAACGTAGATGATCAAATTGATGTTTTCTTCATTCCTTCCTCTCTTTTTTTGTTAAGCTCCCCATCTTCAAATCTTTTTCTAGTACCACTGAAATCCAAGATTCCTAAACGAGGATCCTCTCATGATAAAATCTCATTTTATTAATCAAATTATTAGTAATAAAGTGTAGAACAATCTATTGCCAGTGGATAGTATATTTCTTGTTTAAATGACTCACATGGCATCAATAATGTTCGGTTTTTTTTTTTTTTTAAATAATAATAATTTGGAATTCTTATAACCCAACAGAGAGCTGGATAACCACTCAGGTCCTAACCTTTTGGGTAATGAAGGGGAAGTTACAACTTTTTTTTTAAGAGCAAAAATAGTAATTTTATTAATCTTTGGAATGAAACAAAGATTATAGGGAAACGATACCCTCCCTAAGAAGCCAATCGAGAAAACCAAGGTCAAAGCCCGACATCTCTATGGGTCATATTACACAGATAAAAACATTACAACTTAACACATCACCCAAAGGCCTACAATGCCCATAAAAAGGGGACAAGCCCAAACAATAAAAACCCTAAATAGCACCCAACCACAACAACAAGGAAATAGACAGCCGCTGCCACCACTACCGCTAGAACCCAGGGAACAAGCCACTGTCGCTGCCCCGATGAACAGCCCAACTGCATTCTCCAAGACACTGAAGACATGAGCAGCACCAGCCGCCAAATGCCCCGATGCCAACCATGTCGCCAAAATTATGGCAACGAAGCCCAACCATGCACTGGCCCCAACCAGACGACCCTTGCAGCAACAGAAACCAAGACCAAGAAAGCAACAAGTGGCTGGAAGAAGACCAGCCACAGTCACGCGAAACGCCACCAATGGAGACTACGAAACCTCCCATTGGTCGGAAAACCATCACAAGCCATTAGGCCACAAACCGGAGACCTCCCTTGAAGGGGAAGTTACAACTGGTAAAGGGCACCTTGTCAGTTAGGTTATTGATTGGGTTACATCCCATATTCAGTGGGTCCTTAGAGCATCTTTAGTGGACTACCTAAAAAATGTTTGCTAAAGTGTACACCTAAGCACATGTGGGGCTCTATTTTGTGTGCTAAGAACTTAGTTAACTAGCTAATGAAGAATGCACTTTAGTGGGTGCTTGACCGTTCGGGTGATTAATAATTAACTAGAATTTTGTCCCAAGCGTAGGACTATCGACCGGTGCAGCACAATAAATCCGGAAGTACCGGAGTCGAACCACAGAGACGGTCTACGGTGCTTAACTCAAACAATGTCGGCTCTACGTTTGTAATTGGCTCTCAGGTAGCCACCCCTTGCTCAAATGGTTTAATTAATTAACTAAATTAAATTGATTTAACTACTGGACTCTGACTTTAAAAAGGAGAGCACAGCCGTGGGCACTACGGTGTCCGCAGCTACTCTAATTCACATTCACTCGGGCCACAATTATTCAATTAATAGATTTAAAAATATGGAAAATAGTTTCCAACAAATGCACCCCACTTGTCACCAATTTCTGCGCATTTGGAATTGGCAATGCCCGGGTTTGTTTGCTAGAAAAACTTCCGTATTCACAAATTGCGCATTAGTTAAAATGATTCGGCACCAAGGTGGAACGTGAGTTAGCCTAACCACGGGACACCTTTGTCCTGCGGCCGTACTCAATGCGACTACTCACTCATGCTTGTGAAGATTGCAGAAAACGAATCGAAACTAAAACTAAGCATGCTTTTAAAGAATAAGATATAGAAACAATAAAAATCGATACCGTAATTGCAAGGGAAAAGTTAATCTTGATATTCGATCCGCAAAACAAATACTGAAACTGGAATTCTGGAAAAAAAGAACTTGAATGTAGAAGTTGAATGACGAACTCTAGATCTGTAGCCAAAAACTTGAAAAACTAAAAACCTAAGTAAAATTCGTGGAACCCTAATATGGGTTAAAACATGAGTATTTATAATAAACCTAATAATTCTCCTAAAAACCGACCGAGAATCTAATTATTATCCGCGGAAAAAACCAAGACGACAGTGTTTAGTGACCGTCCTTAACCATTCGGTAGCGCTACAGGGTTTTATAGGTAGCGCTACCGCTTCACTTATCACGTGCGTTGACCGGTTGCTCCATGTTTGACCGTTGCTCTAACGAACCGGTAGCGCTACCCCCTTTCTGGTGTAGCGCTCAAGAAGTTTCTGTTCAGTTTTTGCACCTTCTTGTGCCCAATTTGAGCGCTCCAAGGAATTGGGGTAGCGCTCCCGACGGGTTTTAATCACTTCCATGCAAAATCAACCTCAACACTTAGTCTTCTCAGCCTTCCCATTCTCGATTCTCGTGCACGCCTTTCCAATAACTTCAATTAGCGCCAAAACACCTCAAATTCCTACACTTAAGCACAAACACAAAATCCAACCACGTGCACACATTAAATGGAAAATGAGGATTAAATACACGAAAACCGTGCTAACTCTATCCTACTTAGGCGCTCAAAAGCATGCTTTCCACACGCCTATCAGTGGGCTACCTATATATATTCATTAACTTTAAGTATTTCCTTTCTCTCTCCTTTCTCTCTCTCTCTCCTTAAAGTCATTTTCTCTCTCCTCTTTCTCTCTCCTCCTTCCCTTCTCTCTCTCTATCTCTGTCCTCTTTCTCTCTCCTTAAGTCTCTCTCCTAATTTAGGTAGTGACTTAGGACACTTTAGGGAGTGAGGGGTGACACATAGAATTTTAGAGAGTCATTTTTTTCCACTAGAGGCCATTTTTTGAGTTTTATTTAGTTAACTAGTTAGGGCACTTTAGGATACTCTTTTAGATAGTTCACTAGAGATGCCCTTAGTTTAGGAATTAGTACATTGCTTTTCTTGAGTTAGTATTTATTTAAGTGCTACAAAGTACCCGTTATCCTAGAAAGTATCTTAACCACCACAATTGATTAGAAAAAATGTTCTGGGATTTTCATTTGGCAAGCAAAAGATATGAAACTATTGTATTAAGTTAATTATTCCTTAAGTTGATCTTTTCCCAGTGCAGGCAATGTACGTTACAACTTAGGTGTTTATTTATTTATTTATTTTGGTTTGGCCGTCAAGATTGTCGGGCTAGCTTGCGCGAAATTTGTCTAGATTCCCTCCCTGATTCGGTCAATGGCAGACCATCTACTCCAAAACTAGGAAATTCACAATAGAAACTCTTACAACCTAACCCGAAGAGGTTGTCAAATTTTGAAGTCAAGATATGTCTAGGTTTCATTTACGTGTTATAATTAATGCGCGTGCGCACACATGTACGTCCTATCTGTTGGAGATTCTACCCTTGGTACTATTTGGGGGATTTATACTTTGCTTTATTCTCTTCATATCAAGTTGTGCTTAATACACCTTGCACCTCAATTATCTTTAGTTACGAACTCAACTATGTAAATGGAATCATCAGTGGCATGCGCGGTTTTGAAAAGTCGTTATAGAAGTTGCTCAGTTCTTTTTGAGGTAAATAAGTTCTCTTTCCTAGGCAATGCTCATATGTTGAGGACTGTTACGGTGACTACATTTAGTGATCATATTTGGGACAACGTGTAAGTTGCCATTTCCTGCGTTGGTGAGAAACACGATAGGTGAAGCACAAGTATGGCCTTTGTACAGATAAGATCGAGTTCGGCTTAATTTAGTTGGTACAAAGCTTGTTTGGAAATTGCTGGTTGTGTTAACTTCCCAATTAATCTGGAATTTTTTGAGAATGACAACAACTTTGCCATAATGACAAAATTACAAAACACATTAAGCGTGTGCATAGGGCTGCAAATAAACTAACGGGGCGTTTGGATGGCGAATTTGTTTTAGGTGGATTTGTAACGAGGGATTTGAGGGTGGATTTGTAATGAGGGTGGGCCCACCTCTTAAGAAGGGTGGATTAGTATATTGGGTGTTTGGATGGTATTTTGAGAAGGGGGATTTGGAGGGTGGATATGATAGGATAGGAGGTCAAATGACATAATTGCCCCCACCTTATTAATTTAGTAAATAAAATTGATTAACTTAATTATAATTATAATAAATACGTAATTATAATAAATAGACAAAAAAATACATAAAATAATTAGAACAATATTAAAAGTTTGTTTTTTTCCCTGAAAAAAAATTTATTTAATTAATTTTTAGTGGAAAATTTCTAACATAATTAAAAGAATATTTATGGTTGATTTGAACGGAGATTAGTTTTTTTTTTTAAATTTTAAATTTATTTATTTATTGTTGAATACATAGTAGATGGCGGTCGAATGGTGAATAGTTGGTGGAGAGGTAGATAGGTGATTGAATGGTGAGTTTGTGGTTGAATGGTAAATGGTTTTTTCCTATAAATTCCAAACAAACTGATTTTATTTTACAAGCAAATTTTCAATCAAAGAAACAAGTCCTATATATTTTTTTTTTCACCTTGTTTGAATGGCACATAGTCGTTGGAGTGAGGTGGAAGAGGAAACTTTGCTCCAATACCTTACGGCCCTTGTAGATGAGGGTGTTTGGCAAAGTGACTTCGGATTTCGCCCCACTTATTCGGAAGTCTTGAAGAATCGGATGCTTGCTTCTTTCCCTGAACGTGATATTGAAAAAATTCATATTGAACGCAAGATTACGCTTTGGAAGCGAGATTTTTCCTATATTAATCAGTTGCATCAAATTGACGATTTTGAATGGGATAACAATGAAAGGAGATTGGTGGTGCAAAACGATCAACTTTGGAATCAATTGTCCAAGTAAGAATTCGTGAATATGCTTAAATTATATATAAAGTCTTGTTTAATATGCATAAACTTAAGAATTCATGTTTTTTTTTTTTGTAGGGTCATCCAAGATTTGCCAATTGGAATTGAAAACAATTCCCCAATTACAATCGATGGCTCTATTGCTTCACACCTCTAAGAATCTCCTCACCAAGGTAATTAGTTTCGATATATACCTACTTGAAGAACTGTTTTCAGGTTTTAGATCTACTTTTTGGATTTTCGACCTAGTTTGGTTGGGGTTTTAGAATTGATCAGCATCTTTTGGCATTATTTTCTTTTGATTCTTTGCTACCCCTTTCTCTGGTCGTGTGTGAATCTGGTCCCATTTGGTCTTCCAAGTTTCTAAAGTTGAAGGTATCATGAACATCCTTCGATCTGCAAATATATATATATTTGCAGATAATCTTCCTGAGCAGATAAAAAAAATTTGGGTTTACAATCTGTTCTCCAGATATGGGAAAATTAGTCAGATCTTTATTCCAAATAAAAAAAGCAAAATTTCGGGGAGGAGCTTTGGCTTTGTGACATTCTTTCAGATTAAAGATGCAGAAAGAGCGATTGCAGAGACCAACAATTCATGGTATTGGGGTCTAAAATTGAAGGTTAACTTTGTTAGATTTCAAAGGAAAAAGGAAGAACTGAGCCCTAAAAGGATCTTCAACAATGGTGGTTCTAACAAATCGGAAAATTGGAAGCAGTTTTCCCAACTTAATAAGGGATATGGGAACTGGAGAAGAAATCCCCAATCTCTACCAAAAAGAAATGAGGTATTTTATCATCAAACCTTGCATGCTAAAAAGGGGATTAATAACAATCGCAAATCACCAGTTGAGGAAAGAGGTAGAGAAGTATGGAGGAGAAAAGGGGTTGCAGAATCAGGCGAACAAGGGGAAAAGAGAAATGAACATATCAATACCGAAAGAATTGCAAAACCGAACAAAGACACCATTAAAGTTCAGCCAATTGGGAATGGTTGGCTTCTTAGAAGTGCAATTGGAAAAATCAAAAAACTGGTATCTACTGAAGATCTTGAATACGTATTCAAATGGGAAGGAGCCCAGAAAGTTCATATTAAGCCAATTGGGGGAAGATATGTCATCATTACATTTTCGGATGCAGCAACTAGAGATTTGGTGATCAAAGAGAAATGGGTTTCAACTTGGTTTGAAGAGATAAACAGTGGAACAGAGATCAAACAAAGGAAGAGAGGTATGTATGGTTATCATGCTATGGTATGCCCCTGCATGCTTGGTCAATCTCAACATTTAAGGATATTGGTAACTTCTGGGGTAAATTTTTACAAGTCAATGATAGAACTCTTAAGGATAGATCATTTGTTAAAGCAAGAATTCTTATTGTCACTGATCAATCAGACAAAATTGCAAGGTAGCATTTGGTGGTTGATAATGTTAATTATTCAATTGAAGTGATTGAAGAAGAGACCTTTAGATTCATCGAACAGAGTTTCTTCAATATTCCAACTGATCTAGCTTTGGAGAAACCAGTAACTACTGAAGAAGATGATGATAATAGAGTCTTAAATAGTGAGAAATTAGCTGAGATGGAAGCTAATCTTTGGTCTCAATTTGATGTGGCAAAAGATGTAAAGGTCTGTTCAAAAGTGAATTAAGAAGGGGAAGGCGTGCCAACTATTAATGAAGTGGTTGCTGATTCAGATTTAGTTAATCCTTCTTTGGAGACAGAAAACTCTATAATGGGAAAGGAGATGGTTCTTGATAGTTTTGGGGGCTTTTCAATGAATGAACAACCAATAACTAATTCACCCATTTGTCTAGAGTTCCAAGAGGCAGAAGTTAGCAATGAGCCGACAGGAGGTAGTAATGAGAAGTTCATTGTAGAAAACAGTCTACCAAATGCATTAAGTGCAAGAAATCTCATTTCTATAGTCGACAAAGATTTGGAAAATGAAGACATGGAGAATAATGACAATGCTATTATTGAGGAAGAATTGATTCAAGATCACTTTGAAGCTAATCATCAGCCCATTCAAGCTGCAGTAAAAGGAATTAAAGGAAAAAATAAGAGGAAAAACATCAATGACATTTTGGGTTACTCAAAAGTGGACAAAGGCACCAACATAGGGAGAAGAAACAAAAACAAATGTGTTTTGCTGAGATCTACTGTGGCCTCTGCTGCTTTGTCTGCATCTTTATCTTCAAGTGGTATCAATAATAGAAATATAATTTTTCTTGATGAAGCTAAGACAATCTGGGAGGTGGACAAACTGTTCGGATTACGATATGATGGTGATGAGAGGGAGGTGATTAGTAAGATTGCAGATATGGAAGCTCTTAACAAAGCTAGGGCTGACTGATCCTTAAACTCTTATTCTTACGATTTCTCATAGGTTTTTTGGGGTGTGCTGTGGGATGATCTTTGGTCCTAGGCGTGTTGGTTTGGGTGGTGTGTGGTGTGTCTTGGGGTGGTCTGTTTGGATTGTCCGTTGTGGTCTGATAGTTACATGTATTCTCTTGTCCCAAGTCTTCAAGTATTGCTGCTTTCGGTGGAGGACGGGAGTTTGGGTCTTTGGGCAAGAGATGGCTTTCTTTGATGGAGAAGGCTGATATGTTCTCTCCAAACATTATGGATCTATTCAACAATCATGCTTTTTGCTCTTCCCAATTATCTCTATCTTTCACTCTAATGTTTGCTGTTCTGGATGTATCCCCTTTCATATATTGCTGCATATTATGATCGATTGATGCTCTTCCAGTTGTCTCCAAAGTGAATGGTTGTTGATATATCATATGTTTAAGTATGGCTACTGGCATTACATATGTTCCCTCCATTGTTGTTTTTTGCTGCTCCTTATGCTTGGTCCTACTGGAGATGTATTCCCATGGTTTGGTTCTGCTGGTGATGGCTGTTATGTTATGGAAGTATGCTAGTCTGATGTTTTAATTCCAGAAGGATTTTCTTGGCTCTCATTTATCTTGGGTGGTTATGGCTCTCATTCTCTTGGTTCTCATTCATTTTGGTTGCTGATTCGCTTGGCTTTTATTCATCACTGATGGTGAAGTGCATTTCAAATACATGTGGCTCTCTATCTGCTTATTTCCATGAGCATTCATGAGTTATGCATTCAAGGCTTGGCTTTTTTCCTCTCTTATACGTGGGAAGTGCTGAGGTTTTAGCTGCTTGGTTTATAGCTGCTGAGGCTTTCATGTTTATGCATCAAGCTTCCTTTCTACTTTTTGTTGGATATGCAGAGGTTTATACTTGCTATCTCCAGTCTGTAGCAATCTGGGCTACTCTTATCAAGTCAACTGTTGATGCTGCAATCTGGGCTTATTTCTTTATAATGTAATAGTGCATCTTATGTATAAGCTTTGTTGAGGGTTGTATGAGTTTCTGAGCTGCCTGGGTTCTGGTTGATCTCTTGTCAACCACGTTTGCGGTTTAATGGCTTATGATTGGCGTAAGGGTTAGGTGTCATCCTAGTTGGGTTGTACCCCTCTCATGTGTCGCCTTATCTTTTTTCCCTCTTTATTGTATCTTTCTTTTGGTGCTGCTTGACCGACCAGGTGACTAAAAATAAGACGAATTAAGACGCGTCCCAAGCGTAGGACTCTCGACCAGTGCAACACAATAAATCCGGAAGTACTGGAGTCGAACCACAGAGACGACTTAAGTGCTTGACTCAAAAGTGTGAAAGTGCAGTTTGAACTGGCTCTTAGGTAGCCACCCCTTGATTTTATGAGATTTATTAACTAATTACTAAGCTAATTTAGTTGAATGCAAATTAATAAAGAGAGCACAGCTGAGGGAACCCAGCGTCCACGCCTATCCTAATCGATATTTACTCGGGCCACAATTAGTCCTTTTACTGATTTTAGAATACGAGAAAGGTTTCCTAACAAATGCGCACCACCTGTCACCAGATTCCGTGCGCATTCGAATTCCGGTAATACCTGGGTTTGTTTGTTAGAAAAGTCTCTAGTTACCAAAATTGCTTGAAAGTTGAATTAATTCGGCCCCGAGGTGAAATATTGATTAGCCTAGACGTAGGCGCCTTCGCCCCGCAGCCGCACTCGTAACGACTACTCACTCATGATTATAAGGATTGCAGAAATCAAATTGAACCTAGATCTAAACATGCTTGAACAATTAATTATGAAAACAATAGAGAACGATACCGTAAATTGCAAGGGAAAAGTTGAACTTGATTGTTAATACGCAAAACCCAATCCACAAGCAGAAATTCTGAAGCTAAACTTGAATGCGAAACGCTGAATGAAGAACTCTGAATCCGTAGTCGAAGACTTGAAAACACAAAACCTAAGTAAAAGTCGTGGAACCCTAATCTGGGTTAAAACATAAGTATTTATACTAATCTAGTAATCCTAACGAAATCCGAACGAAAATCCCCGAAATACTTCGCGCGAAGCCAAACGACGACGTTCAATGGGTCTGATAGCCTCTCGGTAGCGCTACCTATGTTTAGGGGTAGCGCTACCGCTTCGTTTCCGTGCGGCGTTGACCATTACTCCTTCCGTTGACCATTGACTTCTAATACGCCGGTAGCGCTACACCACTTTTGGTGTAGCGCTAAAAAACATTCTGTTCATTTTTTGGGACCTTTTGTGCCCAATTTGAGCGCTCCAGCAAAATGGGGTAGCGCTCCCGACGGATTTTGATCACTTCCATGCACAATCCACTCGCTTCCAACATCTTGAAATTACACCCACGACCTTAGAATACCTGCAAATTATACTCGAGACACAAAAACACCACGTGCACATATCAAATGGAAAATAAAGCCCAAAACGCACGTCTAACATGCTAAACCACCCTACTTAGGCGCTCAAAAGCAAGCTTCCCACACGCCTATCACATCCCCCAACTTGAGCGTTGCTAGTCCCTAGTAACGAACGAAACAAAGATAATAACGACGACTCAATAAGGGATACGAGGGTTATGCAACCTGTACAAAATCAAAGGAGCAATTTGAATATCATCTCTTCATTCCCCACAACTCGGTCACATGCATGCTCCAACAAAACTCGAATAATTCCATTCCTCAACAAAGTTTAAGATAGAATGCTTCCACGTGACACAGTATCACTCGTACTCACCGAACCACTCTACATCCCATGTGAGGCGCCTGGCGATCAACGTGGAATGAACGGAATCACCACGTGCCAGTCAAAACAACGCTAAGATATGCAATGAAAACTCACGAATCAAGATACCACACATTCATAATTCAATATAACATATGCATGCAAGAGAGTCAAACGACGTGCATCGGGTCAACTAAGGGCTTCGTTGGGCTTATAATGACCGCGGTCAACAAGATAAAGGGAAACATGCAAAGGGTGACGGCCTATAGAAGCTCATAGTTAATCTACCCAGACTGGCCGTCACCAACACAGATAAACACCACACCAAACATCACATAATACAAATACAAACCATCATACTAAACAAAATGTCACGAATAGAGTTCAACACAACCTCCGACCACACATACGGTCAAACCACCGACATAAAACAAACACATAAAACATCATAGTTTCAGACCCAAACATCACATAAAATAACAGACCATAAAACTAACACCACCAGTCCAACCCATGTCCAACTCTGCGTACTACTCAACACTCCTTTGTGCTCACATCCTCGAATCATAGCCCAACTCCAGCTCAGTTTGCCTCTTAGAGTTCCATAACTTTGGTGAGTTTAGGTTTGGAAGGTTTAGAGGTTAAGGGTTGAATGGTGAAGGAGGAAGAGGGAACACGAGAATGGTGGGGTGGAGAGAGAGAGAGAGAGAGAGAGTGGGGAAAAATTGGATGGTCCCCCTCAACTTGACTGCGTTTTTTTTCTTCTTTTTTTTTTCTTTCCTTTTTTTTTTTTTTGTATACTTGTAGAAATTCATAGCAACGGGTCAAAGGATCAGTTGACCGTCTTTCCACCTCTCTCTTATCATGAATATGGGTTAATTTGATTTGGGGGGAAAAGGAAATGGATTAAGGTTTAGGGATTCTTTTTTTCTTTAAACCAAAGACATGGCATCCCAAAAGCAACATTTTAATTTTCGATGCTCCTTTATTCCATTGATTCGAGGCCTTTAAAATGCGCACAGAGTTGGACCACCAAACTGACACACCAACCAAACACCGGTTTCCTAAGTTTGACACAGAAACGACACGGACTGGTTTAACATGGGATCAATGGAACACATATAGTGGTTTAATCATGCAAAGATGGCCTTGTTTCATCCCCTAAACACGTCACCAACTCTCACACATGCATGCAAAATATTTAAACTATGATATGTGGTACAAACGCCTACTATTTTGTGCGAATGCGGAAAGTGAAGAACAATGAAACATGGGATGCTTTAAGGACATACTGTGCACAACGTGGAAACATCTACTCAAACTTGCTTATGGTGCAGAAAATACTCAAACAGGGATGCCAGATATATGCATGTGAACAAGTTAAACAGGCAACAACAAGACCAAAAATCTAGCATGCTCATCTAACTCATACAATCAAGCATAACAATCGTATCCCCACACTAAAAAATTAACCAAAATTAAAAAATGACCCCTACACCACTAACAACGCTCAAAACAAAATACGTGTACAAAGTACACCCCTTCCCCCAACTTGAAAATTGCTCTGTCCTCAGAGCATGACGACAAAACATAAAAAGAGAAGAACAAGGGAAAGAGATGGACCGACAGATGGCAGCCAACCATCACGACCCCGGTCGATGTATGGGGAATTTGCCACCATTGTCGCTGTTCGTCATCAGAACTGCTCCTAGGATCCGCTCCTTCGGACCGAAAGAGGTCCACAGCTAGTCACACAGAGCCGCGCCGAAGCTTTATTGGACTGACAACCGCCACGTTTCGTGGCACCCCTGCTCGAGGCTCCTGAATGCCTCACTCACTCCGGCGGAGAGGCCCAAACTACCAAGGCTGGTGTGGTAGCATGCTCGTCCTGCAAAAGACTGAAGAACCAACTACCTACTAGGCAACAAATGACGTCAGTACCGCCCGCTCGTGGAAGCCGGGCCACAACAAGAAAGAAAACAAATAAAGAACACCACACCAGACCTTCACGCAGTCTCACGTGTCATACTTTTCTCCCAATCCCCCAACTTGAATTGAAGAGTGGATGGCTATACAAGACCATCAGAAAATTTTTATTTTTATTATTTTTTTTTAGAAAAAGTAAAAACAGACACGGACAGATACCAATCGCCCTTACTAACCGGAGCTGGGCACACGATCCTTCTTTTAATAGCGGCGTGCGAAGCTATGAAAACCCAAGTCAATGATGGGTACCCCTAAGGCTAGGGGTCGGGTCCACACTCAATGAAAAGCATGGTACGCGTGAGCTACCTGTCAACAACTTCCTCTCTTGATCCTCCTCAAGGGATGAGGAGATCACAACCGGATAAGTATCATCGTCCTTCAAAAAGGTGTACTTGAGCGTGTCTGGCAGAGGCTTTAACTCTGGTTTAGGTGGTTGGACCAAAGACGGAACAACCTTGGGCGGAGGGTTGCCCAGAGGCTCGAACATTGGGTCATAAAAGACCCCACAAACTTCCTTTACTGAATCCTCGACATTTAACGGCTCTAGTAGACTTCCTACCTCTGGAGAATCTAGAGATGACGGCTTCTCGGCGATAAGAGCAATCTCCAGAGGATCCTTATACAAGACTGGATCGATGTGCTCTTGAACGAGCGCGTCAATCAAACTCACCTCTTCTACCTCCTCATCAAAAGTACCAACGCTATAGACATCCACCTCCATTTTCTCCTCGCCAACAGATAACTGGACCTTGCCAGTTTTGCAATTCATGACAACATTGGAGGTGGCTAAGAAAGGACGACCTAGAATGATGGGAATCTTCTCTAAAACCTCAGGATTTAAACAGGTGTCTAGGACAATAAAATCTGCAGGGAATTGGAACCCACCTACCTGAATCATCACATCTTCTACCACTCCCTTCGGTACCCTAACACTCCGGTCTGCCAACTGCAGTGTGACAGGAGTAGCTCTCAGATCGCCTAGGCCTAGCCTCAAGTATGCGGAATAAGGGAGCAAGTTCACACTCGCTCCTAAATCTAATAACGCTTTATCAAAAGTCTGCCCTGCGATAGCTATGGGAATGGTGGGACACCCTGGATCCTTGCACTTGGCAGGAATCTCAGTCTCAATAATGGAGCTCACTACCTCGGTCAGAACCACATTGTTCTGACTCTTGCGCTTAGTCGTGCAAAGGTCCTTCAGCACCTTCGCACACTGTGGGAAAGACTCAATTGCTTCCATTAAAGTAATAGGGAATTGCACCCTCTTAAAAAGTTCTAGCATCTTATGGTTCATGCTTTGCTTAGGCTTCACCGCCAGCCTTTGGGGAAATGGAGCTAATGGTATTGCTGGCTGCGTTTGAGTCGTGGGGGCCGCGACAGCAGGCTCCACCACCTCAGGTGACTTCTCAACACTCTCAGGAGTTGCGCGTGGTGCATCAACCGGCTCCGGGGGTGGAGCTGGTTTCTGCTTTGGCGGGATGGACTTGTCGATCTCCTTCCCATTTCTGAGAATGGTGACCGACTTGGCCTCCCCTTGATTCTGACCCTGAACATTCGGACCTGAAGAATTCCCCAAGTAATGGGCTCCCGTTGTATTACCCTGGGCTGGAAACTTGCCCTTCTCCTGCTGCATTTGACTAATAATTGCAGTGAGTTGGGACATCTGAGTGGTAAGGGCTCCTATTTGCTGCCTCGTTTCCGTCTGGAATGTCATCTGTGATTGCATCATGGAGTTGACATTCTCTTCTAACTTATGATCTCGTGCAACCACCTGCAAATAACCTGGGGGAGGACCACGAGTGGATGGACCTGCCCCCCTACCAGGCTGTTGCTGATAGTGGTATGGGATGACTTGACCCTGCGGAGGCCTGAATGACTGGGACTGTGAAAATTGCTGCGGCGGAGGTAGCGCAAGGGGTTGAGCTTGACCTCCACCTACGGGTCTGGAATCCGACCACCCAAAGTTAGGGTGATCCCTCCATCCCGGATTATAAGAGTTAGAATATGGATCCCATGTTCTAACTGCATTGACCTCTTCCTGATTGAACTGACTTGCCCCCCTAGCAGCTAGAAACCTAGGGCAAGCGGTCGCGGTGTGCCCTTTGCATTCACACCACACACAGACTTCCTCTACACTAACCTCATGGACTGGACGAGTCTGTCTCACTTCTAATTCTTCTAACCTCTGAGCCATTTTCTCAACCTGAGCTTGGAGTCGCTGGTCACGAATGGTGACAGGGACAATATTGGACCCAGAAGGTCCGGCTCGCTCAAAATCAGATGGTTCTGAGGCCCTCTGCCTATCAGCTAGGTCATCTAAGAAATCCCACCCCTCATCGGCTGTTTTGGACAAGAAATCGTCCCCTTTGCAAGAATACTCTATGTGCTGGACGGTCTATGCGTTGAGACCCAGGTGGAAAAACTCGACTAGTTGAATCCTCTCAAAGCCATGGTGTGGCAGTTTGAGGATTAATTCCTTAAAGCGCTCCCAGGCCTTGAGAAACGACTTGCCTCTCTCCTGTCTAAAACCTTGGATTTGACGCCTAAAACTCGTAGTCTTGCCTCAGAGAAGTACTTCCGATAGAAAGCGTCGCGCACTTGCGCCCAGGTGGAAAGAGATTGAGACTTCTGCATCCTAAACCACATTAGTGCGCCATCCTTTAGTGTTGCCTCAAACAGCTTGAGACATGCATTCTCGTATTGGGTATTGGACGCAAGGTTGCACACCAATCCCTCGAATGTCCGCACATGTTCGTATGGGTCATCGCACTCCCTCCCATAGAAATTAGGGAGGCTATTCAGGACACCTGGTTTAACAGTGAAAGCATTACGTGCCTCTTGTGTCTCACGAGGAAACACAATGGGTCCTTCAGGAGTGGACCTCTCTGGGTAAAGGTGTTGCCTCAAGGATGGCTGTTGCACTACTCGCTGGTTAGCCATCTCACCTACCTCTGACTCTGACTCTGACTCAGACTGGTAAAGTGGATTACTGACGCTAACTGACTCAAAAGGTAATTCAATATAAAGACCACTAATGGGAATAAACTCTGCCTGAGCTAGGTCTGACTCCGAACTAGAAGATGAAATACTAGGAGACGCAGGCTGACCCGACGCCAGTTCTCATTGAACTAAACGGTGCGTAGGGTCACGAAAATAAAGAGGGTCCTGCTTAGGAGAACCCTTCTTACCTCTACCTATGATGACTAAACTAAAAGACAAAACTAAACTATGACTCTACACCTCTGAACACTCGCTGTCGTCCCCGGCAACGACGCCAAAAATGCTTGACCGACCAGGTGACTAAAAATAAGATGAATTAAGACGCGTCCCAAGCGTAGGACTCTTGACCAGTGCAGCACAATAAATCCGGAAGTACCGGAGTCGAACCACAGAGACGACTTAAGTGCTTGACTCAAAAGTGTGAAAGTGCAGTTTGAACTGGCTCTTAGGTAGCCACCCCTTGATTTTATGAGATTTATTAACTAATTACTAAGCTAATTTAGTTGAATGCAAATTAATAAAGAGAGCACAGCTGAGGGAACCCAGCGTCCACGCCTATCCTAACCGATATTTACTCGGGTCACAATTAGTCCTTTTACTGATTTTAGAATACGAGAAAGGCTTCCTAACAAATGCGCACCACCTGTCACCAGATTCCGTGCGCATTCGAATTCCGGTAATGCCTGGGTTTGTTTGTTAGAAAAGTCTCTAGTTCCCAAAATTGCTTGAAAGTTGAATTAATTCGGCCCCGAGGTGAAATATTGATTAGCCTAGACGTAGGCGCCTTCGCCCCGCAGCCGCACTCGTAACGACTACTCACTCATGATTATAAGGATTGCAGAAATCAAATTGAACCTAGATCTAAACATGCTTGAACAATTAATTATGAAAACAATAGAGAACGATACCGTAAATTGCAAGGGAAAAGTTGAACTTGATTGTTAATACGCAAAACCCAATCCACAAGCAGAAATTCTGAAGCTAAACTTGAATGCGAAATGCTGAATGAAGAACTCTGAATCCGTAGTCGAAGACTTGAAAACACAAAACCTAAGTAAAAGTCGTGGAACCCTAATCTGGGTTAAAACATAAGTATTTATACTAATCTAGTAATCCTAACGAAATCCGAACGAAAATCCCCGAAATACTTCGCGCGAAGCCAAACGACGACGTTCAATGGGTCTGATAGCCTCTCGGTAGCGCTACCTATGTTTAGGGGTAGCGCTACCGCTTCGTTTCCGTGCGGCGTTGACCATTGCTCCTTCCGTTGACCATTGACTTCTAATACGCCGGTAGTGCTACACCACTTTTGGTGTAGCGCTCAAAAACATTCTGTTCATTTTTTGGGACCTTTTGTGCCCAATTTGAGCGCTCCAGCAAAATGGGGTAGCGCTCCCGACGGATTTTGATCACTTCCATGCACAATCCACTCGCTTCCAACATCTTGAAATTACACCCACGACCTTAGAATACCTACAAATTATACTCGAGACACAAAAACACCACGTGCACATATCAAATGGAAAATAAAGCCCAAAACGCACGTCTAACATGCTAAACCACCCAAAACGCACGTCTAACATGCTAAACCACCCTACTTAGGCGCTCAAAAGCAAGCTTCCCACGCGCCTATCAGGTGCAATAAAATTTATTTTGCCGTGCAAAAAAAATTGCTTCACACCTCAAAACAGTGGGGATGGTGAAGAAGATTGAAGTATTAAGTTGGATGTTTGTACAATAAATCTTAACCAAGGGACTATGTTTGTTTGAGTATGTATGGTTTGAAGTCATGTAATGCATTTCAACTAAGTCTTCATATTTAATAATAAAGTCTTCATTTCAAAGGTACTAGTTCATTCGGAATCAAATAGATGTGCAAACAAAATACAAGCAACAAAACCTAAAATGAAAATTACAACAAAGGTCATTTTACCAACACTTGCCCTGTCACTTGTTTCTTGTTGCATTTGGGCCGCTTGCATGTCTTTGACCCGAAATGTCTCCGCATGAAAATTTAGCAATGCTACTTCTACTTCGTCAATTGTGTTGTACCTTTTTTTCAAGCTCCCCGACTATCCATTCACTTGAACTTCAGCTGTTAATGTGATAACATTGCCCCTTGTACGGTGCTAATAATCCCGGGCCATTTGTGTAGCTGGCATCGACAAGGTAGTAACGACCTACGAATGGTAGACAAGGCCCATGTGAGTAGATTTACAAAAAAGTGATCTACTCTAAACCAAACTTTTCTCAGTGACATACCGTGTGGAATTCTCAAGCCGTGAGGACTGACGAGGGCGATTCGGAGAACTCTCGAGTCTGTGGCAGAGCCTTTCCAACCTGACAATTCATATATGAGTTGTAGATTTCTACTACAAACGACTAACACATTTGTTGCAAGATCTCCTTTCCTTGACCTATAGCGTGGCTTGTGTTCAGTTGGGGGGAGAACAGGCACATAAGTACCGTCTAAAGCCCCTAGACAATTCTACGAGAGATGAGGGAAAATTGTTAATACTATGATTTCTTATGATTAAGTCACAAGTCAAGAAACATTAACATGAAGATATTTTAACTATGTACCTCAAACCACTTCCACCTCGAATCCGGCTCATTATCGGGAATAGGTTGGGGCCGATACCACAAGACATTGTAAAGCCGCAACACAGCTAACAAAACTGCATTGAAATGCCTACTAATTGTCTCCCCCGATCTCCAAAATTGGAATGTCGTGCGCCTGTTCTTAGTATGGTGCGCAATGATCCACAAAAATATTGCCACTTTCTCTACAACAGTGACAATCCTAGAGACAACTAGTCCTCTTTCAGTAAGCAAAAGGCACAACTTCATGAATGCATGCCTATTTACCCTTAGTTGCTCGTGGCAGTGTTTGTCACACCCGCGCACTAACCTAGTATAGTTGTCTACTTGGTTTTGAAGAGCATTAGGCTGTGAATTTAAAAGAGGCACCTGCCTTCGTCAAGCCTTTCTCACAGCAAGGTACTCGGTAATTAACATGTATAACTGGAAAACATTGGTAACTACTCTAAAAAAACAAATGATTGCTACCAATGCCTTCTTCCTTCGTTGACGTTTCGATAATCTCGCCATCTGTTTTTAAAATCAAACTCAAACACTATGAATTAGGACATTACATTAGGGCACAAACATAGATCAAATTAGGGCAACTCTGAAATTGGGCATTCACGAAAAGGACAACTTTGAAATTATAGGGCATTCACGAATTAGAGTAAAGTCAAATAACCCAGAAAATTTTTGCAGAATCACACAACCCAGATTGCAAACCCAGAGATGGTTGGTAAATCACAGAACCCAGATCGAAACTCCAACTAACAGAACTCACACAACCCAGATCGAAAATGCACAAATAGGGCTGATTTCAGATCGCAAAACCCAAAATAGGGCACTAATCAGATCGTAAAACACAAAGATAGGGCACAAATCAAATCGATTCAGATCGCAAAAGCCATAACAAGGCACAAATCATATCTTAAAACCCACAAATAGGGCACAAATCATATCGCAAAACCAAAAATAGGGCACAAATCAGATCGAAAAACGCAAAAATAGGGCAGAAATAGGGTTCATTCAGATAAAAAAACCCAAATAGGGCAAAAATAGGGCACAAGTGGTTCGTATAATACCTGAACCAGACGAAATGCGAAGAAATCAAAAACCTCATCGTCTTCTCTCTCCCTTCGTCGAAACCAAAACACAGAACCCAACAACACCAGTCGAATGGTAGAAGAGAGAGACAAGAGGTGGATTTGAAGGGGTATAATCGACCCAAAATAGCCCGGATTTGCCAAGCGGTGGTCTGAAGCAGGGCTTCACAAATCAACCTTGTGGTGGATTTAGAAACCCAACAATAAACTTACCCGGGCTCCAAAAATCCTCCCTAAAGACCTGATTTGAGAGGAGGGTGGATTAGATATCAGGGCGCATCGCAAATCTGCCCACTTCTCCGGCATCCAAACACGCTGTAAGCTCCTCGTGAGCACTTGAGCCTTGGCTCAAACCTCGAATTGAATTTTTTAGCTCGTAGTTTGGTCTACCTAATCTAAAGGCTCCTTGTAGGTAGGGGGTGTTTCCCATTTGATAAAATATGCTAAAATCAATCTTCTCATTTGCTAAAATCTTTGATTTTATCACTTATAATAATCTTTGATTTTATCTCTCATTTGCTAAAATCAATTTTTGATTTTAGCAAATGTTGATTTTAGCTCATTTTATCAAATTTGGTTCCTTTAGCTTCAAAGTGTTATTCTTTCCGGTTGAAATAGAAGATGACGAGAGACGCACAAATATACACAAACGCAGACTATTTCTTTTTCGATTGGCAAAAAGATTTTATTAATATTTGGAAAAAAAACAAAGATTAAAAGGATCTCTGGCACAGTGGCACAAAGCCACCCGAGAACCAACCCAAAGGAAGGAAATAAGCCAACCTCAAAAACCCAAACCTCCTAGCCACCCACGCAACCTCCGAGCAACCCAAACAACCATCAAGCAAAAAACACCTTGAAATCAAACAAACACCTAGGAATTATAGCCACAAGAAGCAAACCAAAACACAAAAGAACAAACCAAAAGGACCGAGAAAACCAAGAGACAAATTAACCCGAAAACCACCAAAACTTGGGATTAAAATTCCAGAGAAAGAGAGACATCATCATCCTCGAAATCATCCTCCTCCAAAGCAACGAAATCCTCCAAATCATCTAAAGCATTGATCATTTCTATTATATTGGCCTCTTCCATTTCAACTGATTTCTTAAATGATAGTTTCTCCCCCCTCTATATTTAACACCCAACAAGGGCTAAGAATCCATCACACTACGAGTATTCATGAAAATAATGGAGTTTCTATTCCGGATATCATCGGATGGAATTAAGAGAAGAACAGGGGACTGACTTTGTTTTACGTTTCAATATGTCGGCCATAACCCCAAGCTCCGAGAGACTCTTCTTCTTGTTAGTCTTTCTCTTCGACCTTGTCAATCTCCTTTCCATTTTTATGAATATCATCAACGGATGTTTATTAGGAAAACTATTAACAAACCCATGTTCTTCGATCCCCATGCAAACATTAACTATTATGTATTGTCATATATCAATGTTGCGTGAAACTCGAAAAAATAGAGAATATAAACATACCAACAAGAAGAACAAGACAAATTAAAGAATTTACGTGGTTCCCCTCAAACACAAACCAAGAAGGTACGTCCACGGGAAAAGAGAAAGAGGATTCACTATGAACGGGGAGAGATTACACAGAGCCAACTATACTCCTAACTCTCACTTAAAGCACCCAACAAATATCTAGAGACAAATCTCTGAGGAGTGACCTACAGAGCATCAAATGTCTCAAGAACACGAAATAGAGTCACATAACTCTGTAATATCTAATCCATTGAATAGACCGTCAATGGAACAACCAAGAAACTCTAACACTCTACGAGGAACACCATGAGGGCTTTCTCAAAGGGATTCACTCAAGAAGTCCAAACCCTAACAGCCCCCAGGGCTACTATTTACTATAAGAAAATACGGAAAATTAGGTCAAAACCGACCCCAAAATGCGGAGTCTCTAGAAAACCGTGTTAATCATGTGTAAAACAGTCCGGACGAATTTGATTCCCGACGAAAACTGCTCACGACGAACTATTCACCTTTCTTCCGAACATCCAAATTTAAGGCAAAACTCCAACATATCTCCACCTTAACTTGAATTCCCTTCGTAATTCAAAAAACTAAAAATGCAAAAAGTAAAAAAATAGTCTCCCAAAACTCCCTCATGTATCTTTGGATTCTTGATACCAAAGAAAAGTATCTTGATCATTTTACTTACTTTAATTCTTAACAATATTGAGATAAGTACTGCATGCCAATAAATAAAACATTTAATGCATGCATTTGGAGACTTACTATTTTTATGCACACTAATGGGAAATGGCTACAATACACACTCATTAAAAGTGTGTATCGTATGGACCTATTTTATGGTCCAGATTGTGCCACCTCATTGGCAATCGTAACATTTTTTTGTTTTTCGTAACTTTTCAACAATATGATTCGTAACATTTTGGCGAGTCTCGTAACTTTTATAAAAAAATTCATAACTTTTGGGCATTCACTTTTCTCTCTCTCTCTCTCTCTCCCCCCCCCCCCCCCCCCCCCCCCCTCTCTCTCTCTATTGGGCATTCACTTTTCCTGGCACATTAAATTTCTCTCTCTCTCTCTCTCTCTCTCTCCATCCTTCTCTCTCTCTATCTCTCTCTATTGGGCATGCACTTTTCCTGGCACATTAAATTTCTCTCTCTCTCTCTCTCTCTCTCTCTCATTTTAGATTTAAAATAAAATAACTTTTATTACACATTTATTTTTTATAAAAATTATATATTTGAAATATACTCAATGAGATCTTTTAAACAAGATCCATTGTGAATATGAAACTGTATACATGTAAAAAAAGTTTTTACGAAATTCACACCCATGTAGAAAGTGTGCTATTAAGGGTGTGAATTGTTACAGGGGTGTTATTGTGTGCTATTTGAAGGTGTGAATTGTTGCAGGGGTGTTAATTGTGTGCTATTGGGGGTGTGAATTGTTACAATGGGTGTGACTTGTGTGCTATTTGGAGGTGCATGTGAATTGTTGCATGGGTGTGAATTGTGTGCATTTGAGGGTTGTGAATTATTTAGAAAGGGTTTGAATTCTGCATTTGAGGGGTGTGAATTCTTTCATTTTCGAAGATGTTAATTCTGCATTTGAGGGGTGTGAATTCTTTCTCTTTGGAGTGTGAATGTGTATTTTGGAGATTGAGTTGTGATGTATGTGAATTATGCATTTCAAGTCTATGAATTCTTTCATTTGGGAGGGTGTGAATTGTTCAGAAGGGGTGTAAATTAGTGTTAATTAATGGGTATAAAATAACTTTTTTTTTACATGTACACAATTTCATAGTCAAATGGGATCTTATTTGAAAGATCTCATCAAGTAGATTTCAAATATATAATTTTTATAAAAAATAATTGTGTAGAACAAAAGTTATTTTATTTTAAAATATAAAATGTGTGTGTGTGTGTGTGTGTGTGTGAGAGAGAGAGAGAGAGAGAGAGAGAGATTATTAAAAGGAGAGAGAGAAAGAGAGGGAGAGAGAGTAATAAATGCATGACTTTCACCTGCCATTTGTTACAGCCGAAAAGGAGGGAAGAGAGAGAGGGAGAAAGTAATGATGCGCGCGTGGGTTTAAAGAAATAAGGGTTCGAGCGGAAAGGGTGTGACGCGCACAGGGCCTAAACATCCACTGGATGTTCAAATGGGACCGGCTTGTAAGATGCCCATTACAAGTGGTCGGACTAGGCCCAAAACGACATCAAAACGAAGAGAAGACATCTCAATTATGTTAGCACCTAAATCCTTCGACAATTATATGCCCCAAGATCCAATTACAACCAAAAGCCCAAACCCGAATACAAAGTAGCTATAATATACCAGAAGCTACAATAATAAAATGGAATCCCAGAATATTCAAAGACAACATTAATTGGGGGTGTTCTACTAACAAAAAATAGTTTATCCCAAAAATTGAGATAGGTCATTCTCTCACAATACATCACATAAAAAACCGTGAAAATCCAGTTTATTAAAAAAACTACCTTAACGGAACACCTAGAAGCCGCCTAAGTTGAAAGCAAGAAACCCACAAGCACATAATAAAAATGAAAAGGAGTAATTAAAGAGATGTCCTAATCCCTGGTACCCCTTGTATCCATCCTAGTCAAACTAATGGGTTTAATATGTTCTAGTCCTAACATTCAGAAAAATCCAAAATTACCCTTATTTAAAACAAAACCCATTTTCATACAAAATTAACCTAATTTATCACCAAGTGTATACCAAATCCGCAACCCCACTCTCTCTCTATCTCTCCCTCGATCGATCAAATATCTGGCGTGTCGTCACTTTAATCTTTAATCTACACATATGATGGACGATATCTACGCCGAAGGCAGTGACAATTCACAGGCTTACAGACCAATCACAATCAACGACGAGCAACTCGACGTCGAGGCCTACACCACCCTTTACACCAGGCGCACCAAGATTAGTTAGGCACATCTTGTTCATCGTGGATGGTCTAAGTCGGGAGATCCGACCCAGAAATGGTGGAAATCCAAATATTTGGAGCTGCTTCTTCATCTTCTTCTTCTTCAGCAATCAATGCAAGTACTCAAATCTGTATTATTGACGACTATAGAAAGATGATTTCAAGGATGATAGGGTCTAAGAAAAGTTTTTTAGAAAAACATCCAAAAAAGAGAAATTAATGGTTCAGATTCATAGAAAAGAAAATGTAAACAGTTCATTTATCTTTACGGGACTTTTTCGGGAAACTATTTTTGTATCTAAACATTTTTGTAACGTTATATATCTTGAAACCATTATGATGACGATAGTTAATTGCCCATTAAAAAAGTTAAACAAAAATTTCAAAGGGATTAGAGCATGTTTAAGGAATGCATTCAACTGCTGTCTGCTGTCTTATTATTAGTAGTTGGTAGGATAGCTCGAGAAGAGGTGGTACGATAAAAAAAACTCAATTACTGTAGCTAGGTGTCATCTTCAATGTGCTAACGTGTTCCTTTATACCTAAACAAATCTCCATCATTGAGATGTACAAAAGGTAAAACCTTTTGATTTGATTAGTGATTAGTCCAGTCTCTTTCCTCATTTCAAATTATTACAAACGTGCTCCGCATTTCAAAGGAAAAGGCGCCGTTAAATGAATAGTTAAAAATAGAAAATGAGAACACTCTTGGGTTATGTTTGGTTTGAGTTTTGGGTTTTGATTTTGTAATGATTGGAGGGAGAAATAAGAATAATAATTAAATAAAAATTAATGATTAGAGAGAGATAGAAAAGAAAAATGGGAATAATATTTGCAAATAGGAGTAATGATTGAATAATAATTGAAAAAACCGGGTCTTAAAACCCAAAACGAACAAAGCCATTGTGAACACTCTGGGTTGATTTTAGCAACTGTGTTGCTAAAATTAAATGGAAAACTAGGCATAGTTTTCCAAAATATTTCAGCAATCCAGTTGCTAAAATCACCATGATTTTAGCAAATGAGTTCAGCAGGTGCTAAAATCATGATTTTTAAATCAAAAAAATAAAGTGGTTCCGTGTATTATTTTTTAATTTTTTTTCGCATCAAATTAAAGTAGCTCATGTTATCCGATCTCTAGTGTGAGTGATGGAGATTCGAGCCCAAGCTATTCCAGAAAGTCATTCGGTCAGACTTTGAATCATTTCTTTATTCCTCGAATCAGATTGATTTGACCAAAACATAATAAGTGTGCCAGCTAATTATCTTAACTTGTTTAAAAACTCTTAACATTTCACGTGTTAATTCGATTGAAAGCATCAACACAGTCAAGAGGGATCTGAATACAACTGAGTTCAGCATATTGAACCTGTATATTTTTGTAGGTTGTGAAACTACCGTAAGCTCAACGGGATATTTTAGTTCGTATCTATCTAGCCTCAGGTGTGTTTTGGCTTAAGTAGTAAACTTAACTTTTTGTTTTTTGGTGCTTAAAAAGCTTGTACTTTACACATGAGTACAAGTTTTTTAAGCACCAAAAAGCACAAAAAAGCAAAAAGTTAAGTTTACTACTTAAGCCAAAACACCCCTCAATCTAAACTTCTCAGCTTAACCTACTCTACATAAATAGCACCCATTGTTAGTACCTAATCGGTCGGAGCGGACTCGAAAAGTACTGTGATGGTTAAGTGAGAGACTGGAGGTGGATGGGAAAGTATAGAGCGTTTTTGGGATAGAAATGCAGCATACCTCCGTAGGGTTATCCCCGTACTTTATATAGAGTTTCTTGACTTGCCCTCCAAGTATTCACGTGTTCGGCTCGCACGATAACCGCTTCCATTGATGTATCGAAGGGAGACGGTTATGTTCACGTGCACAAACTACCTTTTGTATATTGTGCGGATTAGAACAATTGGACATGGGTCGGATGGTGAACAACTGAATCAGTTCGGACTAGGGTATCCAGATCACAGAGATGGCATGCGCAACAGTAGGGCCAATTGTTTGGTCCGCCCAATAGGTCCAACGGCTGACCAGCCTTGAATGGCTAGGGATGCATTGGACCTTTACGGACCATTTGATTCGGGCCACTAAAATTTAGTTAGGAAAATCATTGTTAGTTTTATTGACATTTTCCGGATATTTTGAACCGTTCTGAGCCTGTAGTTTTTCGCTATTTTCTTTTGTGTTTGGGAGGTAATTGTTTAATTTTTGTTTAGATACTCCACCAACTAGTGGTTGAAGAGTTGAAGTCTTTGCTCGTGCCTATCTTTGAATTAAGGTATATTCGTGCATTTCTTGTTTGCATCTAGTTGCATAGTAATTTTTCATATTGCATAATTTGAAAAGTTGTTATCCATTGAATATAGCAACTATACCCTCTTTTATTCAGCCATATATAACTTGAAAATTAGGCATGGTGGTCATGCCTAAATGTTGTCTCGTTCGTATACTCTCGTGGGGTCAGCTCATATGAGACTTTGATTCGTTTTTAATCAACCCTCCCGCTACACAATCCCTCTTGATATAAAAAATTATATGAGAGATGTACGTGTTGGCTGACCTGATCACTCTCTACTATCAGAAGAAAGTAAATTAATAATACCAATGATAATGATAGATATGTAACCATCTTTGTTAGCTGTGACATCAAGCCATATATATTTTCACTCCACCTCATTAATTGATTCGATAAATCCTCAATAGTAGCATGTGCAAATATTTCAATTTCCTCTGTTGATATTCTTTCCTAATAGCAGCATGTGCAAGATCACTGTATTCACAGCAAGATCTACCAATTATCTACCAATCACAGTAGGCAGGATCACACAATCTTTGTAGTTCGAGTAGCCGGATTCTTTGACACCTAATCTCACAATCTAAAATCGCAATCCCGGTGCTGCAAGTGCACGACCAACATTACGTTGCAAATTGGGTCCCAACTTTTAGATTCGGACGCCTGTAGGGAAAAAATAAAATAAAACTTTTGGATTAGGACAACATTTATTCCGATCACCTACCGAGCAGACCAAAAAAATCATTATTTATCAGCATCATATTATGGAGATCTTTTCCTCGATGCTGTACGTGGGTTTCGAGAGTTAAGATTTTTTTTTTTTTTGTAAAGAGGTATTAGAATTGTATTAAACAAAACCACCGGCCAAAACCGGCAAACAAAATCACGGCCGCGAAGCCGCCGGCCAAAACTACCTAGCTACAAAACTAACGACCGCAAAACCGCCTACAAAACTAACGGCCGGCAAAAAATCACCTACAAAACTAACAACAAAAAAATAAAAAATAAATAAATAAAAAGTGCAGGAAAATAAAGAACGCCGGAGCAAGTCATCGGAGCTGTCACCCACCGTTGCCGCCGCCAACGTCGTCAAGAGTCCGGACCTAGAAACCCCAGATCCGGCTCCCCCCGGTCCAAAAATCAGGCGTGGTCACCCATACCTGAACGGAGGGGATCATCCACCACGGGGAGTCACCGAATGCCAAAGAAGTGTGACCATAGAGAATATCGACGAGTAGGAAGGGTGATAGGGGTGCAGTCCGTGCAGAGGGGGAGGGGGTGTGGATTGACAGCCAGGGACAAAGCCTAGGGAGGGGCTACCGCCCACTTCTATTAATTTGTGGAATAATTTCATCATCCTATTTCTTATCTTATTGGGTTAAACTTGTCTTTCCCTTATCCAGATGTTTTAGGTACACTTAGCTTATTGTTTGTCCAGTACGTTTCAGAAGAACATTTACTAGAGTGGCACATGAGATGATAGAGGAAATTTGGCACAAAAAAAAAAAAAAAAAGAATCACTCCACAGTGTTGGTTGGATTTTCTCCTTCTCGATGTACCGTCATCGAGTTCCTCTAATAAAATTTTATTTGCCGATCAAAAAAAAAAATTGTAATTCTTTTCTTATTCCCTTTGAGCTAGTGAGTCTACGTAAGAATAGAGTGGAAGAAGTGATATTCATATAATTTGAGAGTTAATTAGTACGTCAATCGGTTTCAATTGGATCAATCGGATTCACAAAGAGGAACGGGATTTCAAGGCAAATTGTGTAGACCAATGGTCCTCGATCAATGGGTTTTGATAACGATCAATTGGAATTACACAACAAATATAAAAAACGTGTTTCTCTTTATTCTAGGGTTGTCGAAGCAACAATTCTTAGAGAGAGAGAACTTTCTTGGGATTTCGTTTATTTGTATCTTGGAGAGATTACAAGATCAATTGATCACTATTCATTCAAGTAATCTGCAAGAGGTTCATACAACAATCAATCTCTACACGGTTGAGTTGCTTCCAGTGGATTTCTAGAAGACTAATAGGAAGGCTTGAGGATTTGAGGCGGCTGCGGTCAAGCATGGGTTACGGTGAACGAGGATTCAGCTATTGTTCTTGAGTCAATTGTGAGGATTCTCAATTGGGTAGTAAGATCGGTTATAACCGTATAATGCTTTTCATTAGTGCTTCATTCTTTCTCGTAGTTTTTACTCATCTAAAATTTTCCACGTATATTTGGTGTTCATCGTATTGATTTATTTCCTACGTATTGCTAGCTAGCTAGCTGATTGGTAAAGTGGTAATTTTTTTCAAAAACACAGTCAAGGAGAACTCTAAATACACTAAAATGTGCAATGACCTTTTGTAAGAAAACAATAATGGTTGTCAATAATGGAAAACCCATTATTTTTTGTTCTAGTCAACAAAAGGAAAGTGGTCCTTGGCCGATCTAAAAAATAGGCAAGTGTTGCTTCCGGACAAAAGGTAGAACCTGTGAGCAGAAGCAAGTCTTCATTTTTTTGCAATTTTTTTTAGGGTAGCTCATGGGCTCATTTTAATATCCAATTCCTTGTATGAGAAGAAACAGTATCTTATAGTGCATTCCAGAGGTACTGATTACTTCAATTTCTTGCCCTTATTTAACATCTCATTCTCATCATCTCCACTACATTACCATAGAGATTGAAGCAATTAAAGCTTTTTCAGTAATGAATTCTTTCAACCTAGATGATGATATCTGGTCCCAGATGATCTCTTCCGATCCCGACCAATATCAAACCATCCAATTACAAGATCAGATCACGATACAGGATTCAATACCCGATGTCTCCAATAACGTAGGAGAACAACAGCCGCCGAATGTTAATGATAACAGCAGCATTAACAAGAAGAAGATGCATACAGAGATTGAAAAGCAAAGACGGAAAAAAATGGCCACCCTTTTCTCCTCACTCCGGTCTCTTCTCCCTCTTGAATTTATCAAGGTATGCATGTAACCTCCATTTATGTTTCTTTCACTTTTCTTTTTGTGAAATTTTGTAGCTGATTATTTATCAGGGTACGCTGTGTTGAATTGGTCTAGCAGGGCAACCGTTCGGTAGGGGATCACGTTAATGAGGCAACGAATTATATCAAACACATAGAGAACAAAATCAAAGATTTGGGTGCCAAAAGAGACCAGCTAAATTTTTTGTCCAGTTCAAGCACTACTAGTTCCAGCCATGGGAATGGAAGCACAAATAATTGTTCAGTCAATTATGTTACAGTGAGTTGCACGTCTATGGGACAAGTGGAGGTGATGTTCAGTACTACTGACTTTGATCAGGCGGAATTGCAGCTATCATGTGTGCTAAAACTACTGCTTGAACAAGGACTTAGTGTTGTTAGATGTGTTTCCACCAAAGTAAATGAAAGGTTACTACACACAATCCAATCTCAGGTACTTTAAGTTTGAAATTTTGAATACCTTTTGTATTTATGTGAATGAAGATTATGAGTGCAATAACATTGAATTTTCCTTTTTAATTTTTGTTCCAGGTGAATAATGCAACATGTTTCAATCTATCGGCACTGCAACAAAAGATGAACAATCTATCTGTTTCCGCACCTTAAACAAATGTAGTGTAAGAACTATACTAGATTAATTGGTTATGTTTAATTTTGAACAATGAACTTCTACTTCATTTCAAGATTAAGTTTTTTAAATCATTTTTGCTGATGTTTTATCATTTTCCTGAATTGCTTAGTAGGGTAAGAAAAAGTCATTCGAATCGGTAAGGATTATCGTTAGCACTTGCAAAAAAAAAAACCCAAAATTGGGATTTCCATCAACTTTGTTCATGTCTGTTATCAATTGAACTCAATTCGTACAAAATCGAAACTACAAGGTTTAATTGAGTGAAATTAGAAAAAGAGAGACCAAATCGAGAAAGGGGTGAAACTAGAGGGACCATTTCAATAATTTTTTTTTTCTTTTCCTTTCTTCTTCCTCTTGCACAGACCATGCATTCTCTTCACGATCCCCTCATCAACTAATATACTCCCTCCGTCCCTAAAAGAATGTCCAAAATCACTATTCACCACCCTCAAAAAATTATCTACATCTTACAATTTATAATGCTTTTTGTGATTTTAAAAACATTGTGTAATAGAATTAAGTGAGATTTATCAATCGAGATCCATATTGCATACATACATCATTATACGATGAAAAATGTAGATAATCTTTTGAGATGTGTGAACAGTGATTTTGGACATCTTTTTCGGGACGGAGGGAGTAATTGCATTTAATTTTACTCGACAACTGGAGCTGAAAGAATAACTTCTCCACCACCGTGAGGAGGAGCCCCTCGACTCCCTATTTTCAAATCCAATCCTTCTGAAGGAGCCCTGAAACCCTTTAAGATTGGTAAGGTTGTCGATCGAAAAGTATCAACAAATGAATCCTTAGAGTCATTAGTAATCCTCTTGAGCCTAATTGAAGGGGTCTCTTCCCAAACAATCCAAACACAGTGGGTGGCTCCAAAAATTATCCAATGGACCTACTAACACCACAATCATAGACAAGATGTTTCCCACCCATCAAAACCTCAGGCTTGTACTTCAAGTTCATTCCTCTATTGTTTGAATCCACATCGATACTCGGATCGCATTGCTCAATTTTTAGGGAAGCAAAATTCTAACATTTGCTGATATCTAAGAATCCATCTTCATCATACTTGTCATTTATTGGAGGCAAACTCCAATCAACTTGTGATTGAGAAACTGTCGAATCCATACGAAAAAATTCCCTCCAACGGATTATCTTCAAATTTCGCGAAACTGTTATTTAAAACCTTGCACAGAACATCATACAATATCCTAAGCAAATGTGTTTGAGCACCACAAGCCTCCAAAGATTCATTCCTAATTTTCTCGACTTTTAAATTTTTTAAAAAGTCTCAAATCCTTTTTCCCGTGTTACTCTTTCATGTGTTCTATGACTCCCACCCCATCTCTTAACTTCCCTATTTTCTCTCCCCACTTCCATCTATATTTCTACTTTATTTTTTTTCTACTTTCACAACCCTAGCAATTGATTAGAACTGCTACGAGTTTATTACAAATTTTGTTCTTTTTAACTAGCATTACGCCCGTTGATGCATGTAACAACATTAAAAAAAAAGTTCACATTAATGTACTTTTCATTTTTTGTGCATAGAACGGGTAGAACGCAATGAAGCCAAACTTGATGCTTAAAATACCACAACGAAGTGGGCTGGGGTGGCTGTGTTGGTGTAGTTGCAGATCGGGAAACGGGGAGTGCAATTACGTTCGTGAGTTCAAGAGAGGTGTTTTACCAGTTATCCTAATTCAAGAATTTAGCTAAACACAAACAGATAGATTTCTTTTTAATAGGAGTACATTCGTTTCATTCCCCTAGTTTAGTGAGCATTGGACTCCATAATACTATATTGATGGTATTAGATGTATCTAATCGTTAGAAAAACACTTTTTTTTAAAGCTTCGTATCTTTTGTACAGTCCACAAGAAGATTATGGACAGCTATAGGAGTCTAAATTATAAAATCGTATTGTTTATACTCAAGTTAGTCCTTTCACTTTCGGTTTATAAAGTATATTATTCGCCGGAGTTTTTGATGGCTTGTTTCGAGGCTGTAGATCTGCGTATGTATGTTCGAAAGATGGTGTCTTGGGTGCTGACCCACCTGCAGATGTGGATCTTTCTGTCTTGATTTTGTCGATCCGAATCTGTTAGGTCGAAAGACCGTGTTTGGATGTTAACCCCACTTGCTAAAAGATGAGGATGAGGCTGTTTAGGGTGTTTATTGTTGTTGGGTTTCAATTATTTGGGCGGTGTTGTCCGGTTTTTTCAACCTTTGATTGAAATCCTCTCCCTTTCTCTCAACTTGACTTGATGTGTCTGTTGTCAAGTTTCTTAGGATAAAGATAATGGTACAGAACATATTGTACCGAAAATGTACAGAGGGCACACGGGGACCCACTTTTGGGTCCCATACGAGTGATCCGAATTTTGATTGAAACGGTGAGACTTTGGTTGGAGCATTTCTAACCGTCCGATTGAGCTGAAATTTTGTGGGGGCCTTCGGAAAATTGTTCTAAGAATAATGAACGGTTCGAATTACTCGTGTGAGACCCAAAAGTGGGTCCCCGTGTGCCCTCTGTGCAATTTCGGTGCATTTGGATCGGTACGGGTAGCATTGTCCAGTTTCTTAGGAAAGCTTTTGCCGTTTTAAAAAAAGAAGAAAAAAGAAAAAGGAGTATATTTTAGTTACTGACAAAGCTCTAGAGTCGGTACGTCATTTGGTGGATCTTTGCTGTCATCAATACAGTGATTGGATAAAGAAATTAAGAAAATGGAAGTACTTTAAACCTGGTATATATTGAAAAGGTATTTGCACATGCTGCTATTGATGATATATAAATTGAATTAATTAATGAGGTGGAGTGAAAGTAAATATATGGCTTGATGACACAACCTCCAGTAACAAAGATGGTTACATCCATATTGGCATTCTTATTTTTATTTATGTTTGAAATTTTTTTCTCATAGTGTTCGGATCAACTTACGCTTCATGCTAACATAAAATAATTAATTGATCCTCATTTGAATAATAGTCTCCATAAAGATCAATTTACGTGCATCTCAAACAATTTTTAACATTATGAGGGATCATTCCTATCGTTCTGGTGGACAACCCAATTAAAACCAGCGGCAAAATCAAGTAAAAAACAACACAGGAATTGAAGCACCGAAAAGGTTTTGAACCTAAAATTTAATTGTTAAAGATAAGAGACAAATTAATGGCACAGGATTTGTCCATTTATTTAGATCACTTTTTAACCAGTTCTCCTTCTTCTTTTTTTATTTATTTAATTATACATTTTTGCTTTTCTTACTGGCACTAATTTTTCACTTTAAAATTAAACAGTCAAATAAATTCTTAAAATTCACCAGGAAAAGTAAAAACAAGTGACAATTAAACGAAGAAAAGTTCATACAATGTCCAAAAGTTGATTAAAAAGCATGTAAAGTTATGTTGTGCATATAACGAAGCAAAAAAAAGTCAGTGAAAAAGCTGCATCATATAGCCGCAATTACTGAGTCGTGTTTCTCTATTTCGTTATCAATAATCTTGGAATTCGACGGTGAGCCTTACTGAGTCCAAGCTTTGCACCCACTAGGGAAAATAATAAAAGAAAAAGGTTTTAATTGAATAAGTAGTTTCTACTCCTATTTCATTTTCAGTTCTTTTCAGATGAGTTCAACGGTGGAGCTAGAAATTTCATACAGGAGGGATATTTTTTCATATTAAACTAGAAAAAGATTCACAGTAAAATATAACAAAGAGACACTATGTACAAAATTTCAAACATTCTTCATTAATCACAAAAGAGAGAACATTCTTGACACTAGCGGTGTAAACTAAAGTTTCCTCCAAATCGATTGTATTGCGCCATGTGTCCATGTTCTACCTTTTGGGACCACTGTTTGGATACATGACACAATCTACGTAATAGATTTGGAGGAAACTTTGATTTACAATGTTCTCCCGTCACAAAAACTGTTGTCAAAAAGCTTCAAACATAAGCACATAAGTCTGAATTTTTGGAGTTCGCGGCATTCAAGTCTATCTACAGCTTGATTGCGGAGGAAATCAATGGTGTTTTTAGAGAGAAAAATGTTGTTAGAACAGGGCTTGACTTTGGAAACCCACCTGGTTTTGAGTTTGGAAGCCCAATACTTGCAATAACCCAACTTTCCAATTCTAACAGAGTAAGTTGTAAAAAAAAAATTAAAAACTATGGTGGATGATTTAGCTGCTGCTGCTGCTGCTAATGTGGCGTTTTGCCCATCCTCTGTTCTAATTTTGAGAGCCCCAGTTCATAGTTAACTATGGATATGATGGTGGTTCAAGCTGTGCTTTGCTTCCAATCCTAGTGCTATATAGTGCTAATGATAACCTGGGATTGATTTTGTTTTTCTTTTACTTGTAATCTTTTCTCCTTCAACATTTCGCTGAATTTTCTATCCTTGCCTATACTGGGCTTCGTGCTTAGTATTTGGTTTTTTCCTCGATGTACCATTTGTTGAGTTTTAATAAATTTTTTATTGCCAATAAAAAAAAGTAAAAATTAAAAATAGCAGCTGATAAAATCCCGGGGGCACTTGACCCCCCAGTCCTTTACTCCCTCCGCCCCTAGGGCCTACAGGAGCTAATTACCACAATTTTAGTTGTAATATAATCTCTTAGTAGAAAGTGTGTTGAATCATAAACATGCTCTACTAAGTCACATAATATGCATGTGTGAGTCGTAATCATCATTCTTTTGAAAATATTTGGTACACTACAAAAATTGCAAAGGCAAGAATTCAAAGCACAGACCAGTTTGCCAAACGATTATGTGACCTAACAGATATTCTTTCATCTTTAAGAAAGTTATTAAAAAAAAAAAAACGTAGAAGGTTGGGAGGAACTGGGTAGCAACTTTTTTGGTCTTTGTTTACTTGGCACAACCACATATAGTTAACAACGTTAGTTCCTTCTCAAGCTGAACATCCGAAACTCTTGATATATATACCCAACCTGCAATTTTCTTCATAAAGCAAGTAAAGCAAGTTCTAAACTACGTTACAGCCTAGTTTACGAGTGCCTTGAATATTAATTGGTCAACAAATTCCATAAGAGAACTACTAGTAAAATTCATACATCATAAGTATATCTTGTCGGACAAAGTTCCACCTTTTCTTCGAAATCGAATTGATCGTAGAGAGGGCTTCACTTATGTCTTCTACTTGGATACTGCACTTATGGGTCTATTTTCATAGCGATCATAAGGAGCGGAATTGTGTTCTGAACATATAGTATTAGTTATGCGTGAGTGATCGGATTTCAAGTATGTACCATTCAATCGGATACGTAATCAATGCGGGGCCCATTCAATCAATTTGCATATAATGCATAGATATACTCAATTATAGCATTCTTCTGGGTACTTTGCCAGACAGCAATAGCAATATGTACAATCAATATGAGACAGTGCAGTAATGTATAAACAGTCCACCCAACAGCTTGTTTCTTTAACAATTATAAATACTGGATTGCCAGCATGAACATGGCACCCTCCAATAAGGCCTTGTTTCCCATAGCAAATGGGAAATTCTTAAAATCAACTAGCCTAGTTAATGTTATGGATTTCACATTTTAGCGAATGGGAAAAAAGGCCAAGTCTATTGGAATTAAAACCGAATCAATTAGATCTCAGCATTAATTTAGAGCATATATAAGTACTGCATATGATGACCATCCTCAATTATAGAGACTATAACTCAAATCAGGATCAACTAATTATTTACGGACAACATGAAATGAAATGATATCAAAAGCAAACTAATTGTGAACCTAGCTTAATGAATGGATCTTTCAACGACTAAATAAACCAGCTTAGCCAAATAATAATAATAATAATAATAATAATAATCTACATAAACCATGCGATAAAAAATATAAATTCGTCCCTAACTTTAAGCAGGATAGTCAATTTAGAAACTGTTCCCCTTTGGAGAATTCAACTATTTAAAAGACCTTAATTATTGCCTTGACAGATTTTCTAGTTTCCTGTATTTTTGCCCCTCAAGAACTTTTAATGGTCTTGGACTTTAAATTGGCGGATCAGTTTCTGACACATCCCAAGGAAAAGTCAGCATTTATGCCTTAGTATGGGCACCAAATTGATCATCTTTTGCTTCTCTTCTTTCTAGCCTTTTTAATTGTTGTCACTTCATTTGTTAAAGTCAATATTTAAAGAGTATTTAAATTTGTATATGAGCCCATGTTTTAATTGGCCGGAATTATAATGAAGGTACATTTCAAACCTCAAGAAACTACAATGGTAGTGACACACCACTTCACCACACCACCACCAAACAAGTCTACGTGACACTGCATGATTGATGGTTGTAAAGTAGTTTCAAAGTGCTTGTTCTCCCATTACCAATCGCGCAATGTCACGTATGCTTGTGTGATTGATGGTGTGGTGGAGTGGTGTGTCTCTAGTATTATTCACATGTGACTTAACATTTATGTATTACTAATACCACATCGCCCAAAATGTTATATGCCTACGAGCAATGCTATGGTGATCACCACCATTGTAGCTATTATATGATGTGTTACCATTTCATTTGTAGAATGTGCATTTCTAGAATTTGCTCCACTAAATAACAAATAGGTCATATTCTACAAATACATTAATGACACATCACATGGAGAGATGATATGTTACCTAACGGTATTTAGGCTCTTCGATACCACTACACCCCGGTATACTGCTGAGAGTAAATCACATGCGTATCGGCCAATTCCCGTTACGTATCAATTCATATCCGATTCACGGAACGGTTCACGGTTGTTACGGCCGATACTTGACCCTTACGGGTTACGTAAGCAATTGACAGTTATTTTTTGCCAAAAAATGATTTTTTTTTAATTCATGACCACTGTACCTGATTCCCGTTACGTAACTCTGATACTACCGAAACCATTGCCGTTATGCATTGTGAAACCGTTATTTAAAATCTTGGACTAGTATTAACTACTGAATGAATCCCAAGAAATGTGTGGTGGAAAAGACCCAAAACCACTGAATAATAGTACTTAAATCCTACTCTTCGTTAATAACGCTAGCCAATTTTTCTTCCAGCATGGATAGATCAACGCATGATGGATCACTGACCTGCAAGGATACATATAGTACATATTTAATATAAGTATGTGATGCATGCATGTATATCCAAACTAAAGACATCAAAGTGTTTCAACTTTCAATGCCATGTGTATAGGAAGTTTTTTGCACCCACCCTCTTATGAGTGAATCTTAAAGGATGATTTCTACCCCAAATGTCCACATTTGATGTAGTTCACTTATGAAATGTGAGAGTTTTTTTTTTTCAAACTGGTGTTGGGACATGTATGAAAATTGAGTTCAACATAGGATATAAAAAAAAAAAAATGAAGGATTTGACTTAGCACTGTATTGGATGGCTCGTCACTTACAGAATTAATCGGTGTGAGTACATTTAACCTATACTAGTAAGGTGGTGTAAAACTCTTCAAATTCTCCAGCAGATTGGACCTTGTGCACAAATGAGCAGATCAACAAATAATACTACAAAATTTGCCGTCTCGATTAATTAAAAAAAAAAAAAAAACCACACATTGCAAACTCCTCACAAGTGGTTATTTTTGCATCCCACTTTCATTTCTACATTTTCAATGTGCAAATGAGGGACCTGTGTTAAACTATAATATCGACTTATTTTCCAAAAAATATCTACTAATTGTGAATACTAATGGGTGAAAAAAATTGTTAAAAAGAAAAAACTATGATAAATTCAGTATCAACGAAGCGGGACGCGGGAGCCCCCTAAAAATTAGTTGCAGATCATGGTGGCATCTTACAATACCGACCAACGACTAGCTTAGCCAAGTGTACATGTTAACTCCAGGACACCCCACTACAAAAAAAAAAAATTGGTTTTTAGTGATAACAATTTTGTCACTAGATTGTCACTAAAAGTGTGTTGCTAAAGGGTATTCAGTGACAATTTTTTAGTGCGTTGTCACTAATTCTGTAATTAGTGAGTTTAATACAAAAAGCTGTCACTGAATATCATTTAGCAAAATACTTTTTAGTGACATGTTGCTGTCACTAGGCTGTCACTAAAACTCAAATTTTTTGTAGTGCCCTCAGCCATCCCTTTGCAAGCCAGTCTTATCGGTGAGATTTTAACCGAGAATTTACACAGAAAAACACAAAACCCTAATTTAGAGTTGGAAATTAATTCAGTTTTCAGTGACAAATACCTCAGATTTAATCACGTGAAGCAACTTCTTGTTTGTCCGAGTAGAAACACAGCTAACCACATCAAGTCCTTCTTCAACCAGAATTTCAAGAACTCTTGATAGCGGGAACCCTTCGTCTTCAGACCCACTATTGATCGAAATCTCCACACCACCCCGACACAAGCTCAACGTAAACGTACCGGAAAAACAATTTTCTGAGCTTCTGCTTGCCTCGCTATTATGAGCAATTGAACTCGACATATCCTTTAGCTTATCTCTCTTGATACTCAGTTCCTTGATATCCTTCTGCAATTGCTTGATGTAATTCACAGACTCGTTCATGTGATCGCATAACGATCGCTTTCCCTGCAGATATAGCCAAAATAAAAAATCATCATAGAGGCTTTTCTTTTCTTCTTTTTTTCTGAGCTGATCAAATTTTCCATCATCCCAATACAGTTCTGGTGGGAAGTAACAAATTAAATTTCTTTGACAAATCCTAAACCCATTAGAATAAATAATCGATTTTCCGTGACAGAAGATCCGATGGGAGAGAGAGAAAGATCAAACAGGTTTTTTTCTTACCTTGACATATTCAAGAGGGAGTTGAGACCTCAGCGAAGCATAAAGCTTAGCCATTTCCTGCCTCCTTTGCCTCTCCACGTCTCTATGTGCCATCATTTTCTTCCCATTATTCTCATGACTAGTAATGGTAGTTGTACAACTTCCATTCTTATCTTGTAGTGATTTCTCTCTCTTTCTTTTTCCTGGTGGAGGAGTGCTAACTAGACCGGTGGTTTCCAGAGAAGCATGGGAAGATATCAGATCTTGTTCGATTGCGGAGATCTGGAACACCAGCTCATCGCCGTGTTGTAAAGAAGACATCTTCGATGGAAAAATTCGATCAAACTTTCTTCTTCTTCAGATTAATGAAATGGGTTTCTTGATTATTGAATCGATTAATGGAAGGTAGAGTGGTTGTGATAATAGTAAAGAAAGAGATACGGCTGTTAGGGTTTGAGATCTTTGATTTTCTCTCAGATCAGATGCCAAGCAAGATTGCTTGAAATCCCTCCTTTATAAAATAAGCAATGTGATGATATTTCCACCAGGGCATTTTTATGACCTGTATTATTGTAACCCCACTCATCTATTATATTCAGACTTTGGTGGACCATCATGCTGCTGGAATAGTCTTCACTTATCTGTTTGTCTAAGTCTTGAAGGGAAAGTGATTTGCAAATAGCTATGACTATGGAAGCTAGGGGGTGCTGCGCAACGGCCGTGCCACTTTCCGGCGATCGGAGACGTTCACCGGATAGCTCTCGTCGAGTACTATAAGTGTACCAAAAATCAACTTGATCGGATATTGTTAAGTACCTAATCGGAACACAAATAACTTGAAAAAAATGGGTTCAGTGATTTGGATCCAGTGTTTATGTACATTTGTGTTCCATTTCATTTCAATCTATTTGTGTTCCGATTAGGCACTTAACAATATCCGATCAAGTTGATTTTTGGTACAATTATAGTACTCGACGAGAGGTATCCGGTGAACGTCTCCGATCGCCGGAACGTGATAGGCGCGGCCGCGCCGTGCGTGCACAGCACACTGCGCATCACCCCAGAGTCCAATGACTATATACTATTTTTTAAATTTTTTTTTAACTGCAAAAGGATGGAAGGGGACAACCAGTGTAGCAATCTCTCTTGGATGTGACCATAGGAGCTCCTAACCCGCTATTGAATGTCCGGCTCGAGCCTATATATATATATATAGATTGCAATTATTGATGACTCTGCGTCCAACAATTCAAGTGTTTTGATTTGAACTAAAAGAATTGAGATGGCGCAAAATCGTACTCCCTCCATCCCCAAATTTTGGTCACTCGTTCCATTCTAACCGGATAAAAAACTAGTGATAACTTTAAATCGGTAATGAATTTTATATTCAATATGGATCTTGTTTGATAGATCTCGATTAAATCTATAAGACAATGTTTTTAAAATCACGTAAACAATGTAAATTATGAGATGTATAATCAATTGAAAAGTAACACGAATTTCCAAAAGGGACAAATAAATGGGGACGGAGGGACTATATCTTAGTGAGAGCTCATTTAAGAATATCTAATGCCAAGACAGAATGATAGACAATGGGAGTTACTTGACTATTAGTTGGGCAATGCTATTATCGGTGCAATTCTTACTATAGAGAAAAAGTTAAGACCTTCTATATGTGTAATGTGGGGATTAAAGTAACAGTACTCCCTTCATCCCTTTTTAGATGTGTTGCTTGATAAATCTAACTTATTAAAAAGACATGCATCATCATTACATATTTCATATTAACTTTAATTACCTCCAATTTATAATTTTCAAATCAACTTTTACCTCTACTTTCAAAACATATCCTCCACTTTTACACATTACTCTTTACCAACTAACTTTTCAAAAAGGCAAAATAATAATTGCACAAACTTTTACACTCCAACTTTTCAATACAGACACTTATTAAGGGCATCTCAAAATGAAAAGTTAACTCCCTCCATCACCAAATTTTGGTTTTTCGTTCTATTCTAACTAGATAAAAATTAGTGATAACTTCAAATCGGTAATGAATTTTATATTCAATATGGATATTGTTTGAAAAATCTCAATTAATTCTATAAAAAAATGTTTTCAAAAATCACGTAAATTATGAGATATAATCAATTAAAAAGTGGCACGAACTCCCAAAAGGGACAAATAAATTGGGGCAGAGGGAGTAAAAAAAAAAAGGACGGAGGGAGTATAAATTAGTGTAATATGTGATCAAAAGAATACCAGACAATAACATATGATAAAACAATTGTGGGCACCCGAGACCTCTGCGAGAAACCTTGAAAGTACTAGAACACGCGTTCGTTAGAGTCGCCACTTGATTTTAAGGTTAACCAAGCAACCGAATGCAACATACAAAATTCGAGACAACCGGTCCGTCATAACCAGAGTGATCTTGGTTCGGGAGCTAAGTTACGGGATGGGAAGGTTTTATTTGAAAAATGCACCCATCCCGCCTATTCAAAATGATTAGTCTCTACTCATAATTATGAGATTTTAAAAGAAGATTTAAAGTGATTTAGACAATTACGGGAAAGGGAACAAGGAAAAATAAATAAAATTAACGATGCATGAGGCTAGATTTATAGAAAGAAATATTACCGAAAAAAGATAAAATAGGCGAAGACTGAACTTCTTTTGATCAACGTCCGGATGCTCCCCTCAAAATCACGAATTCGGCGAGTATAACTCTATTCGCCGCGAAAAGCGTGTTATTTAACTAATGCTTCGAAAAACTTGGATTAAAAGCTAGGTTTTAGGTAATTTCGGAACGTAGGCTTAATACTAATATTTTTGGGATTTTTGTGGCTAATATTTGGAAAGGAATTTTGGATTTAGGAAATGGTTTTGAAAGAGCAAGACAATGGAAAACAAGGGTTTTTCTAGCAAGGATTTCTTGGAAATTTTTGTGGTGTCTTGAAATGAGAAGCCTAAGGTCCTTTTTATAGGCACCATGGAAGCTTCTTGGAGTTATTTTCCACCAGAAATCGGATGGGAGGTGAATGAATGGAGCATGGGCAGCCATGGCAATGCTGCAGAATCTGTCTGAAAATTGACGTTGCGTCCGCAAGGTAGCAGTATTGCGTCCGCAAGGTTTGACCTTGCGTCCGCAGGGTTGACCTTGCGTCCGCAGGGTTGACCTTGCGTCCGCAAGGTCAAATGGCACAATGTGGAGACCCATACTTTTGCGTTCGTGCGTCGGTGGTTGCGTCCGTTGGATGATGTTTTGGTCCAGAAATGGGCTTTTGTTAGGCTAAGAATTGGTTTTTCTTGGTTGGGCTTTATGGTTGGGCCAAATAAATGGATTATGGGTGGGTTTATTGGACTTATAAAGGTTGAACGGACTTTTTCTTCTATTGGAGGATTTTTGGAACGGTAAATCCAAATTAGTCGAAGCATTAGTTAAATAAAATAAATTCCACGACATCGTCAATAATTTTTCATCATTGGGGACACACCCGAACTCTTGCTTAGAATTCACGGATAATCAAAATTGGGGTGTCTACAAAGATTTATTTGCCGATAAAATAAATCTTTGTCAAGATTTCACTAATAATTTTTTTGACGAAAAAAAAAACATATAATAAAACAAAATAGTTCAAAAAAGTACTCTATGTAATGAGAGTTTGTAACATACAACGTTAGAAGTGAAACAAATGTAATCAATTTATATCCTAACGTTATGAATTCAAAACAAGTATTATTTATTTGGATCCAAATGTTATAAATTGCATTTATATGAAAGATGTGAATTCAAGACTGATGCTATGAAATTGAATGTAAAGTGTTATGAATTTAAGGCAATTCAAGGGTGCGTAATGAATGGCTTTTTTCAAACATTTTCAATGTTCACACTCCCAATAACATGAGCTCAAATCTTACAAATCCCACTGTTATCTCTGCCTTTTTTATTCGTTACATCATCTTTTGCACATCTTAACTAATTTTGGGGTTTCAATTTCACTGCTCACTTGCCGGGAGCCTAATTAAAGCGAGCAAAACTTTATAAGTTTGTGTGTTTGTGCAACTTAACTAACTTAAACAAAATAAAGGATCAAAGAAACAAAGAGTGGCCAAAGTTCCTTCATTTACATCCCCTTGTAACCAAACTCTTGGGTGCCTAGTCGTTACTTTAAGGGTCTCGAAATTAGTCGAGATGCGCGCAAACTGGCCCGGACATCCAGCTATCGAAAAAAAAAAAGTTCGTTCATTTACTCTTTTTCATTGTGTGTGTGTGAACCGGTTTCAACTATTCATTTAACGGCAAAGTCTACATTCCTAATTATAAGTCACATTAATTCAATGCGGAGCACGTTTGTTAATTAAAATAAGGAAAGAGACTCGACGAATCACTAATCAAAAGGTGTTAATTGCGTATCTCAATAATTGAGATTGGTCATGAAAGAAATAGGCTATCGAGGATGACACCTAATAAATTTTTAATTGCACTAATGTCTCTCTTCTCGAGCTATCATTCGGTTCCTATCTAATTAAGGGGCTGTTTGATAAAGTTGAAAACTGAAAATTAAGTACTGAAAACTGAATGCTGAATTTATTAAGTTAATAAGCTGTTTGATATGTATTGAATCTTAAGCATTGAAAAAAAATAAGTTGTTTAATTTGTACAAGGACCTGAAGTATTAAATTCACTATTTTTTTTACGTATGCTTATCAAAATAATGAATATACAGAATATTGGCAAAATGGTGGTATAGTGGCGGTGATGGTTGTGATGGTGGTATAGCGGTGGTGGTAGTGGTAGTGGTAGTGGAATGGTGGCATCGTGGTGGTGGGGGAGTGATGGTAGGAGAGTAATGGTGCCGTGGTGGTGGAAGTGGCGGAGTGGTGGTCATAATGGTGGTGGTAATTGTGGTAGGAGTGGCAGAATAGTGGTGGTGTGGTGGTGGTGGCAGTGGTGGGAGTGGGAGAGTGGTGGTGGTGGTGTAGTGGCGACAGTGGTGGTGGTGTAATGGCGACAATGGTGGTGGGAGTGGCGGAATGGTGGTGGTGTAGTTGTGGCGGCTGTGGTGGGATTGATAGAGGAATGGTGTGAGTGGTAGTGGTAGGGTGGTGGCGGCAGTAGTGGTGGGAGTGACAAAGTGGTGATGGTAGTGGTAGTGGTAGTTGTAGTAGGAGTGGTGGTGATATAGTGGCGCGGTAGTGGTGGTTGGAGTGACGGAGTGGTGGTCATGGTGGTGGTGGTTGTGGTGGAAATGACGAAGTGGTGGTGGTAGTGGAGTGCCGATAGGAGTGGTGGCGGCGGCGGCGTAGTGGATGCGATGGAAGAGTGTTTGTGGTAGTTGTAAATTCAGTAAAAATTAAGTAGCTCAAAGCTACTTAATTTTTTATTAACATTTTAGCTTTCAATTAAAGAGTCACTTAATTTTTTAAGTAATGCAAAATGTGGTTATCAAACATACTTAATTACGTATTACTTAATTCATTCAGTTTTAAGTGTTGAATGTAGGTTATCAAACAAGGCCGTCAGCAGCTGATTGCCTTCCTTAAATACGCTCAAATCCCTTTGGGATTTTTGTTTAATGGGCAATTAACTACCGTCATAATGATGGTGTCATGATATAATGTTAAGATCATCGTTACGAATTTGGCTGCCTGCTTCGCATTGAAACTAAAGTTCATCCCGAGCTGTTCGTGATCACCAGATGTGATTCGAATACATTTACAATTTGAAGGTCTCACTGAGTAGAATGAGAAAATGAAATCAATCGAACATCAATTGGATCAAATGATTGGTGACCTTCGTATAGTCCTCTGACATAAGGAAATTTTCGGTCTGGAACTATATCCATTTTGTTAATTACTTACTTTATATCATTCCAGTTTAGTCTAGGGTTTTCTTCCCGCATTCTTATTTTCCCTTCTAATTTTATCATTTGTTTCGAGTTCATTTTTTTCTTTTATAGCAATTTTTTTTTCTTTTTTAGCATATTTTACAATTGTTCTATATAAGCTTGATTGGCGGACATTTGTACTTGGTTATAATTTTCTAGTACGACTTTTGTGTTTGGGTAAGTGGTTATTTTCTAGCTAGTACGTTAGTTTTATCTTTAAAAAACAGTACGGTAATTCTTATGGCTATTAACTTGATTGAGTATCGAATAATACAAATACAGAAGGAAAAAAAAAAAGTTTTTAAATTTTTATTGTGTGCTTCTGAGTATTTTCTTGCATTAATTTTCTTTTCCTATGCGCTATATCATTTTTTACAATTTATAGCATTCCTCATTCATGCAACAATGGCCAATTGAAAAGCATCTCATGTGACAACATACTCGTTAGTATGCATAACAATTGTAATTCTCTGCAGACCAAAAGGAAAGGAAACACAGGTTGCGGATCTGCTGTCCCAAAAATCATATCCCGACTCCGTATCCCGTTCATCCGAGCCGTCCACCTGAGTACTCGACAACTCAGATTCGCAGATGAATGTGTATGGCTCAGATTTGTTTGGGGTGAGATGGAATCTGAGCCGTTGATTGCTCGGATGAACGGTTCGGATGGACGGAAGAGGGAGTTGGGACAGGAAGTTCGGGATAGCGGATCCGCTCCCGGAAACACAATAGTAAAGTCTCAAAAAAAGGCATGCAAATCACAGTTTTGTTAAGAAAGTGAGAAAAATGATGTAGGAACCATGATGATGTCTCATCAAATCAAGGTCCTTTTCTTACGTATCAAGAATCCAAGATGCTAAAGGCAGTAAAATGGCATAGTCTATACAACAGGGAATTTTTGAGAAGTTTCCATTGGAAAATATTGTAAGTTGATGCAACATGTTGTCCACATCTAATCAAGATGGCTGCAAATTATTAAATAAAAGTTTCACATTCTCATTGAATAAAAAATATAAGATAATCAAGGGCCCAAGAAACTTTGAAAATCAATACAGTGATAGTTCCAACCCATCCTTCGAATCCTATTCACAAAACTGCAAAAGATGTGAGTTTTATAGGCCGAAGTCCCTTTTTTATTGGCAATTTTATAACAAAATACAAATTTCCATGTATTCCTGTTTATTGAGTTGTACTTTTTTTTTCCTTATTGTTTTAGGGTGAAAATTTCATGACACGACATTTAAATTATTTTTCTGAAATCATTTAAAAGATTGACATTAGTTCAGTTAATAATTAGAAGGATTAACTTAATAGCAAAGGAAATATTTTTTTGAACAGCAAAAAGAATTTTATTAATCAATGCAAAAATTACATAGATTAAAAGGAACGAGAGCATGATGGCATCACAATACGAGGCTAACATCCCAACTATTTTGGCATCCCAACTCCATGACAATATGTGCTACACCCGGCCCGAGGTGATAAGTAATCAACCTAAACAAAGCAAAGTAAAGCCCTGCTTGACCGTTCGGGTGATTAACAATTAATTAAGATTTCGTCCCAAGCGTAGGACTATCGACCGGTGCAGCACAATAAATCCGGAAGTACCGGAGTCGAACCACAGAGACGGTCTACGGTGTTTGACTCAAACTATGTCAGCTCTACGTTTGTAATTGGCTCTCAGGTAGCCACCCCTTGCTCAAATGATTTACTTAATTAACTAAATTAAACTAATTCAACTACTGGGCTACGGTTTTAAAAAGTAGAGCACAACCGTGGGCACTACGGTGTCCGCAGCTAGCCTAATTCACATTCACTCGGACCACAATGATTCAATTAATAGATTTAAAAATATGGAAAATAGTTTCCAACAAGTGCACACCACTTGTCACCGATTTCAGCGCGCAATTGGAATTGGCAATGCCCGGGTTTGTTTGCTAGAAAAATTTCCGTATTCAAAAACTGCGCATTAATTGAATTGATTCGGCACCGAGGTGGAACATAAATTAGCCTAGCCACGGGACACCTTGGTCCCGCGGCCGCACTCAAAACGACTACTCACACATGCTTGTAAAGATTGCAAGAATCAAATTAATCCTAGATCTAAACATGCTCAACGAATAAATTATAAAAATAATGAAAAACGATACCGTAAAATTGCAAAAGGGAAGAAAACTTGAACTTGAGAATCAATCCGCAAATTAAACTGAACACTGGAATTCTGGAAATCGAACTTGAACGTAGAAGTTGAATGAAAATTGTAGCCGAATCTTCAAAGCTCAAAACCCTAGGTAAAATTCGTCGACCCCTAGCATGGGTTAAAACATGAGTATTTATACTAAAACTCCTAATCCTAATGAAAACCGAACTACATAATTATGGAATTAGTTCTACGACCAACAAAACGACGTAGTTTAAAATCCTCAGCCGTAAGCTCTCGGTATCGATACCCATAATAGGGGTATCGATACCGAACCCTTATCTTTTCTTCTTCCGCGTAAGCCGTAGGTATCGATACCTATTTGAGGGGTATCGATACTAAACATTCTGGAACGGTTTGTGCACTTTGAAACCAGTTGGTATCGATACGGCTTATGGGGGTATCGATACCAACTCCTTAAGCCAACCTCTTTCAGCATCCAAGCTTCAAACTTCGACTCCCACGTCCAGCTCCACTTCAAGCCATGCAACAAGCGCGCCAAAATCCCCCTTTTACCTGGGAAACTCATGCAAACACCAAACACACTACCGTGCACGCATTAAAGAGAAAAATGATCATTAAACCGCACGTCTAACTCGCTAAACCACCCTACTTAGGCGCTCAAAAGCAAGCTTCCCGCGCGCCTATCACATCCCCCAACTTGAGCGTTGCTAGTCCCTAGTAACGAACGAGACAAAAATAACAAAAGAAAGATAACGACTCAATAAGGGATACGAGGGTTATGCAACCTGTATAAAATCAAGTGAACAATTTAAATATTATCTCTTCATTACCCACAACTCGATCACATGCATGCCCTAGCAAGAATTTGAATACCTCCATTCCTCAACAAGGTTCAAGATAGAAAGCTCCCACATGTCACAATATCACTCATACTCGCCGAAACACTCCACATCCCATGTGAGGCGCCTGGCGAACAACGTGGAATGAACAAAATCACCACGTGCCAGTCAAAACAACGCCGAGATATGCAATGGAAGCTCTCAAAACAAGATACCACACATTCATAATTAAATATCACACATGCATGCAAGAGAGTCAAATGACGTGCATCGGGTCAACTAAGGGCTTCGTTAGGCTTATAACGACCATGGTTTATCAAGGGAAAGGGAAACATGCAAAGGGTGACGGCCTATAGAAGCTCATGGTCAATCTACCCAGACTGGCCGTCACCAACACGGATAAACACAACAAAAACACAAATATCACATAAAAACAACCAAAGTTTAACATCCTACAGAACAAAACGACACAAATCAAGCTCAACACAACCACCGACCACACACGGTCAAACCACCGACATAAACAAATACATAAAACACCATAGTCCCCAATACTGAAAAACACATGAACTGACAAAACATAAACGCAACACCACCCCCAGTCCAACCATTGTCCAACTCTGCGTACTACTCAACACTCCTTTGTGCTCACATCTCGAATCATAGCCCAACTCCAGCTCAGTTTGCCTCTTAGGGTTCCATAACTTTGGTGAGTTTAGGTTGGGAAGGTTTGAATGGAGAAGGAGGAAGAGGGAAAATGAGAATGGTGGGGTGGAGAGAGAGAGAGAGAGAGTGGGGAAAAATTGGATGGTCCCCCTCAACTTGACTGCGATTTTTTTCCTCTTTTTCCTTCTTTTTTTTCTCTTTTCTTTCTTTTTTTTTTTCTGGAAAACTTGTAGAAATTCTTAGCAACAGGTCAAAGGATCAGTTGACCGTCTTTTCACCTCTCTCTTATCATGAAGATGGGTTAATTTGGGAGGAAAAAAAAATGGATTAAGGTTCAGGGGTTCTGTTTTTTTTAAACCAAAGACATGGCACCCAAAAGCAACATTTTAATTCTTTCCAAAATGACGATGCTCATTGACACAGAGTTGGACCACCAAACTGACACGCCACCCAACACCGGTTTCCTAAGTCTGACACAGGGACTGACATAGATGGGTAAAACAAAGGATCAACGGAACATATTTAGTGGTCTAATCATGCAAAAATGGCATTGTTTCATCCCCTAAACACGCCATCAACTCACTCACATGCATATGAAACATTTAAATCATTATCTGTGGTACAAACGCCTACTGTTTTATGCGAATGCGGAAATTGAATAACAATGAAACATGGGATGCTTTAAGGACATACTGTGCACGACGTGGAAACACCTACTCAAACTTGCTTATGGTGTGGAAGTTACTCAAACGTGGATGTCAGATATATGCATGTGAACAAGTTAAACAGGCAATCAACGAGACAAGAATCTAGCATGCTCATCTAACTCATACAAACAAGCATAACAAACGTATCCCCAGACTCAAAAATTAACCAAAAAGTTAAAAATTTAAAAACGACCCCTAACTTCTAGCAACGCTCAAAACTAACCAAACGTGTAAAAAGTACACCCCTTCCCCCAACTAGAAAATTGCTCTGTCCTCAGAGCATGAAGACAAACATATAAATGGAAAAACAAGGGAAAGAGATGGACCGACGGATGGCAGCCAACCATCATGACCCCGGCCGATGTATGGGGAATTTGCCATCATTGTTGCGTTTCGTCATCAGAACTGCTCCCAGGATCCGCTCCTTCGGACGAAAAGAGGTCCACAGCTAGTCACACAGAGCCGCGCCGAAGCTGTATTGGACTGACAACCGCCACATTTCGTGGCACCCCTGCTCGAGGCTCCTGAATGCCTCACTCACTCCGGCGGAGAGGCCCAAACTACCAAGGCAGGTGTGGTAGCATGCTCGTCCTGCAAAAGACTGAAGAACCAACTACCTACTAGGCAACAAATGACATTAGTACCGCCCGCTCGGGAAAGCCGGGCCACAACAATAAAGAAAACAAATAAAGAACACCACCAGACCTTCACGCAGTCTCACGTGTCATACTTTCCTCCCCATCCCCCAACTTGAATTGAAGAGTGGGTGGCTATACAAGACCATAATGATGTTTTTTTTTTTTTTTTTTTTAAAACTGAAAAACAAACACGAATATAAAAATTGCCCTTACTAACCGGAGTTGGGCACACGATCCTTCTTTTAATAGCGGCGTGCGAAGCTATGAAAACCCAAGTCAATGATGGGTACCCCTAATACTAGAGGCCGGGTCCACACTTAATGAAAAGCATGGTACGCGTAAGCTACCCGTCAACAACTTCCTCTCTTGATCCACCTCAAGGGATGAGGAGATCACAACCGGATAAGTATCATTGCCCTTCAACAAGGCGTATTTAAGCGTGTCCGGGAGAGGCTTCAACGCTGGTTTAGGCGGCTGAACCAAAGACGGAAGAACCTTGGGCGAAGGGTTGCCCAGAGGCTCGAACATTGGGTCATAAAAGACCCCACAAACTTCCTCTACTGAATCCTCAACTTCTAACATATCTAACAGATTGACCACCTCTGGATAATCTAAACATGACCCCTCCTCGGCGGTAAGAGCTATCTCCAGAGGATCCTTATATAAAACTGTATCAATGTGCTCCTGAACGAGCGTGTCGATCAAACATAACTCATCGAACTCCTCATCAAAAGCACTAACGCTATAGACATCCACCTCCATCTTCTCCTTGCCAACAGATAACTGGACCTTGCCAGTTTTGCAATTCATGACAGCATTGGAGGTGGCTAAGAAAGGACGACCTAGAATGATGGGAGTCTTCTCTAAAACCTCAGGATTTAAGCAGGTGTCTAGGACAATAAAATCTGCAGGGAATTGGAACTCACCTACCTGAATCATTACATCTTCTACCACGCCCTTGGGCACCCTAACACTCCGGTCTGCCAACTGCAATGTGACAGGAGTAGCTCTCAGATCGCCTAGGCCTAGCCTCAAGTATGCGGAATAAGGGAGCAAATTAACACTCGCTCCCAAGTCTAATAACGCTTTATCAAAAGTCTGCCCTGCGATAGCTATAGGGATGGTGGGACACCCTGGATCCTTGCACTTTGCAGGAATCTCAGTCTCAATAATGGAGCTCACTACCTCGGTCAGAACCACATTGTTCTGACTCTTGCGCTTTGGTGTGCAGAGGTCCTTCAGAACCTTCGCACACTGGGGAAAAGACTCAATTGCTTCCATCAAAGTGATAGGGAATTGCACCCTCTTAAAAAGTTCAAGCATCTTATTGTTTATGCTCTGCTTAGGCTTCACCGCCAGCCTTTGTGGAAATGGAGCTAATGGCATTAACAATTCAAAAGGAATAAACCTTTTGGTTACAAATTTCAAGCCATCATCAAAACTTTAATTTCCAGCAGAGGAAATATGAAATATCCATTACTGATAAACAAAGTTTGATTTGCAGCAAAAACAAAATACTCAGTTTGAAAGTATAGTTACGAATCCTGATACGTACACAACGCACAGCCACAACGGAAGACCACAACGGCCCCAAAACGACGTCGTTTTGGGGCCTTCACATTAAAAAAAAAAAAAAAAAAACAACGCGCGATGAAATCTTCTGATTTCCCCCCCTTCTTGGTCCAGTCCTAACACAGAGAGAGAGAGAGAGGAGCCACGACGAACGGCGTCAATGGCGGCCAAGCTCGAACGCCACCACCCCCGGCTGCAACCCAGGCGATCGGCACCACCGCTGTCTCGACCACCGTCGAACACCACCACTGCCGTACTCGGGCATAATCTGAGAGTGCAAAATCTTTGTAATTTTCAATGACCTGCAATCAGTACTCAACCATTTGAAACCCAAATTTCTGTGGAAAAAGGAAACCTTGGTAGAAACAACGAGAGAGAGAGAGAGAGAGAGAGAGAGAGAGAGAGAGAGAGAGAGAGAGAGAGACCTTCGTTGTGTCTGGTTCGATCGCCGTCGATGATGGCAGTTCAAAGGTCGTGGGTCGCCGGTGGTGGTGGTCGATGATGGTGGTCGCCGCCCGTCTGCTTCTTCTTCGTCTCAAAGCTCTCTCTTCCTCTCTGTGAATGTTGGAAATGGGGTTGGGAGCCCCGATCTGGAGAAACGTTTTGTTTTTTTTTTTCTAAATGGTGAAGGGCCCAAAACGACGTCGTTTTGGGCCGTTGTGGCCATATGTTGTGGCCTTCCCGTTGTGTACCTATCATTTTTGTATAGTTACAGTAATCCAAATAAAAAGTACGGAAACATAATAGAGCTGTCTAGAGGTCTAGGTCAAGATTCTAGTACTCCATATATTATAGGAGTAGAATATATGTATCGTAGGGTCTTTTAAGTCAGTCTATTATATGTATGGTAGGGTCTTTGCGTCCTTTGAGTCAGTCTCTTATATGTATGGTAGGGTCTTTAGTACTTTTTGTCGTGAATCTAGGGTCTATTTTCTGGCAAAGTCTTAATATTTTTGTTGGGTTTGGGTTTCTTTTTTCCTTTTTGGGCTGTTTTCTCTGGGGGAGGAGTCGGGGTTTGTTTGTTTGGGTCAGGGGCTTGTTTTGATGGGTCTGGTCTTTCCTTGTATCTTTTGGGAGGTTATACTTTTTTCACATTCAAATCTCTGGTTTGCTGTCCATCTTTGAAGTATTTTGCTACTCTGAAAACTATATTATGTCCAAAAAATGTATTTGCTAGTTTGAGGATCTTCACTATTGCTGCTTGGTTACTTCTGTCGTGCATGTAGTTGTTCGACTTTCCTGTTCGGCTTTTCCAACTTCCCCGTCGAGCGGCTTTCCCCGATTGGAACGGAACCGCCGTTCGTTCCAATTGTTTCACGATTGTGCATGGTTGAGGTAGAGCTTGGTTATGCATTTTCCGTATACCCTTTCGTAGGACATTTATTGTCAAAAAGTTTTTATAACAATCCTTCGTGCATGCATATATATCACAGGTCTTTTTAAAATAACATCAAAGTATTTTCGTTGCATGCTCATTACATCACACTTGTTTTGTGTCAATCCGTCAATGGCTTTTTCTTCCAATTTTATTTTCTTTCAGTGGAGCATGGTTGGTTTAGTTATCAGTTGGTTATAGCGGTGGTAGTGGTTATAGTTCAGGGTCTTTGGTATTTCTGGGTTGATTGACAAATCTTTGTTTGTGAGGGGGTGTTTAAGGGCTACAACGGGTGGGACTGTTGGGTTATTCGGTTGGAGTAATGGGCTTAATGGTTTAGCTAATTGAGCATTGCATTAACTGTCTGGTTCATTCAGCTTTTTCGACGTTTGGGTTGCTTCATTGAATTGGCTTCTTGGGCGGCGATAGTTTTGGGATGTGAGTGTTTATTTAGTTGCAATTAGCTGCGAATAAGGTCAAGGAGATCACCACAAATGCAAAAGGGATTCTCCGCATCAGTTTTATTCCAATATCCACGGTTATGACTCTTTTCGGCAATTTCTCTACCAATTTTAGAGCTTTGTGGTTGGCCTAAGTCCATTTAGTTGCGGGCGGAGCTCTCGACCTTGACTATAGGTGCTATAGTCACTTGGTTTGTATCGGTCAGATCTTGTTTTCATATCAACGTCAAGCATGTGGTTTCTCGATAGTTGACAATTGGATGCACCCTTAAATTTCTCCGATTGTTTATCTGTCTTAGCTGTGTGTTGAAAGAATCGTCATCCGTGAATATACTATGACACAACAACTAATTGACACCATACATTATACATTGATCACGGACATCGGACATGTCTAAGCAATCTCTTGCCGATTGTATCCTTCATTTGTTTTGGTTCTGTCTTATGTTCTTCTCGTCTGTATTATGTCTTTTCTTCTGTTGTTGTTGTTTATATACGATGGTAGGTTGTAATTGCCTTATTATGCAATGAAATTTTCTCTCACAAAAAAAAAAAAAAAAAATCAATGACATACACTTTGGCAACCTTTGTTTAAAATTCACTAGCTTGAATCTTATAAGCTCAATCTTCATACCACACTAATTTCTGTTTGATGCAAGCCTCAAGCTGTTCACTTGCAAACTTATGACCACGGTGAGTGTGTTTTATAATTTGGGCCTAGTTTGCCAATTGATAAAATCTTGCTAAAATTAAGATTGGATAAAATCAACACTTGATTTTATCAATTAAAGAAGAAATTTGATAAAATCTCAGATTTTTGATAAAATCAAATTTGTTCCTCAATTGATAAAATCAACACTTGATTTTATCAATTCGCAAACTAGGCTTTGTACTCAATTCTCAAAAAAAAAAAAAAAAGACTTAAATTAATTGGCAAGCTAAGGGTCTGTTTGATAAAGATGAAAGCTGAAAACTGAAAATTAAGTACTGAAAACTGAATGCTGAGTTTATTAAGCTAATAAGCTGTTTGATCTGTACTGAATCTTAAGCACTGAAAAAAAGAAGTTGTTTGATCTGTACAAGGAGCTGAAGTATTAAATTCATATTTTTTTTTTACTTTACAATTCATGAAAAAAAAAATGGACGTTTATCCAAAATAAGAAATATATAGAATATTGGCAAGATGGTAGTATAGTGGCGGTGATGGTTGTGATGGTGGTATAGCGGTGGTAATGGTAGTGGTAGATATTGTGGAAAGGTGGCATCGTGGTTGTGGGGGAGTGATGGTGGGAGAGTAGTGGTGGTGTAGTGGCAACAATGGTAGTGGGAGTGGCGGAGTGGTGGTCATGATGGTGGCGGTAATTGTGGTAGGAGTGGCAGAGTAGTAGTGGGTGGTGTAGTGGTGGCAATGTGGGAGTAGTAGTGAAGGCCGTGTCAGTGGTGTGAGTGACAGAGTGGTGGTGGTGGTGTAGTAGCGATAGTGGTGGTGGGAGTGGCAGAGTGGTGGTGGAGTAATGGCGGCGGTTGTGGTGGGAGTGCTAGATGAATGGTGTGAGTGGCGGTGGTGGGGTGGTGGCGACAATGGTGATGAAAGTGGCGGAGTGGTGGTGGTATAGTGGCGGCAGTGGTGGTCAAAGTGACGGAGTGGTGGTCATGGTGTTGTGAGTGGTGGTGGTGGTTGTGGTGGAAGTGACGGAGAGGTGGTGGTGGTGGAGTGGCGATAGGAGTGGCGTAGTGGTGGCAGTGGAAGAGAGTTTGTGGTGATTTTAAATTCAGTAAAAATTAAGTAATGCAAAATGTGGTTATCAAACCTACTTAATTTCTTATTACTTAATTCATTCAGTTTTAAGTACTGAATCTGGGTTATCAATCAAGGTCTAAGTCATCTATTTCTTATTCCAAACCAAGCCCAACCCAATTACCTTTTCAATATGTCCTTTTTTTTTTTTTATCGGCGGCTTTTTCAATATGTCGCTATTGCCTAGGAAAGAAAACTTATTTACTTCACAAAGTACTGAGCTAACTTCTGTTATAGCTTTTCAAGAACCGTGCATGCCAGTGATGTGTACCTATCATTTTTGATATATATATTTGAGTTCATAGATAACTAATGGTAATTGTGGTGTAGACTTCTGTGACATTGGATCAATAGAAATCGGCGTTACTTCAACACCTTGAACAACATTCTTACCCTCTCCTTTGGGTTCAAGACTGCATATTGACTTAAGGCTGCGAAATGGAGCTTTTGTTGTAATTTATGATTTATAATTTCATAGTAAATATTTATTTGATTTTATTCTACATTTAATTTGCCGATTATATATTAATTTGGTGTGTTAAGTTCACCGGTTACATGTAGAGTCAACTGGCCATTGTCTCTATAAATGCTTTTACTCAATATAGACGTTGGGTATAGTTCATGTAACTGATGAAAAAATGATTCTCATTCAATTAGCTAGTAATGCCTATTATTCTTTTGTATTTATATGAAGATAGGAAGAGACAAAACTTATATAGCACTTTGAAAGTTTTTGCTACTGAGCATTGTACGTGTGGTTACAAAACAGAGAGAAAAACTATTGCTACAAAGTTTTTCCGGGTTTCTTTCATTTGAGCATACACTATATTTCTTTTGAGCATACGGGCAATATTCGGTTCGCGGTGAAAGTTTTAGCTGCACACAAAACTTTCCGGTGCAAGAGGGGGACGTATCTTCTCTTAGGAGAGCGCTACACGCGTGCCTCAATCCACAGGCCTTTCTATACCCTTAATCTCTTGATTATATTATTATCTTTGCTTATTATTTTTTGCATCTTCATTTGTTTCTACAGAAATTTCTGCGTTATTTTCTAACAGCTTTTTCACCCATCATCACTTGCCCAACAATCCTACCGAAGTTATTCAGGTAGGGTGGTTTTCTCCTGGAGAAGGAAAATTTAAACTCAATGTGGATGGTGCATGTTTGGAATAAAAATGGACTCTTTGATGCAGGGGGTTTATTATGTGACACTCAAGGAAATTGGGTCATTGGTTTCAAACGGCTTACAGGCGTTGTGGACAGTGTAGGAGTAGAACTGTGAGCTTTAAGAGATGGTCTTAGGCTATTAGCGGACAGAAATATAAAACTGGACTAGGTAGAGTTAAAACTGGACTATACCTGTATAACTTGGGGATTATTCATAATTTGGAGGATGTTATTGTTGAATTTTAAATGTTTTGTAAGTTTCAAAAACTTATGAATTTACTGAGTCTTAAAATTGTATTATTTTTCATTTAAGAAAATGATTGAATTTTGAATTGATTATAAAAATTGTAACTTCCATTTTAATTCCGTAACTGATCAATTCAAAATAAACCCATTAGCCGTTTGACTCATAATAAACATGACAGTTTTTATGTGGGTTAATTGCTAATAATTACATTCATTAGCCGTTGGAATCTTTGACCAAATGTTCTGTATATATACAAGCCTCTTGTCCTTAATTTTGTAGCACCGAAAACCACTTCTCAAACCCTTCTTCCTACTTAACAAAATTTCCAGCAGCGCCTCTATTTTTCCAGTCAAGTTTTCTTCCTAAAAATCATAGTGTTTAGTAGTTTAAATATATTTGGGCAACTCGGTTCGTGGCTTGGTTCTTATCCTCCCAGTGGACGTGAACATTGGAAGAGGGAGCTTGTGAGCATTTCGGGTTGAATCTTGGAGCCGCTACAATCCGTTATTACCTTCACGTAGGAGAGGACTAGTGGCTTTAAGACAGTGCAACACGCCTCCCGATTGTGTCACAGGCTAGCTTTTCTTTTACTTGATTCCTCAATATCTAGCTATTGTTTTATGCTCTTAATTTACATTACTCTGCCAGTAGTATAGCTCTATTTTATGCTCTTGATTACTAACAGAAACTTTATTTTTGTGCTAGTGTCTTAACAGTTATATGCATATTCTGTAATATTGATCATGAATCCTCGGACCATCTCCTTCTTCACTGCTATTTTGTGTGGGTATTATGGACAGAAGTGTTGTCATGGTGGGGCATTCAATGGTTGTGCCTCAAAATGTAAATGCCTTGTTCATTTGGTGGATGAATTGCAAAATCAAATCTAGTCACAAAATAATTTGGAATTGTATCCCTTTAGCAGTCATATGGTCTATTTGGAACATGAGAAACAAACATATTTTTGATAATGCTCCTTTGGATTGGGTGGAGGTTTTGGAGCTAATCAAACTCAGAGTAGCATTTTGGGTCAAAACTAAGTGGGGTCCTCATACATACTCAATCGATGATTTTATTCGTAACTTGGGGAGTATATTGGCTGCCATTTAAGTGTTAACTTTGGTGGTGGTCTTTGGTTTCAATATCTGATGCCACTGTGTTAAAGTCATCCACTTCATCACTCTCTGAACTGTACACTTCTTGCTGCATTTTGCTACGGGTTTGGATACTGCTGCATTTCATTCCGGGTTCGGATACTTCATCAATATTACTGCTACATTTTGTTCTGGGTTCGGATACTGCTGCTTTTCGCTCTGGGTTCTGATAATGCTGCATTTCATTCTGGGTTCTGGTGGTTCATACACTTCACTGCTGTTGTTATGTTGTCGGACACCAGATACATCAGTTGAGGGGATACTGGATTTACTACTGTAGTGACCTTGTATTTTTCTTTGGATTGGTTCTCTCTTTTGTTGACTCCTTGTCAACTTATTGTTCCTCTTGGGTTCTTGAAGGCAAATGATTGTCGTGTGGTCGGATGCCAACCTAATTGGGATGCTTCCACTCGTTGTGATGCTGTTATTTCTCGATCTCCTTTAATCTTTATAACCCGCTTTCAAAGATTAATAAAATTCTCTTTTTATTTTCCAAAAAAAAAAAACAGAAATATAACAAATGTTGATGTGGAAGTTGATGCTGCTAGTGCTACTGATTTTTTCTCGGGCTGTGATGATTCTTCTCACCCTTATAATCATATCATATGTGAATGCAGGACGCTAATGACTCGTGGGCACACTACAACAAATATGGGTTTTTATAGCATTATACAATAACGTTCTTTCAAGATTGCTATTATAGAGAAACAATTATAGCGTTCAGCATGAGAAAAGGACGGAGAGGCTCCCAAATAGAGAATGACAACGTTTCATTAATGTCAAATACAGCATTCCTTCAAAATACCCCTATTAAGCGCCAAATCTCCATCAAAAGTCCCGCACAAAAATTGCTGAAAATTCGAATCGATTTCAGGACTAGCGCCAGATCTCCTCATCACTTTGTAAAACTGAGCGTAGCTAGGCTTGTAAAACTAACGAGTGACCAGTAATTATCACTTGGTGCGTGATGGCTACTACTATCACCCAGTTCATATTGATCAATGCCTTGGCACAATCTCGATATTTGGATGTAAGAGACGAGTCTCTGTTTGACAACCCATCAATAGTTTTTTCTCAAGTTCTTTTTTCTTTCAAATAGAGTTCTGAGCTAGAAACAACTCCAACATGCGTTGAATCGTAAAGGAACGCACTGTTGATGTGATTAGAAGTTGTGGTTTTAAGTTCCACATACTCCCTTGGGTAGTGGAGTTTTCTTCATTCCTACTTGTCAAAAAAGAATATGTATATATTGTTGATGCCTTATAGTCTTCTTGAAATTTGATTTAATTCAAGATCGGTATTATTGCAGGCCTATGAGTTCAACAAAAGAGGCTTTCCTCATCTTGTCGTCGAAGACAAATTGGTTGATCTACGTCTGGGTGGAAATTTGTAGAAGTCTTTTCTTGACATTTCCTTTCATTTGTAACCAGACAAGTAAGCAAGTTTTGGAATTTTTAGTAGTAGTTTTTATGGCTTTTTAGTAGTCCTTCCATACGAAGGCAGTGTATTTTGATGTTGAATTTTAATGCAAATGATGGTGAATGAGTTGCAGTTGTGTTCTGAATTTTGGATTTATCTGGTGATCTCATAGTGGTGGTGTCTGATCAAAAAGGAAAAATGGTGGTTGTGCGCTATCAAAAGTGTTTCTACCAATGAATAACTTTATAAGATACAGTGTACAAGATAGCGTTTAGTGAACCTTGTCTTTGAAAATCAACTTATAACAAGCATAAAACGTTATTGTTGGAATTCAGATTATAGCGTTTTACAAATGCTATTGTTAAAATTTAGATTATAGCGTTTCACAAATGCTATTGTAAAAACATATGCATAGCATGCTTAAAACGCTATAATTGATGAAAAAATCATAGAGTCCAGGAAATGATATCGTTGGTATCGACTTTTTATAACAGGGGATATGAAAGACGCTATGTATTAGTTTCTATAGCGTTTTCTGTATGCTATAAAACGTGATTTTTGTTGTAGTGGATCATGTGCAACAGGTTAGTTTGGTTCGGCGAGGAGCAAACAAAAGTGTACATATGCTGGCGAAGATGGTCAACCATTATTTTAGCAACTGGGTTGCTAAAATCATTTGAAAAAACTCAGCGAACTAGAAGATGATCACGCTATAGGGGTCAAGTACATAGAACTATTCGTATTTAGTTATTTTATAATATCTCCTATTTAAAATTTGTAGTGCAAAGTACATACAGACCAACTGTCTTGTTTTTATTTGGGTTTGGGTGCATGACATGATTCTCATAAGTAATTTGTTGGGATGCTTGTTGTGTAACTTCCTATTTAAAAATTATTAAATTCGTCTTTAATTGTTGTTTAAAAAAAAATACACAAGTTATATGGAGAGAATATAGAAAAGATATGATACAACACAGCGTGCAGGATGTGGTGGGCTTTTCTGAGACAAAGATGGTGAATGGGTCATGGGTTTCTACGGGAAACTCATTTGGGAGACAAGCCTGGCAGCAGAGCTATGGGTCATTTACAGAGGCCTAACAATCATTCTGGAGAAAAACATACAAATTGTGACTATTGAATCTGACTCTCTGATGGCTATTAACTTAATCAATGAGGTCTTTGATGGATGTCACCCACAATGCAATATGATTTTTGAAACCAAAGCCTTGATGACCCGAACAGGAGCCTCCCTCTCTCACGTTTCTCGCAGTGCCAATGAGTGTGCTGATCACCTTGCTAGGCTGGGGGCTGAACACAATGAACATTTGGTGGTTTTGGACACAATGCCTCTCTCCATCAGGGAGTTTTGGAATAGGGACCGCCTCGGTGTTAAGCATATTTAGATTAGTTCTTATGTTGGTTTGTAACCTAACTCTACTCCCTATGGAGAGCTACTCTTTGCGCTAAGTTTATCTAAGTTTCCGAATTACCAAAAAAAAAAAGAATATAGAAAAGTATAACAGCCCCAAAACAGTATCAAGGGCAGGATCTCCAGCAGATAGTAAGTACATAGATGCATAAATTATAACATACATATATAAATTGTACAGTACTGATTCTTAAACTAAGGACCCACTGAATATGGGATGAAACCTAATCAATATAAAGGACCTGTTTCAAACCTAACAGACAGGGGTGCCCTTAACCAGATATCACTTCCCCTTCGTGGTCATCCAGCTCTCTATTGGATTAAAGAATTCAAAAATTAAAAACTAACATTATTGATGCCATGTGAGGCACTAATTTAGACATTTAGTCCAAACTATATCCACTTGCAATAGATTGTCGTACTCTTTATTACTAATAATTTGATTAATCAAATGAGATTTTATCATCAGAGAATCCTCATTTAGGAATCTTTGATACTATTGGTACAATAAGAAGATTTGAAGCTGGGGAGCTTAACAAGAAAAAGGAAGGAATCAAGAAAGCATCAATTTGATCCGTGTTGATCTTATTGGATTAGAAGTCAAATAATTAAATAGGTTGCACAATCCTTATTGCCAAATAACTTATAAGCATGCTACACAGGTGTAATTGTAATGTACATTCAACATTTGGTGCATAAAGTGCCCCAAATATATGATCTCTCTGTCCCTTTTTTATTATTGATTATTCTATTTTAGGTTGTCCATTTTTCTTTTTCTATTTTGAAAAGGCAAAATATTTATTAATATGAACTCGACAATGGGTGGATCGAGTGGGGAAAGCGGTGAGATCTCTAGAATGACATGACATACCATGAATCTAGAGATCAACCCAAACAAAAGAAGAAAATCCAACAAGCAATTTGAAGAAAACAAGAGATAAGTCAAAATCTCAACAAATGTGTGTATTTTGAAAAGTGTGTATTTAGGCCATCCCTTAATAAGTGTGTATTTTGAAAAATTAGTGATAGGTAAAAGTATGTACAATCATTGTTTTGCCGTTTTGAAAAGATAATGGAAAAAGAGTTAATGGGTAAAAGTAGAGGATAATTTTAGGAAGTTGAGATAAAAATTGATGTGAAATGTGTAAAATAGAGATAAAAATTGATGTGAAAGAAATAATGATGTTTCCTTTTAATAAGTTTGGATTTACTAAGAAACACATTTAAAAAAGGACGAAGGGAGTAGCATTCAGAATCAATAATGTTTAGCGATAATTCCTTTTGCACCGACAGTGGTGCACCGACCACGTACCGGCGGCGTCGGGGTGGGTCCCAACCGATCGATCCGAGCCGTTCATCCTTCTCAAAATCAAATTCCGAGTGGGCTACGTGGGAATCGAGGCAATCGGACGGCTGTATGAGCTCGATCCAAAATCACCCCTTTTCATTAAAAAATTTTGAATGAAATGGGAGTGATTTTGGATCGAGCTCATACAGCCGTCTGATTGCCTCGATTCCCGCATTGACCCACTCAGAATTTGATTTTGAGAAGGATGAACGGCTCGGATCGATCGGTTGGGACCCACAACGGCTTCCCAACGCCTTCAATACGTGATCGGTGCTCCACCGTCGGTGCAGGTAGAAGGGTTCAATGTTTAGGGACACATCTTGAGCACAAGCTGTTTGCATTTTTGTTCGGTTGGTTTCCAAGCCCCAGTTTCTACTTTTTTTTTTCCGCGGGGCCTCCAAATGGCAGGCTTTATTTTCTCTCTCTTCTACATTTGTAGATATATTATTGTAGTACATATCTTGTACGAGATGGGTCTATGGGATCCACTTTAAAGACCCACACAAATGATCCGTGCCGTTCAGTAATTTTTTAAATAATCTTTTGAGTCAGTCCTAAAAAGTCAGCTCATTCGAAAAATTGTAAGTGGTTGATCCGCCTTCTAATTATTCATTCACAATTTAGGATCATGAATTTTGACAGAAGTTTGAAAGAAAGTTAAACAACTTGATCAAGTATTTAAAGTTATACAATTGACTTAATTTTTTTCTGGATGACTCAAACAATAATTTTATAACTAATTGACGGTTTAGATCATTTGTACGGGTCTTTGAAGTGAACCCTATAGACCCATCTTGCACAAGTATTGCACTAGAGTATATCTACAAATGTTGAAGAGAGAGAAAATGCTTCTGCCATTTGGAGGCCCCACGGGGAAAAAAAAAAGAAGTGGAAACTGGGGCTCGGAAACCAAATCGATCTTGGCATAAAGTTTTCCTTGAAGAATAGCCAGATTGCGACCATGTTCCAATTATAAAAAAAAAAAAAAAAAGAGATTAACCAGAATGTTTTCGTGTTAATTGTGTCATAGAACAATCCAATCAAAATATCATGTTGAAGTTTAAAGTCATCACTCCAATCGACCATATATCTTAGAGTTCCTGTTCTACCCCTAATGACATTATGTGCCCGGACTCGACCGTTATACATGAATCTTTTTAATGAGACCTATCTTGGATAGATTGTTGAGTTTGCACACGTTTATGAAAATTTTTGAGCAGATTTTAGAATTTTTGAGCTAGGTTAAGTGGTTCCCACTGCGCTTTTCGAACAAATGAACGGCCTTGAACAACTTGGTTTCAACAGTTCATGTGCAAACCAATTCCAACACACTTTCCTGCGGACTCAGATAATCAATATTGAGTGTTACCCTAAAGGGAACCTAGAGAGGAGGTTTTTTTTTTTTGCACGGCAAAAAAGATTTTATTAATCAAATATCCAAGATACAAGATTAAACGGAGCAAGAGAAAAGCAACAAAGCCTCTCGAGACCCAAAAGATTGGAAGGCTGACAAGAAGACAACCAAACAATCAAATGGAAAAACACCAAACTAAAACAAACCTCAACTCCTAAACACCAAATTGAAACAGACCCCCTTAAACACCAGACTGAAATACACCCAAGCAAAGCTGACAATTAGCTCTCCTTATGCCTTTGCTCTTCCATTTCGGCTATTTTACTGATAACTTCCTCCTCATCCCCATCATAACCAATACCATGGGCCTTGTTCATTGCCCAAATGGCCCGAGCTTCATCATAAAGAATTTTGTTTCTATTTGAGATATCATTCTCTGAGACAGAAGCAGACAGAGCGGCAGCAGCTACGGCTGATCTAAAAACCACACATTTTTGTTTGTTTCTCCCACCCTTATAATTAACTGGAAGAACCTTAGAGAAACCCAGAATCTCATCAATCGTTTTCCTCTTCTTCTTGTTCTTCATCTTCATCCCTTTGAAACCTTTTGTAGCTGCCTTGACCGGAGAGAGACGGTTGGCAACGTGATGATCTAGGGGGATACAATCATCTTCAACATCTGGATCCCATTCATCAACCTCCCCTAGAGCCCTATCAGGACCAAGAATCACTTTATCAACATTCGAAATGAAATCACCATCTTCCAAGGCCAAGGTGCAATTCCCTGTTGGGAAAGCAGTTATAATAACCTCCTCCACTTGATGATTCTAGCTAATAGAGTCTGCACCAGAAATAATATCATTGGGTTTCTCCATCACTGGAGTGTGCCCAACAGCATTAATAAAGTTGTCCCCTGGCCCATCTTCAGAGAGGAGGTTATAGGGTTTGCTAAAATAACGCCCAACTAAAAATTTACTAATTACTAAGCGATTATATAAAGCAAAAGGCAAGATTAACCAACTAATATAAGAATTTGAATCCGTGAAGTAAAGAGAAGGGAATGTATAGTAGTTCGGCAAAGCTTAGCCTAGTCCACTTCTCAAGCTTCGATTTAAATTTTCACTGTTCTTCAAATGTGAATTGCACACTAGCTTTTTTGGGTACAACAACTGAGTTCTTGAATTTATTATTGGGTGATAAATTCATAAATTTAATCACTATCATCGACAAATAGATTAAATGAAGGGCTGATTTTAGCTCCCCTTTTTTGAAACGGAGCGTGTTAGGGGTACAGAAATAAGTGTATAGATTTTCCACAGATTTGTTCGGGGACCCACTTTTGGGTCCCACACAGCAAATCCAAACCGTTGATTCATCTCAGAATAATTTTCGTGGGGCTTCGCGAGAAATCACCTCGATCCGACGTGCGCAAGTGGTTGATCCAAAACTCACCCATTTCAACCCACTTTTGGGTCCCACACAGCAAATCCGAACCGTTGATTCATCTCAGAATAATTTTTGTGGGGCTTCGCGAGAAATCACCTCGATCCGACGTGCGCAAGTGGTTGATCCAAAACTCACCCATTTCAACCCACTTTTGGGTCCCACACAGCAAATCCGATCCGTTGATTCATCTCAGAATAATTTTCGTGGGGTTTCGCGAGAAATCACCTCGATCCGACGTGCACAAGTGGTTGATCCAAAACTCACCCATTTCATTCAAAAGCAAGTGGTTGATCCAAAACTCACCCATTTCATTCAAAACGACCACTTGCGCACGTCGGATCGAGGTGATTTCTCGCGAGGCCCCACGGAAAATTCTTCTGCGTTGAATCAACGGTTCTGATTTGCCGTGCGGGACCCAAAAGTGGGTCCCCAAACAGATCTGTGCAAAATCTGTACACCAAGGGTCTGTACCCTTAGGTTTTCCATTTTGAAACCTAATGGGGAAAAATAACTAGATTTAAATCTATTGGGAAAACAACATGATTTAATCACCCCCCTATAAAACAGCAACTTAAATGAGATTTTCTTTTTAATCCATTCAAGAACTCGGCCTAAATGTGAAAGTGGAAAAGTTGAAGGTTGAGGAACTTCATATGGGAGCTCTTGGATTTGTATGCTTGAGTAATTTGATTGCTCTTGAATGTGTAATGGATAGCCAATTGGATGCTTCAACGCTTTTATAGATGAAACTGAATATATTAGTCGTTGGTGGTACTTCTGCACGCCATTAAATGCAAAATATAGCTAATTTAGAAATGACGGTTGCTGCAAGAAACATGGACTAGGAGTCCCATCGGTTGACCGGCGACTGATAACCGGCGACCGGCCACCATGACTAGCTCTCAGATCTTGTGTCTGGTAATTAGTGAGAAGCAGCTTGTCAACCGGTCTATCATCTGATTAAAACTAAAACGTATGTATTGATTCCGTTGAAGCGCGCCTTGATTCCGAAGCATTTCATACATAATTACAATAGTTAATATCTCATAAACATTATCCATAAACTATACATGTAAAATCTCATAACTTGGAATTAGTCAGGGGTTAAAAAACCTTCTTGTGACGTGATAATACCAAAATACAACTCATCATCAAAATCACAGTATTGTAGTACACATACAATTTCTAACACGCTTGCAAATCATTCTTCTCCATATAGGCATCATAATTGATTTCGTGAGAACATTCGTTTGATGGAGACCATGTGCTCATACTTCGAACATTCCTTTGATTTTGTTTCGTTTTCTGGAGATGGGTTCAATGTTCATTGGTAGATAAGAAACCATATTTGCCTTTCTCTTCTAAATTAATAAACCAGCCAAGGCAAGCTGCAGCTCAAAAATTGATGGGATCTTTTCCATCTTGGAAACATTCCATACTCTTGACTGTGCGGTGCATAACAAATTGCGAAGAGGCCCGGTACAGTCCGGGAAAAGAAAACATGAAAATGCATCCGACGGATACACCCATCGGATGCATTTTCATGTTTTGTTTTTGGACGTACGAAACACTTTCCCAATTGCTAGCTTTGAGGAATGACTTTGAATTGAACTCACCCCTAAAGCACACAGCATGAATCCGTTCACACCCAAAGAGCCACCATTTCTGGAAATTTCTGACTAACGTGGAAAGTGTTGAAGACAGCATGTATCGTGTGGCGCAAATTGTCCTTCGTAGCAAGAAAGTTTTCACAAGCTTTCCCCCCTGAAGGATTAACCATAAAGGGACTTTGAGGTTCCTAATGATTTTCGAGACTTACTTGGGGAGGGAGATAACGGAAGAATGAGGCCTTGGGCCACCCTGTTACGTATGATTTTGGTCCATTGTGGGTGTTAAAAATTTTACTATTCAAATTACTTCTCTTTTTTTTTTGCGATCGGCAGCAAAATTTTATTAAAACTTGAAAAGGGTACGTCGAGAAGAGCCAAGCAAGGATATGGCAACTATTCACGACAGTAACCTCCCAGAAACATGGGTATCGTAACAAGTACCCAAAAAATAAGTAACAAGTACCAAACACATACATAACAGGGTGTACGATACCAGCCCTTTTCCAAAAGATTCTCCTAACTCAAATCAGGATCAACTAATTATCATTTCATAAACCAGCTTAGCCAACATACCCAAAAAAAAAAAAAAAAACCGTCTACAATAACAAATATTAATTCATCACTGACTTTAAGCAGGATAGTCAATTTACAAATGAAGAACGGGAAAGGCTACAATACACCGCCCCTATTTGGGCGTATTAATTGCACCCCTAAAAATGTTGCGAATTGATTACCTCTTATGAATAAAAAGTTATGATTTTTATAAAACAGTTATGAAACAAAAAAAAAAATGTAATGAATCATAGAGAAATGTTATGAATCATATTGCTGAAAAGTTACGAAACAATAAAAAATAAAAAAAAAACATGACAATGCAACATATCCCAAAAAAAAAAAAAAAAAAAAGCGTCTACAATAACAACGCAATAACAAATATTGAGTGGTTTCAGTTGTGTAGAGAGTGTTGGGTTTGGGGGTGTGTTTTTTCAGGGTTTGGTTTGTGTCGGAGTTGGTTCTTGTATGGTTTGGAGGGTGGGATCAGTCCTCTGGTCATGGTTATACCTATGGTCTTGGTTTTCTATTTTGTTTTGTTGTTGACTTCTTGTGACCTTCTATCTTTTGTTCACATCTATAGCTGTTGCTGTATTATCTGCTTCTTCTGATGGCATCAATAGAATTCATCTTAATGCAATTCAGGTTGCTCGGTCTATTAGCAAGATCTTAGATACATACTTTTTGGGGGACGATGAGGAGATCGTTAGCAGTTTTTCTGTTGCAAGCTAATTCTATCGATAGTGGTGTTGGCTTTGGGCGCTTTGGTTGGGTTTTGTTGGGGAGTTGGTTTAAGTTTGTGCGTGTTTTCTTGTTGGGGGTTTTGGTTGGCTCCTTGCCAGCATCAGGTTTTTTTTTTTCCCCTTTGGTTCTTAGCAGCAGGTATCTTTTGGTGTGAATGGTGCATTCTTTGTGGGTGTGCCCCTTCTCCATCTTGATGCATTGTGTAACGACCCGGATTTTCGCACTATTTTATTTTATTTTCTTTTCTTTTTAGAGTAATTTTCCTAATAAAACTCTAGTAATGGTTAATTTAATTTTGTGATTTACTAGTTGTAATCTAGACTAGATGTTATACATGCATGTATTATGTTCATATATACATATATCTACAAATTTTCTTCTTGACCGAATACTAATTCCATTACCATACTACTTCCTAACTAAACCCACTTTCCATTACCATTAGTCACCTCCCACATCAGTACCCCATCACCTCCATGTTTAACCAATTTTGTCTTCTCTTTTTCTCTAGCCAATAGGAAGCTAACAACTCTCTTAAACACTTTTCTTTAATCTCCATACCAAAGCCTTCCTCACACACCCTATTATCCATGGGATTTTGATTTAACTAATGAGCCTCTATCCTCATCCTTTCATTTGTGTTCTACGTGGATGCTCCCAAGGCCAACCATTCCCACCAACCCCTTTTCTCATTCAAGGCAGCCCATTCCCTTTTTGCTCCTGGCAGTTTCGGCAGAGAGAGAGAGAGAGAAGGGCAAGTGAAACCTCAACCCCCACAATCATATCTCATCTTCTGCTTTATCTCTTCCATCACCACCATTTACATCATCTCCATACTGCTTCAAACACCTAGTGCCTGGGATTCCAACCCCAAAAAAATCGACTCCATTCCAATCCTAGAAGCTGCTGCATTTCAGCTCCTTTAGAACACCCAAATCAGCTGCAACTCGACCTCGTTTCTGTCCCTGAAGCAGTTCCGAAAGCTGCTGTACTTCATCTCCATTGCAGCCCAAAAACCAGCCCCTGAAACAACTCCGTTTCAATCCAAAAACAGCCCCAAATGTGTCTCCGGCGGAGCTCCATTGTCGTACGATTGATCCAACGACCCAACTCCATTTTTACTTCGTTACACGCTAGAACTACGGATCGAGGTAGTTAAAATTCTGTCTCCCTAAATATATTTGTGTGTATGTGATCTATTAATGTAGGGTTGAATATGTGTGTGTTTAGTGGAATAGATGGCATGAACAAAATACAAATGATTGGAACTGAACCTTGAAAGAAAAAGAAGAAGAGAATACAATGCATTATTCGATGTGTTCCATTAGTACGTGATATGCCGTTAGACAATTTGGACAAAGTACCCACTTAGTAACTTGTATGCTTTAACGAAAACTCATTTTTACTACTGTTCCCTTTGGTTTATAATATTGGGAGTTCACAATGAAGTCAATTGAATGATTTGCATTTGGTTAACCTATTAAAATGATGTGATGTTATGCAAATTAAGAGGTAAACATGACATGTGCAAGTATTTCTCTAAGATAATAGGTATTAAGTAAGTACTATGGTTAAGTGATGGCTTGTGAAAGAAATGTGAATCTGGTTATCAATCCTTGTGAAGCCTAAATAGTTTTCTTTTAGTCATCAGATCCTATTCGTAGTGGACATTTATTTTTCTAAGAACCTAGATGAACTCAAATGGTTGGTTTGCAAAATTGGAGAATCTTGTGGTCGAGATTATGTTTAAATGGGATAACGAAAGGAATGACAGGTGTTGTTTTGGGGAGCCCTATCAGGACCTTGGGGGTAGCCTAGCAGGACCTCTTGTTGTTGAGGGTAGCCTGAAGGACCCAATTGTTTAGGGGCAGCCTAGCAGGACCTCGGGGACGGCCTAGCAGGACCTCGTATTGTTGAGGGTAGCCTGACAGGACCTCGAGGGCAGCCTGAAGGACCCGATGATTATGTGACAGTAATGGTTGGCTTTGAAGGATATAACAAAGGGTCTCGATGGTGAAAACCTAGAGTGTATGTTACAGAGATCAAAAGTTAGCAATTTTGAATGTGATCAATCTTTTCCTTTTAATTCTTCCTTATTTAAATTGACATGTATATTTGCTATCTGTACGTTATGGGTTTCGGGTAGGATTTTTCTACTGAGCGTTTTATGCTCACGGTACTACGTGCCCTGGTATTCCCATGCCAAGTTTAGAAGATGGAACTGAAGCTGAAGGTGGACGTTGGCCGGAAGAAGGATTCCTCGAGTTCTTTTTCATAGTTGCTCTGTATCTTTTGAAAATGTTAAATTTAAGGTTGTAATCTTATTTCTAAACCTAATCTGTTTTAGCCGAACTAAGCTTCCGCTGTTATTGTCTTTTATTTAAGGAAATTATTTTGGAAATTATTTTAATAACGTGCTCGAAATTCGGGGCGTTACACATTGTGCCCTTGTTGCTTGGATCCGTTTAATCTTTGTAATTCGTTTTCAAAGGTTAATAAATTTTTTGCTCTTCAAAAAAAATCTTTCGTTGACTCGCGCGAGGTTTGGGTGTCAACCTCATTCGTTGGAATGTTCTCCTCACGTTGTGATACCGTCTTGCTCTTTTCCCTTTAATCATTGTAACATTTTTTTCGATTAATAAATTCTTCTTTTTCGCCGTTAACTTCAAAAAAGAAAAACATATATATGTAGGATCAGTAGTATTATACGTATGGACTCCACAAAAATGTGTGGTACAAAAGGCCCAAAACCACTGAATAATCAATACTTAAATCCTACTTTTTTTTGGGTAAATTAAATCCTACTTTTCATTAATAATGCTGGCCAATTTTTCTTCCAGCATGGATAGATCAACGCATGTCGGATCACTGACCTGCAAGGATACATATCATAGTAACATTTAAGTATGTGATACAGGCATGTATATCCAAACTAAAGACATCAAAGTGTTTTAATGCCATCTATGTGGAAAGATTTTTGTACCCATGCACCCTCATATGAGTGAATCACAGTGCAAACTCCTTATAAGTGGGTATTTTTGCATCCCACTTTTTTTTTTTTTTTTTTAACACAAACGCAGATATATCACTTCTACTGTTCTACATATCCATCGTGCGTAGGGCTGACCTGTGTTGAACTATAATAGCGACTTATTTTTGGAAAAATACGTATTAATTGTGAATACTAATAGGTGAAAGAATTTGTTAAAAAGAAAAAGCTATGATAAATTCAGTATCGCCGAAGCGGGACGCCGGCATCTTCCAATACCGAACAATTACTGGTTTAGGCGTTTAGCCAAGCACACATGTTAACTCCAAGACACCCTAAGCACAGAAAACACAAAACCCTAATTTAGAGTTTAAAATTAATTCAGTTTTCAGTGACAAATACCTCAGATTTAATCACGTGAAGCAACTTCTTGTTTATCCGAGTAGAAACACAGCTAACCACATCAAGTCCTTCTTCAACCAGAATTTCAAGAACTCTTGATAAGGGGAACCCTTCGTCTTCAGACCCACTATTGATCGAAATCTCCACCCCACCCCAACACAAGCTCAACATAAACGTACCGGAAAAACAATTTTCTGAGCTTCCGCTTGCCTCGCTATTATCAGCAATTGAACTCGAAATATCCTTTAGCTTATCTCTCTTGATACTCAGTTCCTTGATATCCTTTTTCAATTGCTTGATGTAATTCACAGACTCGTTCATGTGATCGCATAACGATCGCTTTCCCTGCAGATAGCCAAAATAATTAAATATCATCAGAAATTTAAGGGGGTTTTCTTTTCTTCTTTTTTTCTGAGATGATCAAATTTCCATCATCCCAATACAGTTCTGGTGGGAAGTAACAAATTAAATTTCTTTGAGAAATCCAAAAGCCACTAGAATAAATAAACGATTTTTCGTGACAGAAGATCCGATGGGAGAGGCGCGAATTTTGTCAAAGAAACTCGTTTCTGAGTCTATTATCTAAACTCTAAAGAAAGAGAAAGATCAAACAGGTTTTTGCTTACCTTGACATATTCAACAGGGAGTAAAGACCTCAAGGATTCATAAAGCTTAGCCATTTCCTGCCTCCTTTGCCTCTCCACGTCTCTATGCGCCATCATTCTCTGCTCATAGTTCTCATTTTTACTTGTAACAGTAGTCGTACAACTCCCATACCTAACTGGTTGATTAGTGCATAATTTCTTTCTCTTTCTTTTTCCTGGTGGAGGAGCAGTACTAACTAGACCAGTGGTTTCCAGAGAAGCATGGGAAGATATCAGATCTTGTTCGGTTGAGGAGATCTGGAACACCAGCTCATCGCCTTGTTGTAAAGTGAACATCTTCAATAGAAAAATTCGATCAAACCTTCTTCTTCTTCAGATTAATGAAAAGGGTTTCTTGATAATTATTGAATGGATTAATGGAGGGTAGGGTAGTTGTGATAATGGTAAAGAAAGAGATACGGCTGTTAGGGTTTGAGATCTTTCATTTTCTCTCAGATCAGATGCCAATTGCCAAGCAAGATTCCCTGATATCCCTCCCTTATAAAATCATCAATGTGATGATATTTCAACAAGTGACTCACCAGGCCTTTTTTTCTTTTTTCTTTTTTCTTTTTTCTTTTTTTCTTTTGTAGTATTTTTATTTTTTTATTTTTTTTTGTGGGTACTACTGTAGTTATGAGCTGTATTATTGTCACCCCACTCATCTATTATATTCACACTTTGGTGGACCATCATGCTGCTGGAATGGTCTTTATGTGTTGGTCTAATTCTTGAAGGGAAAGTGATCTGCAAACATAATGACTATATATAATTCCAAGTGTTTTGATTTGAGCTCTAAAAGATTTTTTTTTTTTTTCATTCGTCATTCCTGAATCCTAATCTATTACATGGGAGGAGGGAATGTGACTCGATCCCAAGATGCAGTGTGCGGCATCCATGAGCTCTACTGCCTGAGCTAGCTATCTCTTGCAACTCTAAAAGAATTGAGATGGTGCAAAATCGCTATATCTTAGTGAGAGTTCATTTAAGAAATTCGAATGCCAGAGAGAATGATAGACAATCGGAGTTACAGCTTGATCTAATAACTTGTGCAATGCTGTTATGGGTGCAATTCTCATAGAGAAAAAGTTGAGACCTTCTATATGTGTAGTGTAGGCATTAAAGTCATATAAATTAGTCTAATATGGAATCAAAAGAATATCAGACAATAACATAAAAATAGTTATAAAAAAATATGTGATGAGACTGAAGTTTGTAACATCCAATGTTGGAAGTCAAAAAAAAAAAAAGTACCGAATACCGTTCAGAAAAAAAAAACAAAAACAAAAACAAACAAACAAAAAACAAGTGTAACGAATTTATATCAAACATAATGAATTTATGTAACAAAAAAAAAAAAAATGAATTCAAAACGAGTATCATAAATTTATATCCAAATGTTATGAATTGCATTCTATGAATTTATATGTAAAATGTTATGAATTTAAGACAATTCAAGAGTGTGTTACGATGGCTTTACTGAACGGAAGATGCTTTCCCAGTTTCCCTTATGAAAAAAAAAAAAGGGTGCATACCGAACACATACACATGTACCATAACACAAGAACACTTGAAAGTTCAAACATTTTCTAGAAGCCCTTTTGAATCTTCACACTCAAAGACCGATAACATGAGCTCAAATCTTCTAAATCCCACTGTTATCTGCATTTTCTATTGGTGTATCATTTCATCAACTTCTGCGCATCTAAATTAATTTTGGGATCAATTCCACCGCTCACTTGCGGCGAACCCAATCGAAAGCAGAACAAAACTCTATATGTTTGTGTAAATTAACTAACTTAAACAAAATAAAGGATCAGTGAAACAGACTGGCCAAAGTTAACCCCAAGGAGTTGGTAAAATGATCTTGTTTCAGGTTAGGGGTTTGTTCACACCTAAGGTCTCAAGTTCGATTTCACTTGCCAGCAAACTCTTGAGGCCACTGGGTTTATACTCGGTCATTACCTCCAAGGCCCCGAAATTAGTCAAGAAGCGCCCAAGCTAGCCTAGACATCAGGTTATAAAAAAAAAAAAAAAAAGAGTGGCCAAAGTTCGTTCATTTACTCTTTTTCATTTTGTATGTGTGAACGGGTTTCAACTATTCATTTAACGGCGAATTTTACTTTTCTAAGTATAAGTCACATTAACATATTGAGCTCCCAAATACCTGTAACACAAAATTCAAGCATCATACTCCAAGTAACAATATAAATGGACTTAACAAGGATAATTAGGAGGCGCTAATGTGAACATTTAGGCGCCTATCAGTTATCTTTCGATTGGTGTATCATTTCATCAACTTTTGCGCATCTAAACTAACTTTGGGGATCAATTTCACCGCTCACTTGCGGAAAATCCAATCAAAGCCAGAACAAAACTCTATATGTTTGTGTAAATTAACTAACTTAAACAAAATAAAGGATCGGTGAAACAAAGAGTGGCCAAAGTTAAACTCAAGAGTTTGGCAAAATGGTCTTGCCTTGGGACTTAGGGATTTGCTCACACATAAGGTCTCAGGTTCAATTCCACTTGCCAGCAAACTCTTGGGACTACTGGGTTTATGCCCGATCGTTACCTCCAAGACCCTAAAATTAGTCAAGATGTGCGCAAGCTAGCCCAGACATCCGGTTATAAAAATAAAAAAAAGAAAAAGAAAAAAGAGTGGCCAAAGTTCGTTCATTTACTCTTTTTCATTTTGTATGTGTGAACCGGTTTCTACTGTTCACTTAACGGCGAATTTTACTTTTCTAAGTATAAGTCACATTAGTTCAATGCGGAGCACGTTTGTTAATTAATAAAAAGGAAAGAGACTCGACTAATCACTAATCAAAATGTGTTAATTGCGTATCTCAATAATTGAGATTAGTCATGAAAGAAACACGCTAGCACATTGAGAATGACACCTAATAAATTTTTAATTGCACTAATGTCTCTCTTCTCGAGCTATCCTACGGTTCCCAGCTAATTAAGTGAGCAGCTGATTGCCTTCCTTAAATATGCTCTAATCCCTTTGGGATTTTTGTTTTAACTTTTTAATGGGCAATTAACTACCGTCATAATGATGGTTTCGTGATACTCCGTATAATGCTAATATCATCGTTATACAGTCAATAATACGGATTTGGCTGCTTGCTTCGCATTGAAAATGAAGTCCATCCTGAGCCGTTTATGACCAGCAGATGTGATTTGAAACGTTTACAATTTGAAGGTCTCACTGAGTGGAATGGGAAATGAAATTGGTCGAACATTATTTTGATCAAACGAGTACTTAAGGAAATTTTCGGTCCTAAACTATATCCATTTTGTTAATTACTTACTTTATATCATTCCATTTTGGTCTAGGGTTTTCTTCCCGCATTCTTATTTTCCCTTCTAATTTTAACATTTGATTCAAGTTCAATTTTTTCATTTTTAGCATATTTTATAATTGCTCTATATAAGCTTGATTGGCGGACATTTTTTCTTTCCTTGTTTTATAATTTTCTACTAAATTTTTGCCTTCGGGTAAGTAGTTATTTTCTAGTACGTTAGTTTTTTCTTTCAAAAACAGGACAGTAATTCTTATGGCTATTAACTTGATTGAGTATCGAATAATACAAATAAAAAAAACAAACATCAAGTTTTTTCAATTTTTATTATGTGCTTCTGAGTATTTTTATTGCGTTAATTTTCTTTTTCAATGGGCAATATCATTTTTCTCTATTTATAGCATTCTTCATGCATGCACCAAAAGAAAAGACAATAGTAAGTCTCCAAAGGCATGCATTGAATGCATGCACTAATCACAGTTTTGTTAAGAAAGTGTGCAAAATGATTCAGAAACCATGATGATGTCTCATCAAATCAAGAATAGCATTTCCTTAGGTGTCAATAATCCAAGATGCTAAAGCCAGTAAAATGGCACAGTCTATACAACATGGAATTTTTGAGAAGTTTCCATTGGAAAATATTGTAAGTTGATGCAACACGTTGTCCACATGCAATCGAGATGGCTGCAAATTATTAAATAAGATTTCCACATTCTCCATGATTAAAAATCACAAGATAATCTAGGGCCCAAGAAACTTTGAAAATCAATACAGTGAAACCCACCCTTTGAATCCTATTCAAAAAACTGCAAAAGAATGACTGTACGTGAAAGTTTCATAGGCCAAATTCTCTTTTTGTTGGTAATTTTCATGACAAAATACAAATTTACATGTATTCTCAAAGACGGAACCAGTAAAGAGCTATGGGGGGCCAAGGCACCCGCGTTGTTTTGGGATTTTTTTTAATAAATTTTGTTATGAAATACTTTAAGTTTACATGACCAATTGGGAAGTACTTTTAGGAATTGGAAAGTTCAAACAACATTTTAAAAAATGGAGCTTAATCATTTTGAGTATAATATCGTTCGGATCGAGAATTTGAACAATTACGATGGCCATGTTCGTTTTCCAGTTTAGTTTTAGTTTTAGTTTTGATGACATCATCGTTTCCTTTATTTCTCTCTCTATCTCTCTCCACTCATTACACATGATGACATCATCAAAACTAAACTAAACTATCTAACCAAACATAGCCGATGTATTTTCAACCTATATTAATGATTGATTGAAACTAGAAGATCAACAACCTACTTAGTTGTCTATATAATGATAGTACTTCTGCTTACTCTTCATAGTTCTGCTCCCGTTCACGAAATCCTAGTTCCCTCTCTTTTTGTTCCTATTTATCAAGTTGTACTTTTTTTTCTTATTGTTTAAGGGTGCCAATTTCATGACACGTTATTTAAATGATTTTTCTAATATCATTTAAATGATTGACAAGGGTTCACCTGATAATCATAAAGATCAACTTAATAGCAAAGGAAATTTTTTTTGAACAGAAAAATCAATTTTATTAATCAAGGCAAAGATTACATAGATTAAAAGAAACGAGAGCATGATGGCATCACAATGCGAGGCTAACATTGCAACTATGTTGATACCCTAACCCCACGATAACCACATGCCACACCCTGCCCCAAAAAAGTTGATAAGAGATCAACTTAAATAAAGTAAAGTAAAGCCCACCTGTAGACATCCCAATTTCGACCCTCCGGATAACCTTAACCAATGGCCGATAGGATCTAGTCTGCAAGTGGTACCTATTTGACAGTAGGATCTTCATTCTAGTAGTATTGCTCACCTCCTATTTCTTTGATATATGGCATAAAATTTCAGGGCCAAAAATAGCACCATGAGCAGATAATCATCCAGTAGGTAACTCCCACCCACTAACCCTTACATTACAAGCAATTCACATAACAATTTAATAACAATAATAAAACAGCAATTTAGCACATACTCCAATTCTTTACTAATCTTTAACTTAGAAAATTCTAAATCCTTCTCCCATATGTTGAACATTTCGTCCTTCAACATTTTGTTAAAGTTAACCATTGTCCTATGATTCATCACAAATTATGGTTCTCTGATTATCACTAAATTCCATTTATGATCTTCACAAGATTCTACTTTTCACCGTTTCAAGATTCAGTCTCCATTATTACAAGATTCATTTCTTTCGATTATCACAAATTTCAACTACTTTCCCCCTTTAAGAATGTACATATATACAGCACATGAAGTTGTACATATAGCACAATATCTCGGGATGCACAAATAGCACATGAGATTGTACTCACAACACACTCTCACAGGATGCACATACAGCACATAAAAGACGTACATCACTGCATTTCCCTTTTTCTGCATCAAGGTTGAAACTCCCACAAACGGACAATCATATGACACCAAGGACCTAAAAATGTTTGGCATGGTGCCAACCAAACAAAAAATATAAAACGTTATACAATTTATTTTGTTTTATTGAGCTATATATATATGATCTACTTTCTTACAAATTTTAAGGGTATTTTCATTTACTCTGAACTTCTTTGAATAATCTAGTGCAGACAATCAAAGGAAAATCAAATTATATGTAAAAATTCATAAAATTTTAGTGCATTTTTTTAACCTAGAGGGTTCGTTTGAACACCTTAAAAGGCAATGGATCACTGTGTACCGAGCTTCTAAGCCGAGCTTTTCAAGAAAAATTTAGTAAAACAATACAATACAACCAATTTCGTCTAGTGTGGGGGTAGGTAGAAGAGCCGTGTATGAGAATCTCTCACATCCTATTGTCAAGGATGTTGTTACTCCATGCCTTTCTAATCATCAAGTTGTTAAAAATTCTTTAGAATAATGCAATTTTGAGGCAGGAGGATTCGATTGGGAGTAGAGCCATTGATTCACCTTCTATTAGTGCTTCAATGGTTGGTGAAACTAAGGAGGAAGTGGATTGCTTGATGAATAATGATGTGGGTAATTTGGTTGTTGTGAGACATCCTAATTCTACAATCAGGCCTGTTGCGGACCCTGAGCCTTCTAATTCTTTCGAAGTAAAGGATTCCGTTTTAGACGTTACAAACAAGGATGAGGAGGTTGACAATTTTGATCAAGGCTTTTGGAATCTTTCCGAAGTGGGATTTTTTAATGAGAAAGATGTCAAAGGTATCCAGTTAGTTGTGGATCTCAATCTAGCTAATGCGGTGGAAGATTTTGGGAAAGGTAAATTGAAACAGAAAAGGATTGAAAAAAGGTTGGGTTTTCCCAAAGCTAAGAAGAAGGGTCGTCGAAAACAGAAAAAATGCGTTGTGTTCAGATCTGCTATAGCTGTTGCTACATTATCTGTTTCTTTTGAAAGCATTAACAAGATTCATCTTAATACGGCTCAGGCGTCTCGGTCTATAAGCAAGATCTTGGGTGAAGATTTTTTGGGGGATGATGATGAGATCATAAGTGGGATTTCTGTTGCAAGCTAAGTTTGCTGTTGGTGGTTTTTGTCTGAGGCTTTTCAGTTGGTTTTTTTTTGGGGGGGGCGTTGGTTTTCGGGAGTGTTTTCTTGTTGGGGGGTTTTGGTTGGCTTCTTGCCAGCTTTAGGTTGTGTTTTCCTTTTTGGTTTCTTGCAGCTTGTGTCTTTTGGTGTGAGGGGAGTATTCTTGTTTGAATCTTCCCTTCTTTCATCTTAAGGCCTTGTTCTTGGATCCTTTTAATCTTTGTAATTCGATTTCAAAGGTTAATAAAATTTTTGTTGTTCAAAAAAAACATTTATTAGTAAAAACAATTCCACAAATATATTTTTGTATTTGCAACTCTAGCTACTTGAGCAGGTCAACTCGTTTACGAAACGAGCTTGAAATTCTAACTTTTGCTATTTATTATCTTAACAAGTAGTGAAAACTCAAGCAAAAAATATTCTTATCACTACTAGACCTGTTTGGGTGAGGAGAACAGATTTAAGACCCCGTGCAGATTTCTCTTCCATCCCTCTAGATGACACTGGATCATCCAGAGGCGTTGACTTTTCCTTTTAAGAATCGGTCTCATACCCATAGTCTAGGTTGTTTTTCATTGGATATGATTTACCTAGAGTTATGGTTTGTATTGATCTTTATATTTTTATTGCTTAGTTTGTTAAATTCTTCATTAACTAAAATCTCAAAAAGATTTTATTTATTTGTTTCTATGTTTCCAATGTTGCTTTTCTTTACAGTTGTCTTAATTATCTTGTTTAAAAATAAAAATAAAAACTATCTTTCTGTAACACACAAATTCGAGTCCTGCAATAAAGACAAGAAAAAGATGCACAAAATATATTTTATTGATTTGATTTGAATTGAATGCGGGTACAATCTCTATTAAATTCTTTACAATAAAGAATAATTCCTCTGATTCGATCTCCGAAGTTGAAGGTGCAATCTAACGGCTATGGAAGCTTGTTGTAGGATTGAACCGGTTTGTAGTTCTTTCAGATCTTCGAGTTGAGAAGCTTGAAGAACGAAGCTTGGTCGAGGGCTTGAACAGCTTGATCTCGAACAAACGGTGAACTTGAGGATGATCTTCGCCAGCTGACGCGTAGACCGTTGTTGTTATGGATGAATCGGCACGTAGCTTTGGTGCTTGTTGATCCTCCACATGAACTTGAGGGATTTGAGAAGAACTTGCAGAGAAGGCTTGAGAACTACTTAAGAGTGCTCTGGAATTTCCCTGGCTGCAGATGTCTCTGGTTGCAGATGTCCTTTCTTCTTAGTGAGAGCCTCTATTTATAGGCTCAAGGAGAGGGACCTCTAATTTGGAAAGTTTCTTTTGATTGATTGTCTTTCCAAAGAAGAGTAAATCAATCTCTCATTTAAGAAATAAATCAGGTCAAATATATATATAAGTATATATTGTCCTTGATTGGTTTTCTTTCCATAGGAGTAAATTGACCTCTCATTATGGAAATAAATCAGGTCAAATGATTGATTTTATTTCCATAAGAGTTAATTGAACTCTCATTATGGAAATAAGTCAAGTCAAATTATATACATGTGTATATATTAATTGTCCTTATTGTTATTTCCTTTCCATAAGAGTAAATTGACATTTTTCTTATGTAAATAAATAATTTCAATATATATATATATATATACACATATATATTGGACCCAGGATAATTTGGTTGGGCCTGCGTTCATGGATTGGCCCAATGTCATGGCCTGTTTGGCCAATTGAATAGGCCCATCTTCTTTTGGTCTAGCCCACATCTTTTGAACCCATACTTTGTCGAGCCCAATAATTATTTGCAGGCTTTTGACCAATTTTGATTTTGATTAACTAAGATTATTTATTTCATCTCAATTAATCGGACGGCGATTAAGCCATGGCGAAATTTTAGTGTCTACAAATTGCCCCTACTTCAAGGCTCGGGTGGATGCTTGCTTGGTAGCATTAGAAGCGAGGCTTGAAGTAACATTTGTCTTGGTACTCGGCTCGGCGCACAGTATTGTCCATTTTGCATGAGCTAATGTGGACTTGGCACATTGTGATCATGTGGGCTAAATCTCCTTTCTTTTTTTTTTTCTTAAGCATTACAATGGCACCCCATGCGTGAATGCCGTGAGATGCATGCATGTGCCGTGTTGCACCAAACGTTGGAGTCAAAACCTTTGGCAAGGTCGACGGGTTCATTTCTCGTGATCTCATCACAATTAAAGATTCTGAAGAACCCGGATGCCGGACTATTTCCATCTTAGTTTGGAATGAACTTCAACCCCGAAGACTGTCTATGTCAAGTAGTCCCTCAATTGACTTGCGAAATCTACATTTTCCAAAATATTTTCTCTACCTCTGGGATAGAAATGTGCACAAGTTGAATTTTGGAAAATCTTGTTGCTTGATTTTATGCAACTTCAAGAATCATACGTTCAAAATATTTCACGAGAAAAGATTTCCCCATGTGTTGATAAATCCTTTCTTTGTTTCCTTTTTTATATTCTAAAGTGCAAATATGAATTTCCTAAAAGGAAATATTCATTTGACTTTTCTTCATTTCCAAAGGACAACATGCACTGAGAAATAGGAAAGGATTGCATATGAGACCAACGTGCCTTTTCTTTTGAGTTTTGCTCAAATAAAAAAAGGAAAGATCATATGTGCCTACTACTTCCGTTGGAAACTAGATGAAAAAGAAAGATCTCATGTGCCTGCTACAGTGCTACTTCCTTGGGAAAGAGTTCGGCTCATTCAATCTACAATTTTGATTGTATTTTGAAATGGCAATCAATGAAGAAGGTAATAAAATATTCCTTTTCCTTACAAAGCAAGGAAAATCAATTTTGATCAAGTTTCCATCACGTAAGGAAAAAAAAAATGATTTTCCTTTGAGAGCATCCCACTTCCCAGCTATAAATGAAAGCAAAGGTCTATGGTAATCTTGTGTCATTGCTCTGGATCAAAAAGTGGAGCACTAAGAGCAGGTCCTTGTGTCTAGTTTTGTCGAGCACCTACACTTGGCCTTGAGGAGTTTGTTTGCTCTGTGTCCCTCTTGAGTTGGTACGTGGTAAAGTGTTTTAGCTTCGGACGAGAAGAACAAGACAAAGAAGGCCACTACCGTGAAGTGACCAAACAGGTTTTGTTTTGTTTTTTATTTTTATTTTTTTTGTCCAGCTGTCCCGTCCCATTTTTTGTCTTTTCCGTTATTTTAGGAACCGAGAAGACTACGAGAGTCCACATGAAGTTATGAAAAGGGCTTAATATTTTTCATGTTCGACGCGGTCAGAGGGCTCGACGTCAATGAAACAATCTCTCTCCTGTGGTGGATGCTGTCGTTGGTGACGATATGGTGCCGCATCTTATTCATCAACGAAAACTTGAAAAAGATGTGATACTCTCCACGCTTTACTCCATACCAAGACAAAGCACATTCTAGCATTGCCCGACTACGGTACATTTTCACTACACATACTTTGGAGCCTGAGCTAGCATCGCAACTGAGACACTCTGTTAAGGACGGTGTGTTGATTCTTGTAGTGCCACTTTCAGAACAATACAAAATTCATTCCTATGTAGGTAAGATTGGTGAGTACTATTTATTCATTTCTTTTTTTCTTTTTCTTTTTTTGTCGAATGTTTCAGGCAACATCAAGATCAACTTTTGTCCTAGTAAGGGCCTCGACGCAAGTACTTTCTACACATCATCCATGCGCTCCCTCGTTTCCATTTCTGGTAGTCATTAGAGACTTAAAGATGACAACGGAACCTCTCTGCTTTTACCTTTGCGAGAGACTTCAAACGGTGGGAGAACCGCTGCTTTTGTGCATCCCGTCCCTACGTTGCCCCAACGCCGCTTACTTTTGGGAGAGACTTCAAATGGTGGGAGGGCCGATGCCTTTATGCATGCTGTCCCTATGTTGCCTCGACGTTGCTCACGGGAGAGACTTCAAATGGTGCGAAGGCCGCTGCCTTTTGTGCATGCCGTCCCTACATTGCCTCGACGTCGCTCGCCTTTGGGAGAGACTTCAAACGGTGGGAGGGCCGCTGCCTTTGTGCACGTCGTCCCTACGTAGCCTCAACGCCACTCAACTTTGGGGGAGTCTTCAAATGGTGGGAGGGCCGCTGTGCTTGCACATGCCGTCCCTAAGTAGCCTCGACGCCGCTCATCTTTGGGGGAGTCTTCAAACGATGGGAGGGCCGCTGTGCTTGCACATGCTGTCCTTACGTAGCCTCGACGCCGCTCATCTTTAGGAGAGTCTTCAAACGGTGGGAGGGCCATTGTGCTTTGCGCATGCCGTCCCTAAGTAGCCTCGACGCCGCTCATCTTTGGGGGAGTCTTCAAACGGTGGGAGGGCCGCTGTGCTTGCACATGCCGTCCTTACGTAGCCTCGACGCCGCTCATCTTTAGGAGAGTCTTCAAACGATGGGAGGGCCGCTGTGCTTTGCGCATGCCGCCCCTACGTAGCCTCGACGCCGCTCAGCTTTAGGGGAGTCTTCAAACGGTGGGAGGGCTGCTGTGCTTGCACATGTCGTCCCTATGTTGCCTCGATGCCGTTCACCTTCGGGAGAGTCTTCAAACGGTGGGAGGGCCGCTGTGCTTTGCGCATGCCGTCCCTAAGTAGCCTCGACGCCGCTCATCTTTGGGGGAGTCTTCAAACGGTGGGAGGGCCGCTGTGCTTGCACATGCCGTCCTTACATAGCCTCGACGCCGCTCATCTTTAGGAGAGTCTTCAAACGATGGGAGGGCCGATGTGCTTTGCGCATGTCGTCCCTACGTAGCCTCGATGCCGCTCAGCTTTGGGGGAGTCTTCAAACGGTGGGAGGGCCGCTGTGCTTGCACATGCCGTCCCTATGTTGCCTCGATGCCGTTCACCTTCGGGAGAGTCTTCAAACGATGGGAGGGCCGCTGTGCTTTGTGCAAGTCGTCCCTCCGTAGCGTCGACGCTGCTCACCTCTAGGAAAGTCTTCAAACGGTGGGAGGGCCGCTGTGCTTTGTGCATGTCGTCCTTACGTTGGTTCGCTCCGCTTCTCGCTGGTGGTGAAGACTTCACAACGGTTGGAGGGCCTCTGGACTTTGTGCTCGTCGTCCCTATGTTGCTGTCGACGCCGCTCTTTTGGGAGTGACTTTGAACGATGAGAGGACCTCTGCACTTTTGTGCATGCCATCCATATGTCGCCATTGACGCCGCTCTTTTGGGAGAGACTACGAACGGTTGGAAGACCTCCGCACGTCATCCTTATGTTGTTGTCCATGCCGCTTTAGAGGCTTCAAATGGTTTAAAGACCTCCGCACATCATCCCTATGTTGCTGTCAACGCCGCTCTCTTGGGTGAGACTTTGAACGGTTGGAAGACCTCAACGCTACGTCGTCCATATGTTGCCGTCAACGCTACTCTTTTGGGAGAGGCTTCGAACGATGGGAGGACCTCTGCGCTTTTGTGCACGCCATCCATATGTTGCCGTCGACGCCGCTCTTTTGGGAGAGACTTCGAACGATGGGAAGACCTTAACGCTTTTGTGCACGTCATCCATATGTTGCCGTCGACGCCGCTCTTTTGGGAGAGGCTTCGAACAGTTGGAGGGCCTCTGTGCTTTTGTTCATGCCTTCCCTACGCTGCCTCGACGGCCTCCCCATCACTTGAGGGGATTGGAGACTATAGAAGAGCTTCTACGATTCTGCGCATGCTGCTACTCTTCATCACTTGAAGGGATCCGCTAACGTGAAAGAGCTTTCGTACTTGTCGCCACTCAGCCTCATTTGATGAGATTTGATGTCACAAAAGAGCCTCTGTAATTTGTTGCACATCGTCACTCCGTATTTGAAGATTTGATGACGGCCTCCTTGACTTGTGCATGCCGCCAAGAGGAACTCTTCAACGACGAAGTTCAAAGAACTTTTTTTTTTTTTTTTTTTTTCTTGAGTTGGTTGGCTAAGCTTGCGATGATTCCCAAGCTGCCTATGTACCCTTTAAAGGGATCAAGTCAAAACGTAGTTCAAAAGTGATTTTTTTTTGTTGTTTCTTTTGTGCCGTACACAGTTTTATCTCATGTGGGCCAGGAGCATCATACAGTTTCAACTCGTGTGATGAGGAGATTTTTTTTTTTTTTTTTTTTGAGACAGTTTAGGCTCATGTCAAGGAGTGTCTTGAACTTTGACTGTCTTCAAGGAATGATAGAGACAACTTGCTTCTTCTTCACATCTTCCACTTGAGATTCATTTGATTTAGTTAAGACGATGGTATGCCTTTTGACTTTGAGTGGACTGTCGTGACAAACTTCCACTGATGTTACGCGCTTCATGCGAGACGTGATCAAGCTTCGAGTCTCTTCATCTTCTTTTGTTGAGTCAACCATGGCTTTTTCCACCTTTCGTTTCTTGTGTGCTGTTTTGGATTTTGCTCGTGTATCTTTAAGACGAGAGAAGGCAGACCTTCGTGGCTTGGAGATTACTTCCTTGTTTTCTAGGTTAGCCTTGCCTAATCTCTCAAAAATTGAAGTGCGAGCAGTGGGAGCTTCAATCCGATCAAAGGCTGAAACTCGACATGTGGAACTTTGACTTATGTCATCCTCTTCATTGGCGGAAATCATGTAAACTGTTTGAATACAGTCGTTCAAATGCCCTTCGAGAATGAAGTCATGTAGGGTGATTGGTGTGGGAAAACTCTTCTCAATCAGTTTCTCCTTCTTATCGTTGACTTTGTCACTTGCAGTGAATTGAGGAGAGTTCTTCTTCACTTGCCATTTCTTGACTTGATGAGGATGATTCTTGTGCTTGTTTCCTATCGACTTCTTTGGGGGGATTGGGATCCACTCCTTGTCATTCTTTGCACCTAGCGCTCCTTTGAGGTGAGGATGAGTAGGTACACCTTTACTTGAGCTTTGGATTGCTATCGGGTTGAATAAACCAAATCGTATGGTTTTGAAAATTGCCCCCAGCGCTGGAGTCGTTGCAGATTCAGCAGTCTTTATTTTAGAGCTTGAAGTTGGGCCTTCGACTGTAATGACTGTGTGGTTGGACTCTGCAACTTCATCAACGTCTAGTACGATCTTTTTCTTCCTTGCTAGGTCTGCAATTAGCTCTTTCAACACGAAGCAATTCTCAGTGGAATGACTGACAATCTGATGGTAATGGCAATACCTTGGATCATGAACCTTCCCCATTTCTTCGGGACGTTTGCATTCTGGTAGTTGAATGACATTCTTTTCGAGCAGATCTTCCAACATACTCAGCACGTAAGAATCAGGAAAAGGATACCTCTTTTCTTGTAGCTCCTTCAAAGTTAGGCGTTTATCCCTAGGGTGTTCTTCCTTCTTCTTATCTTTTCTCGGTATCTTAACTGGGACCATGCTAACTGCCAATGACTCTTCAGTAGAGCCGTCAGATGACTTATCGCTTTTTGTCCCATTCTTGTACTTATTGTACTTATTGTGCTCGACTGTGGAAGGATTCCTGCCACCGTGATTCGCTATGCTGATCTCCATGTCATGTGCGTGGGTAGCCAATTCTTCAAACGTTCGTGGTTTTATCCCTTGAAGAATGTAGAGAAAACCCCAATGCATGCCATTCATGCACATCTCGACGGTAGAGAGTTCTGAGAGTCGATCTTTGCAGTCTAAGCTTACAGCACGCCAACGATTGATGTAGTCGACCACAGGCTCGTCTTTCCATTGCTTAGTGTTGGTTAGCTCCGTCATGCTAACAGTGCGGCGAGTGCTGTAGAAGCGGTTAAGGAACTCGCGCTCCATCTGCTCCCAACTGTCAATCAACTCTGGCTCTAGGTCTGTGTACCATTCGAAAGCGTTTCCCTTGAGAGAACGAACGAATTGTTTGACGAGAAGATCCCCTTCCGTCCCAGCATTGTTGCATGTTTCGACGAAGTGGGCAATGTGTTGCTTTGGGTTTCCCTTTCCGTCAAATTGTTGAAACTTTGGGGGCTGGTAACCAACAGGCATTCTAAAGTAGTCGATACGCTTTGTGTAAGGTTTCGAATACATGTAGCTACTGTGTGATGGCCCACCATATTGTGCTCTAATTGTATTCGTTATCATGTCGTGGAGTTGTTGGACAGACAACGAAGCGATAGAGGTGGGTTGGGCATTTTCTCTAATCTCTAGTGATGCAGAAGTTGCATGATTGAACTTAGCACAACCTCCAAGATTTGATGACGAGACAGGATTTGTGTCAACTTGATGCTTGGGCTTTATGCCTTGATCGCCTATTATGAGTTTTCCATTTTGGTCGCCAATTATGACTCCTTGCGGTGTGAAGCCTAGTGGATGTGAAGCATCTTGGCTAGTATCTCCCACATTTTGCGCTTCGAGTTTGTTCATAAGTGACGCAATCTAGAGATCTTTCTCTTCCACTGTTTTGGTGAGCTTTTCAATGGCGCGCGCCATTGTTGCCAACTGTTCCTCCACTATCGCAGCGCCAGTGGTCATGGCTTGCATAGCCACAGAGTAAGATGATTCTGAACGACTAGGCGAATCTGAGCGCTTTGGTGAAGAAGGCGAGGATCCAGAATGCGAACCTGTGCTAGAGTTTGCATCAGAAACTAAGCGGGATGGGCGGGGTGACAAACTCCCTGAGACAGAATTTTCAGCATTGGAAGGAAGCTTTTGGGAGCCCTCTTCGTTCTTTTTCTTCGTCGGAAGCATGGCGACGGGTTGGTACTTGCCTGACAGCACTTTTGGCACAACCCCTTTACTTGCTGGAATGGTTGTTGCCTTTACCTTGCTGCGCGTCATCGGGCCAGTGGAGGTACTGTTGCTGTTTGTGGCAACAGTGACGTTCTTGGTGGCCTTCTTGTTGATCGAAGCAGTCTGAATCTTCTTCGGCGCCATTTGTGTAAAACTTGACTTTAGGAGAAAGAGATGAGAGGTAGAGTGGTCCCACTGGGCGTGCCAAATTTGTAACACACAAATTCGAGTCCTGCAATAAAGACAAGAAAAAGATGCACAAAATATATTTTATTGATTTGATTTGAATTGAATGCGGGTACAATCTCTATTAAATTCTTTACAATAAAGAATAATTCCTCTGATTCGATCTCCGAAGTTGAAGGTGCAATCTAACGGCTATGGAAGCTTGTTGTAGGATTGAACCGGTTTGTAGTTCTTTCAGATCTTCGAGTTGAGAAGCTTGAAGAACGAAGCTTGATCGAGGGCTTGAACAGCTTGATCTCGAACAAACGGTGAACTTGAGGATGATCTTCGCCAGCTGACGCGTAGACCGTTGTTGTTATGGATGAATCGGCACGTAGCTTTGGTGCTTGTTGATCCTCCACATGAACTTGAGGGATTTGAGAAGAACTTGCAGAGAAGGCTTGAGAACTACTTAAGAGTGCTCTGGAATTTCCCTGACTGCAGATGTCTCTGGTTGCAGATGTCCTTTCTTCTTAGTGAGAGCCTCTATTTATAGGCTCAAGGAGAGGGACCTCTAATTTGGAAAGTTTCTTTTGATTGATTGTCTTTCCAAAGAAGAGTAAATCAATCTCTCATTTAAGAAATAAATCAGGTCAAATATATATATAAGTATATATTGTCCTTGATTGGTTTTCTTTCCATAGGAGTAAATTGACCTCTCATTATGGAAATAAATCAGGTCAAATGATTGATTTTATTTCCATAAGAGTTAATTGAACTCTCATTATGGAAATAAGTCAAGTCAAATTATATACATGTGTATATATTAATTGTCCTTATTGTTATTTCCTTTCCATAAGAGTAAATTGACATTTTTCTTATGTAAATAAATAATTTCAATATATATATATATATATACACATATATATTGGACCCAGGATAATTTGGTTGGGCCTGCGTTCATGGATTGGCCCAATGTCATGGCCTGTTTGGCCAATTGAATAGGCCCATCTTCTTTTGGTCTAGCCCACATCTTTTGAACCCATACTTTGTCGAGCCCAATAATTATTTGCAGGCTTTTGACCAATTTTGATTTTGATTAACTAAGATTATTTATTTCATCTCAATTAATCGGACGGCGATTAAGCCATGGCGAAATTTTAGTGTCTACACTTTCGTGTCTGTTGCTTTTTAGACATGACGGTGAATCGGTTAATTGTTATGAGATTTTATGAGGATCTTCATATTGTGTATGCGTATACATCTCTTTTATCTCTATATAGCTTGGATGATATTCTAGAATCAAATGTAGTATGGTTCATGTCCTGTGATTTACACTTCATTCACATCAGCTATAGCCAGCTCCTTAACTCCTAATCGACATTTCTCATGTAGCTGGCATGTGCCTTGTGCAACTCCTTTGAGATTGACCGCTTAGTAGTTATGATTATATCAAGGCCGTTTATATAACCAAAAAAAATGAAATAAAATTGTGTGGGTGTTTAGTTGAAAAGGGTGATGAGATATGGTTCATATTATCTACATTTTCAGGCTTTTCACTTAGTAACCCGGCCTCTTGCCTCAGTAAGCAGTGAGTGTTCGCGTCAAACGGTGGAGAGTTTCGGGATTGTAATATGGGGTTTGCTTGAGTTCGTAGCCTTTTTTACTCGAGTAATTAAGTCCGTTGGGGTATTCTCTATACCTAGTGCCCTAAGACCATTTGGTTTGGGTGTCACTGGCCTAAAGCTCGCTACACGGGTCAATTAGAAAACTTAAGGGACTTTGGCATTGCATGACCACATTATGAGCATTGAACTTAGTTAAGGAGGTTCTTTTATTTTTAAAAAAAATATACAAAATAAAAAAATGCATGAGAGGAAGGTGGAAATTTTCACAGTATTTGTTGAGGGGGAGTTTGGCTCATTGACAAATCTAAAAAATTGCTTGGTTTGACTTCTTGGAGAGAGTTTATCTTGACACTCCGTGCCTACATGAGAAACCAAGTTTTGTGTTAAGTTGATCTCGCTATAATTGACGTGTCTCACACACTCACGTTTGTCATCGGTACTTGACTCATGATACATCTGTTGTCTAAGTATATTCTTGCTATTTGAATTTAAGTTGTGTCAGTGCATTATACTTTATGTGTGCTCATTGAATCCAATAACCATCAACCCGCTTCACATGTGCTTGATCTTAAAAATAAATTTTACTTTGGATGGATGATTTGTGTCAACGAGTCCCTTTAGTTCTATCGTTCTTCAAAGAAAAATTTATAAATAACTAAAACGGTGTGGCTCTAATTATGTCTCTTATATACTTGCTCTTATTTTGTAAAAGGGGCAGTCAATCACTAATTCTATGTCGAATAATCAGTATCTTTTTCTTGAAATTGGTTTTGTTGCACCAAAGTTGTTCATTCGATTTATAGGATTGCTTGTTTGAGGTTTGTGTTGGCCCCAGTTCTTTCCTAATTTCATAATATTTTTTTTGGCTGCTAAATTCTTATATTGCCATTATTAATTATAATATCTCATTCAGCGCGTTAGTATGGCTACTATGATGCATTGTTATTTACTGGTTCCCATGTTTCATGGTTGTTCTTTGCACACTATTATTCCCTGATATTCTTGGTTATTATTTCCTTTGTCCTTCCGTGACAAAAAGGGGGAGAAGTTTAATACTAACAGTTTGTGTGAAGTGTTTGTGTCTATGGTGCAGCTTGCAGGTTTCCTATTTTTAGGGATACCGTGTTTTTTAGTGTTTAATATGTTTTGTTATGGAAGTGCCAAAGGGGGAGATTGTAAGCCCCATAGGCCGAGCTTCCTTTGGTTTGGCAAGTCCATGTCTCAAACATACATTTCCGTGTATCGTACTTTATGGCACTGTAATCTTTGGTATTTAATTTTAGAGTGTCTGTTTTAGGTGTGGAAAAGGAATCATATCAATATGTATTTTTATTTCGAGTGCGGTAGTTTTTTAGTCAAGACGGATTGCTCTTTTTGAAGACAAGTTGGATGCTACATGTTTTTGCTCGAGCATTTCAAGGATCTCTACTAGCACAACTTTCTGTTTGAGTTTGCTGGACGTTTTGCTCGAGCAAAGCAGTCGTCAAAAATGCACAAGGAAAAAGTTAGATGCTGCTAGTTTTGCTCAAGCATTTCAAGGCCTTTTTATTAGCAAAACATTCTGTTTGTTTTTGCTGGATTTTTTGCTCGAGCAAAACAGCCGGCAAAAATGCCCGATTCAGCAACTATAAAATCTCAGCGATTAGGTTTTTTCTAATTACCACAGCAGCCATATTTCGACCCTTTGTGCCTCTCTCATCAAAATACCAGCCAAGAGTGCTAGGGTTCATGAACTTTAAAGATTTGTGAAGGCTTTTCATTTCCGTGCGATCAAGATCATCTTCAAAGGGTTTCATCGTTCATATTCAATTCAACGTTTCTCTATCAAAGTCCTTTCGTGGAGTTCGAAGGGCAAAATAGTTGGAAGGCTTGAGGATTCAAGATGTGGCGATCATGCAAGGGTGTGATGTACGTGGATTCGGCGAGTAGGGCTTAGGATTCATGGTGAGGATACACGGTCATCAAGTAAGTCTACTTGTAATCACACATTTATTTAGTGCATGATTCCTTCCCGTGGTTTTTTACCCTTTTCGGGGTTTTTCCACGTAAATCTTGTGCCTTGTTCTTTTATCGTTTAGTTTGAAGAAGTTTCTTCTTATTATTATTATTCATCGCATCGATTTAGGAATTTCACTTGTCGGACCGCTTTTCCACCATCTCTTCTAAAACCAATTAGTGTTAGGAAGGGCTTCAATTTAGTCTTTTATGGCATTCAACATCGCACCCGCAAGTCTGTTTTTAGAGCGGTCGCAGGGAGTGACATTGTGTAACCAAATCCATGGGGGCACTCCGGGCCCAACAATCCCTCCCTCACGATGACGCTCCTGCGACTCGAACCCATGACCTTCTGGCTCTGATACCACTTGTCGGACCGCTTTTCCACCATCTCTTCTAAAACCAATTGGTGTTAGGAAGGGCTTCAATTTAGTCTTTTATGGCATTCGACATCGCACCCGCAAGTCTGTTTTTAGAGCTGTCGCAGGGAGTGACATTGTGTAACCAAATCCATGGGGGAACTCCGGGCCCAACAAACGAGCCCTTACCGAACCGAGCCTCTAATAACTCGCGGCTTTCTAATAAATAACCCTCAACTTTTTCCCACCTCAAAAGTCAAGTTACCATTTGAGAGAGTACTAAATCATGTTTCGAGATAAATGGTGGAGTATGAACTTACTATTGTTGTAACAATAAGAATAACTCCCCGAAATGAAGCTCAAGTGAAATTTCCATGTAACAATCAAACAACGTACATTAACAAGAAATGTTTTGCTCCAAGTGCCCCTGAAATGTTTATTGCTGCCAAACTAAAGAGTGAATTTCCAAAGCATATCAAAGATTTTCATGTTCCATTGCAGTTGCTCAATACTGGTACCTACAAAATATCAATCAACATTGCAGGCTTGGTTGCATACAAATAAAATTTCAACTAGATAATTTCACCCCCTCAACGTTTAAGATGAGTGATAAGAATTTGCTTCAGAGCGATTCTTGCCTATATACCAAGAAGTATTGCGTTAACGCTGCTTCTGCTATCTGTGAAGATAGCTGGATTCATCATTACTGGAGATTCTGTTCTCCATTAATCACGCTAGACAGTTTTTGTTGCAGCTCAAATAGATCAATATGCATCAGACCACTTACCTGCACTAACAAAGGAAAAATCAAAAAAGAACTTCACGAATTTAAACCAAAACCCTAAACCTAGCTAGGACCATGTCATTGATGTTAGTTAGGGAAGTGGTTCAACACAATCTTGTTTGGATATATATGGTATGCAACCCTTTAATCGCTTTAACTCATAGCATTTTCCATAGGACTCGTAACAAATAAGAAAAAAACTCATGAAAACCTAATGCTGTTGACTTAAGATTGATGTTATTAATTTTTATACCAACTGTCGAATTCAAGGCAATCTAAGAGGGTACATACCGTACACACTCGGTAAAATGTACATGTTCATTGTATCATTTCCTGCATTAGTTATTACCTCGGATCTAATTGTGTGAAATAGCTTTGCATTTACTTCAGTGGAAACATAGCTAACTACATTAAGCCCTTGCTCATTTAGTACTCCCAAAACTTTTGATATGGGCAACCCTCCGTCCTCTCCAAAGCCACAACTACCGATCAATACCTCCACACCACCGCGGCATGGGTTGACCGTGACACTACTACTAGTTTGCAAGCAATTATTGGAGGAGCTTCTTAATCCAGCTGCGGTGGCTATAGTACTTCTGGAATCGGACCCCTTCTTTAGGTTGTCTCTCTTGATTTCTAGTTCTTTGATATTGTCCTTCAGGTGATTTATGTAATTCACAGCCTCATGCATTTGATCTGATACCGAACGCTTTCCCTGAAAATTGAAGTACCCATCAAGAAATTAAATCCCATATGTCAATATTTAAACCCTACGAAACCTGAAACCTGAGAGAGAGATTTTCTTTTGGCACTCATGAGGGTGAAGGTTATTATAAAAATAATTATAAAGAAAATAATACATGAACAACCAGAATTTCAGATTTTTTTTTTCCACCATTTCCTAAGGAGTCTGGATCATGTCTGAGTCTCATATGCACGCACTTCGTTTCTCAAGAAATTTGCAGTGTCAAAGACCATAACTTTGAGACTTCCCAAAATAAAGAATATGTATTCAAATTCCTTGGTAGTTCATATGGTCACCGAAATTAAGAGATAGTGAAAACAGAAATTCATCACCTTGATGTATTCAAGAGGGAGCAGAGATCGCATGGATTCAAAAAGATTAGCCATTTCTTGCCTTCTTTGCCTTTCGACATCTCTATGCACCACTCTTCTCTCCTTATTTCCCATAGCTCTCCCACCGTTGTCGCCGGATCGTATGGCCAGCGAAGTTTGGAGCCTTTTCCCTCTTTTTCCTACGGTATTGGGTGAAAGATTACCACTCTCCAGTATAGCATTACCAACGATTAGATCAGCTTGCTCGATTTCATCTTCTTTGGAGGAAGTAAAATTGATCTGAAACATTTTTTTGGAGAAAATGTTGAAGCTTCAATTTAAAGCTTTCCTTTGATGGAGGAAGGAGAACTGTTGATTAGGGTTTTATGAGAAGGCAAAAATTATTTTTAAATGTGATAGCTACTGTGCTTTTGACAACTGCAACCCACTTGTAAATTATTCACACGGGAGCCGGTGGACCATCCATCAAATCTTTGAAGATCTTTGAAACGAAAATCAAGAAAAAAATTATGGCAAAAGTCCAATTTACCCCCTCGTGGTTTACCCCTCCTGCGGATCACCTCCTTGACATTTTGACTTCATTCCTCCAAACTACCGAAGTGTGGCAGTGGAAGGTTGGGGTGGGTGTTGGAACTCAGTTAGAGAGAGAAAGAGAGAGAACTGATAAATAGTAGGTACTGTGTTAGCCCCTACTATAAACAGAAGGGCATTTTAGACTTTTTGATTTTTTTTTGTTAACAGAGTTACATGTGTAGTTCACCCCAAAAACCGTAGGGAAAATATTTTGTTAAGTTAAACATTTAAGGAGGTGATCCGCACGAGACTTAAACCACGCGGGGTAAATTAGATTTCGGAGGAAATTTATTCAATGCTCTTGGAACAAGACCTTGTGGCACTCAAAGTGCGATTGGTGAATGTTGTAGACTCATAACTTCTGCGTTGGTATTTTTTTATTTTTTAGGGGTTGCAGTATTGTCAGTGTTAGAAAGAATCGCTCTAATATGCTACTATAATTATTAAACATCAAAAACTCTAAAGACATACACACAAATTTATAAAAACACATTCAGGCACTCATATACACACAAACTTTGTGTGTTTGCGTAGATGTATGTGTCAACATATGTCGGTATCCATACCATTTCAAAGGGTAAATTCAATTCAACGATAATCAATCCACTTTGGCAACCTTTGTTTAAAATTAATAGCTTGAGCCTTAGTCACATATAATTCATAAAAATGTCTTGCACTCCCGCTTTCATTCTTCATATTGCATTCATTTCTTTTTCCTTTTCTTTTGATCGAGCGTGAATTTCTGTTTGATCCTAGCCTCGAGCCATTCACATGCAAATAGCTCAATTCACTTGCAAACCTATGTACACGGTGAATGCGTTTTTTAATTTTGTCGTTATGATGAAGTTGTTGCCATTCTATAAAAAAATAAGTTAACAGTAATTGGCAAGTCAACACAACCAGCTATTTCCATACTACTCCCTCCGTCCGGATTTGTTGGTCCGTTTTGGGGATTCCAACTTTTTTTCCATTACTTTTTGTCCACTACTTTTTGTGTAACTTTTCCATATTTTAGCCTTTAACTTTTGAAAATGGACAAACATTTTCGGACTTGAAAAAGTATGTTTGTGGACCAACAAATCCGGACGGAGGGAGTAGCTTATACCAACTAAACCGAGCCGAACTCGATTACCTTTTTCAATATGTCACTATTGCCTAGGTTCAAAAAGTACTGAGCTGACTTCTGTTTTAACTTTTCAAAAACAGTGCATGCCAGTGACGATTATATAATTGAGTTCATATATGTACCCTGCTGGGGTACAGAAGTTATTTGTTTGAAACGGTGGGACTTTGGTTCAAGCACTTCTAATTGTCCAATCGAGCTGATTTTTTGTGGGACCCCTCGGAAAAATGTTCAAAGAACAATGAACGGTTCGGATCACTCGTGTGGGACCCAAAAGTGGGTCCCCGAGAGGGCTCGGTACATTTTCTGTACCAACACCTCTGTACCCATAGGATTATCGGTCCGGTTCATATATAAATAATGGTAATTGTGGTGCACGCTTCTTCCGGCTAGCTCTTCGAGATCGTCTAGGTACTAAGGATTTTTTATTCAACAGAAATGTCTCCTCGTATTGTTTTTTTTTTTTTTTTAATCGGCAACAAGAATTTATTTATACTCGACAAAGGGTACATCGAGGAGAAACATATCCAAGCACAAGTGCTCCTCGGATTGTTTTTGCCCTCATTGACGTCCGAACTCCGTTGAACTCCTCGGATTGTTTTCACCCATCATCCCTTGTCCTGGAAGTTATTCAGTAGGGTGGTTTTCTCCTAGAGAAGGAAAATTTAAACTCAACGTGGATGGAGCTTGCAATAAAATAGACTCTCTGCAGCAGAGGGTTTATTATGTGACGCTCAAGGAAATTGGGTCAGTAGGGTGGTTTTTTATTTTTTCTCACCCATATAATCCTATATATCATATGTGAATGCAGGATGCTAATGACTTATGGCCATGTGCAATGGATTAGTCTAGCTAGTTCGGAGAGAAGCAAACAAAAGTGCACATGTGCTGGCGAAAGATGGTTTTAATTTAATTCATATATTTTCGGTTTATCATTTTAGATGTTGCTCCTAGTTTTATGTTTAATCAACTAGAAGATGATGTTGTAAGGGGGCAAGTGCCTAGAACTATTAATTCGTATTTAGTTTTTTTATAATATCTCCTTTAAAATTTGTGGTGCAAGTGCGTACTGACCAACTGTGTTGTTTCTATTTGGGTCTGGGTGCATATATATATATAGATGATTATCGTAAGGCTTAATTTGTTGGGATGCTTGTTTTACGTTGTGATGTCCCGCTTTTCTTTTGGATTTTTTGGATCTTTGTAACTTCCTATTGAAAACGTTAATAAATTATTTTTTTAATTTTGTTTAAAAAAAGTACAAGTTGATATGGAGATAATAAAGAAAAGCATAAAGTCCCCCAAAACAATATCAAGGGCAGGATCTCCAGTATATAGGAAAGCCCCCCAAAACAATATCAAGGGCAGATCTCCAGCAGATAGGAAGTACATATATGCATAAATGGTAGTATATATAATTCCTAAACTAAGGACCCACTGAATATATGGGATGAAACCCAATCAATATAAAGGACCTGTTTCAAACCTAACTGACAGGGGTGCCCTTAACCAGATATAATTTCCCCCTTCGTTATCCAAAAGGTTAGGAGTGGTTATCCAGCTCTCTGTTGGATTAAATAATTCAAAAATTAAAAACTAATAACATTATTATTGATGCCATGTGAGACATTTAGACATTTAGTCCAAAAAGATATCCACTTGCAGTAGATTGTCCCACTCTTTATTACTAATAATTTGATTAATCAAATGAGATTTTATCATGAGAGGATCTTCATTTTGGAATCTTAACAAAAAAAAAAAAAGGAAGGAATGAAGAAAGCATCAAATTTGATCTCCTACTTTGATCGTAGCTTTTGTTTAAATCTAGGGAAAAAAATGGAACTGCCAGATGTGTTGATCTTATTGGATTAAACTGAAATAATTAAATAGATTGCACAATCCTCATTGCCAAATAACTTATAGGCAAAGTACACAGGTGTAAATGTAATTGTACATTCAACATTTTGTGACCTAAGGTGGCCCGAATAGCACATAAGAATCAATAATGTTAGGGACACATATTTACGTGCAAAGTGTTGCATCGTTAGACTTTTTCTTGAAAAATAGCCAGATGCAAACCACGTTTCAATAAAAAAAAAATTAATCAGAAAATGTTTTCATGTTAATTGTGTCATGGCTAGAACAATCCAACCAAAATATCATGTTGAAGTTTAAAGTCGTCACTCCAATCAACCGTATCTTGGAACACGTGTTCTACTCCTAATGACACTGTGTGCCCTGACTCGACCGTTATGGATCTATTTAATGTAACCTATATTGGATGGACTCTTGAGTTTGCACACGTTTACGAAAAATTTTGAGCAAATGTTAGAATTTTTTTCCTTTTAGAAAGCACTCCCTCCTTCCCTTTTGAGCAAATTTAGAATATTTTTGCTTCACTTCAACAATCCCCTGGAATTGAGCTAGTTCATAAGCTAACAAATGCCAAGACACTTGCCTGCGGACTCGGACATAAATCAATGCTTCAGTATGCATAGTGTTACCCAAAAGGCAACCTAGAGAGGGTAAAGGTTGCTAACAATAATGCCCAACTAAAAGTTTAATTACTAAGCAATTATATAAAGCAAAAAGCAAGATTAACCAACTAATATAATAATTTGAATGCGTAAAGTAAAGAAAAAGGAAGAGAAATCAAACACGCGATGTATAGTAGTTCGGCAATTTTTAGCCTAGTCCACTTCTCAAGCTACGATGTGAACTTCCCCTACTCTTCTCAAGCTACGACATGAGCTTCCCCTACTCTTCAACCGTGAATTACAGACTTGCTTTCCCGAGTACAACAAATCTCTAGTTGAGTAAATGTTGAAGTGGAAAAGTTGAGGAACTTGATTTGTATGCTCGAGTATATTGATCGCTCTTGGATGTGTAATCGATAGCCAATTTGATGCTTCAATGCTTTTATAGATGAAACTAAATATTAGCCGTTGGTGGTAGTTCTGTAGGCCATTAAATGCAAAATAGCTGTTAGAAACGACGGTAGCTGCAAAATAAACAGACTGGTAGTCCCATCGGCCCACCGACCAGCCACCTTGACCGGTTGTTATGCCTTGCGGCTGGTAGACGTCCGGTAGTGAGTGAGAACCAGCTTGTCAACTGGTCTGTCATCCGAAAACTAAAAAACGGCCCGTATTGATTCCTTTGAAGTGCCCCTTCATTCCGAAGCATTTCATACATAATTACAACAGTTTGTATCTAGTAAACATTATGCATAAGCTATTTACTTAAAAGCTCATAACTTGGAATTGTGACATTACAATTGCAAAATACAAATATCCTCATCAAAATTACAATATATACATGCGATTTCTAACACATAGGATGAGACAGTGAAATCCTAATTCTATTGTCTGGAAACCAGTATAATTTGATTTGTATTTGATTTTTTGACACTACCTACCAATTGGTGAAACCTCTTTCAAAACTTACAAATGTGAGAGGTGTCTGTCTTCTTCTTTTTTCAAACTCAATAAATGGCCAAAAAGAAAACCGGAGTGGGGGCATCAGCAGAAAGAAAAGAAGCTAAATCCTTAGAAGGTTAAGAAACCCAATTGGGGCTCAAAACACCTCTTGTTAGAAGCCTTTGCAATCCTATTGACTGTTTCGTTTGCTGCTCTTGGGCACCACTCCAAAAGGAGGGATGCCTCCCGTTCATGTATCGGATATCCACTTTCGCTGCTGCACATACCCATGGGGGATCATCTTCAAAGACAATACAGTAAAATAACCTCATTATCACCTTGAATTTCCACGCTTGATAAGTTCATAGTCTTGGGTAGAATGCAAGAGTAATGATTGGGCAAAGCTTCAGCTTGCATCACTGAAGAAGCATAAACTTCCTCAGCAAAACCATCGATTAAGTTACCTTTCCAATCAAGCATAATGTGCTCATAATTGGTTTCGTGAGAACATTCATTTGGTGGAGATAATGTGCTCAAACTTCGAACATTCATTTGATTTTTTTTCTTTTTCTAGAGCTGCCATGATTTCCAATCCAGCCGATGCACCTTGCCCTTCCGGAGATGCGTTCATTGGTAGATAAGAAAACATATTGCCCTCTCTCTCCTAAATAAACCAGTCAAGGCAACCTGCTGCTCAAAAATTGATGGGATCTTTTCCATCTTGGAAACCTTCCATACTCTTGACTGTCCGGTGCATAACAAATTGTGAGCTTTGAGGAATGACTTTGAATTGAACTCACTCCAAAGCACACAGCATGAATCCATTCACTCCCAAAGAGCCACCATTTCTGGAAATTTGTGACTAACGTGTAAAGTGTTGGAGACAGCATATATCATGTGGTGCAAATTGTCCTTCGTAGCAAGAAGGTTTTCACAAGCTTTCCCCCCCTGAAGGATTAACCATAAAGGGACTTTGAGGTTCCTAATGATTTTCGAGACTTACTTGGGGAGGGAGATACAGGAAGATAAGGCCTTGGGCCACCCTGTTTCACTGGTCTGTCTCCTTTCCTTTGTAACCATTTCAAAACACGACAATGTCAATCATTTGACTTCTAAAGTCAAAAAGCATGAGTAAAATTTTATAAATCCACCCCAGACCCTTTAATGGTGGTTTAGGAATCAATATAACTATGCACAGATGATAGCGAAGTGCTAAAAACTTTGTGACAGAAGAAACACTCACCACTATCCAAGTAGCAGGTTTCATGATAGATTAGCGTGGCCATCACTTTATCTCTATCCGCCCTAGTTTGCAGGGTTAATGGTTCATACTTCATAGTACCTAACATAAGAAGAAAAAATAAATGAATAAATAGCTGGAATTGAGTATTTCCAATTTAAGCACTGCATTGAGTCCTTCCAAAAGGGATGTAATGTTTTGTTAACCACTGCATTAACATTTCCCAACTTGTGTAATTATAGATGCTCTCTATTTTGGTAACTACGGCAAGCAAAAGAAAACCAGAAGAACTGTGTTTGTAATTAGTCAACTATGTCACCCTCCCAACTCATGGATTGATCTTGATGTAGCTTGTTAAAGCATCCAACTCAAAACCAATTGGCAATGAGTGGAGAGGCCGCCCAGGCTCATATACTAGTTTTCGAGGTGATAATTAATCAATGTGGGACAAATTTCAACAAGCTAATGTGCCAAAATTTAGACACCTTAGTGCAACTGTGCACGTATTATCAAAGGAAAGGTCTCCATTCAGTCCAACTTTCTCAGCATCCCATTAGGCAGAAGCCGCGGACCTAAAACACAGCCAATACCTTCATCCAAGGAATTGATGACAGGCAGGGAGAGTAATCTTTTCCATGGGTATGTTCACTTCCATTTTCAATCAACAGAATTGGGTATAACTTGGAAGCAAAGCATGGTACAGAGGACTTAGGGCACACTATTACTGATACTTTGCTAGTATGCAACAACATGGGCTTACAGCAAGAATGATCACATTGTTATAGTAGTAGTTTTTCATTGCAAGGAATTCTTTGAAGAGAGAATGATACACGGTCCTAGGATGTATGGTGAGAACTCTGAATAATAGTCTTGCCGACCCTAATACCCACCAGAAACAACAATGGACCATTTTTTTACGATTTGCTCGTGCTTTTAAAGTGCATCTCAAAGTGGAGATGGAACTCAATTTAAAGCAAGGAACTTTCTTGTTGATAGACACAAATTAGACAGAAGCTAGGTTCAAAATTTGTTTCAACTCAATCTTATGGACCACAACTGTCAAAACAAGCTTGAGGAAGCTTACAAATGCAGATGGCTTTGGTCTTGAATTCCTCAAGCACCATGTGGAGCATCGCTCACTTTCATCTGCAGATAACAGTAAATATGAATGACAACCTCTGGTATCAACTTCGAACGATTGTACGCTGTCCCTCGTTGCAGAGTTAAATCGCTATACCTGTGTTCCGATAATACAATATTTACGTCAAACAACTCATTGATAACGGATGAAAGCGTCAAATACAGTTTAGAATGAATCCCAGCTCATTCTTAGGCAAATCATCAAATTTCTATGAAAATGAACTCTCAATCACTTGCAATGGGACTTGGTAACATGTTTATCCTCTTTTTTTGGAATGACATGCAATGGCCCTGGTTGTGTGTTTGTTTTTTTACGAGTGGGCATTATCCAACAATCATTGTGGGATGTGGGTGATGTTAATGCATTAAGGATTATAGTTCAACAAGGTTGAAGAAGAATTACAGCCTTTTCTGATATTTAAAAACAGGGGCATATCGTTCCGACTTTAAAAGCTTGTGATTGCAGGATTTGCAAAAAAAAAAAGTGGCTGTTGCAATCTGTTAGGTGCAAGTTATGAAATAGATTTTTTTTTAGGTGCAAGTTATGAAAAGTTCTTCCTAGAAAATCCACTAATGCAAGGCACGAGACAGGCCATAATGTTCATGAGAAAGAAAAAGAACAGAGTAAAAAACTCTAGGTATTTTCACAAAAAAAATTCTAGTGGTTACCCCTTGACATAATAGTGCACAAAGCATCACATGAAGCAACAAAAACCTTGCACCAACTAAGAAATAAACTCCATAAAATAGATGCGGCCAGATATTTAATGGTCTTGTCTGTTTGCCTAATCCTAATAGAACAGAGTCCAAAACTAAGAAAGTAATAAACTCCGAAGAGCTAACATGTTCTAACAAATACACCGAACTACAACTTATGCACAAGAAGATTCAGGGAAATACCACCAGGTGCTACCACCCATGTCCAGCAATTGAAAATTACAAAATCTACTACTACTTTAAAACACCGGAAGAGGAAAAATTGTTTTCCAAACTTTTCATTCCAATTGTACCCCTGGTAATAAACTAAATTTGCAGTCTTATGCTTCCCTTTTAGAAATCGAAACTTGGCAACGCTTTATTTGACTTTTAAAATCAACACTCTAAAGCCGTTTGTGAGGAAACATCATCACTCAAAGGTAAAACTCTTCGACATTCTGTTATCTATTATCCTGTCACGATTGTGACGTTTTCCGACGAATACAAAAGGAGTTCTTGGTGTCGCCAAACAAACTCTCTTCTCCGGAATTCTTTAATCTCCGAGAAATTGCATCATCAGCAGTCATACAATGTGAACCCAACGGTCTGGTAGTGACTGCGAACCCAACACCTGATCATTGCCAAGTTCATGCACAATGGGAAGCAAACTTCTCTTACAAACCCAATCTCACACCAGGTAATGACCCCAATGTTCAATACTAGATTTTTCTGCATACTCCTGTTAACAATGTTCTCCGTTGCCCCCTTTCAAATACAATTCCAATACATTAGCCTTCATTTCCATTCATTCTCCACTGCTATAGTCCACGCAACCTATACGACGAAATGTGTTTTCCAAATATGAGGTTCCCAGACCTTAACACACTGTTTCCTCCTGACAAAGCATTAACCTTCATGCGACTTGCGTCGAATTGGGTTCTCTATGTGGAGACTGCAACTCACTTTCAAAGTATTTTAGGGGGTGTTCTAGAGCATACTCACTACCTGATCACGTCAAATGTTTTTCTAATTCTTGTTGTACCTCAGAGATACCCAATATCTACTAAATGCATACCCAATCGAACTAGTCCTTTTCCATATGGAGATGAAGTTAGCTTGTCTGGATGTTTTTCTATGCTTAAAATGCTTTCGGAATTAAGCTTCAGTTTGTAGGAAATTAGTGTAATGACTAACCCTTATGTTTGAACCTTTTGCCATGAACGTCTTGTACCTTGGATCCTTCAATCAACTACGCCATATATTGCAACTTAATATCTGATTCTTACATTCGACTTTCTATTTGCTATAGACAATTCATTACTCCAACTTATAATTTTCTTCTTTGCAGACGTATCCTAGCTGTACGATGATGCTTTTCTTTTCAGTTGTTAAGGTTTTGTGGTAACCATAAGATTTCTCTAGAAGATCCATCAATAGAATGATTAATTCAAGCGATTCCACGGCACAAGATGCTTATGCTTATGTCTTTGCCTCTGTTATAGCTCTATGCGTCATATTAGAAGAATTTACAACACTGACAAGCATATAATCCATGGATGATCTTTCTCGGATAAAAATACATGGAAGACATCATTTGGTCTCAAGTACCTTCTCTGTTTTGTAGATGTTAGTTTGCAAATTCTTGGTAAGTAAGCCATGGAAGAAGTAAGAAACCAAAGAAAGTACCTACCACAGATGATGCGATATCCAAAGAAGAACACTTTATTTCAATCTTAGGGGAAGTATGTTAAATTTGGGAGGGGGACAACAAAAATGGCCAACATGCTGCAAATCTAGATGACCAAAAACTAGAGTGGTGCGACAATATCTTCACGAGATTCTATTACATCAAGAAGGGAAGGGGACTTCTAGCTACAGCATCCTCCCAAGTAGCGGGAATGACCTAGATTACAACTAATTCTCCATTTTTCGTAGATTGCATGGGCATGTTTTTCTTGGCCAATAAAATGTCCAAGCACCGAGGCTTGGCCCCAGAAGTGTTGGGATTTTGATCATATACCTCCTTTTTGAAATTTCAAGGTAATCTAAGCCCCAATTCGAATTCTTTTCTGGTAGAAATATTTAGTAGGGTAACTCGCTTGTGTCGAAAGCAAGTTCCCTCAAATTCGTTTGTGCCTTCATCATTTTGTTAAATTTTACCAGGTGTCCAGGCCAACTTATGCACATCGTGGCAGTAACTCACATTTCATTCAATTTTTAAAAAATTAGGTCATTTCTTTATGATGCTAACAAATTTTAAACTATTTGATTTATTCTTTCTTTCGTTTCTCCAAGAAAGTAAAAGGTGAAAATGGCATATTCCAAAGCTATATTCAACTTTAGTCGATACAAAATCCATATTGCCAAAATTTCAGTTAACCTCTGTAAAATGTCCAGAGTAGATAATCTTTTGTTTAACTCTTTGTTCTCTTATGGTGATGCAAACAAGAGTAAAATTGGTATGCTGAGTGCTTGCAACAAATAGAAGGCAAATTTTCTTAATAATGACATGACTAAATATTGTGATGTAACAAGAATACAAGATTGACGCCATTGAAGCGACCCCCATTTTTTCTGGTAGTATGAGCATTGGGAGAGCTATCTGTCTTCTATGTTTTTGTTAATGAGTTATCTGCAGGTGTATCTAAAAGGAATTTTAGTTGAAGATCTTTTGAAGGTATTTGGGTTGGATTTTGGTATTTTGACTCAATGTTTTATATTTATAAAGTTTTGATATTCATGGTATATCAATAATGAAAGTTTGTTATTTGTTTCCGAAGTTCAATAAAGTTCATTATTGGTTGTATTGCTCTGAAAGTTGAATGAGAATAATTGTTTTCAAGTGGTTTGGTAGTTTTTCCTTTTCAAATTTGTGTCTGGGTGTTTGTGAGAGAGTTTTTTCTTTTTAAATTTGTGTCTGGGTGTTTGTGAGATAGAGAGAGAACGTCACATAATTCGTAAGCTTAATTTGTTTTATGTTTGACATGCAAAATGTCATCTAGAAGCTATTACCTAAGCATAACCGGAAAAGAAAGGAGTTGTTGAGAGATTGAAGTACACCTCCTTTTTTAAGTTGTATGCTTAGGAGATTTCATTAAAAAACAGTATACTAACAAAACTAAAACTAATGAAAAACATAAAAATTCTCCAGCATTAAACTTGTAAAAACACAACAAAGTCCGTAGAAATTATTATGTAATCCCTATGTTCTAAATGTGAAAAGAGAGACTTATTCTTTTTCTACATTTCACATTCTGCATCATATACAAAAGTTTATGATTATAATGTCTTAAAAGTAGGTAGTTAATTACTCCCTCTGTCCAATTTATTTGTCCCTTTTGGGAGTCCGTGGCACTTTTTAATTGATTATATCTCATAATTTACATTATTTTACATGATTTCGAAGACATTGTCTTATAGAATTATTCGAGATCTATCAAACAAGATCTATATTGAATATAAAATTCAGTCCCAATTTAAAGTTTTTTATCCTGTTAGAATAGAACGAGGGACTAAAATTTGGGGACAGAGGGAGTAGTAAGTAGTAAATTTTAACCGAAGACAAATAAACAAAGTTTAATGAGCTACCGAGCTCAGGTAAGATAAACAAAGTTGACAAGCTATGAAGTCTCAAGCAGAAAAGTTAGGCTTGTGACAACCCAGGAAGAGGTCCTGGTAGCCTAGACCCACATCAGCTGGATATCGAAGGAGTATTCGATATATAAAGGAACACATGCTACTTGAAAACTTGAGCTTATGCTTTTGGGCCACATGGTTAGGTCCCTAAAGGTTGTTAGGCCAGCAAGTGGTGGGTTGGAAAAAAATGGTATCAGAGCCCACACCAACCAGAAGGGTGAGGCAGGTCCCGCTAGGAGACATGCTTGGGAGGGGCCTACAAGGGACTAGCTTGAGGTGTTTGCGGTAGGTGTATTCGATATATAATGAAACCACAGGCTACTAAATAACTTGCACTTAAACTTTTGGGCCTATTAGGCCACCAAGTGGTGGATCGTTACACGGCCAGCAAGTAGCATTACCATTAGTTAAGCCCTTTTTACTTGAACAGAAACTATTCCCCGCATACGGAAACAAAAAAATTCTACTCATAGTAGATCCAACAGAGCAAATAGAAGATAACAATATAACTTTCTGTGTACCTTGCTAACTAAACACCCAGAATAACCCGCTTTTCACATCACCAATCAAGATACTCCCAGCTTTCTTCACCATGTGTTTCCTCCTCTAGCCGCAGCCTCCATTATGCACCTGCCAAAAAGGTCAGTGCCACACAGAAACAAGTTTCACACTATCATGCTCTTTTCAAATTTATAACCCGGTCAACTTGTAACACAATAATGTCCTCAGACTTTCTTTCTTATAGAATAATATTAGCTCACAAGGGTTTTAACATGGTATAGGTGATCTAATGCTGTTAGAATGTCTCATAAAAAAAACTGTTAGAATGAGTCGTGTAGATTTCAAAGTTGGTAAGCTCAGGATATACTTTTAAATTCTTTAGCAGAGTAAGACAAAAAAGTCGATGTGCGCTTGCACTTGCAAGTTTACTTCAGACCACAACGTCATAGAAAGTTGATTAGGAATAATCCCTACCAGCATGAAAAAAATTGCAGGTTTATGCTCCTACGAAAACTGAAACCCGTTCACTCTTAAATAGATGTCTTATCCATCCATAGGTTTCCCACCCAAGAGATTAATTTTGCCAATACTATTGTTCCTTACTAGTCGTTTATTACTATGCTTCAGATTGGTCCGCATTTACTCGGATAAGCATGACACACTGGAAACTTAAAAGCAGCCCAAAAGTATGGTTATGAAGTGCAGAAAAAGAGACATACGACTATCCTTCAAGTTATGTTGCCATGGTTCCCGAAACCATGTTACGAGATATATCGCCCCACAGTTAAATAATAGTCACTACACGATAGAGCACAAGAAGCATGATTGTTCACACAACTCTCCATCATATGACCAAGTTCAGACCTAAAGAACAAATAGTAGCTGAATGTTCTCTTCTGCCATCCGTACACCACCTCTTTCGTCAAATAAAGATAACACATGCTCTTTTGTTTCAACCTTTTTCTAGCTGGAAATGTTCGTGGAAACACGCATAATTGCACTCATTGTTCCAAGTTTTCAGCCCCACAAGCATCTGGTTTTCCAAAATTGATTATTAGAGCTTCTCTAGGGATATAAAAAATTTAGGTTGTTTGCCAACAGCACCATCCTCAACCACTTGACCAACAGGCTTTCAAATATAAGCCCTGAACCAGAAGGAGCTCAAAGCATAAGTTTCCACAAGAAAAAAATTAAAAAAACACCCTTGACACTGAAGCAGATGAATAGCCCGACATCAAAACACTTTCTGCTATGTTTGCAAGCATGCAATATCTGTTTAGAACCTTCAATCTTTCTTTAGAGGCTCAATAACTTTGAAGTCCTGCTTAACTATTGTTTCAGTGAGTGTAACTTGGTTCGTAACAAAACAGAATCATATTTCAGTGTGTTCTCATCTCTAGTGGTATCAATAACTAGCATGTCAGTGACTAGTACTAATACACAAATGCCAAACCTTAGATTGAATATCTGCAAAATCTATTCAATTTAATAATGTAGCTAACAATAGAGTCGCCCAATTACTCTGCTTCTTGAGGACAGGGATCACGCGTATTTAAGGAACACCGCATCAGTGAAACCAATTGCCACATTAATTGTGATCCAAATATCACAGGAATCCGTACAGACAAATGCCAAAAATGAAGTTGGGTCACGTATCTTTAATTTTATTTTTCACAGGTGCACTACGGAATGATCCTCTTGAATTACAGTAGCCAAAATAGTGTCAACATCACAGGAAGGAAAGAACTTAATAAATGATTCTTAACTGAGGAGTAGTAGCCAAGCTAAAGTAAGGGAAGGGTAGAACTCGAATCCATTAAACAAGTCAGTCAGGTGTTTTACATCAATCAAAAGCTACAATGATCATGAGAATCGGATCATCAAAATTTACACACTCACCGGCCCTTCTTCTGCGACTTGAATGGAAAACGGGAGGGAGTCGAAGGGGAAAACTCAACAGGTAGCCGGGGAGGTTCTAACTCTCCAGAAAGCATCCCCACTACTTCTTTCATTGAAGGCCGGCGAGCAGGTGATTTCTGAAGGCAGAGAAGCGCAATAGTAATGCACAATAAAGCTTGTTCTCGATCCAAACACTGAACAGACTGATCAACTAAATCAAGAAGCTTCCCTGCACGCGCAAGCTGCTTAGCCCAAGAAATCAAATTGGCCCGTCGGAATTCAGACATGGGTGAACCGGTCACCTGAAGCGGTCTTCGCCCGGCAATTAGAACAAGCATTAGAACCCCATAGCTGTAAACATCACACTTTTCTGAAATAACCCTACCACCACCATACTCAGGGGCGACATAACAAACAGTTCCCCTCATACTTGGTGTGCTACTAACACCACCACTTTTGGGTATATCTCCACTAGCAGATTCATGACCACCACCTCTCCATAGCTCACCACTAATTCCATCCAACCACCAATCCACACTAGTTCGACTACTGCTCCTACTCCTACTCCTCCTCTTCTTCTTTCTATCGATGTATAAATCCTTGTCCATCGGCCAAAACTCATCCCTACTACTACAGTCAAGGGATGATGTCCCTTGTCCTCCTTGTTTCTTCTTCTTCTTTTTCTTTCTAGCTAGTTCTTCACAATACTCCTCCTTCCACCACTCCCTCGCCGGTCTCCTCTTATCTCTTTTCACAACCTTATCCTCATCCAAACTCGTCCACCAATCCAATCGCTTCCGTTCCTTCTTTCTCTCCGGTTTCTCTGATTTCACCATCCCCGTCCCTGAACTCGAACCCACAATCCATTCACTCCTAGGCCTCTCCTTCTTTATCTCATTCCCAATCCATTCCATCACATAGTCCTTCACAACACCCCCAGTCTCTCCTCCTCCATTGTCTTGCTTCCACCACCACTCCTTCACCGACCGATTCTTCTTCAACCGTTTCCCAGACCTCTTGCCCCCACCACCTCCATCACTCTCCACACTCGCCTGATCAAAATTCCCCTTGGCTGGAGACGCGGTCACAGCCGTCCTAGGGGAAACCTCCTCCGCCGCGGCCGAGGCCTCAACCGTCTCCGGCGAGGTTTCCCCCACCGCAATAACCGTAACAAAACTCTCCGGCGACTGATTATTGCAAAAGTTGAACTCGTCCAATCCACTTGCCGTCGTCACACTCTCCGTATCTTCAACCACAGATCCATTATCCTGACCTAAGTCCTTCGTTACACAAACCTCAACCTGATCCTCCTCCGCCTGTTTCAGCCTAGCCAATCCAAGATCACCGATCTTCGCGTTGAAATCACGATCCAATAACACATTACTCGGCTTCACGTCGCCGTGAATCACAGGTGGGTTACAGTGATGGTGGAGATACTCTAACCCTTTCGCTACGTCAATCGCGATTTTAAACCGATTTTTCCATTCCTTGAGTTCAACGCACTTGCGATAGAACAAGCAGTCTTGTAAGCTGCCGTTACTCATGAACTCGTACACGAGCAACATGTGCCGTCGTTTGCGGTGAGAGGAGAAGCCCTTAACGGAAACAACGTAGTCTGACTCGATTTGTGCGGCGAAGAAGAGTTCGGCTTGGAACTCGCGCTCGCCCTGGAGGGAGCCGGCGTTCATGACTTTAACGGCGATTTGTTGGTTGTTGGAGAGGGAGGCGCGGTAGACGGAGCCGAATCCGCCTTGGCCGATGCGGTGGGAGGGGGAGAAGGAGGAGGTGGCGCGGCGGAGGGCCGAGTAGGAGAACCGGTGGGGGGGTTTGGTGGTGTCGGATGGAACGGTTCGTTTTCGGGTCAGTTTGACGCGGACCCACCAGATGGTTAGTAAAACGAAGACCGATACGACGGCGGCGACTCCGCCGGCGAGTGGCGGGAGTAAACTGGTGGTTTGGTGTTGAGGCGGGTTTAACGGCGGCGGTGGTAACGGGCGAGAGGGCATGATTGTGGGTGAAAGGGAGGGAATCAAAAAAACTTTCTAGCATCAACCTGTAGAATTCCAAGTACTTCCGATTCTTGGCAGGAACTATTTGAAATATTAGTATGATCGAAGGGATCAAAATTGATGATGAAGAAATGGGTTTTTGACTTACCAGTGTTTAAACAGTTGGTACCCTGTGGGTAGTTGAAGAAAGCAGAGTCTTCTGTTCTGTTGTTTTCTATCGTAATTTGAGAATCATCAATTGGTTTCTTTCATCTTCTCGGTGAAGATTTGAGAGTTGTCCTGTTGCATTTTGTATTTTTGTTCTTTGTTTTTTTTTATAAACATTGTTCGGGCCACTTTACACACATCTTCAATAATCCTTATCCTAGGCCATGTTCCACTAATTTTTAGTTTTTTTGGTTTTTTTATTTTCTTTGGATCTTTAATTTTACAAAAAAACTAACTTGTTCCACTAACTTGTTCCACTAAACTAGTTTTTTGGCTCTTTAGTATTGCAAAAAAAACTAACTTGTTCCACTAACTAGTTTTTTAGCTTTTGTGGTTTTTTTAAGGTTAGTCGAATTAAGTGGTTTTTTTGTTAGCAGAATGGAGTAGTTTTTGAGTTAAAACTAAACTGTTTTTTTTTTAGCGGAACACCCCCTTAATCTATTGACTACTTGCGGAAGACCGAATTAAAATTCGAGGCTCGGGCCTCGGAGTAAATTTCTGTATAGATTGGCTCACAGAAATTTAGATGTTTCATTGTGTTCTTGCAGAGCGTCCAATTAAAACAGAAGCAAAGCTCCTCATGAACTGACTTTAAAAGGAATTTAGAAGTTTGAAAATTGAGTCCAAACAAATCTCTAAGTCGTGGTCTTTACCACCATGCAAACCGGAGTTGTTCTTTATTTTATTTTTTAGGTGAGGTCTTTGATTTTTATTTTTATTTTACCTACTTGGGAGTACATTTTTTCTGTACATGAATCTAGTCATATTTGAGTATTTTAATATGGGTTTGGGTGGAGGGGGTTGGGTGGACAACACCAATATGATGGAATTGATTATCTTTCAAACGATTCATTATTTATTTAACCAGTTTAATCTACTTTGAGCATATAAATTTGGAGTTGGGTGAACAATTTATAATTGGATTAATTATCTTGAACACGATTCACATTATTGATTTAACCGATTAACAACATTACTTTTCACATAACCCTTTCTCTCTTTGTCCTGTGGGGAGAGATCAGATTTGTTATTGTATTTGAGAGGAAAAAAAAATGAAAAATATACTACTCCTGAGTTTGAACTATTGTGGTTGCTTGATTTCTATTGTTTGACTTCTTTCATTCTCTCGATGACAAAACAAATTTTAAAAAATATATATACAAGCTACAAAATCGAGTTAGAGAAAAGCTTTAATTGAGAAGACAAAAGAAATGGTCTATTTGAATTGTATTTATCATTAGTGAATTTTGTTAGTTTTTGAATTGAAAAGGTAAAAGCTAATTCCAAGGTTGGGCTGTCTACCCTTGTTGCTACCAAGGCCTTTCATTTTTTCCATCGACTGAGTATCTCATCCGTCACGATCCATGGCAAAAGCGAGCCTCCTGAGGACCCTATGACTTGTGACCCTCAAGCTTTTGTTCCGGGCCCCTCCACCATTGATAAGTTAGCAAATGCTTCTTTGGTTGGTGAGCGGGTTCTGACGTCAATTGGATTTCAAACACCGCCTCAATCTTCCAATATTGAGAAGTCTCCAATTAGTTTAGAAGCTAATCTTGCGCATTCAGGTTCAAATGTGAAGAACCTCAAATCTAAGCTAATCTTGCGCATTCAGGTTCAAACAAGATCCATATTGCATATTGCATATTTTTTTAGATCAACATTGAAATAAGCAATCAAAATGACACGGATTTAAAAAATGAATCAACACATGTAAACGGATGGAGTAGGATATAAAATCCTTAGGATATAGGTGAAATGTAAACTTACTTGGAATATAGAAATGGTGGAGAGAGAAGAATTAGGTGTTTGTTTTGGTTAGGACTGTGACAAATATTTTCAATTTTACCCTCATGCAAACCAAACGAGGACCAAACGCAAAACAGCCACTGATGATTTAAGGGATATGGAACCCCCACCAGCTCCCCCATGGAATTTCATGTCTTGGATATGGGCTGTAATCTCGTTTATAATAATATGGTATCAAACACTTGACTTTTGCTTGGTTTTTTTTACTTGTTTTACCAATTTTCCGGTGATTTGAAGATTTCATCTGGTTTACTGTCAATAGTATGAGCTGCGATCCCTTTTGGAATGCTCTTCAGCTGAATTTTAGATAGATTCTATGCCGACACATCGTGTTGGTCTGCTTCGTGCAGTGCAAGAATCTAGAGCTTGTACACCCTTTTGTGGTTTGTGCTTGTGTCTTGTATTTGGTAGTTAGGGTTCACTCATGTAATTTGTTTGAAATCTTATATATGAAATGCATGCTTCTCTGATCAAAACCCAAGAACAAACGAGCCCAAATTATGAAAGCAAGACACTCAGTTACTAAGAAACGCGAAAAAAAAAAAAAAATTGGAATATAGACAAAACTCAAAAAGTACTTTTAGGGATGTTCCACTAACAAAAAAACAGTTTTTTCTAAAAACCGAGACATGTCATTCTCTCACAATACATCACATAAAAAATTGTGAAGAACCAGTTTATTCTAAAAACGCACTTACTGAAACACCTAAGTCTAAGTGACTAATTTTTGGAAACTACCCTCAAGTTACTTAAAAAAGAGCTTACGTGTCTTTGTTGAATGTTTAGTTCGTGCACATCATTTTGCACTTGTTTCACACACAATTGGACCACGACTCCACGTTTAAGGATTGAGATAAACCAAAATGTCCATCAATTGTGTTTGACAACGTCATATTAGTTGAGTTAATCTTGAGCAACATGATGGAGGCACTTTAAAAATACAAACACACTACAATACGTGAAATTCTGAGACCAAATAGCAGTAAAATTGATTCGTTTATATCTTCTTTTTTTATTTTTTATAACCGGGTGTCTTAGTCATATTGAACACGTCTTAACTAGACTTAGACCGAGCTATACGTCATAAGTCAGATCAAGCACCCCAAAAATCATTTAAAATAGAGGTGGGAACCACGTCTTTTATGTGACGACCCTAAATTTTAGAGCCATCAAAAAAATAAATAAACTACATAGTCGTTACAAAAACCTTTAAAGGCTAGGTAAGTCTTCTCCTATCTCGCTGCCATAGCGCACACTCGCATTCACCATCAGTACAAGGAAAAAAAAAGGAAGAAAATAAGAGGAAGAAGAAGGAAAGGAAAAGAAAGGGAGAAAGAAAATTCGGACAGTGGATTAGGGCCTTGATTCATATTCTATTTTCCAAAATAATACCAGAATCATTTTTATGTAATAAAAATAGAATAATTTTATAAGCAATATTAAATATGGGCATTTACTAAAATACGGGGTGTTACATTTTACATCCGAAACTAATGAAAGATATGAACTGTCAGATAGTAGGGATAAAAATTAACGACCCTACTCCTCGTATAAGTTGGTGAGTAGATTGGTATTGGCTCAAAACCATTTTAATTTTCTTTTTAGAAAAGATCATTCAAGTTATCTTAGGCCTGATTTTACACACTTCAGATTAATTCAAGGAGTTACTATCACAACCGTTTCACGCATGCATGTTAGTACTCCTAAACCTCGTACGTGTCTAAGAAAACGCGAGCAACTCTTGGATTGATTGGATGCCCGTTGTCATCTACTTAACAAACCATGTTTTTCAATATGTACCAAAAAAAAAGTCTGAAGGAGAACTTACCCTCCCACATGACCAGATCCGGGGACTCTGTCATCCCTTAGGGAGGGCAGGCTCTGCCGCCCGATCTCGGCCGTCCAAATGTGTTTTGGACGGCCCAAATTTGACGAGAGTTAAAATACTCAAAACACCCTTCGGCACCTCTCAAATCTGGACCGTCCAAAACATATTTGGACGGCCGAGATCAGGTCAGCAGGACCTGTCATCCCTAAGGGACGGCAGAGTCCCCGAGTTCCATGTGACCCACAAGTAATTAACTCAAACCTCTTCCCACCACACAACGATAAAGAAGAAAAATGAAAAGGGGGAAAAAGAAATGGTTAGGGTGGCTTGAAGTTGAAGCTGATTTTAGAGTAGTCCCATATTCTTCAACCTCTAACTTTTTTTAAAGGTTCTCCTATCTTTCTCTGTTTTACACTGAAATTCTAAGTTGGTGAAAGGTCGTAACAACTTTACTAAAGAAAGGGCAAAAAGGCACCGAAGAAACCAAATCATTGACGAATCTGTATAGTATTGTCAAGCCAGCCCACCTCTCTTTTTTCTTTCTTTCATTAATTATGGAATCAATTAATAAATATAGTAGGTATGAATAGTTGTTAAATTGTTTGTCCATCCAAATCCGTAAATTTCACCACAAAGTACGTAACTATTATGTATTTAAAATGTTTCTAATTTTTTTTTTCCATAAATATTTGCTAGCTAGGGTACAAAGTTTTCGTTATTGATCAAGTCACTTGTACAAGGTCAAAGATTTAGGTGAGCCCTGGCATACTTAAATAGATGGGATCGCTTGACTTTAGTCTTGCATACATTTCGTCTTTTTTAGTTGTATTACTTTGTACTCAGTAGATTGTAATTTTTATTATCAATGAAGTTCATACGGTTCTACTTAAAAAATTTAAAAGAGGTTGTGTATTCTTCTTTGTGAATTTGAATTCAATAAAAGTAGCCATACCGATCTTAAGATATTATAAATAAAACGTTGTTTTTCACATTAGCTAGTCAATTTTTAAAAGGGGCACTTAAAGATTGTCCTCCTCGCAGTTGCACTTAAATTTTCACCTCGGTCTCTTTTGAATGTTAAGTTCTCATCCCGTCTAAAAATAAACCTAAACTTTGATGTCCTAAATACCTTGCTCTATACGTAGGATACGTTTGATATATCACCTAGAAATAATGGTAAAAAATAGTTTCATACTTGTGGTGAATTTTTTACCAATGATGGCTGGAAAAAAAAATTATTATAGCCCATAATATTGTGTGGTAGCCCGTACTTATTATAGCGTACTTATGACAAGTGATGAAAAAAAAGTAATTGCACTCCAGTAAATACGGTAAATTTAATAAGAATTAGGTCAATATGATAGTTATAATCAATTACCAAGGAATTATGGTTAAAAATAATTGTGTAACAACAAACATGGTAAAATTGAATTTTGCATAAATGTACACAGGGTTTCAACGAAAATAATACCAAACTTATTACGATAAGTTCAATAGACATTCTGAAAATTGGTTACTCAGTTATTCCTTCATCTTTACTCCCTCTATTCCTTAAAAAGAGCAGCGTATTCCATTTTGGGATGTTCTAAAATAAGTGTGATGCTGAAAAGTTAATGGGTAAAAATTGATATATTTCCTATTTTGCCCTTAAAAATAGATTCATTTTTTAAAAGTTAGTGGGTAAAGTTTAATGATGATGTTTCCATCACGGGCAACAATGGAAAGCAAATGCAAAAATTGATGTCAAAAGTGTAATGATGATGTTTTCTTAATTAATAAGTTGGAATTACGAAGCTAAGCACTTAAAAAGGAAAGGAGGGAATATCATTTTAATAGTGTTGATGACTATAAAAAATGTTGTAACACCAATAACCAAAGAGTTCAAAAACAAAAGAGTAAGAACTTTAGTCATTAATTTCTATATTCATTTTCTTATTTCAAATTTCAAAATTAGGCAGTGGAATATTTTGCTTTCACAAGACGAATATGGAAATTGGAACACTCCTTTTCAGATGGTTTCTTCAAGTAATCCATAATCCGGATTATTAGATTATTCGTTTTGTCTTTATTCAATTTTTTTTTTTTGCATTTGTTAGTTTTGCGTCAAGATTTTGTGGTTTCTGGATTCCTCTCGGCGAGACGAATCTAACAAGTATAAATTTATGGTCAAACCAATTTTTTTTTTTAATAAAGCCGAAAATACTTGAATTATTGGTACAATTTTGGCTTTATTAAAAAAAATTGAGTTTTGACCATAATTTTATACTTGTTAGATTCGTCTCGTCGAGAGGAATCCAGAAATCATAAAATCTTGACACAAAACTAACAAATAAAAAAAAAATTAAATAAGAACAAAATGAAAAAACTAAAAAAACGGATTAAATTTTTTTGCCAAATCTTAGTAGTCATATCAGTAGCATCTTGGGGTTTGCTCAGGCAAAATAAGTCCAAATGGGTTCCACATGCTTCTTCCACCCGGGAATATTAAAACGTGGGCCAGCCCATTTTATGCTAGACCCACCTGGGTGAAAGCTATGTCAAGCCCCACCTTTTCTTTTTGTATAGAGAAAGAGATGTCTTCGAAAGTGAAAGCTCCTGCAGGCCCGTTTAAATTCACACAAGAAAGGTTCCAACTTCCAACAATAAAGTTATTTCAATCGAAATTAATAAACATATATTTGAATCATATTTATCAGTCAGGCAAAAATAAAATTTATCGTTGGAGTCATATTTTATTGACTCTTTTCGTAAATAACGAGAATTGAATCTTTTAAGAATCATTGTTCAATCAACTTGGTCTTATGTTTGATCTTTATACCACGTCGCTTATCTAAATCACCCAAACTAGTTAAATACATTTTAAATGTTACAGTGCCACCTATTGTCAATTATTGGTTTTAGGTTGGAACACTCTAAAAAATTTAACACGGTATCAGAACTATACATCTCCTTATTTCGTACCTCCATGTGCATTCAGTCTGCATGTGAGGAAGAGCGTGAGACTTTATCTCATATCACTCATCTAAGTCACTTAAATTTGGTTAATATAATTTAGAGACTAGTAGACTTATAGCCAATTAATTTTATGTTAGAGCCCTCTAAAGCAAGTCAATGGTAGTTGGAATACTACCTCCCTTCCACAGTTTTTTTCAGTCCACAAAACAAGGACTTGAAAGTAATCTACTTTTTTAAAGAAATATTGAAACAAATAATCCACTTTTTTTTAAGAAAAATTCAACTACTATCTCTGATGAGGTTTGCGTATTCCGGCTATTTTTCAGTGAACTTAGGTAGCTTTCGATCTCCATATTCTCCATTTTCAGGTAATTTCAGTTGGGATTGGTGAGTTGGCAAAGATGGCTTGGCTATAGCCATCCTTGATTCCAAATATAGAACCAAGTATAGAACTTTGTCATTTTACAACCCATTTTCATCATCATTGGAGCATTTAGTGGTATAATTGGTGCCAAATTATAGTTATACAACCCAACTTCCATCCCCATTGAAGTTGCTCTAAGAATCTAACATAGAACCCTCAAGTGGCTGGTTCTCCGCCTAGGTCAGTCGTCTCACCTCATCAATCCATACCTCCAGTTTAAAAAAAAAAAAAAAAAAACAACTCATACTTCCACGTGCATCTAGACTATATGTAAAGGGGAGAGTTAGACTTTGTTGGAAGTTGGAACCCTTTGATGGAGAGGCCAATCAAGGTTGGCTGCAAGAGAGATAATAATGCGAACAGAATTGAGCTTGGCAACTGGAGAAAAAGTCTCAGTGTAGTCAAGCCCATAGGTTTGAGTGAAACCTTTGGCCACAAGACGAGCTTTCAGACGATCAAGAGTACCATCAGAATTGTGTTTGATGACAAACACCCAACGACAACCAACAATATGTGCTCCAGATGGCTGGGGAACAAGATCCCAAGTATGATTCAGTGACAAAGCGCGCATCTCTTCTTCCATAGCAGAACGCCATCCAGGATGAGAAAGAGCCTCCTGATAAGACTTAGGAACAGTAACAGAGGACAAAGACACAGAAAAAGCGCGAAAAGAGGGAGACAAATGATCATAGGACACAAATTGAGAGATAGGATGGGAAGTGCAGGAGCGAATACCTTTACGGTGAGCAATAGGAAGATCGAGTGTCGGATCTGAAGACGTTTGAGGAGATGGTGTGGGCACAGAAGCTGTATCCGGAGGTGCAACAGGAGTAGCGGCAGCAGAAGAACGTCGAACATATACCTGTGTAATTGATGGTCGAGTAGCAGTCTCAGAAAGACCATGGTCAGCCGGTAACTGAGCAATCTCAGGAAGACAAGGTGGTGCCAACAATGGTGTCAACTGAGTACCCTCAAGAGAATAATATGGGATATTTTCAAAAAAAGTCACGTCAGCACTTACAAAGTGCTTCCGTAATGAGGGACTATAGCACTTGTATCCTTTCTGTGTCAGAGAGTAACCCAGAAAAATACATTTGTAAGAACGCGGATCAAGTTTATCACGACCTGGAGAGAGATTATGAACAAATGACACACAACCAAAAAGTTTTGGGGGAAGAATGTAAAGATCCTTGTCAGGAAACATGACCTGATAAGGAATTTTGCCATGCAAAACCCGAGAAGGGGTGCGATTTATTAGATAATTTGCGGTAAGAACAGCATATCCTCAAAAATGTTTTGGAACGTTCATGTGAAGCATAAGGGCACGAGTTACGGCTAAAACTGGCCCATTCTTCCGTTCTGCAACCCCATTTTGTTGAGGGGTAGTGACACACGCAGTCTGATGAATAATACCATGAGTTTCATTAAACTGTCTAAATGGACGAGAAAGATATTCTTGGGCATTGTCAGTTCGCAAAATACGTAATTTAGCATTAAATTGGTTGACAATCTCAGCATGAAAGACTGAAAAAACAGAAAATAATTGAGACCTATCTTTGAGGAGATACATGATAGGCGCGCAATATCTCTAGATATAAGCGCCTAAGTAGGGCTAATCAACGCGTTAGAGGCGCGGTTTTATTCCATTTTCCACTTGATGCGGTGTGTCTTTGGGTTTTCTTGTTTTTGGTTGTTTTGTAGGGAACGGGCTGGAAAGAGCGCATGAAGTGGACACATGGCGGTCAGGCACGTAGGGAACCAGTGGGGCCCAAGTGGGGACGGCCAAACAAGCCAAAAGCAATTTTAGAGGCTCGGTATCGATACATGACTTTCTCTGTATCGATACCGTGTGCATCATACGCGAACAGAACCTATGGGTATCGATACAGGACTTCTCCTGTATCGATACCGAGTGCGTTAAACTGGTTTTTTGACTTTGTTACGGATTTTGACTTCGGGAGGGGGTATAAATACCCCGTTTTTGGGGCTAAGTAGGGTTCCACGAATTATTCTTAGTTTACTTACTCTTCGAAGTTCGGCTACAGTTTTACTTCAGCACTCTACGTTTCAAGTTTGTTCTGGATTTTCAGAATTTCAGCTTTGGATTGGTGTTTCGTATTACTAATTAAGATCAATTTCTCCTTGCAATCTACGGTATCGTTTGCTAATCTCATATTTAATCTTTCAAGCATGTCTAGATCTAAGATTATTTTGATTTCTGCAATTTATTTTAACATGTGTGAGTAGTCGTATTGAGTGCGGCCGCGGGACAAGGTGTCCCGTGGCTAGGCTGATTCATATTCCACCTCGGTGCCGAATCACTTTAATTGATGCGCAGTTTCTGAATACGGAATTTTTCTAGCAAACAAAACCCGGGCATCGCCCATTCTAAATTGCGCAGGAATTGGTGACAAGTGGCGTGCACTTGTTAGGAACTATTTCCATATTTTTAAACCTATTAATTAAATAATTGTGGCCCGAGTGAATGTGAATTAGACTAGTTGCGGGCACCGTAGTGTCCACGGCTGTGCTCTCCTGTTTAAATTCAGAGTTCAGTAATTAAATTAGTTCAATTTAGATAATTAATTAAACCAATCGAGCAAGGGGTGGCTACCTGAGAGCCAATTACAAACGTATAGCTAGCATTGTTTGGGTCAACACCGTAGACCGTCTCTGTGGTTCGACTCCGGTACTTCCGGATTTATTGTGCTGCACCGGTCGATAGTCCTACGCTTGGGACGAAATTTTAAGTTAATTATTAATCACCCGAACGGTCAAGCATTTTTGGCGCCGTTGCCGGGGAACGGTGACGTGTGTTCAAACGGTGTTAGTGTAGTGTTTGTTTAATTTTAGTCGAGTCATCATAGGTAGAGGTAAGCAAGTTGTACGTAAGCCTGATCCTCTCTATTACCGTGATCATACTAATCGCTTGGTTAAGATAGAGAGCAGGTCGAGTCAGTCAGAGCCTTCAAATTCTTCGTCAAAGTCAGTAGAGAGTCGGTCGGAGTCCATTCCCATTAGTGGACTCTACATAGATTTACCTGTCGAGTCAGTCAATTTCGATAATCCGCTTTATCAGTCAGAGTCAGAGTCAGTTTCCGAACCAGAATCTTTTGAAATGGGAGACCAGGAGGTAATTCAACAACCATCGTTGAGGCAGCACTTGAATCCCGAGAGGACCACTCCTCCCGGGCCGATTGTGTTCCCTCGAGAGACACAGGAGGCACGCAATGCCTTCACTGTAAAGCCTGGTGTCCTGAATAGCCTCCCTAACTTTTATGGGAGAGAGTCTGATGATCCGTACGAGCATGTGCGGACGTTCGAGGGGTTAGTGCGCAACCTGGCGTCTACTACCTAATATGACAATGCCTGCCTCAAGCTGTTTGAGGCAACTTTAAAAGATGGCGCACTTAGATGGTTTAGAATGCAAAAGCCTCAGTCCTTCACCACATGGGCGCATGTGCGTGACGCGTTTTACAGAAAATATTTTTCTGAGGCTAAAACTAATAGTTTAAGGCGTCAAATTCAAGGTTTTAGGCAAGAGAGGGGAGAGTCTTTTGTGAAGGCATGGGAGCGTTTCAAAGATTTGCTCCTAAGAATGCCACACCCTGGTTTTGAGAAGATACAGTTGGTCGAATTCTTTCACCTGGGTCTCAACGCTGAGACAATCCAGCACATAGAGTATTCGTGTAAAGGGGACGACTTCTTGTCCAAAACTGCGGATGAGGGTTGGGATTTTCTGGATGATCTAGCAGATAGGCAGAGGGCTTTAGAACCCTCTGATTTTGATCGGTCCGGACCTTTTGGGTCCACTGTTATCCCCGTTACCATTCGTGACCAGCGACTCCAGGCCCAGGTTGAAAAAATGGCGCAAAAACTAGAGGAATTAGAAGTTAGGCAGACTCGTCCAGTGCAAGAGGTCAGTATAGAGGAAGTCTGTGTGTGGTGTGAGTGTAAGGGGCACATTGCAACTGCATGCCCCGGATTTTTAGCAGCCAAAGGGGCAAGTCAGTTCAATCAGGAGGAGGTCAATGCAGTCCGGAGTTGGGATAATTCGTATAACCCGGGATGGAGAGATCATCCCAAAGACTGGTGGTCAGACCCTAGACCCGCAGGTGGAGGTCAAGCGCAACTCCTTGCGCCGCCTCCGCCGCAGCAATTTTCACAGTCTCAATCATCCAGGCCTCCGCAGGGCCAAGTCATTCCATTCCACTACCAGCAACAGCCTGGTAGGGGGCAGGTTCATCCACCCGTAGACCTCCCCCATGTGATTCACAGATGACTGCACGTGACCATAAGCTAGAGGATAGTGTCAACTCCATGATGCGGTCTCAGATGACATTTCAGACTGAGACAAGGCAGCAAATAGGAGCCCTTACTACCCAGATGTCCCAACTCACTGCGATTATTAGTCAAATGCAACAGGAGAAGGGAAAGTTCCCAGCCCAGGGTAGTACAGCGGGGGCTCATTACTTGGGAAATTCTTCAGGTCCGAATATTCAGGGTCAGAATCAGGGGGAGGCCAAGTCGGTCACCATTCTTAGAAATGGGAAGGAGATTGACAAGTCCATCCCGCCAAAGCAGAAACCAGCTCCACCTCCGGAGCCGGTTGATGCACCACGCGCAACTCCTGAGAGTGTTGAGAGGTCACCTGAGGTGGTGGTGCCTGCTGATGCGGCCCCCAAGACTCAAACGCCACCAGCGATGCCATTAGCTCCATTTCCACAAAGGCTGGCGGTGAAGCCTAAGCAGAGCAGGAACCATAAGATGCTCGAACTTTTTAAGAGGGTGCAATTCCCTATCACTTTGATGGAAGCAATTGAGTCTTTTCCCCAGTGTGCGAAGGTTCTGAAGGACCTCTGCACACCAAAGCGCAAGAGTCAGAACAATGTGGTTCTGACCGAGGTAGTGAGCTCCATTATTGAGACTGAGATTCCTGCAAAGTGCAAGGATCCAGGGTGTCCTACCATTCCCATAGCCATAGCAGGTCAGCGTTTTGACAAGGCATTATTAGACTTGGGAGCGAGTGTTAATTTGCTCCCTTATTCTGCATACTTGAGGCTAGGCCTAGGCGATCTGAGAGCTACTCCTGTCACATTGCAGTTGGCAGACCGGAGTGTTAGGGTGCCCAAGGGTGTGGTAGAAGATGTAATGATTCAGGTAGGTGAGTTCCAATTCCCTGCAGATTTTATTGTCCTAGACACCTGTTTAAATCCTGAGATTTTAGAGAAGACTCCTATCATCCTAGGTCGTCCTTTCTTAGCCACCTCCAATGTTGTCATGAATTGCAAAACTGGCAAGGTCCAGTTGTCTATTGGCGAGGATAAAATGGAGGTGGATGTCTATAGTGTCGGTACCTTGGGTGAGGATGAGGAGGAGTTCGATGAGTTATGTTTGGTTGACACACTCGTTCAGGGGCACATTGATACAGTTTTATATGAGGATCCTCTGGAAATAGCTCTTACCGCCAAGGAGGCGTCATGTTTAGATTCTCCAGAGGTGGTCGAACTGGTAGATATGTTAGAAGTTGAGGAGTCAGTAGAGGAAGTTTGTGGGGTCTTTGATGACCCAATGTTCGAGCCCCTGGACACCCCTGAACTAGAGTTGAAGCCTCTCCCGGACACGCTTGAATACGCCTTGTTGAAGGGCAATGATACTTATCCGGTTGTGATCTCCTCATCCCTTGAGGAGGATCAAGAGAGGAAGTTGTTGACGGGTAGCTTACACGTACCATGCTTTTCATTAAGTGTGGACCCGGCCTCTAGTATTAGGGGTACCCATCATTGACTTGGGTTTTCATAGCTTCGCACGCCGCTATTAAAAGAAGGATCGTGTGCCCAGCTCCGGTTAGTAAGGGCAATTTTTATATTCGTGTTTGTTTTTCAGTTTTCAAAAAAAAAAAAAGTTTTTAATGGTCCGGTATAGCCACCTAATTTCTAGCCTTAAATTTGTGTATCTGGGTTTCTAACAATCTTATTGCCGTGTCTCGGATAGTCATAAAAGACGATTGGCTCTGATTTCTTTGAGGAAAAACCTTGAGTAATTTAACCTGTTGAGTCATGACTTACCCGGGATTGTTATGAAGACCTTCTCTACCCAAATTTAAGTGAGAAATTAGGGAGAAAAGTAGTACACGTGTCTTTCACGTGACGGAAGTGGTGGTGTATTTTCTTTTTTTCTGTTCTTGCTTTTTGGTTTTTCTGTGTACGCCCGGATACCACGTGCCGGGCTGGACTGACGTGTTTTGCAGGTTGCACGGTGAGCGTACCTGAAATTCCTCGTATATCGGCCGAGGTCATGGTGGTTGGCTGCCACCCGGAGGTCCAGTTCTTCCCCTTGTTCTTTCAATTTTAATGTCTCCATGCTCTGGGGACATAGCATGTTCTAAGTTGGGGGGAGGGTGTACATGTTTTTCATTTTGTTTTTTTTTTTTTTTTTTTTTCAAAAAAAAAAAAAAAACAAAAATTGGATGTTTAGGGTGTAACTATTCTTGGTTGATGATTGCTAATTAGCGCTATAATGGTTGTTGTGCGAGTCGGAGTCTCGATACGATTTCATGAATAGACTTAATCTCGTGAACATGATGTTTAGGAAGCACCCAGTTAGCCGTATCATCTATAGTTGGATAGTGTTTGATCACTTGAGTTCATGCTTTTCACGCACACTGTCCCACTCTGAGCATTCACTAGCCTTGAATTTGGTTTACATATTATTGATATTTCGGTGTTAGTTGATTGCGCCCACGGGCTAATTGGAACCCCTTTCCTACATTGTGCGCTAAATTGGTATTGCTTATCCGGGCGTTCGTTGAGTATTCGGGCAATCGGGGTTTGCTCCCACCGTATTGTTCGCATTACAAGATGGATAGACCTTGTGAAGGCATTGGTTAAATGTGGTTAGTCTGGGTCTCTCCCTAAAGCCTTTTTGACTCGAGCAATTAAGTCTGAGGGGTCTTTGAACCTGGTACCCTAAGGCCATTTGGCTTGGGGATGACCGACCTAAAGCTCGTTACATGGGTCAACTAGAAAGCCCGACAGATCCAGGCATTGCACGACCACAAGAGAAAAAAAAAAAAAAAAGAGAAAAAGATGAATCATTAGGGGAAGGGGTGAGTTTTAGAGACACACCGGGCTATTGATATTGTGTGAACTGTTTTCGGGATTAGTGAATTTCTATGTGTGATTCTCACTTTCACGCATGTTATGTGATAAATCCCTATCCGATCGTAGGTGAGAGGATTAATTTTGGTGCTAAGTATGCTGCGAAGTTCACTTGTTTAACTTTGTCCATGGATGAAGTATCTTGCCTTTGACTTGCCTGACAGTCACTGTAGTGTTTCAAGAAGCTATTGATTGGGTAGAGTTGCATTCAAATGTCTGAGTCCTTTGTGTTTTGTGGGTTATCACTGCTGAAAACCCTCACGAGACTTCACTCGTCCTACCGGGGCCGCCCGGGGGTTTAAAAGATCTATCCTTTTATTTGTGTGTTTTATTCTTTTCGTTGCTCGGGACTAGCAACGCTCAAGTTGGGGGGTGTGATAGGCGCGCAATATCTCTAGATATAAGCGCCTAAGTAGGGCTAATCAACGCGTTAGAGGCGCGGTTTTATTCCATTTTTCACTTGATGCGGTGTGTCTTTGGGTTTTCTTGTTTTTGGTTGTTTTGTAGGGAACGGGCTGGAAAGAGCGCATGAAGTGGACACATGGCGGTCAGGCACGTAGGGAACCAGTGGGGCCCAAGTGGAGACGGCCAAACAAGCCAAAAGCAATTTTAGAGGCTCGGTATCGATACATGACTTTCTCTGTATCGATACCGTGTGCATCATACGCGAACAGAACCTATGGGTATCGATACAGGACTTCTCCTGTATCGATACCGAGTGCGTTAAACTGGTTTTTTGACTTTGTTACGGATTTTGACTTCGGGAGGGGGTATAAATACCCCGTTTTTGGGGCTAAGTAGGGTTCCACGAATTATTCTTAGTTTACTTACTCTTCGAAGTTCGGCTACAGTTTTACTTCAGCACTCTACGTTTCAAGTTTGTTCTGGATTTTCAGAATTTCAGCTTTGGATTGGTGTTTCGTATTACTAATTAAGATCAATTTCTCCTTGCAATCTACGGTATCGTTTGCTAATCTCATATTTAATCTTTCAAGCATGTCTAGATCTAAGATTATTTTGATTTCTGCAATTTATTTTAACATGTGTGAGTAGTCGTATTGAGTGCGGCCGCGGGACAAGGTGTCCCGTGGCTAGGCTGATTCATATTCCACCTCGGTGCCGAATCACTTTAATTGATGCGCAGTTTCTGAATACGGAATTTTTCTAGCAAACAAAACCCGGGCATCGCCCATTCTAAATTGCGCAGGAATTGGTGACAAGTGGCGTGCACTTGTTAGGAACTATTTCCATATTTTTAAACCTATTAATTAAATAATTGTGGCCCGAGTGAATGTGAATTAGACTAGTTGCGGGCACCGTAGTGTCCACGGCTGTGCTCTCCTGTTTAAATTCAGAGTTCAGTAATTAAATTAGTTCAATTTAGATAATTAATTAAACCAATCGAGCAAGGGGTGGCTACCTGAGAGCCAATTACAAACGTATAGCTAGCATTGTTTGGGTCAACACCGTAGACCGTCTCTGTGGTTCGACTCCGGTACTTCCGGATTTATTGTGCTGCACCGGTCGATAGTCCTACGCTTGGGACAAAATTTTAAGTTAATTATTAATCACCCGAACGGTCAAGCAATACACCCATGTTAAACGAGAAAAATCATCAATAAATGTGACAAAATAGCGCGCACCACACAAACTCGTAGTGCGCGAAGGTCCCCAAATATCAGAATGAACTAATGCAAAAGGTTCTACACATGGTGACTCAGTTCGTAAAGGAAAAGAAACTCTACGATGTTTACTAAGTTCACATGTGTCACAATTAAAAGGAGAAAAACTAGGTAAACTAGGAACCAGCTTGCGAAGGTTGGCCGAGGATGGGTGCCCAAGACGACAGTGCCACTGATAAGGTGTAACAGTAGAATGTAAAGCAGAAGGACTAGATGACTGCTGCTGTTGCTGCTCCTGAAGGTAATACAGACCATTCTTCTCATACCCCCCACCAATCATCCCCTTTGTCTTGAGATCCTGAAACTCACAATGAGAAGGAGAAAAGAGGATAGAACACTGGTGAGTATGAGACATTTTATGAATCGAAAGAAGATTAAACGGAAATTGTGGCAAATATAAGACAGGCTGAAAAACAAGACCAGATGAACGATATGTACCAATGCCTTGAACAAGAACCTTAGTGCCATCGGCAATAGTAACATAAGTCTTAACAGAAGGAGTAACAACATCAGTCAAAAGAGACAAATCACCTGTCATATGATCAGATGCGCCAGAATCGAGAATCCAAGGAGTGCTACGAGAAGAGGAATGAAGATACGTATTACCTGAGGTGGCATGAATTGCAGTGGAAGAAGAAGAAGATGCATTGGCCCTTTGAATCATAGAATCATACTCAGTCTTGGACATAGTAATCTGAGTAGGAGCAAGAGCAGATGGCTCCCCCTCAAGTGTAGCCTGATTAGCCCAAGCTGGCTTGCCATGCAGCTTCCAACAGAATTCAATATCGTGGTTGGTCGCACCACAATGAGTACACTTCTTGGTGCCACGACCACCACGCCCCCCACGTCCTCCATGACGACCACCTCGCTTAGAAGAACTACCACGATTGTGGGAGGGATTGCGATTCCCAAAATGTCCAGAAGATAAAGCAGGAGAGTTTGTGGGGGCAGCTAGGGCGGAGTTGATTGTGGTTAGAGACCGGCGATAATCCCTAACAATATCCTTAGTTTCAGAGGTTTCAGCAGTGTCTGTTTGCTTAGGTTTATCACCCATAATAGATTCAAGAGATAAAGACACAAGCCAAAAGGAGAGGAGTTGGTACCCAGAGGATTGACAAGTGCAAAGAGAGGGTACCCGGTTGATGTAGAGCCTGAAGAACACTCTTAACAGACAAACCGAGTTCCAGAAAGATTGATCGAGGGCCAGAAAGAGATTAGGGTTACTGTTCACGATTGCTACAGTGCACGCGAGCACTGTTCACGACTGCTACAGTGTACGCGAGCACTGTTCACGGCTGGATTTTTTGTTTTTGTTTTTTGGTTTGTTTGTTTGGATCGAGGGTTGTGTATTGGGGTTAGAGAGGTTTTGGTTGTGGTCGATTTGAGAGAGAGAGAGAGAGAATTTGACGAAAAAAGATAGAGGTAACGAGAAAGAAAAGTCAGGTTCCTGGAACCCGCTCTGATACCATGTTGAAAGATTATAATTGATGTGTATTCTTCTCACTAGGAGGCACAATATATAGACTGTGTACAAGATAATTTAGGAAAGGAAATAATAAGGAAATTGCTATCTACCTAATTAGACTAATTACAATCTTCCTAATTGTCTAATTGCCTAATTGATTTACAACATGTGCTACAATATTCTTTCCTTTTCAACAAAAAAAAAAGTAATTGCACTCCAGTAAATACGGTAAATTTAATAAGAATTAGGTCAATATGATAGTTATAATCAATTACCAAGGAATTATGGTTAAAAATAATTGTGTAACAACAAACATGGTAAAATTGAATTTTGCATAAATGTACACAGGGTTTCAACGAAAATAATACCAAACTTATTACGATAAGTTCAATAGACATTCTGAAAATTGGTTACTCAGTTATTCCTTCATCTTTACTCCCTCTATTCCTTAAAAAAAGCAGCGTATTCCATTTTGGGATGTTCTAAAATAAGTGTGATACTGAAAAGTTAATGGGTAAAAATTGATACATTTCCTATTTTGCCCTTAAAAATAGATTCATTTTTTAAAAGTTAGTGGGTAAAGTTTAATGATGATGTTTCCATCACGGGCAACAATGGAAAGTAAATGCAAAAATTGATGTCAAAAGTGTAATGATGATGTTTTCTTAATTAATAAGTTGGAATTACGAAGCTAAGCACTTAAAAAGGAAAGGAGGGAATATCATTTTAATAGTGTTGATGACTATAAAAAAATGTTGTAACACCAATAACCAAAGAGTTCAAAAACAAAAGAGTAAGAACTTTAGTCATTAATTTCTATATTCATTTTCTTATTTCAAATTTCAAAATTAGGCAGTGGAATATTTTGCTTTCACAAGACGAATATGGAAATTGGAACACTCCTTTTCAGATGGTTTCTTCAAGTAATCCATAATCCGGATTATTAGATTATTCGTTTTGTCTTTATTCAATTTTTTTTTTTTGCATTTGTTAGTTTTGCGTCAAGATTTTGTGGTTTCTGGATTCCTCTCGGCGAGACGAATCTAACAAGTATAAATTTATGGTCAAACCAATTTTTTTTTTTTAATAAAGCCGAAAATACTTGAATTATTGGTACAATTTTGGCTTTATTAAAAAAAATTGAGTTTTGACCATAATTTTATACTTGTTAGATTCGTCTCGTCGAGAGGAATCCAGAAATCATAAAATCTTGACACAAAACTAACAAATACAAAAAAAAATTGAATAAGAACAAAATGAAAAAACTAAAACAACGGATTAAATTTTTTTGCCAAATCTTAGTAGTCATATCAGTAGCATCTTGGGGTTTGCTCAGGCAAAATAAGTCCAAATGGGTTCCACATGCTTCTTCCACCCGGGAATATTAAAACGTGGGCCAGCCCATTTTATTCTAGACCCACCTGGCTGAAAGCTATGTCAAGCCGACCTTTTCTTTTTGTATAGAGAAAGAGATGTCTTCGAAAGTGAAAGCTCCTGCAGGCCCGTTTAAATTCACACAAGAAAGGTTCCAACTTCCAACAATAAAGTTATTTCAATCGAAATTAATAAACATATATTTGAACCATATTTATCAGTCAGGCAAAAATAAAATTTATCGTTGGAGTCATATTTTATTGACTCTTTTCGTAAATAACGAGAATTGAATCTTTTAAGAATCATTGTTCAATCAACTTGGTCTTATGTTTGATCTTTATACCACGTCGCTTATCTAAATCACCCAAACTAGTTAAATACATTTTAAATGTTACAGTGCCACCTATTGTCAATTATTGGTTTTAGGTTGGAACACTCTAAAAAATTTAACACGGTATCAGAACTATACATCTCCTTAATTCGTACCTCCATGTGCATTCAGTCTGCATGTGAGGAAGAGCGTGAGACTTTATCTCATATCACTCATCTAAGTCACTTAAATTTGGTTAATATAATTTAGAGACTAGTAGACTTATAGCCAATTAATTTTATGTTAGAGCCCTCTAAAGCAAGTCAATGGTAGTTGGAATACTACCTCCCTTCCATAGTATTTTTCAGTCCACAAAACAAGGACTTGAAAGTAATCTACTTTTTTAAAGAAATATTGAAACAAATAATCCACTTTTTTTTAAGAAAAATTCAACTACTATCTCTGATGAGGTTTGCGTATTCCAGCTATTTTTCAGTGAACTCAGGTAGCTTTCGATCTCCATATTCTCCATTTTCAGGTAATTTCAGTTGGGATTGGTGAGTTGGCAAAGATGGCTTGGCTATAGCCATCCTTGATTCCAAATATAGAACCAAGTATAGAACTTTGTATTTTACAACCCATTTTCATCATCATTGGAGCATTTAGTGGTATAATTGGTGCCAAATTATAGTTATACAACCCAACTTCCATCCCCATTGAAGTTGCTCTAAGAATCTAACATAGAACCCTCAAGTGGCTGGTTCTCCGCCTAGGTCAGTCGTCTCACCTCATCAATCCATACCTCCAGTTAAAAAGAAGAAGAAAAAAAAACTCATACTTCCACGTGCATCTGGACTATACGAAAAGGGGAGTATTAGACTTTGTCCCACATCGCTCACCTAAGCCACCCAATAATCTAGAGGTTATTTCACCCTTTGCCAATTGATTTTAGGTTGGAAGTTGGAACCCTTCAAGAAATCTAATGCTTATCGCTAAGGGCCACTTTGGCGTAACCTTTTTTTTCTGACTACTTGACACAATTTTTTTTCCCCTCATAATTCTTACAAGATTTTGGTAAATTTTAGATTACAAGTCGTTCGTGTCAATGAGAGAAATCAAAAAAGTATGAAATAAAAATCAAGATTGAAAAAAATTCATACAAGACGATGAAACAGACAAAAAAAACACGGTCTATACTCTGTACCAAGTTGATGATAGTAAGTTTGTGGTTAACCCAAAGTAGCCTAACAAAATGGTTCAATTTATTTGAAACTTTTTCTTTTTGGGGGGAAATAAATAGTAATCTCTTACAGGTGCACCTAACATATTTATACGAGGTAATAAAACCACCTGGGGTCTGGCCGACCAACCAATTTTTGGCGCATTCAAAGGCAATGGGCCACATGTGAAACAGCCCAAGCACAATAAACGTTTTTGTATTAGCAAATGACAAATATTGTCAACGACTATTTTGGCATGCAAATTCAGAGTTTTTCATTTACTTTTCCAGAAATTTTTTTTTTTTTTTTGACAAGGAAATTGTAGATTTTCCATTATCACCCGATCAGGTTACAAGAACAGATTACACATCAGACAATAACCAAGAAAAACTTGGACAACGATGTGCCAATAACGCACAAACCCAATCCGACAACGGAACAACGCTATGCCAACCAAGCAAGGAAAACCACGAGCCAATCCAGGGATGTTGCCATTTCTGGACATTACGATCCCCACCAAACACAGCCGTGGCCGGCAAGCGCACAACATACAAACTACAACTCCGGCAACGGAGAAACAACTCCGGCCAACAACAACAACAAAGAAAACGAAAGCCATAGTCAAGGACGAATTGAAAGGCGGGTGAATCCGGACGGCGGACGACCATTCTAACTACGCTTTAAATTTCTTTTAGAATTATTGTATCTTTTATCCCAAAAACGTTAAAATTATAATATATATGTGTTTGCCCAACATCATTTTGAACAATCAAACACACATCCAACCAAGAGTTTAGTTTCGGGAAAAAGTGATAATATTTTTAGAAATATTTTCACCAAATACCTATATAGTAGTATGTAGTTTTTGTAGTACTTTTACAGCTTATATTGGCCAAAATTAATATCGTTATGTATTACAATTTTTCCTTAACATTTGCCCATCCAATCTTGAATTCCAGTTTTCGTCCCGGATCAAAGTCCCATTTTTGCCACTGTTGTTCATATTCAGATTCAGATTCAGAAAAACACTGACGAACTGTTTTCCAAAATTAAAACCACACTGTGGTGATCATTTTGATTCGTAGGCGTAATTCGTGAATTTCCAATGTCACCCCCAGCTGCTTTTTTTTTATTTTATTTATTTATTTATTTAAATGAAAGCCTCTTCCCCTCTTATAACTGCTGAAATAATGTCAATGCAGAGAAATATTTACTTGATTTTTCAATTTCGATAGTTAGACAGATAAAAACAACGAATTAAAGGTACTCACTTAAGTTACAACACACCAGATCAACTAAAAGCAACGTCAGGTATTTGAGGATAAGGAAGGAAAGGTAATATACAAACTCTGATTGACCAGTATCAGTGCCGAATGGAATCAATCAGCTTTATCACCAGAACCATTCGTGTTTCGCGTCAACTGCTTTTGCGTTTGTTGATACAAGCGGCATCATCCCGTAGAAGGAGATGAAAGCATTCAGGCATTTGTTTCTTGTATTGCCGTGCCCTTGTAAACTGCTAATGCCTGATGATCCAATATCATGCATCTTCCCTGCAAAATCATTAGCAATCTTTATTACAGAATTTACGAGAGGCCACCATTAAAGGAAAATTGCTAAATATATTTGATATAAGTTATTGACAATAAAAGCTGCACTAATATGTGGTTTCCCATGGATTTTTGTCAACAAAATAGTAACAGGAGCCCATCAACTAACTGATACTGAGAGTTTCTTTGGTAAATTTGGAACAGAAAAGCGGGAAAATACCTGAAAAATACAAAGAGGAATTTCAATTGCAATTTTGAAATAATTTTTCATTGAAAGAGGTGAGTCCATACCTTTGACCCAGATTGGAGGGGCATTAGTGATATTTGCAACAAGAAGAGACATAGCAATGTCTTCACAGTTTCTGCCAAAAAGTGGACACACTAGTTCGTATATCGACCATAAATTCAATCGCATATAACAAAAAGACAGTTATTCAAGGTGATACCTCTTTGTGGTTATGTAATCCTGAATCCACGAGGGCATTTTGTTAGTGTACAAATCCAAGTACATCCTGTGAAAGAATGCTGCTTTTGTGAGAACCATACTGTAACTGCCCGTCCACCAAACTGACCACCACCCTCCATACTTATAGTATGTCATGCTACTTTTCTGGTTTACAGTGGAAAAAGAAATTCAATAATATCATGGAAGACAGAGATTAACTTTTCATTGTTGAAAATACACGAAGAGCTCAGATCCCAGACTTCATATCCCGGGAAATGCAGCCAAGTTATATCAGAATTCCAGGGTCACAAATACAGATGCTATGAGATAGAAAGTGATTTATCAGATAATGAACTAGCTGTTAAATGGAAAGGTGGAATTCTTAAGTCAAGTATTTTCCTGTTCTAAATAACATCCGTATATGAGTTTCCCCAAAAATAATTGTTAATATGCAGCATATACTCTATGCTAGCAGTAGGATTCTTAAGCTGATTTGATAGCTGGAGTAAACCAACAGAGGTAATACCGGCAGCCACAGTACACCAAAATATGAATTCAGAATGACATGTTCAATAGCTTGTACATTTCTATTGTTTTCGCTTGTAATAGGAAAACAATGATCGCAAAGAAAAAAGGTAAAATGAATTACCGTATAACATGGGCATGAAATAGGTTTGAATAGCACAATATTTAAAGCAATAGACAGGGTACAATAAACAGGTGGTTGGAATCTTATAGCCTTAAGCTAGTGCCGCATCACGGTTTGTTTTCCATGCAAATTACAAAAGCGAGAGGTGATTGTTTCTGTCACTGAAAATGAAAAGAAGAAAGAAAAAGAAAGAGCTGATTGTTGGTTGAAAGCCATGACTAGCTCACGTACCAATTGAAACACAAGAAGAAGAATTCAAATGTGCAAAGGTTGCCCGGACATCTCACAGTCAGCTAAGAGCCAAAATCTATAGAGAGGACTAGTTTAGGCAAACTAAAGTTTTGATACCCATAACCCATCGGATCGCTTATGCTAGAAATTTCCTTAAAGCTCGACATAAACACAAACATTCAACATGTTTCAACTGGCCATCCCATTAGTGAAAGAAAATGAAAAGCATACATAATGAAATGGTACAAAAGGCCGTTTCGAATCTCAGTAAGTGATCCAGTCTCATGAAAACCAACAGAAAACTGGTTTCGGGAAGAGCTTTTTTCTTAGCCCATTCCTGCATAGATGGTAGATCTAAAGCAATACTGAAGTAAATAGCTTCAGCAACCACGTCACCACTAACCAGTTAGCCTGATCTGGTTACCCATAAAAAATCTGGAAGAAAATCTCATAATGACATAAATCACTAACCTCCTGAGCAAGCCAATGCATGCGAGGAATGAATCCCACCATAGTGTGTGGAGCGCTTTGCCAGACAGCGAAGGCAAAATCTAGAGTATGACATGGAACAATCACATAATCATCTACTGAGAAAATTGCATCTGTTCTGAGATCCTTAATTGGCTTAAATCTATTGTTCAAATTATCCTCCTCATTCAGATCAAACTTGAAGTTGGGCTTGCGAGCTGCCTGTGACTTTAACAGCACAATTTTCTTCAGAAAAGCTTTTAGACTAGAGGATGGTGGATCACTTTCACTCCACACTACATGTATGGCATCAGTCCCACTGCAGGATGCATAGTGAGCAACAGATTGCTTAAGAAGAGTATTCTGTTTCCACGTGTTGATAAGCACTGTGTAGCCGCCCCTAAAAGTATCAAATATGGAGGTTATTCGTAATACTATGACACAATATCAACGCACGTTTTCATTAATCTTAAACATAGTTCTAATTTCAAACATTATCAAATCTTCTAGAGAACAAGAAACTGGATGAACTTTTTTCCAGAGAAGAATTTACATAAGAATTGCTATACTAATCAAAGCAAACTATAGGAAAACGTAAAAGACGCAATGAAGTGAGCAACAACTAAAAAGATCGAAGCTGGGAAAAGATTGTTACAGACTATAGGCGGAAACAATGTGGGAGCATGGGAAAACATTCCAACCCAAAATTTCTCCTGGTTTGCATAGGAAGATAACAACACAGAGATAAACAGAAAGTGCATTTGTCTAAGGCTGAAGCGGATTTAATCCATACCAAGATAAAAATAGGGAACTAGTGTAGAAGATAATACCCAAAGTCCAAACACAACACAAAAGGCAAAGATAGAGCCTAAAATGATCCTATTTGAGCACCTAATCAAGGTCATGAGACTCATGACCACAACGTTCCTCACGAGCATCAAATATCGATAAGCAGAATGTAGATACAATAAAGAAACTCAAAAGAAGGAATTTTTATTTTGTGAAACAGAAAAAGCAATAAGGTAGGGATGATATACACTTTCTGTAATTTGCAGCAATATAACCAAGAATGCAGATGATCAGATACTTGGAAATAAAAAGATGGTAGCAAGCAAAATTTTAAAAATAGTTTTAAAATAAGTACAATAAGATTCATACGGGCAGAGGATTTTCATTAAACTTTTAATAGGAAATGTAATTTGGCTTACATATAGCCACAAGATAGTAACTAAGGTAGAATTTTAGAGTATGATTAGGTAGTTTACCATATTTTATTATCAGAATCACAAACCTACTCCCATGAATCAACCATGGAACAATGAAGCACTACTAAATTGTTGGGATCAAAGAGTCCACATCTTCACAGGGAACATAAGGGGTCTTCCCTACATGGGCTTTGAAATATAGATTTTCTTCCACAAAAGCTTTTATTCGGTTTACCAAAGAACTAATAAGTTATGCAGCAAAACATGCATGCATTTAAAATCTCTCAACACCGAATTATTACCAACAACTAAATTTACTCCTCAACGTGTGCTACAGCCTACTGATAGCTCAACATCTCAGCGATAACCGAGAATAGAATGTAGATTCATTGTATTAAAATTGAATTGGATTTTCTATAACCAGTTAAGAAACCGGAATCTTTCCAATTAAGTAGGATACTACACTACATCACAATCTTCAAGTCCATGGAAAAAACAATTACAATCAGAATCCATTGTTTACGATATTCCAATTGAGAATTTACACTCAAGGTTTTAAATAGCAGTATCGGAAATACTAAAAAAGACTGATAGGTAACTGAACCAGCTAATACACATGCGAATTTCTATATCACCGGAGTGGAAAGGCTACAAAACCGTTACGTATCGACCCATATATAAAACCTTGACTTCAAATCAATAAAACTGAAAGAACCACGACCTACCTGGAAGGATATGAGACCGAAGAAGGGTAGTCAGGGTACCAACCCATAATAGGACCAATTCTAGAGGAGAACATAACCACGAAGCTAAGAGCGAAGAGAGAGAGAAGCAGATTGGTCCTTAAGCCACTTAAGCCACCGAGAAGAAACCGGAAGCGGCGGTAGAGGAGCGGCGAGCGGCCGCCGTAGACTCCCCTGTTGGCCGCCTTCTCCTTAGTCGGCGAGCAGAGGCCGTCGCAGTCGGCGGCGGCGGCGCCTTCTCGGATCGCAATGAGAGTCGACGACATTGCAAGCCCGCTCGATGGACGGCCGTGATGTGACTCGTTTCATTTTGTTTGTTGTGTTGTTTGGATGGTAAAACAGTTGGGTTCCGAATCCTAACTGTTCTGTATAATTTGGATTTTCGTGTTGATCAATGTTAACCAAGAGTATCTCCACTCCTATACCAAATTTTTATTCAAATTTGAGTAAAAATTTGGTCAAAAATTTGATTTGATATCATTCCTTGCAATGGGAAACCACTTTTTTTACCAAATTCTAGTTACAATTTTGTCAAAAACATTTTTTTTTCCCACCATTTTGTCAAAAAAATTGTCTTGTGGTAACTTTCTGTGAAGAATTTGTCTTCTGGTAAACAATGGAACTTTCAGTGAAGAATTTGTCTTCAAAAAAATGGAACTTTCAAATTTTTTATGCAAAAACATGAACTGCAGTGAAGAATTTGGGTGAAATAGAGCCGTTGTTTTATTTGGTGAAGGATTTGGTGTTGAGCAAATTTGGTAAAAAATTGGAGCAAATTTGGTGTTGAGCAAATTTGGTGAAGGATTTGGTGAAGGAGTGGAGTGGGTTTTTGGGTGATTTTTACTCAAATTTAAATTTGGTGAAATATTTGGTCCAAGAGTGGAGATGCTCTAAGGGGGTGTTCTATTGAGCTAGCTTTTTGAATAAATTGATTTTTTACAGTTTTTTATGTGATGTATTGTGAAATAATGATCTATCTCGGTTTTTGAAAAAAATAATTTTTTGTTAGTGGAATACCCCCTAAATTTTTGTTTCCAAAATCAAATGGAGTTTTTTTTTTTTTTTGAATGAGACTCGGTCCCGAAATACATTTTGGGGTATCTAAAAACAATCACGCTACATGTAAAAACCATTTACTCTCACATACATGTGGGGTCGACACACAATTATGAGTGTCAGCCTCACGTGTATGTGAGGAGTTGTAAATAATAGAAACCGAAATAATTGTACAAGTAACATTTTTTATTCATATGGCATGAGCAAACTATCACATGCTAAGGGGTGTTCCACTAACTCAATTTTTTGAAAAAATGATTTTTCACGATTTTTTATATGATGTGTTATGAGAGAATGATCTGTCTCGGTGTTTAAAAAAAATAGTTTTTTATTAGTGGAACTCCCCCTAGATGGAGTGTTTAGTACTTTAGTGGAGTATTTTATTTCTTGTATCTTACGCCTGTTGGGTAATGGCCCAAACTTACTGAATGGGCTGAAGTTTCGGCCTTTTCCATAGAGGTTTTTAGAGGCCGGTCCCGTTTTTCTGGCCCAGGCCTAAATTAGTCCACACTAAATTGTTTCAGTTTTTGAAAGAGTCATGATTCTACATATGAGCGCATCTAAACATTAGAAAATTATTCAATGCTCATGGAGCATTTTTCGTAAGGTGCACTATTAACGTATGGTTTTTTTTTTATATAACCAGATGTTCGGACCACTATGCGCACACCTCGATTGATTCTGGGGCTTTAGAGGTAATGACCAGGTATTACCCCTACTGGCCCCAAGAGTTTGCTAGTAAGGGGAATCAAACCTGAGACCTTTTTTTTTTTTTTTTGAAAGGTAAAAGCTAGGGGCAATTTACCCAAAAAAAAGCTAGGGGCAGGAAAAGCACCAAGCACATTTACCAATCCGAGACCAAACCAAAGGGAAAAAACCCACCTAAAGGCGTATAGCCCAACACACGTGAGTCAAAACCCAGATACAACGATAAGCACAAAGACACCCCATGGGTTAAAACCCAGATAAAACATTAAGCACAAGAGGCCCGAAACCTCATGGGCCAAGCCCAACCAAAACATCTCAACCCTAATTGTAGCAAACCACCTCAAGAAGCCACTGCCACCACCCAGAAGATCATGCCTCCATGTCCTAACCAAAATTTTGGATAACCAAAAGTTGTCACATCATCTTTTGGTTATCCATTTAGAGGTTGCAAAATTTAGAAAAGTCATGTCCCACATTAATGTTTTTAGTTCATGCTAACCAAAAACAATGGACCCCCATTACTTTTTCAAATTAGAATAACCAAAACTTTGCCATCACTTTTTCAAACTACAAAAAATAGTTTTTGAAACTTTTTTTTAAAAATAATATTTTAAAAACCTATTTTAATACAAAACAGTTTTTTGAAAACAAAAAAAAAATTAAGAAATAGTTTTTGAAAAAACAATTGTTTTTTATTTTTATTTTTTGAGTAAAAACAATTTTAGAGAAAATAGTACATTTGGGGGGGAAAAGAACTGTTTTGTAAAACAAAAAAGTTTTTTAAAAAATAGTAGTATTTTGAAAGCAAAAACAGTTTTAACAGTTTTTCTATAAACAGTTTTTAAAAGACAGCTTTTAAAAAAAACATTCTTTTGAAAAGAAAAAAAAACAGTTCTTGTTTTCAAAAACTGTATTTTAAAATGAAATTTTGAAAACATTGTTGAGAGAGAGAGAGAGAGAGAGAGAGAGAGAGAAGGTTGTCATTTTGTATAATGTGGGTGTACTTGATTGGGTAAATGTGGGGTCTACTAAATTTGGTTATTGCCAAAAGGTTGCTAGTTTTGGTTATCCAATGGCCAAAATTTGGTTAATTGCTAAGGGGTTGCTAAGGTTGGTATTCCATGTGAGCACTTTTTTGAACAAACATTGCTAACTTTAGCGATCTTTTGGTTTTGATTTGGCCACTGTGAATGCTCTTAGGTGGGAGCAAACTCCTAAATTTCAAGGTAAAATCACTTTGTCAACCCATAGGGGTTACCACTAATGTATGATTGGTCTTTTTTCTTTTTTCGCTTTCATGATTTTAGCAACAAATTAATACGTGGCATATGGTGAATGGTTGGAAAAATATTTTACCACTAGATAATTGTTGTATTCATTACTTTCTCTCTCCACTTTCAAATTTACAATATCATATCTTTTGTTGAAAATATTCAACTTTCAAAAAAACCAAAAAACCAGTTTTTTCAATTTACCCAAATCAGGCCTCAGTGAGATCTACCAAACAATATCCATATTGAATATGAAATTACGTAAAGATAGAACTAAATTATTTGAAGTGAACAATTCATTACGTGAACTATGTGAATCGTTGTGAAGTATGCACAGTTGATATAGCCCCACCACACACTAAAATACACAGTTCACAAATCTTATTCAAGTTCGCATAGGGTTATGCAGTTCACTTAGCCTCACCACACTCACTTCATGTAGCCCAACCATACAATTCATATAAACACACAAAAATACACAATTCAGATAGCGAATTCACCTAACCATATCATACAAACTTCACAATAAGGTTAGTTCACATAGACACTTTACATAGTCTCACCACACACTTTACATAGCCTGACCACACAATTTACATAGCCCACCCATACCAAAATACAGTTCACATAGTCTCATCATACATAATTCACATAGGATTATACAGTTCACATAGACAGTTCACATAGCTTCATCATAGTTCATATTTCACATATTTCATAGTTCACATAGTATTCATAGTAAAAAAATTATTATTATTTTATCTATGCACAATTTCATAGTGAATATGGATATCATTTCATATATAGATCTTTTAGAGTAGATTTCGAAAATAAAAATTTTACTAAAACTGAACATGTACAGTAAAAATTATGGCATTTTAAAGTTTATAATATAAACAAATAAAAAATGACAACATAGAAAAATGCAAGAAATAAGTACAAGAGTCAATTGTTACACTCGCGTATCCAGGTTCGGACATAATAAATAGGGTTGGGATCAAACGAGCCTAAAAATAAGGGCCGACCTCTAATTTTTCAATTTCCACAGGAGCTTGTTTTGAGCATTGAATGTTGAGAGAGAACCTTGGGGTGTGGCCCAATAGTTGTGTAATGCTCCTTGGGAATGTCATGTCTAGAATTCGACTCCTGTGGACAAGAGGTTGGCTCTCTAAGTAATATAAAAAACACTAATGATGTTTGGAAATAAAAAAGAATGTAGTAGTTCAATTTGAGTAATTTAAAAAATATATAAAAAAAAATGTGGTTTTCGACAAGAGGTTAGGAAAAATAGTTTGTTCTATATTAGCTCTCCAAATTTTAACATGCCATTACTTTTTACTCTCTCTTTTGGAAGGAGAGAAAATAGAAAGGAAAATGAAGTAAGAGAAATAATACAAATTTTAATAGATGACATGCAAAAATAGGTAGTATTGTTATTGTTTTGAAAAAGAAATAAACTAGATAATTATAAAAAAACAAACTTTTTGATATACAAAATGACTGTTATTATTGTTGTGCATGCTCTAACACCTCCTCTTCGTCTTCTGTTACTGGTCCAGTGAGGCTATTTTAACTGGTTTATTTACCTTTTTAGTCCCCAAAGTATTAGCGAGTGACCAATTTCGTCCACAATCTAAACATTTGTCCAATTTCATCCCCAATGTTTAAAATTCTTGTCAATTTAGTCCCCACCCCTAACGCCGTTCATCTAATCCATTAAAACGAAGGGCATAAGTGGTATTTCACTTAAAACATAAAAAACACAAAAACAAAAAAATTGAGGTGGGTTTGGATAGTTGGAATTCCACTGCTACTACATCACTTATGCCCTTCATTTTAACGGACTAGATGAACGGTGTTAGGGGTGGGGACCAAATTGACACGAATTTTAAACATTGGGGATGAAATTGGACAAATGTTTAGATTAGGGACGAAATTGGCCACTCGCTAATACTTTGGGGACTAAAAAGGTAAATAAGCCTATTTTAACTTTTTGAAAACTTGCAATACAATGCATATCTAATTTTCAAGACTGGCCTTTATTATCTACTAAGACTATTTTCATCATATTTTCTTTTACGGAGAAAATTTTTGAAAATTTTAACAAGTTTTTATTTTAGCTTTTTTAAGACAACTAAATATTCTGAAACATTCTAAAATGGTAGTATAATGAACCATTTATATGAAGAAGATGCCGAATGACTTGAAAAAAAGAATGTAACATCACAATTTAATTACACGAAAGGGGAAACCATTCCGCGTAAAATTGCTTGTGCAAATTATTGTGTTATAGCTTTCGAACACGTATTATATAGCTTGCAGATTTCCAAAAGACAATAGCTTTTATAATTCTCACAAAAATAAAAAGCAATATCTACACAGAATGGTGGTTTTAATTTGCCATACTTTTTCTCTCTTTTTAGGTGGTGTGTGCCCTACTTTCATTGCAAGTCATGTCCAGCCGAGTTTGCATGGAGGTGGGTCGAAAGGCCCTCTCGGCATGTCATGTGAAGCTTTAAAAAGTGTCAACTTATCTCCATAATATCAAGGAGATTAAAGGGAAATAAAAATTCCCGTTATGCTTGATGGTAAGATCTATGTAGAATTGACACGAGACTTTTCAATCTCAAATTTGAATTGGAAATTAAATAGTTTTAGTAAAGAAAAATGTTAAAATCAGCTTACTAAGTTGTCGTTAAGGTTTAAAAAGGTAGGGTGAGCATGCCTAACACGAAAACAAGATACATCTATATAATTGAGCTAAAAATTAGTAATACTTTTATGAGTAATATTATACTTTAGAAATTAGTTTGATGAGCTGTCAAGTAAAAAAAAAATTAAAAATTTAGCTAAAAATAGGATATTTGGACATGACATGACAACACGAACCCGACACGACCCGAACATGACACGAAAGATTCGGTGAGTTGAAAATGTCGTCGGAATTCATACATAAGATTTTGATACATAACACGAAAATGACACAAAATTACCTATTGCCCACCCCCTTATTAAGTGTATAATTAACGTGTGTAAAAATGTATAAAAAAAATTGCAAAAAGTACAATGGGATATGTGTTTTTTCGTCTTCTTCTCGCCTTTGTCAGCGGAGTGAACTGACAATAGAAGGACCCCTAAGTACACTCTCTCAAGTCACTATCTACGGAAAATAATGAAGTTCGTTTGAAATTACCTTGCAAGAAAAACGACACATTTAAAAAATGTTTTTAACGTTGGTTAGTTCTCTTACCAAACTTGACCTGAGTCTATGTTTCATACCTAATTTCAAACCATGTTATTGGATGAGTAAATGCAGATACAAAATGAGTAGCAAATCAAATAGAAACATTTTATGGTCTTTTATACAATAGAATGTTATAAAATCATGTTTTGCAAACTCAATGCCTTGATGATCATCAACCAATCGTGATAAGTTGAACACAATTTTTGTAGCTCAATTTAAACGTCCAAAAGCAACCTAAAAGCAAGTTTATACCAGACTTAGGTTCTATATGTAACATTACATCTCTTATGTCAAAGGGATGTAATTGTAAGGACCAAGTTCCGGAGTCCTTTGTTTAGGGAACCCTGATTTTTCAGTAACTTTAGCGAAACCGAAACCAAACATAGCTATACCAGACTCCCAATTCAGTTTTTAGAGGTGTATGGTCATTTTGTCCACCATGCAACCCTGTACAGGCCCCCTATTTCATACCACCAACAGAAAAGTTTTTGTACGTTTTATTTATATCTTAATACGCGATCAGTTCCTCCTCAGATCGACGACTATGACGCTGATGTTGTCAGAGCTTCTCCGACCCAAAGCGAGGCGCGTGAGCAGCGCGGCCGCCGATGCACTCCGAGACGGGTACAATGCCGTTGCAGCCCCTTCATCTTCTTGCATCCGAGGCGCGGCGGGAGGACTCCTTTCCCGAAGACACTCACTGGCTATCTCACAAGCCAAGTCGTTTGATAGGACGTCCCACAGTCCATCACTCGCGAGAATCAAGCACTCATCTCCCGGGTCCCGTCTTGTGAAGGAAATTTCCGGCTCCGATATCACGATTGGTTTCAGATACTTGTCTCCTTTTTGAAGAAACAACAAACAAAAGAACAATTAAAACGAGAGAATTAGTGGAATGGACTGCATTAACATCATATTATTTGTTTTCGCCTTTGGCTGACTGAGCTAGCTAGCCCCGGTTGGTTACACCAATAGTACCATATAGGGGGGGAAAAAAAAAAAACAACCCATTAAGAGCCAAAGGTAAACGTTATCGAAAGCAAAAAGTAAAACCAAAACTCTATCCAACTTGTTCATTTAGATTAACCATTGAAAAAAATATGGTGCGGGCAACCCAATGACAAGGAATTTGGTCTCAAGAATCATGATCCGAATTATGGAAAATAAACATGTTCAATGAAATAACAAAAAGAGAAAATGTGTTCATTCGCCATTTAATGACATAACAACCAAATGCACTTGCTTCGAAAGTATGACACGCTAGTTTCACTTTTAGAAAGTGCATAAACAATTTTGAAAAGAAAGGGGTCCGGGAAATGTTTTTATCCTAACAGAGTACGTCGGCACGCTAGTTTTGGCAGATGGAAACATAATGCGACAAGTAGAAGGGTAAATGTGAAGAAAACTAAAATTCAATGAACAAAACTACTTCAGAATGAGAAAATGGGAAGAAAACATCTTCCAACTTGATTCTTGAATTATTCACCCCGTCGTATACAGATGGCATGGAAGGCCTTATATAGTTCCCCCTTGACCACCTAATGACTCGATCACATACTTCACGGAAACATTCCACTAATAGCTTGAAACTTAACAGACCATTACAAAACGATAACGGAAAATTAACGACTTAAGTGATCCCCAACTAAAATTCAATGAACAAAACTACTTCAGAATGAGAAAATGGGAAGAAAACATCTTCCAACTTGATTCTTGAATTATTCACCCCGTCGTATACAGATGGCATGGAAGGCCTTATATAGTTCCCCCTTGACCACCTAATGACTCGATCGCATACTTCACGGAAACATTCCACTAATAGCTTGAAACTTAACAGACCATTACAAAACGATAACGGAAAATTAACGACTTAAGTGATCCCCTTTATACCCCCCTGCAAACTCATGGGGCGATTGCGAACCATGAGTTTGGCAGTAAGCGAAAGGAACCTAGCAGCAGACAGTGGTTTGGTAAAGACATCGGCCAATTGATCTTGAGTGCTCACATGCTGAATCAAAAGCTGCCTAGCAAGAACCTTGTCACGCAGAAAATGGTAATCAATCTCAATGTGTTTGGTACGGGCATGAAAGACGGGATTGTGAGCAAGAGCAATGGCGGACAGATTATCACACCATAAAGAAACAGGACAAGGCACAGAAACATGCAGCTCAGTCAACAGCTGCAAAATCCAAGAAATATCGGAAGCGGTCAAGGCCAAGGCACGATACTCGGCCTCCGTAGAGGACCTAGACACAGTGCTTTGCTTCTTAGCAGACCAAGATACAAGGTTAGGACCCAGAAAAATACAAAATCCTGTTGTAGACTTACGATCAAGAGGATCTCCTGCCCAATCAGAGTCTGAAAAAGCTTTGAGGACCAACTGCCCAGGTTGAAACCACAGACCTTGCATCAGAGACCCTTTAATGTATCGAATGATACGTTTCACAGCAGTAAAATGAGACATAGTAGGACTATGCATATGCTGGCAAACACTATTAACAGCATGGGAAATTTCAGGCCGTGTTAGGGTAAGATACTGTAGAGATCCTACCAAACTTCTGTATAACTGAATATCTGGAAATGGTAATGCAGACAGAGCATCAAGAGTAGGTTTGATAGCTGCAGGAGTCACACTAGGCTTGCAATCAACCATGCCGGCCTTGAGTAAAAGATCTTGAGCATACTTGGTTTGAGTTAACAGAATCCCTTCAGCACTTCTATGAACTTCAATACCTAGGAAATAATGAAGGGTCCCAAGGTCCTTCATGGCAAAAGTAGTGCTCAAATCATGAATGACAGAGTTGATAACACCTGGATCACTTCCAGTGATGATGAGATCATCAACATATACCAGAACTAACACCAAATGAGAGGAGGTTTGCTTAATGAATAATGAGGGATCTGATTTGCTGTGTCTAAAACCTTGACCAAGCAAAAATTTGGACAACATTGAATACCAGGCCCTGGGAGCCTGTCTCAAACCATATAAAGATTTCTTAAGGAGACACACATGACCTGGTACAGCTGTGCTAGAGTAGCCAGGAGGCTGTTTCATATACACCACTTCATCAAGAATGCCATGAAGAAAGGCGTTGGAGACATCAAGTTGTCTCAAAGGCCAGTTATTGGTGACAGCAAGAGATAAAACAATTCTTAAGGTGGGTTGTTTAATGACAGGACTGAATGTCTCACAAAAGTCAAAACCTGCACACTGTTGATTTCCATTAGCCACTAGTCGGGCTTTATATCGGGCTACTGATCCATCTGAATGCTTTTTGATCTTGAAGATCCACTGACAACCAATCACATTCACATTAGGGGGACAAGGCACCAAAGTCCAAGTACCTTGTCCAATAAGAGCATCAAACTCCTCTTGCATAGCACTCTTCCAAACTGGATGTTTCAAGGCCTCAATATAAGATTTAGGCTCTCTAGATAACAAATCAGATGTAGTAACTGACAAGGAAAGGGGATGCCTTGGTTTGACAGTCCCAACTTTAGATCTAGTAACCATAGGATGTGAAGAAGAAGCAGAAGTATGACAAGAAGGAGCAGAGAAAGACAAAGAAGAAGAAGGAGCAGAAGACACAGTAATAGGTGCTGTAGAAGTAGAAGGAATGACCTCTGAAACTGAAGACTGATGAACAAAATCAGAAGGCACATAAGATGGACAAGGAACAGGTGTAACAAAGGGAGAAATTTTTGAATCACAATAAGCAAGAGGTATATGAAATTTGGGTGGAGAAGAAGGAGAATAAGAGTCTATTTTGGATACTAAAGCTGGATATGGAAAATCATGCTCAAGGAATTTAACATGTCTGGAGACAATAACCCTCTTAGTGACAGGATCAAAACATCTGTATCCTTTAGTATTTTGACAGTAGCCTAGAAAAACACAAGGTTTAGATTTCAGTGACAGTTTATTATTGGCATAAGGAACCATCCAAGGGAAACAACAACATCCAAAGGGTTTGAGAGTCAAATAGTCAGGGTTTTTGTGATATAACAGCTGAAAGGGAACCTGAAAGTTATTAGCAGAGCTGGGTAGTCTATTAATGAGATAAATTGTTGTGGTTAAGGCTTCAAGCCAAAACTGAGTAGGTAATGAAGCTTGATGAAGTAAAGTGATGGTAGTTTCAACCAAATGCCTATGTTTCCTTTCAGCAGAGCCATTTTGTTCAGGGGTGTTTGGACAAGAAGTTTGATGAAGGATGCCAAACTGAAGATACAAATGAGATAAGTACTTATTGACAAATTCACCCCCATTATCGGACCTAAAAATCTTTATGGTCTGATTAAATTGAGTTGAAACAAACACTCTAAACTCTGTAACCACATGTTTGACCTCTGATTTATATCGTAAAGGAAAGATCCAAGTAAATTTAGTGAAATCATCCAACACAAGCAAATAATATCTAAAACCTTGGAAAGAGGGAATAGGAGAGGGCCCCCAAACATCCATATGGAGCAACTCAAAAGGTCTAGTAGTCATAGAAGTAGACAAAGGAAAAGCAAGTTTGTGACTTTTGGCAACATTGCAACTATAACAATCAAAGACAATAGGTTTGCTAACAGGTAAATGAAATTGAGCAACAAGAGATTCAAACAATGACAAACTGGGATGTCCAAGCCTTTGATGCCAGAGTAAGGCATTAGAAGACTGACCAACAAAAGCTGTAGAAGACAACTGACTAGTACAGGGAGAGATTGGATAAAGACCCTGGTGACAAGGGCCCTTGTGTAGAACTTGGCTCGTGTGAAGATCCTGAACAATAAAACCAGTAGAATCAAAGATTAACCTACAATGGTTATCCTTGGCAAATTGATAAACAGACACAAGATTATGAGAGATAGAAGGAACATGAAGAATATTTGACAAAGAAAAAGAAGTATGAGGAGTAGGTAATAGTCCTTTACCAGAATGTGTCACAGGAAGAGTGCTGCCATTACCAACCATAACACCCGTAGTTCCTGTGTAAGGATGCTGAACAGAGATATTAGACAGATTATTAGTAACATGAGACGTGGCTCCACTGTCAAAAAACCAATTACCATCAATAGGAGGTATCTCATTAGATGATCCTTGTATCAGTGGTGCTCCAAATGATACTGCAGAAGGTACAGCAGATGGTACACTTTGAGTGAAATTCACTTGAGGAAACCTCTGTGGTTGAGAAAAACCTGAATACAGAGAACCTCCTTGCTGAGCATTTCCTGAATACTGTATAGACCCATATGTCTGAGGTAAGCCTTGAAACTGAGATGGACCAGAAACAGGAAAAGGAGGTCTTGACAGAAACTGAGAGTGACCATACTGTGACTGACCATAAGATGTCACTTGTGGAGGTTGAAACGGTGAAGATTGATAGCCCAAATTCTGCACTTGTGGAGGCTGATAGCCCAAATTCTGTCTGTGGTAACACGTAGCAGCAGTGTGATTTGTCTTGAAGCAAATTTGACAACCCCCTGTGCCCCAAGTCTGTCCTTGTTGACCTCTATAACCTTTGCCCTTATTGAAACCTCTATTCCTATTAGGTTGATATTGATTGGAATATTGTTGTTGGGGTTGCATAAAAGGAGCAAAATTATAACCAAAATTTGGTACACTTGTATTAACTTGTTGAGAAGACATAGCATGCCCTTGTGTTGCAGAGGAAACACCTTGTACTCCAGATGCCTGTGTAGCCATCAGAATTGTAGAGGTATCAGGTTTTAAAACAGATTTGGGTAGAGCCTTTTGTAAAATCATTTCTTCTGCCTCTAGTATAGAAGTTAATTCTTCAAACTTCAGATCTCCTGCTCTCATTCTAGCTGCACTTTTAATAGGATCAAACTCACTAGGCAGACCATTCAAAGCATAGAAAATGAGATCTTCATCATCAATTGGTGATCCACTAGCTGCCAGCTTATGAGCATAATCAGAAATCTCATCAAGATATTCTTGCATTGTAGACTTCTTGGTGATATTGAACAATCTTTGTCTCAAATCATGAACATGAGAACGAGATAAAGAACTAAAACGATTCGACAGACTGGTCCATACTTCATAAACATGTTCTAACCCTAGAAGATGTGTCTGAATGGAAGGAGAAATGGTCGCTGTAATACATGCCAACAGATGTCCATTAATCATTGTCCATTTCACAAACTCTGGATTCGGTACCTTGTTTTGGTTTGAATCAACAATTTCGGGGCACGGCATAACAGTTGTACCATCAAGAAACCCAAAAAAAACCATTCGCACTCAATGCATTTCGAACTTGATTCTTCCATAGCATGTAATTATGTGCATCTAGTTTGATTGTAACAAAGTTTGAGAAATTAGAAACAAGAAATACCAGCGGAGTGGGCATTGTGACTGTTGAATTTGAAGCAATAGCAGATTCTGACGCCATTGATACAGAGATCGATCTTTGTCTACAAATTCCTTTGAAAACTAGAAGAAGAGAAACCCTAGAATCGAGATGTGAACGACGGTGGTCTCACAGCTCTGATACCATGAAGAAAACTAAAATTCAATGAACAAAACTACTTCAGAATGAGAAAATGGGAAGAAAACATCTTCCAACTTGATTCTTGAATTATTCACCCCGTCGTATACAGATGGCATGGAAGGCCTTATATAGTTCCCCCTTGACCACCTAATGACTCGATCGCATACTTCACGGAAACATTCCACTAATAGCTTGAAACTTAACAGACCATTACAAAACGATAACGGAAAATTAACGACTTAAGTGATCCCCTTTATAAAATGATCACTCATATGCTTATGGCTGGAGGCCGTATTGTATTAGTTTACCATCATAACATGACAGCAACCACCTGAAAAGGCCTACTTATTCCTTTGGCTAAAAAAAAAAAAATTAGTTTTTTGGTTTTTTTCGTTTTGTTTTTATTCAATTTTTTTTTTCATTTGTTAGTTTTGCGTCAAATTTTCGTGGTTTATGGATTCGTCTCGACGAGACAAATCCAAAGAGTATAAAATTATGGTTGAAACTAAATTTTTTTTAATAAAGCCAAAATTAAACCAATATACTGGTTTATTTTGGTTTATTTTCGGCCTTATTTAAAAAAATATTATTTTTTACCATAATTTTATACTCTTTGAATTTGTCTCCTCGAGACAAATCCATAAACCACAAAAACTTGACATAAAACTAACAAATGCAAAAAAAAATTGAATAAAGACAAAACGAAAAAAACCAAAAAACCAGTTTTTTCTTTTTAGCCAAAGGATAATCTTTGTCCACGTTGAATGACTATCAACCAAGTCCATTTTGTCTTCATCGTAAAGGAACGACTCTCTAGTCTCTACTATCAACAAAAGCAAAGAATCCTATTTGACAAATGTGGACACCCCGCAAAATCTCGAGATTGTGAAAACGGTTTCGATTTCTGAAGTCGTCACCCGGGTTTAAGGATCGTACCCGAGAAACCAGTTTGAAAATTACTCTTTCGCCCATCGTTACCAAGATTTCTCGGGTTCAGGAGCTAAGTTACGAGAGGGGAAGGTTTTTAAAGCACCCCTCTCGCTCGGCACAATATCCAATCTCTACTAAATCTTTAACGGATAACGAAAAACATATTGTTTGCATAAACTTTATCCACAGAACAGAGTGAGACCACGTAATATGATCATAACATCGGAATGAGGAGCGTGGATACATGTGATACGTGTCATGAGTGAATGATGATGACGAAGAATGACACAAAGAATAACAAGTAAACATGACAAAATAGCGTATAAGGACCCAAAAATGACCCCCATACACCCCAACACAAAGAATATATCACACACTGGACACTTTCTAGGCGCCCACAGTAGGGGAGTCTGGGCACCCATAGTCAGTCTGGGCACCCACACTAGCTGGTGCTGGTGCCCAAAGCAGCTGGTGTGGGTGCCCAAAGATTGGTTTGGGCTCATGTCTAAACCATCTTTTGACCTTTGATTCTTCTTCAAACCCATATCTAATGATGATTTGAACTTCAATGACACTTATTTGCCCCCAAAAATCGTGTTTAAAGGATAGGCCTAACTTGGAAATCATGGGTTTATCATGCTTGTGAATGAAATGAGAAGAGATTAAACTGATTTTATGCATGAAGTGCAATCTCTTAAAGAAGCCTAAAATGAGTACGGGTGACCTTAAAAACTATCTTCTATCTACTGTAAGGCTTCAAATCATGCTTGAAATTAGTAATGAGCCTCGTGCAACACATTTCTAACCCACAAATCTCCTTTTAAATATGTCTTTTCTTCCAAAAATACTTCAAAACACACTTTAAAATGGGTATTTGCACCATGCACTTTAAACCCTAACCTCAAACATGATGTAAATGATTCTAACAACCATGAGTGACTACTTAGAAGCAGAAAAATGCAGAAGAAATGAGAGAATATGGGCGCCCAAAGTAGGAGAGTATGAGCGCCCACACTCAGTATGGGTGCAGGGGTTTGACCCTTTTTGTTGCACTCCTGACCTTTCCAAGCCTTCAACTAGTGTTAAGGACTAGTCAAGGCTGGGTGGTGTCCCTCAGAGGGCCCTTTGATCACTATTTGGTAGATAAACTACCTTGTAAGCTTGATTGATGAACTTGGGTGCAAGGTTTGAGTTTGTTTCTGGATGTTATGTGACTGAACTTTAGTTACTGGACCTGTGAATGTAAGGTTATAGGTGTTTTCATTTGAGTTTGATCATGGGGATGAGGATGTGCATGTTTAAGATGGTAAGAAAGTGGGTTTGAAGGCTAAGAGAGGATGGTTTAGGACGAGATTTATGGAGTAAATTGGATAGAGTAATAGCTTAGAGGAGTGGGGTGTTGTTCCTCCTCTGAAAATGAGGGAAAGGGGGGGTATTTATAGGAGAAAAGGGTTGGTATAGCCCCTTAGGGGTTATTTTAGGGGTCCAATTAAGCCACCCAAACACCCCACTACCTCTCTCAAAGATCCTCTGCAAAAACCAACTGAACAAAATCTCACCCATAATCTTCCCGCTCAAGTTTAACTTTTGAATCACACAATCTGGAGTGAGGTTTGGGCGCCCAGAGTAGGAGAGTCTGGGCGCCTAGAGTGTGTATGGGCGTCCATAGTAGTGAGACTGCACAACATTCCAGACTTCGCAGGACCGCTTCGGGTGCTACCGAACTCTGTTTTACATGTGGTTTGAAGCGTTGGAAAGGTGGTTGAGTCTGCTTTCTAACCCAAGTAGTTTGAACCCAATATGATTTGTACATCAAAATCCATGACCATTTTACCCTCAAGAGGTTGGAAAAACAAGTCATTTTAGTAAAACACGCGCATCTCCCTCATTTCAAAATGGATTGGGACGTATTATATATCAATAAGGGTTTTGAATGTACTAGAAGGTGGTGCAAACTTGGGTTTATTTTGAAGAGGTTTTGGAGGGGTTTCCAAGCAATTAATCAAGCTCCACCTGTCTTTATCGGGCCATTTTCATCATCGAGAACAATGTTTTAAAAACCGGACCGGACCGGCCGGTCCAACCGATAGAACCGTCAACCGGACTGACCACAGAACCACTTTCTTTTGAAAACCGGCCTATTTCGCCAAAACCAGTGACAAATCGCGGTGAAACCGCTCTCCTGGCTAAACCGGCTGAGGGTCAATGGACCCGGACCGTCTAGTCTTTTCGGCTCATGACGTGCGTGTCTCTTTAAATTTCTTACCAAGGCTTGCCCACTTTGCTATTTCAGCGATGTGGAACAAAAAATCCCAGTACAATAACCTTATACTACTTCCCAGACTTCCTTTTTCACTTCCTCCATGCTTCTCCTTCTTCAACCACGTGTGGAACTTAGCAGTGTGTATTAAATCTTCAAAATTCCAAACATAACTAACGTATTTCGAATAAAACATACTCCAATTTTTATGCTATTTAACTAACTTTCTTCCCCTAAGTATACTATTACTTTATTTATTTATATTTTAATATATTTTCACGTAATTATGACGTCGCGGTTCAATAGAGGTTCGACCGTGGTTGAACCGGTGACCCATCCGCCCGGTCCCTTCTCTGGTTCGACCTTCGGTTCGGGTTTCAAAACATTGATCGGGAATGCCAAGGATTTTCACGGGTTCAAATTGGGGTGTCTACAACAAAATTAGTTAACCCAAAAAACTGGTGCAAAATTACGTAACTGTTAAGAATATAAACACTTAATTTCTTATCTATGCCTAATTGCATGAGCAGAATATATCTTCGCACGCAAACTCCAAAGTAAATCTGTGGATTTTTCAAGCTCGGTTCTAGAATCCAGCACTTGTCCTAGGAAAGCTTGACTTCAGTGTTAACAAGATTGAACTATACGATCGTCAACGATTTAACAAAGTCTAACTATGCATCTATGATATACACAGAGACACTTGGACTTAAATTGCAAAGGAATTGGGGGAAACTAACAGCCTTACTCATTTTTCTTGAAACAGAACCACCAATACATCAAACAGAATTCTTAATTTGGTACTAAGCCTTAAGAAGAACCAGGTGCGACAGTAACATCACATGGAATTTTGGTCTCAATTTTGGCTTTCACCGGAAAACCTTATTGTTATGTGATGACGTCTGAGTCATCTAACTGAAGTTGGTTTTATAAACATTCTGAATTGGTTCCTCTCTATGCTTGCAGGAAGATAAGGGCGTGCACAAGCAAGAAAATAAAGGGAAAGAATAAGGCTCAACGAACTAAGAAAGTAATGAATGACAAGGATTTGACACGACAAAATGCCTTTCCTCTGCTTGTTCTTAAAAATGATCTTTTTTTTTTGTGATTGGATCTGGTCTTGAAAAGGATGTTCGAGTGTCAATTTTAGAAAGTACATAAACAGATTCCAAATCAAGAAAATCAACTCTCTTCTTCTCTCCTAGAGAGGAGGAAAATATTCATAACATAGACATCCAGTTAGGCAAAGGTGGGACAGGAATAATTACATTAGTCGACCATCTTCATATATATAACGACAAGCATGTGAAATGAACTACTTAATCAATAATGTTGTTATTGATCCCTGAACCAAGTGTATGTTGTCTTGACCGTAAACGATAAATCTCAACAATATACAAAAGTACTCAATCTGGCAAAATAAGGTATCGACAAACTGATGCAAATGTAAATAAACGTCTAAAGGAATAAATCCTAACAATCCTGTATTAGTCAACCACCTAACTAACATATATCACGACAACCAAGTGAAAAGGACACACTTAATAAATCGTGTTATTAATGACCCTAAATCAAGGGCATGTTGTCGTGACCGTAAAGGATGAAAACCTCAACAATCGACAAAAGTAAGATATCTATATCTATTTTGGTAAAAGCAGATATCCGACAAACTAATGCGAACATAGACAAACTTCTGAAAGAATAAATTCCAAGCAATCGACAAAAGTAAGATATCCAATTTGGTAAAAAGTAGGTCAACGACAAAATGACTTAAACTTTTCAAAAAAGATATGCGTACGCACGTTCGTGTACGTATCGTGCATGGACCGTGCATCTCGACCGTCCAAAAGTGTTTTCAACGGTCCGGATTTTAAAGACTTTTTTTATCTGTAATAGAGTCTTTAAGATCCAGACCGTTGATTTGTTGGCAGGGACGGTCCAGATTTTGTTCGTGCGCAACCAATCCGTACGAATCGCCGGACTGTAAACTTTTTACATATCCATCAAATGCATACATCCGCCAATAATTCTAGAATCTACATAAATTGTCATGCAAATCCTGCTACAACGAACTATTATCGGTATATGAACATTCACTAAAGTTTCCATGCAGTTCATATATAACTTAACGTACTCCAAAGCTAAGACATGAATAAATGGTCATTTCAACAGCTTAAAGTGAACACATTCCTCTGCATGCTTGAGAACACAGCTAAATTCTGATCATGTTACAGAAAGAGATCCATTTTATACTAATTAAAATGCATGTAGGATTCAAATGATGCCTAACACTACACCAACATGTAAGCATAATGCTAATACGAGCTAATATTGTGAAAAAATAAAGAACGACCCTCCAAAACTAAAATACGAGGAAAATTAATACAACTCCAGATTTGGAAAGCCAATCAAACATGAATCTACACAGTAACCCCACAATGTTAATGAATCTAACCATTGATGGATATGCTTGAGCAAACTTTCAATAGAAGATTTAAACAAGAGACTTGCTCAAGACAATGCATGTGACTTATGGATCATTCAACTACTACATTTGCATTATTATAGTAACTTGAAGTCAGGAGTGATTACCTAAGGCTCTGGACATGGCAAGGATTCCTTCAACTCGGGGTCCATTCACAAAGATCACTCTTCCCCCACAAGCTTGGATTCTTCTGAACTCATCTGGTCTATCGGGCTGAAACCACAGTTATTAACATTTAAATTTACACTCTTTTCTTTTCCCTACCTCTTTTTCTAGTTTGCAATGGCTTGTTTGCATAGTTTTAATTTAACAACTCTGATTGTTAAATCACATCACATCTCACTTTTAGATCGAGAAATCAAAATCAAAATTCCAACCCTGATGTCATTATCCTTTAAAAGTAACTGTGGCTAACAGATCATGTGATAGCAGACAATCCAGTCACATGGATTAAGGCCTCGTTTGATTCAGTGACTAAAAAAGATGGGATTAGGAGTCCCGGCATAAATTGTACCGGACTATTAGTCCCGATATTAATTTAGTCCTGCATTTTGCATAATCCCTTGTTTGATTGGCACGGGATTAACATTGGGACAGTGTTTTTTTTTTTTCCAGGATACTCTGATCTCTCTCAAAACAACTTTCACAGGGAAGGCTTGGACGAAAACCAAACAAATCGGAACAGGACCATAAAATTGAACCACCTGAGACCCAATTTGGAGGTCAAACTCATGAACCCAGATCATGAAAATAAAACAAAATTTTGTAAAATTTGTGGGTTTGTAAAGGAAAGTGAAAACAATGGTTGAGAACTCACCTGGAGCCTGTGCGAAGAACGGAAGCCACAACAAACTTGGGAGATCTGATACTTGCCATTGACGGAAGAGAGGTTCTGATGGGAAGATGTTGAGGTGATCCAATAACTGTGATTGAAGGATCGGAGGCAGAGGTTGAGGATGTCGGTTTCACCATTGGTTGCATATCTGGGTTTAGAGAGAGAGAGAGAGGAAGAAGAAGACGACTGTTGAGGGCTGAAAATATTTCCGTGGCAAATTTGTAATATTGGGCCGACAGCCTTCCGTGTGGTTTTGTCCAGGATTGGTAATCCCCCCCCCCCCATGGGATTACACAATACCATACATATAGGGATAATTTTTGTCCCAGGATTATTAACCCCATGCACATTTGTGGGAACCAAACAAAGGATGGTGCGGGATTGGATACAAATAGTCCAATCCCAAGTACTTAATACCCGAATCAAACGAGGCCTAAGTAAATTGGAAGGAGAAAAGACATGTGAATTTCACTTCACAATGTTTACTTACAATTAGACAAAAATGATAAACATTTCCAAATCTGTTTTCAATGCCAGAAATCATTTTTACCATAGCAACAGATACTGCATGCAGAAGAATTTTTTTTTTTATTTTATAAAAAGGACTGGTGGCCCATAAAAGCAAACACATGAAACCTCATGATGTAATTGTCAAGAAATTAGTCTGAACTCAGAATTGAGTTTGACCGAGTTGAATCAGGAAGAGGGAAAATTAGAGGTTCGCATTGTACACTTGTCGTTGTATTAGCACGTCAAGAATAGAACCATCGGTTACTAGTTTGGGGATGCTGGACCCTTCAGTGTATCAATTCAAAAATGATTGTGACACAAACTTTGTGCCACAACCCCACTCACATGGGGTGTGAGTCCCACATGGGCCCCACATGCAGGCTCCACACCCCATGTGAGTGGGGTTGTGGTTGATTGTGGCACAAAGTTTGTGTATGTATCATTATTCGTATCAATTCGCCACCACCACCAACTCGTTTGAGATTTTTCTAACCTTCGTAATTACTCCCTCCGTCCGGATTTGTTGGTCCATTTTGGGGATTCCAACTTTTGTTCCATTACCTTTTGAGTTTGTTAATTTCCTATTTTATTATCAATCCCTCCATTTAATACTCCCTCCATTCTAATTTGACTACAAAATTACGTGCAATTTTCAAACTAAAAAATAAGGTAGTTACAAAAAAATTCTTTTTATCAATATGGATCTTGTTTGATAGATCTCATTTACAACTTTAATACGGTGCAAAAAAAATTCAAAAATGTAAACATATTATTTTAAAAAAATTAGTTTTTGAGTTGTTATTTTAAGTTTTAGAAAATGGGCAAAAAAGAAAAAAAAAATTCACCCTTTAACTTTTGAAAATAGACAAACATTTTAGGACTTTAAGAAGTATGTTTGTAAACAAACAAATCCAGACGGAGGGAGTATTAAATGGTGAGCTGTTACCTCAAAAGATGCTAACTGAAAACACGTGTCCACCACACTCCGCGAGTACATGCTAAAACGAGTGTATGAATTTTACGAATACCTTGTGATCGTCTGATAGAGGGACGGCCTTACCACCACGGCAGAGGACGGCGCGTGAGTCACCGCAGTTGGCCACAACAATGTGGTTAGCCATTAGAATGGCCACGACGGCGGTGGACCCCGACAGGGCCACCTCCATCGGGTGGCATCCGCACTGGTAACCGATGTTGCCGCACGCGCATGTGTTGAGCACCACCTCGTCCATCCGTGCAAAGCACCTCTTGATCGCAGCCTCGATCGACCACTCTGCCCCCTCCTCTCTGGTACTACTGCTGTTGCTGCCAATCCCAGCCTGGCCCACGCGTATCAGTTCCTCCTCCATTAACACGTGCATCCTGTCCCTACATAGCCCGGAGACCTGGACTCATCAACCAGATGTTTCAGATTAGAATTTTATTCAACCATATTCTATGACATCCATGCCCCTACTTGATTCAAAATTTTACGTCGCAGTACCAGAAAATGTAACGGTATCAGTGATATCTAAATAAAGATATTGCAGATCTACATATGTTGCGTGACTGAGACGATTGATAACGTTTTAAATTAAAATCCTGATTGCATGTTTTACTTGTCAAATGTGGGTTTATTCGTCATTTCAGATCTACGTTTTTTCGTTTGTTTAGACAAGAACGGAAAAATGGGAGTGAGGCTTTTACATGAGTCCCTCCATGTCCGTCGTAAACCCCAAAGTAATGCACCGGTAACCGCCGGTTAAAATTCGGCCGACAAAGGTTTGTCCGTACGAAAATCGCGTCCTCCATGCCACGTGACCTTCCTGTGACCGACATCGAACCGAAAACCGGCGATACAGTTGCGGCTAAAACTTGAACCGGAACAAGAATCTTGCCGGCCGACGACGATCCGGCCAGCACCTCCACATCATCGCCGGACGACGACGACGTCGGATCTCCAGTTCCCTCCGTCCGTATCCTCTCGCCTTCGGAAACATCCGAAGCCGCAGGATTCTCTCCACTGGCCGGAGACGCCGATAGAGACAAACAGACCATCGCCATCCGCCTCAGCTCGATCCTCCTGTGGCGACGCTCTCTGCATTTCGTCGGTGAGTCATCATCTTCTTCGTTCATCTCTGGATGTCGGAATCTCGAATGTACAGCGGTCATTGGCAGTCGCATCTGCCTTCAACAATCGTCCTGCTCGTCGTAGCACTGTTTCCGGCCGATACCATCTCTTTCCAAAAGGTTTGAGAGAGAGAGAGAGAGAGAGAGAGAAATCGGCGGATACGTATCTATGTCGACTTATATATAGAGGTAGTTGTAGAGAGAGGGAGGGAGAGGAAAAACTAAAAGCAACGTGGTGAATTTTCTCTAAATCTCGTGGAAGCAGCAGCTCCGGTAGCCAACTCTGGGAGTAGAATGCCCGAATTGCCCCCAAGTTCCCTTTACCGATCAAAACAGGCTGTCTGCCTGCCACGTGTATTTTTCGACGCTTCCTTTTCTGCAAACGTCTTCCACTTGCTTTCTTCCCATACACGTGGACCAATGGTACATACGTGGCAAGCTGAGACGAAAGCAGCACCGAGGAGCTTACGGGTATGGTCCAACGTTGACACGCAGGCGAGGCTGTCAGGGAAACGATGCTACGTTGATCGTTGTTCTTGTTATTATCCGTCACAGACACTCTTACAGCCGTCAGATCTCATGTAGGGCACATGGCTCACCCCGTCATTCGACTCATTCCAGGCCGCATGCACCACCCTAGCGGAAATTTAGGCCCACTCTCTGTTTTTCTTTTTTTCATGACCGTTAAGAGTGTGCGAGCCAATTTATGTTCACCTCGACTATTCTCATGTCATGTTCGATCAAAGAATCAAGCCTGGACGCCAGGACTAGTGGATTTGTAAAAAAAAAATCTCTCTAGCAATATGCCTTAAAGGAGAAAATTTTGGCTACGGAGAGGGTACCACGTGGTACTCTTTCGGCACATCTAGGCCGTCTAATAATGCAACCGACAGTCTGGATCGAAAGGGTCATCCGAATTTTTAAAAAAATAGAAAAAAAAAAATGTGTTTCAATCCGTACCGTCCGATTTGGACAACTCGGATGTGCCAAAAGGGTATCATGTCTCCCACACCCTATTTGCATTTAAAATTTTCTATACTTAAAGAAGTTGTCAAATTTGGAACTCACCGTGCTACTGCAACTTAAGCTACCCGCGTTGGGTCCATCACGAATGTTGATCAAACTGAGTATGGCAAAAATTTGGTTATTTGGTTGTCATTGGGATAGTCAAAAGCAAAAGGTTTACGACCTTAGCAATGCGGGCCTAAAAAATAACTCATTGAATAGAATAACCAAACTTAAGTCTTGTTTCTCATTTGTTAAAATAGAAATTTCATCAAATCAAACCATTTTAGAAAATGGAAATAGATTGATTTTAGCAAAACCATTCATTTTGTGGAATTCTCATTTTAGGAAATGGGAAACAATGCCAGTAACCTCTTAACCAAATCAAAATTTGAGCTTTTGGATAATCAAAACTAGCAACATTTTTACAATAACTAAAATCATTGGACTCTACATACAAAAGTTACTTTATATTTCCAAAGCACCCAAAAAAAAAAGTTACTTCATATGTTTTTTGTTGTTTGAAACTCACTCTCCAACAAATGCTTTATTGGCAGGTGAATATCACTCTCCACTTTGGCAAGTGGTTGTGCATTTAACGATTTTTATCACTTTATGGATTAATTTTAACAAATGCTCTTCACTTTCACTTATTTTACTAGAATTTCATTCAATCCAATTATACCATTAGATTGAGAATAATAAAATTGATAGTTAGATTTGAATTTTTGACAATTTATCTTAGGCTGAGTTTTCCATTTGATTTTAGCTACTTTTAGCAACTCATTTGCTAAAATCTATCCTAATTTTAGCAAATAAGTTACTAAAAATTGCTAAAATCAAATGGAAAACTCATTCTTACTGGAGTAACACTATTGTGACAAGTTTATGATTATTCAAAGGGTGCTCGAACGTGAGGCTAGTGTGTTTTTTCCCTTATCCGGCACCTCGAGAAAATGCGGTGGGTACGACACGTGGTAAATACGTCAATATTATAACAGGGGAGTAAATAAGGCGATGGGCTTATTTTATTGAAATATTCTCTACAGCCACAGGAATAGAATATGGATTTTCTACAAAAGATCTTCTAAGTTCTTTGATTACTAGTATTAAATTGGCTAACCTGGTACTGCTGCATTATTTTTATTGTCACATTGACTGGGCATGCAGTAGTCTTTAAATAACAAAAATGGTTCTCGTACAACCGTTTCAGCTCCAACCATTTATAACTCCCTCACATACACACTGGACCTACACCCATAATTACGTGTATGTGAGTGGGTTGTAAATGGTTGTACATGCATGTAGCATTATTCTTTAAATAATGTGATAAAGTGGAGGAATTGTGGTGAATTCTTCGACCAAGGGTTTGAGTACAAATATGGCAGAGTACACGTGGTGCCCGAGCGTCAATGTCGGCTGTCCAAAATATTTATGGACGGCTTAGATTTCTCCTTTTTCTCTCTCTCAAATTAATTGGACCGCCCAAAATAATTTTGAGCGATTGAGATGCGTGTTTTGTACCTGCACCAAAGTTTTCTCAAGGGGAGGCTTTTCATTGTTGATTTTTGTGTGGGACCTTGAGTTTCATTTCCATCCAGATAGTCTCCGATTGTGGGCGGATATAGAAAAGAAATAATAAGGTTTAATTTACGTGTATCTCCTGAATAATTTTCTTTTTTTTTAACGTATCCGTTTCCAAAAAAAAAATGTTGGTGATCAGCTTGAAAGTGATGGTCGCTACTGGAAAATGCGTTGAAAGTATTTGTGATTTACCATGAACAATCCGATACCGTTATGGCTAAGTTTATTATGTGAACTTAACCATTTTGTAGGCTTTGTTTAAAAAAAAATTATTACAAAAATTAATGCGTAATCTTTGATATGATTTTCCTTATTTAAGACTTTTTTGTAACTTGAATGATATTCTTTTTATGTTTTACCAATACGTACATGTCGGAGGGGGGAAAATGATATTCTTTTACAACCAACTTGAGCCAATTAGCTAGGTACGTACATCACTAATAGAAAAATAAATCAAGTTCTCGGTTATTTGGTGTGACCTTTCACTTTTAGTCTCGCATTCAAAACCGTGGTCTATCAAAGTGTAACCAAAAGTCCTTTATTATTAACCACGGTTTTTACATGTGATCAAAAAGGTTAAAAACCGAGATTGAAAAGTTAGAAACGTGATTGTTTCTACATTAAGATCTCACTTTCTACAAAAAAAAAAACCGTGGTGGTTGTGAAGATATAGTCTCAGTTCTATTTGAAACTGTGGTTATTACAAACAAAAAGATCACACTTTTACCCAAAACCGTGATCATTTCTTCCATATACCATCTCACTTTTAGATAACAGAGGTCATATCTTCAACAATTTTTTTTTTTTTCTGCTTGAATAAGATAACACCCAGCTCCAAGCATTCAATTTTGACAAAATACTAAAACAAATTTATTAGCTGAAAATTCGGTACAATCTAACAAAAAAGAGTACAATGGCCAATAAAAAATAAAATAAAAAGAAAGAGTAGAATTAGAACTGAAAAAATAACATACAAAAAATACTACCCCTAAGAAGTAATCTTAATCCCTGTGACACATCACATGCGCAATTGCTCCAAATGATCCTCAAGACTAGCTCCCTTCCAATGGTCATCCCTCCTATCATTGCATCATTTAGAAGGGCATCTGCTGCATTTACCAAATAATAACAAAAATTAGAAATGGATCACTGAATTTCCAAGTCTCTGTCCTAAAAGAAAGCCCTAAACAGGTATTTAAAAAATACTAACAAATGAAAATATATAACACAACAGAATATGAAACAGATTTTTTTATACTCAATCACATTGTTGACAGAAGAAATTGATCGCACCAACAAACAATTCATCGAATTTGGCGTCCACATACGTCTTTTTTCATTGAACTGCAATATGCTTGTCAATAACGAAGAGTTAAACGAACAAGTGGTTTCTTTGAATCAAAAAAGAAAAAAAAAAACTGATCTGGAATCGAAAGGTGACAATATATGAATTAAGCTTCAATTCCTAAAAGCAGAATTGGTGATGACATGACAAGAAAAAGGCAGCAAAATTGAGAGCCACCTGATGTAGCCAAACCAGCTAGAAAGGGTTGCAAATTAAAGAATCGAACCTAAAACCTTAGGTGGACGCAAATCTCTAAGTCCTAAGACAAAACCACTTTGCACCCGTAGGGGTTAACATTCCAAGTATGACAATTAATGATAAAATTTAGGGAAAAAATTAAAGGGCATGAATAAGAAAAGTTGGGAAAGAAAGTTCTGGCTTGGCTTTCAAGGGGAGGTCTGAGATTCGAATCTAGAGAGAGACCTTGAACCTATTTAGTTGTTAACTCACTAATTCTCCTCTACCTCTACTGATATTTATGGAGAGATGTCGACCCCATTTAATTGCTACACCAAGGGAGGCTCCATAATTTTTGTTGAGATGTGACAAAGACATGCGGAGAAAAACTCTATATAAAATAAATATATTTATTTTGGATGAAAATTTATTTGGTCTACTTATATTGTTCTGTTAAGCCATACTATTATCAACTCACTCACCAATTTTTATGAAAAATGTAGTTAATTTGGATACGTAGGATTAATTCAGGGGTGTTTTATTCAAAAAAAAAATTGCATTTGTTAGTTTTACGTTGGTTTTTTTTGTGGATTATTAATTCGTCTCGACGAGAAGAATCTAAAGACTAAAAAATTATTAACTACACTAAAAATTTTGTGAATAAAAACAAAAATAATCCAATAATCCACAAACCATTTGATGAAAGATTCCTCCCGTCATGACAAACTAATAATTCCCAAAAAATCAACGCAAAGCTAACAAATGCAAAAAAGTTTTTAATACAGACAAAAAAATAAACTTTTTTTTTTGCTTGCTAAAACACCCCTAAGTGCCGATAATATTCTTAAAATAAATAAATATATATATATAGGATTAACTTCCAATAAGGGTCCCTTATTGAAGAAAACCGTGCGGACCTGCCCTTTTTTTGTGTTTCCGGACCAAATTTTGACGATCCGAACCGCTCAATGTTTTTAAAATGCATATATTTTCCAAGGTCCACGCGGAAAATCTTCAAAAAAAAATACCTGGAAGGGCTTGATCCACACAGTTTTTGTTAAAAACGCTATATAGTTAAAGGGGTGTTCCAGTAAGGTGATTTTTTTGAATAAACTGGTTTTTCACTATTTTTTATGTGATGTATTGTGAGAGAATGATCTATCTCGATTTTTAGAAAAAACTATTTTTTTTTTTTTTTAGTGGAACACCCCCTTTGTATCTATGCTGATCTTTGAAATGACGTCATTGTTAAAGTACATTAGTTGACTGGTTACACTTATTGACACAATATAGGGCCACTCATGTCTATATATTATAAGCATTCAATACGCTTCAGATGTTCTACGTTTATCCACCGTATCAAAAAACAAACAGCGTAAGTTATTAATGCTTTTCATGTCCTACTATAAAAATGGTACTACCAACCATGCACTACAAATAAACTCTCCAATCCGATACATCGTTTCCCTTTTTTTTATGTACACGGTTGTTTCCAATTGGTTTCTTAAATCCTTCTATTCTCTGGTCTTGGTGAACTTATAATCTTAAAACATGTTACTGGAAGCAGCTCTAACATAACTTTCAATATGGTTGTGTTCGTTCACCAAGTAAACCTCCATAATCTGGTGCTTTTCTTTTTCTCCTCACGTCATACGTGAATGACCCCAACCGTGTAAGTTTGGTTGCCGTGGTTGTGTGCTTGTTAAGGTTTTATTTGTTTGGTTTTGGCCCATATCTGGTCATTGGTGGGCCTTTGGGTGTTTTTAGGAGCATATTGTAAATCTTGGTTTTTAGACCCTAGGGGAGTGAGGCTTATGCCTTTTAGTGGACTTGCCGCAATGGGTTCCATTGATTGGTTTCTTACCAATCTTTGGTTTGGGTCTCGGATTGGTCAACTTTTTGCTCTTCGAGCCTTTCGTTGTTTTTCCTTGCTCCTATTAGTCTTGTAACAATTTCAAGATTAATGAAATTTTTTGTCTTTCAAAAAAACCGTGTAAGTTTGCTACTGTCAGCTTCAGAATACACGTCGTGAATGTGCCTAAAATCAAATTGAGGGAGGGCAACAAATAAAGTACTACCATCCGTTCCAAATTAATAGTCCAGATTCCAACAATTTAGGAAAACATGCAATGATTACGTCTCTATTCAAATTAATGACATCATTTCCATCATTGCCCCTATATTCTACCTACTTCTTAAACATTTCTATTCACTTGTAATGGGTACTTTTGGAAAATCATCAACTCCCTATTTTCATTTTTAGAAATGGGTCAAACATTTTCGAACATCCAAAAAAAGAATAATTAATGGACTATCAATTAGAAACGGAGAGAATATGGAATATGGATCAAAAGATGCGATGGAAATATATCGGCAAACCACTAAACCCGCCACTTTTAGGTTGGAGGTTACCATTCCCATTGAGAAGTAGAAATAAATGGTGTGTTCTTCCCACCACTCATCAGCGGTAAAGCTCTCGGCGTTCTTTACTTGTGCGTGCTAACGGCTGAATCCCTGTTTTCAAAATATGGGCGAAGGATTCAATTCTCCGTACCCAATGGTGAGTATGTATCAAACGCTTTGGCAATTTGCAGAAGATTCTATGAGGAATGCAGATATACGTCTACGATATTGAGCAAATCCGCTAAAATTGTCGTTGATTTATGAGGTTTTTGACATTGATCTGCCCTGATATCAATTCTCAATTGTAGATTTGGGGTTAGCAAGTTATTATAGCGTTTATTTTGGATTAGTTTGAAGGTTGAAGGTACGAAACCTCTTTTGGGGCCGGTTCCTATGGAGCTTTGCTCCACTTTTAATTGAGTTCTCGGGCAGTGGAATTAGGACTCCATGATTAGTTAAGTGCGTGAAAGCCCGGACGTGTGAGTTATAAAAAAAAAATTTGTTTAAAGCTTGAAATTGAGAGTTCTCACTTTTAACAAGTACAAAAAAATTTAGCAAGCAATGAAGGTGAGAAAATGTGGAGGGAGGGACACTTCCACGTTCTAACTTCGCCTCATGCTTAATTGCGGGATTGTGTGTTTGAGTAGGCCAAAAATTGAGTAGGCTGTGTTCGGTTAGTGGGTTTGGCCCAGTTTTGACACTATTCCAGTTTTGATTACATCATCACTTTTTTTACTTTTCTCTCTATCTCTTTCCACTTATTACACCTGCTTACATCATCAAAACTAAAACAGTACAAAACTAAACCTACTAACCGAACACAGCCTTAGAGATCTGTTCAAACTGAAATTTCCGATTCCTTGTATCGAAGCAAGTCTAATTCTGCACAATCTGTCACGCGCACTCAATCTTTTGTAGCAGGGGCGACTCTAGCATTTAACTAGTGAGGTCAAGCGACCTCACTTGGTTCGAAAAATGTAATGAAAAACTAAAAATTTTACATATAAATTTTTTTTTATTATTATTGTCAGCGCTGGGTTACTCTTGCGACGTTAAAATAGATGTTTCCTACTAAATTTAAACCAAATTGTTATAGCCCTAACAAAACAAACAAGCCTAGCCCAAGAGAACCCAATATATAATTTAATAATAAAGATAGTGGATGGTTTTTTTCCCTTTTCTGGGTCGGCAAAAAGAAAAAGAAAAAGAGAACTCAAAAAAAGGAGAAATAGACTCGGGCAATTGATTAAGGGTGTTTAGTTGGCCTACTTAAAAATTCATTTATTTTTGTCAAACGATATATATCCATATACTCCCTCCGTCCCAATTTAAATGTCCAATTTAGGAAACGTGTACTTTGCGAACGTTAAAAAATGTACTTCCGTAGAATATTTTAAATTTTTTTACACCAAATTAAAGTACTCAATGAGCACTTTAATTTGTATAAAACAAATTATAAAATTACATACAGAAATATATTTTTTAGGTATTTGAAATTGCATATATTCTTATAATGGACATTTAAAATTGGACAAAGGGAGTATCTCTTTTGCCGAGTAAATTTTTTTATTTTATTTTTTCATACAGCTTTTTATCATAGACACGCTATTTAGTTTTGTCAGCGCTGGATGAAAATCCTGGAGTCGCCCCTGTTTTGTAGCACGGTTTATATATACTCCATACTATACACGCACCTATGTATTAAACTTGTATGATGGTTTTTGAATATGTGTTGCTGCATCTTCTTATACGTTTATGGTTTCTCTTCTTTGTTTTTTTTTTCCCCCTTTCCTTAATTATAGCTTCTTCTTTTTTCCTTCTTATGCTGTTGTTATGTTTCCAGTGCTGAAGGAATGTGTTTGTCAAGGACTAAAACTTGTTCCAATGGGTTGCCTGATTGGCTCGAGGAAATCATTCTTTGCCACAAATGAGTTTGGGCGTAAGAGTCATTTACGCATTTCAGAATGAACTTGCCTTCAAACTTCTTATTGAATATCTAAACTATTTATGCTATTGCCAAAAAGGAAGCTAATTTCACTTGGCTAAGTCACAAGTCAAGTTCTAAAATGTCTGTGTTCTATCTCCGATGTAGCATTGCATTTTTGTTGTTAGAAACTTTGATTGGCAAGGGAGATCAAACTTAGTGTTGTTATTTTTTAGTTGCTCTTGAATTTCCTGATTCATCGGCATACCATTCTTTATGATTCCGAGAGCCTTTTGGATGCGCAACATCTGATAGACAATGTGAGGAAATGATCTTTAGGTTTTGCGGTGGAAAGTTGTCTGAAGTCTAACTTAAGGGTCCGTTTGGGAGCCTCTTTTTTTATTTTTTGGTTTCTCTTTTTTGGTTTATGGGTGTTTGGCAGCCAAGCGGAGAAAGAGTTTTCCCAAAAACTATTTCTCCATTTTTCGGGATAGAGAGAAGAAAGCAAAAAGAGGTTCATACCTCCTTTTCAACTTCTACTTATGGATTTCTCTCATCTCTCTCTCCCAAAATGCATTCTGCACATTTCTCCCCAACACTCATCCCAGATTCAAAAGTTATTCCGGTCATAATCCAAAAAATCAAAAAGCCAAAAAATTAAAAATGAAAAGCTGAAAAGTATGCTCCCAAACACCCTCTAATACTGGGGAGTAATCTTGCCGGGACAATATAAATCACTCTTGCCAAAAGGTAGACCTTGTACTTTGTCTTGGCTCTATTAAACAGTCTTAGTACTTCCGGTAGGCCATAAACTATTCCCATTTAATACCCAGTAGAGCAATCAGGTTGAGAGTGTGTATCGTTAGGGCAACTTTGATGCTGGAATGCCTGATATATCTGCAAATTTTAGGAAATCACTGAAGTGACTGAATGGAGCATCGTTAAGTTCGATGATCATGCCTTCATTCTGAAAATTTGTGGATACATAAGACGTCAAACACAAAGTATAGATTAGTAGATTATAACAACTTATGTGTAAGTTTTGGTTGGTTGCAGATTTTTTGTAACCGTGCTTAAAAATACGGACTCTAAGTCCTTTCATTGTAGAAGTTATCCAAGATTTCTTACTTGATGCTCAGAAGCCAGTTTGCCTTTGCAAGGCAGAGTGGAAGATGTAATGCCAATTATTAATCAAAAAGCAGTGTCTTTCGTAGACTCGAGAGCTCTTTCATAAATTACTGAGTTCCCAGGGACCATAACGCTTCATGATACTATAGGCATTAGAGATTCCGTTATGACAATTTGCTAATGGCATGAGAAAGAACTTGAGAGCCGAGAGACTTGTTTAAAAGAAATGACAACGAACTGGAGCGGGAGCCTTTGGTTATGGCGTCTTAGGTTCTCCATACCACAACTTTCATACCAATAAGGTCATTTTTCTTCCCCCCTCCCCGTGTCTTTTTTACCAAGAAGACTGAATTCCATCCATTGCCTGCTTGGGTAGATCCACGCGTAGATTGGGTGAATAGTCAATAGGATGATATGATGTGCTACCAATCAAAATATGAAAAAACAACAAACCCGGAGTATGATGCAAGTATGTGATTCATTTGCTTGCATGTGACACAGAACATCAGTGGTTTTCAGAATCTGCTCAACTTGGAATGCCTAATCTTTGTCATCTATGCCATCCAAGATTTGTGTCTCTCTGTACATATTTCATATACTGGAAGCGATGGATGAGTCATTTCAAGGACTTGGATGTTGCTGAAAGTTATAGTCTTCCATTGTTCTTCTTTTGTTTCCCTTTTCTGGTATTGAGGTTAGAGTCCTCTGTAGAAGTTCCGTAATCGGCTAGAGTTACAATGAGATGTATGTGTAGCGAAACAAGCGTAAATTGAGTCTCAATTCAACAGAAAACGAAAAGCAGTTATTTATAGTTTTATTATCTCCTGAAAACTAGCAATACAAGTACAAGAAACAAAAGGAAGGAAAGCATTTCATGTAATGAAAACCACTAGCCTTGAGGCTTTTCAAAAGATGTTTGTCATTGTAGACACCCATACAGATTCTTGATCAAAACACGGCGACATAAATCACAGCGGTGACAGCCACGTAATGGCTATCGGACTTCTTACCCTGTACAACGCATCTTTCCAAATCAGACTTCCAAACTCTGGTGATGTTTGTCGAGACTTCGTAGTGAATGTGACCTTATAAGATAGTTTCTGGTCTTTGCTGTTAAACTTCAGCACTGCTGGCTCAACCTTGACAAAAGCTCCTTTAAACTGTGAAACCATCGCATGGTAATTCGAAACAGGTGGCCCAACATTAGTGACAGTTCTATGAAGGGTCACAGTCGTGACATTAGTGGTTTCCGGGAACACAGCTGAAAGAGCTGGGTAGTTCAAATCCCCGGGACTGGCAAGAGTTTTTCTGCAAGTTCTTTTGGAGAACATGGCAAAAACATCTAACTGGCCTGGGGTTAAACCTTGGGTGCACAAGAATTCAAAGTATTCCTGTGCCCCAATGTCATAAATCAAACCCGGGTCAAGTGCGTTTGCCGGATGTATGTGACCCGCGCCGTGGTCATACGGGTTGGAAGGTGCACCGGTTGCGGCATCTAGCAGAGACTTGTACACATTATCATGGACATAAGCAGTTGTCATTAGTGCTGATTTGATGGCTGCCGGACTCCATTCCGGGTGCCTAGCCTTGAGCAGTGCAGCCACACCGCTCACGTGCGGGCACGACATGGATGTTCCGGACAATATGTTGAACTTAACTCTCCGGTTATCCGTCGGCAAACTCGATGGGCCCACATCGCCCGTCCAGGCCGCCAGAATGTTCACCCCCGGTGCCACCATGTCCGGCTTCAGAATCTCCAGTGTCAGGAAATTAGGCCCTCTGGACGAAAACGCTGCCACCACTGGAGACGGGCGTATCCCCACCCTAGTCCCGCTGAATGCTAGAGTTGCGGTCGCCTTTGGATTCGTCAATGCATACTGCTTGATCATTTTCCCCGCGCTTTCTTTTACTGCCACTGCCGGAAGGAGGTGGGCGTCCGCCACCAGCTCCTCTCCATTTGCCTCAGTGTTCGACAATATCATCCCTATCCCGCCAGCGTCTTTCACCACCTGTCCCTTCTGGACTCTAGGACTAATCCCTCGATCACATATCACGATTTTTCCGGCGACTTTTCTTGGATCAAGAGTTCCTTCTAAACATAAGGAACTCGGATCGGGACTGCTCGAATTGCTTCCAGTGTAAACCAGCGGGTACAGCTTTTCTGTAGACAGGTTTCTCCTCCCTTTGTATAAGGAAACTCCGGGTATAATATTAATCCTAGTCCCCATCGGAAGCTTAACCCAAGCCGGAAACTCCCTGTCCATCGTACTAGCTCCAACCGTGGTAATCCACGGCGATACGTTAGTTAAACTGATTGGATCAGGCCCACCGTTTCCCGCCGAACACGAAACGAAAACCCCCTTCTCCATTGCCCCAAAAGAGGCTATCGACAAACTATCACGATAGTAAGGCGACACTCCACCACCCAAAGAGATGGACAAAACGTTCACCCCATCGGCCACCGCTCGATCCACGGCGGAGAGAATATCAGAGCTAAAACAGCCACCCGTCCAGCAGACTTTATAAGCGGCGATTCTAGCACCAGGGGCCATCCCTCTGGCCGTCCCGTAAGCGTACCCCAATAGATTCGCGCCGCGAACAGGGGATCCGGCCACCGTAGCCGCCGTGTGGGTCCCGTGTCCGTCTTGATCGCGGGGCGATTTGTACTCGTCCTTCTCGTTGATTTTGCCAGTGGAAGCCTCGTACCCATGGTAGAAGACTCTAGCACCCACAATTTTCTTATTGCAGTTGTGTTTGGTGAAGGCCCGTCCTGTTTCACAAGCTCCTTTCCAGTGAGCTGGAACTGGTGTCATCCCACTGTCGTTGAAGCTTTGGCTTTCCGGCCATATCCCGGTGTCGAGCACGCCGACTACGACGTCGTGATCGGCAGTACTATCGGCCCATACATTTGTGCTCTTTTGCGGTTCTAGCCCGAGGAAAAGGGGACTCCTCGTGGTGTGTAGCTCGTACTTTGTCTCAGGAAATATGGCCATTACACCATGTAAATCCTCCAGTCTCTCTGCTTCTTCTTCGCTGAGCTGTGCAGCCACGCCGTGAAAGGCAGTTTGGTAAGTGTAGATGATCTTTTCTTCATCTTTGGCATCTTGTTTTTCTGGCTCAGTGGCTACTGATTTGATCATTGAGGAATACCATTGGAGATGGTCGGTGAAGGTTTTTGGCATTAGAGATTTGTCCATTTGGACAATGTATGTCTTTTTTGGTGATGGGGTTTGGGGCAAACAGAGGGCTAGATTGATGGTGAGAAGGGTAGATAGGAAGAGGAGCAGCCATTTTAGTGGAATTCCAGACATTTGATTGGGGAGAAAGGGAGTGAAGTGGGGAGTGAAGAAGATGAGGAAGCTGGGAGATGAGAAGTGGCTAGTTGAATTGAAATACTGAATAAATGAAGACAACCAAGCAGCTCGAGTGGCAACAGGATGAGCTGTAAACCTAAATATCTTGAGTTCGGAATTTAACAACCTCTTGGGGCTATGCCATAAGAGGGAAATCTCTTGTGAGTCCCCTTAGTCTCGGCATGAATGACTTTCTTTTTACCCGACCGAGGAGGGAAACAGTCGTAGTGCGCGTAAGCTGAGCCCCTGGTCTTGGTGTGAATGGTTTGTCTTTAACCGGACCGAAGAAGGAACAAGCGTAGTGCGCGTAAGCTGAGTGAGATCTTTGATCATCTGACAAAAAAATTGAAGAGGTAGGGACCTTTCACTCTGTTTTCTGGTGCAGGTAATAAATGGGGTGGTTGTTTCTTTCTTCAATTTCATTTATTCTGGGTAAGGAGAGGTGGCTGGTGGTGGGAAGTAATTGTTGTTATGGTCCTTGTGAGTTATGAGACACTGTTTCTCAGTTTGTCTTGGTAACAGCATCTATTTACCAGAATTTAAAGCTGAAACTGTAATTTGTTACCTTGAAAACCTCAAGAAAAAAATGAAATGACATTATAAACATCAACCTGTATACTCTCTTGATTTTTAAAGGGTTTTTTTTTTTTTAATCGGCGATTTTTAAAGGTTACTATCCAAAGCTTTTTAAGAGTGGGGAAAAAGAATTGAAGGATGGGTTAATGTTTGAAGGTCGTGCTAGATTGCATGAATCTTATTAAATTGAACTTTTGATTCTTTTAGACTTTTGGATATTTTTCTTGTTAAATTGAACTTTTGATCTTTTAGGCTTTTGGAGGGTGATTCTATTAACAACCCCTCATTTTCTCCATGTAACCCACAAAAAACTCCTTCATTTTCATTACTGTGTAAAGACCAAAATGCCTCCAAACTCATCTTCTTCTTCACTTCACCTCCACCGCCACTTTCACCGCCACCCCCTTTTCATCTATTAACTTCTTCTTCTTCTCACTCTCAATGGAGAATGATGGAGTAGACACCCAATCAATGATGGGTTCCCATTTGAACATTCGAACACCAAAAACAAATCTGAAAAATTGCTTTTTTTTTTCGACATTCATACCCCGAAATATATAAATTTTTTCAACACATCGATGTTGAAACTTTTCACTTAACCGAAATTATGCAAGACAAAGTTCAGTAATAAATTTTCGACTTAAGTTACTTTTTTCATCATCATAATATCGAATTCTATGCATTACGTCAACATTTGCATTCCGAAAACGATACTTGAGAAATTCACATGTTTGATTTCACAAATTTCAACATTAATAAGCTGAAAATATGGTTATATTTCGACATGTTATTGTCGAAAATAACAATATTTTATCCACATGTATTTAGTTCGACATTCGAAAGTTGAATATAGACATAAATTTCGATAGGATGATGTCGAACATAGACAAGGTCCTTTCCCACAAATTTCACAAGTATTTGGTTCGACATTAAGAAGTTGAATAGAGACATAAATTTCGACATGAGGATGTCAAAAAAAAACAAGGTCCAATTTTTGAAAATTCGACCTTCAATATAAATCGACATGTGGTTGTCGAAAATGGGTGTGTATTTCGACATTCAAAGTATGAAAACTGGTCGCGATGGTTAAGGGTAGTTTGGGTAGTTAAGGTGTATTTTGTGGGTTGTATGGAGTAATTGGTTTGAGGAAATTTTAGATGTGGGTTGGATGAAGAAAATGGGTTACATGAAAAAAATGTGGAGTTGTTAATAGAATCACCCTTTGGATATATCTGCAACCTTAAGGGGTTCTGATTAATAATAAAAAATAAAAAGACTCAAAGGGGTTGTCCTCACAGTCTAGACATTGGATATAATTAAGAGTTTACTTCCTCCTTAAGTCTCATGTTTGAAATTTTCAAGTACTATCAACTTCTTTAGGATCAGTCCGTCCATACAGAGCCTTCCTCTGGCTCTCCGCAAGCCGTCGGTGAAATTGGGATTAATCAAAATACACGTAAGATGACCCAGACACCTGCGTTGCCAAAAATTATTTTTGGTCATTTGCTGCTGTAATAATTCAAGAGGTGGGGTACACCACCGTTGATTGGTTCCCTGGAATGCCAAAGGACGAAGGTGGTGAGATGGGTTTCCATTTCCGCAGAGGTAGTGCTAGCTGTAAAGTGTAAACGGTACCATTGGCATTACTACCCTGGTTGTGATCCACTACAACCATCCTTTTATATGCCTACTATTTTTATAAGTGTCTTTCTTAAGAATTTTTTGTGAGGTCCCCTCCTTGAAAAGACATGTGTACTAAAAAAATCTGAGCACCGTCTGATTAGTAATGTTGGAGGAGAAAAACTTGTATGCCAAACGGGTATCGCCACGTGGTACCCGTTGACGCATCTGAACAGTCTAAACATGTTTTGGAGACGATCCATATTTATTCAGGCAAATTTGCTGCCCCAAAATTAACAAAGATGTCACCCTTAAATCTGGGCCGTCCAAACATGTTTGGACAACTCAGGTATAGCGACAGGTGGTTCTCGAATGCAACGACGGGTATCACGTAGCGGTACCCTCAGCATGGAAGTTTTTGAGAGCGGATCCGCTGTCCCAATTTCGGTGTCCCAACTCGCTGTCCCAAGCATCCGAGCCGTCCATCCGAGCAATCAACGGCTCGAATTCCATTCCATCTCACCCCAAACAAATCTGAACCATCCATATTCATTTGAGAATCTGAGCCGTTGATTTCTCGGATGAACGGCTCGGATGCTTGGGACAGCGAGTTGGGACACCGAAATTGGGACAGCGGATCCGCTACCGAAGTTTTTCACGTGGTGGAGGCCCTTTTACTAAATAGACAGTCGTAGTGGAGGACATCAACTAGTATGCCTTTTGTTTCACTTAGGCCCTAATTGGCTATGGGATAAACAGGGGTATTAAGTTATACCCCCTCCCCTTATCCCGGTCCCACAGTTTATCCTTGGTGTGGCAAAAATTTGGAACTCAGATAACTTAATACCCCACCCAAATAAAACCCCTTTATAACTCTTCCCCCTCACTAATTAATAACACCCCCCCACCACTAATTTATACCCCTCATACCCCCTACGAAATTACCCCCATACCCTCCCTTATACCCCTCCCCTTACCCCCAGTTTTTTTTTTACTATTTTTAAAAGGAAACCGAATGGCATTTTAAATGCTTTACGAACTCTTGCGATTTTCTTCGGATCAAAAAATGAAGTACTTTTGTGCATAATTTTTTAATTTTTTTTGCACCAAATTAAACTACAAATTGAGATTTTTAATTTGATACAAAAAAATTTGAAATTTTTTATACTTTAGAATTTGACATTGTTAACTTGCTTTGCAATATCCTTCAGGTAAAAAAAATAAAGTATTTTCACATTAATTTTTTTACTTTTTTTTTTGCACCAAATTAAACTATAAATTGAGATCTTTAACTTGATACAAAAAAATTTAAAATTTTTTATACTTTAGAATTTGACATTGTTGGGGAATAACATAAAAATTACTAATTAGTTATTATTAAACACGTATAACTAGAAAGGAAAAAAAAAGCAAAAAATTAAACTTCGAAATATTATAGAAATGAATAATAAAATAATAATAACTGAATATTTTAATTTTAGATATAACTAATAAAAGAAATTATTTATTAAAAAGTATAATTAATTTAATTACTATTGTGTTTATGTATTTTTTTATCATAAAATCTAATATGACTGTTCAATGGTAAATAAGTCATTTGTCAAGTTTTTACATCATCTACCCAATTTTATCCCCCTTTATCACAAATTCATCCAAACCACATACTATTTAATCCTCTTTCATAAATGTCACATCACTGTGGGTCCACCCTTACTAAATAATACCCCTTACTATCTTATCCCCTTACTATTTAATCCCACCAAAACGCATCCCGCATCCAATCGGGGCCTTAATGAATTAAATCTCATATTTGTGTGCATTTATATTGGTCATCGAAAATTTGGTCAAGTTATACCTAAATTGACCCAAACACTTTGATTATCACACTATACTTCATCTGTCCTTATTTATTGGTCTATTTTAGGATTTCAAATTAATAAGAAAACACAATCATTGGATTTCTTATCAATTGTTTTTCTCATTTTACCATTCAATCATTGTTTTTCTTACCACTTTGTTATATTGCCCATTTAATTTTAAAATATGACAATTTTTTTGGAACGACAAAAAATGCTAACCGGGACCTATAAATGGAGACAGAAATAGTCCCTAGGTTTGCAGAAAGCATGTTTTTACCAACTGTCCCACTCTTAAATTCTACTACCGCCTGCTACACCGAAACGCAGACTTCGGGTTGTTGCTATGCAACCCCAAGCACAGCAGGTGCTGTGCACATTTGGGTCATTCGTTATTCGGATGGACAGTTCAGATTTCATCTTGCACGCACGACAATGAACGGTTCGGATGGAAAAGTGTCAAAGTGAAATTTAGACCGTCCATCCAAGTAACGGACGACCTGGAGATGCACAGCAGCAACCCCAGATCCCCGAAACACCGCCAAATGATTTCCCTGTAGCCTAATTTGGCAAAGTCGGTCAGGACCCAACTCTTGTACAATCTTTACCTAACCCCCCAAGTTGATGAAAGGTGCCCACTCTCTGGTGGGAGATGTCCCTCATTGGACTTGATTTTTGGATGGCACGTGTATTATTGTGCTAAACTTTATTTTGCATCAATGAATTTTTATCCTTTTCAAAAAAGAACTTTGCATGCACTATGGATGTTATTTGCATGGTTTCATCAACTTCTTAAATTGAGTTGCCTTTGTCCCCACCAATAAGCAATCCACGTGGAATTTCCGGTGCAACTCTTTCACGGATTTGAGGCTTCCGTAGTGACCTAAGTCTCTACACCTTGTAGTGACCTTGATTAAGGGACCACTTTAATCAATATTTGGGATCGGAACCGTTCAATTTTTCGGGAATGTTGAGTAGATCATTCATGTAAAAAAATCAAATTAATTAGATATTGGTAGCCATAGAGTCAGATATCATTTATTTTATGACGGACCAAAAAAAAAAAAAAAAGACGGACCAAAAAAAGATATCATTTATTTTACGAAAATGAATGGCCAATATCATTCAAAGAATAACTGTAGAACAAAATTTGTCTAAATTGTGTGTCTATCAATCTCCGATGACCATAATTTTTTATAACCATAATGTGCTCTACATTTCTGAAAAAATGAATGATTTAAATCCCAAAAAAAAGATTCCAGAGAGTCCACAATTAAGGTCACTACGGGGATGCCTAACTCCCTCTTTCACCAACTCTTTCACACTAACAATAGAACAAGATTGTAATGTTACAACGGTGCTCTCTTTTTTTTCCCATACGATATGGGTTAGCGGGAAAGTTAGTGTGTTGGCAACCAAATGGAGTTCTAAGCCTCTGTATAAACTCGAATCCCATATCTCCCCTTGAATCTAACAATAGACTATGGTTGATCTTGGTTTTTTCAAAGTTATATGGTAATGAAGAGGAATTATAGAGTTACTAAAGAAAGGGGCAATTTGATAAGATCATATTTTCACTACCAAAGTGTAGCCAATGCATAGCTGCAAAATAGGCAAATTCACTCGGTATATTAATAGACTTCTCTAACAAAATTCATGTTAACCGCGAGTTACAATCCCACATAATTTACCCTCGACCTTGGCTCGTCGAAACCCTCCCCCGACACATAATTTACATCCAAGACGGAGTCAATGGCATATGAGCTCGGACGACCACCCTACTCAAGTTTCAAGTTTCTCTTATAATTATAATAATAATTTTTCAAAAAAAAATACAATTATATAGGCTCGCTTGCCCTGTAACTTTTTCAATAACCTATTACCTGCCCATCTATGATTTTTTTTTAAATTTGATATCTACATTCTTAAAAAAAATTATCCTATAATGATCAATGAACAAAAATCAAACTTTAATGATCTAGATTTATGTTCTCTCGGCTCTCTCTTTCTACTGTTTTGACGAACGATGCATACTCCGCCCAAATGCAATCAAAGAATATCAATTGATCGATCATCGATGCAATGATTGCTCATTGCAGAAGATTTCCAGTTCTCTTCTCTGCCTCTGTCCCCCAACGTTCTTTGTTGTTAAGTGTTAACCCATGCGGATCCTAGTTTTGAGAAACAATTGGGGAAAATCAACTTGGGACTTTGTTTTTTAGTTCCAGTATTTCAATACGTTTCCAACCTGCGTATGCTGTATAAAATTCAGTGCTGTGATTTTGTGGTCAATTTGGTGGATTTCTTCTTTCTTCGTGTATATATATGGCTAACTTTGTTTGAGGAGCTCAATTATTTTGTGGAAGAACATGAGATAGATCTCCCAGATATGAGCTCTCGTTACGCAACAGGTAGAGGTTGTGTTCGTCAAGACCACATTATCCTTGAGCATTATTTTCGAGTGGAGATATTTACGTGGTTATGTACCCCCTCCGTCCCTTTTGCGATCGCATAGGTTGATCGGAAATATAAATTATATTTTTGTTGATACTACTAGTATATTTGCAATATGTAATCGCATAATCGATGTTGCCTTTCATAAATTCTAAATTTTGTAATAAAGTTCATCCAACCCACATTCAAATTATGCGTCCGTCCCAATTTATATCATCTAGTATTAATTTCTAAGGTTTGAGTCTTGGCCTCAGCAGTAATGGTGCGCTCTCTTTCTAACAACGACTATTCATGGTAGTGGTTCCACTACCAACGACTATAAAGCACCAGAACATTAATTAGTAGCATTCAAAGCAAAGGTACAAGGCAAAGTGTGCTTGGTGTGGTCTGTAAACTGCAGAAGGACCTCTTAGAATTTCCATTTGAGTTACCTAATATTTTAGCTTCTTTCTTTTTATACTCAAGTGTCCAAGAGAACGTGACACTTACGCACACCTCAACTAATCTTCAGAAGTCAATCCCACCGCTCACTCACAGGAAAGCCAAAGCAAAGTCCCGTGCAAACTAGCCCCAAAAGAATCGGTAGCACTTGAGATATTTCTAACCTAAAAACATAAGGAAAAAGCAAACCCCTAAATCCGAGGTCTTAATCACCAGCCCAACCCAAGGATTATTCTTTTAGCTTGTTGCATGCTTCAATGGTTCTAATTTTATTTTTTTTACTTTAATATTACACGACCATTGAATCACTTGAATCATCAGCCAAATAATGAAGGAGTTGAATAATCCACAGAAATCATTGAGCTGCTCATAAGTCAGATGATAGACATGGACTTCACCTCTTGGAATGCCGCCGGTTGGGGTTTTGCCTCCATTTCTTCCAATCCAAAAACCTTGGCTTCCTTGGTTTTGTTTGAACTCTCTCAGGCTTCACGTTTTGCATTCTTCTGTTGAGGTATGGGCCTGTGGAACAAAATCAAATGACGATTTGCTTTCCTAAAATTCTTCAACGGACATGGGAAACGGAAACTACCATTAAGGCCAAACCATTTTCCAAAAGCATTGCAATGTTGACACAAACATCAAACGGCGTTGGAATGAAGCAACACGATTTGGTTTCATTATATTTAAGAATTTAGAACAATAAAGGTTGGCAACAACGAATTTGAAAGGTCGCCATGATATATATTAAAAATTGAAACAACAATCGATGACTCGTTAAAAAGAACCGTAATTCTCGCTATAGATACTAGGTATAAAATGAAAACAATACCGAAAGTGGTGGATGTAATCTACAATTAGCAGAAATGCAGAATACCGCAAGCTCCACAGTGTTGGAATATACTGCGTGATGCCTTAAAGGAAACCTTCAGTCCCTCGTCCTGATTGCACTTCCCGATAAATGGTCATAGCTTCTTCCATGACTTTGGCTTGAGCCAGTAATTGAGCCCTCTTCTTTCCGGAAGGATGCGTGGAAAGGTAATCTCTCAATGCTGAATCCCCTGTGATCTTAGCCAACTTCTCGTAGACTTTGGGCGCCACTCGAGGGTCGTACCCAGCTGAAGCAACCAACAGTAGCCCAATGTAATCTGCCTCAATTTCCATCCTTGCCAAACACAATGAGAACAAAGTTGACAAGGTAAGTATGTAAGCACTTGGACATCATTATAAAATCACTGAGCTCCACCAATAGAGGGCTTGTGACCCGGCGTTAAATCTGGGTGACAATGTTCATACACAGAAAAGCAGATTCGCAAAGTTCCCATGTCACTGAGGTAGAGAGCAATCCTTCACCCAGGTATACGTATAAAGTTATCAAACAGTTGTGAATATATTTACTACGCATACCTCAACCCAAATCCAGATACTTAGAGGCTTGAAGCAAAACAAATAGTTAAGGAAGTTTTAAAGATAATCTTGTGGAATATTGCACAACCTTTCCTTGTCAGTTTAAGGCTTCACGAGGGAGGAGCACAAACAAACAAGGATTTCTAATTGGTTCAACAACCAATGTCATCACAACTGACATACGTAAAACAATAAGGATAGCCATGGCAAATCCACAACTACGGTTCCAAAATAAATCACTTACCAACTACCACTCCGGCGACCTAATAAGTGGAAATGAATTTCTCTTGAGATTTTTGTGCCACCTTGTCTATTTTTACCTTTATCCATGAATGTTATGTCACAATCGCTATTTGCTTTGCCTTTGTAAAACAAAGATTTTCTCATGCTAAATTGCTAACCAATTTTTCGGATTGGAACCATAAATCGAAGACCAAAAAATAAACTAAATTGAGTTCCCTAGAACCAAGCAACTGTTAACTCGAGACTCCAATCCAGCTAAGAAGCATGGATACGAGATACAAATGTAAATGTACTTGGCTATTTCCGGATCACGACAAACCATTGGAGTACGTATTTTGTTGGGGTTTGGGGATTAGAAGTCTAGGGTTGTGTCTAGATGCTCCATACCTTGTGTTGAAGCGCTGAGGAAAAGATGGTGATCATGCCGGTGCCCTCTTTGGTTAATGAAAGGTATAAATCATGCATTTAGTCTTAGTGTTTAAATAATGCATGTTTTTATTCTAAGGCATGTAGGGGGGGAAGCGCTCTGGTAACACCACAGCGCATCTCAAACGCTTGGCTTAGTTAGGCTTGGGAAGTGCTGACACGCACCCCAGATGCGCCGTAGCGCTCCAAATCCTATCCTTCTCAATGGCTAGGCTTAGTTACTAGTTAGGCTTGGGAAGTGCTCACACGCACCCCAGATGCGCAGTATCGCTCCGAATCCTGTCCCTCTCATTGGCTAGGCCTAGGTATCAACTCCAGATTTTACCCACCTTAGAGAGAGAAAATCAATTTCCTCTTATCTTCAGGAGTTCTTATGCGCCAAATATGATTTAAACCTTGTGTTTGATCATTTCCTTTGTCAATCTAGATTAATCTTCTAATACTCCATGGATTATATCTAAATTGATTATTTTCTTCAAAAACCTTCATTAAAAATCATGTCTTTCATTATTCATGGGTTCTTGATGCATTAGTTGATTTAAACCTTGTGTTTGATCATAACTTTTGTCAATCTAGATTAATCTTCTTATATCCCATGGATTACATCTGGATTTATTGTTTATCACAAAAAACTTCTTTCCCTTTCATTTCATTCATATGATGGATATTGCCTAGGTTCCTACGTGAACTTGTTGGATGGTGCCGAGTTGATTCAGAGATCAAAACAGGTGTGCTTGTTGAGTCCATGGAATCAAAGAGGGGTATGGGGTACTACATCAAGAATTGGATCTAGGTGTCACAAGGGGCTTGTTGGGTAATTCCTAGTCTTGTTAATTCGTGTAAACCTTTTGATTTATGGACATACTTTAAGTAGGATTAGGCCGTGGTTTTATGCTTAGGGCGTTTAGACCCTAAGTAGTTTCCACGTAAATCTCCTTGTTTTGTCTCTTTACTTTAATTGCTTAATTATCGCATATGTTTTAGTGATTGTTAAAATGAAATTTGGGTGGTTGCATGTGCTAATTAGTGGTTAAATTTTTAGTAAGAGTCCCCTTCAACAAACACGACAAACACGGACAAGTCATTTCTTCTAAAATTAGAACACGGTGACGGACACATCAGGAACACATCGAATGTAAAATATATTTGTAATAGATGTATGTATAAATCCATATACCAAACCAAAGTCCTATGAAGCATGGGTACAGATACGAGTACGCGATACGGCAAAAACCTAAAAACGTTGCATACGGGTACGGTTGGGTACGTCAATGTAATTTATTTTATTTTTTCCTATGTTCCATTACATAAGCCAAATAATAAACCCATTTTGCCAACAAAAAGCAGCATAAATAAAAGTTACAAGACTCAAAGGTTATACATCAAGTTCAACGTCCCTAGAATCCTAGATCAAAGCAATGCAATATCGTTTTAGAGTTTTAGAACATACCAACAACACTTAAAGCAAGCTCCAAAAAAAAAGAAAATAGTACTAAGAACTATGGATTTTGAACTTTTTCAACTTCATCTCTAAACAACACAGCTTCCATCTCTGGCACATCAAGCGAAAGATTAGCTATTTCAATAATACCAGCACCCCCCATTGAACCAAGTGCATCTCTGGCAATGTCCCACAACCTAGTCTTTCCTTGGGTATAATGTGGTGTCCTACTTGAGTCGTAATCTTTAATTTATGACTTTATCGTATTGAGTATTGCATTTTAAGGCCAGTTGTTTGAGTTTTTTTCCCACACGGAACCCCTAAAGTTTTTAAATCTTTACAAATAGGCCCAAAAGTACCCAGAAAAGTACCCATTGCCATACCCAAAAACTCAAAAGTACCCGGTTCGTATTTAGATGTACCCATGGAGTACCAGTACCCAGTACGGTACAGGTACGAGTACGTTGGGGTTTTAGAAGTTCCCGTGCTTCATAGAACCAAACCGAGCCTTATGTCCCAATCAATTGAGGATGTCATAAATTCATATAAAAGGCGAAAACATTATTCCTATGGAATTAAGAAAATCATATGAAGAAACAAATCCAAAATCCGTATAAAAGTATACATGAATTATACATCGTGGAAATTTGTGGGCCGTGTTATAAAAATTAGATTTTGACCTTTAAACGTGTCTTTAGCATGTTTGATGAGTGTCATAAGTGTGTCCTAGAGTAACCGCAATGTGTTTGAGCAAAAGAAAAATAATGCTACTAAATAAAATTGGACAAGTATTTAGGCTTGTTCAACACATGTCAGGAAAGTGTCGCGTCCGTGATTGACACAGATACATTGGGCCGGTATTGATGCCCGTGCTTCTTAGCACTCCAATGGTATTCTAGTACCATTTCCAATCTCACCGAAGGTCTTTTTTGTCATTGATGAAGAGAAGTTGTTGCTAAAGGCATTACTAGGGTCATGTTTCTAAGACTTTAAACCCAATAAACTGCTTATCGATACTAGTGTGGAAACCCCATTCATGCCTTTACAAATTGCCAACCATTCTGTCCACCAACCACATAATTAACAAAGGCTATCATGTCACGGCTAACACCGAAGTTGCAATCTGTCCATAAATGTCTACTCAATTTTCTTTCTTTCTTTCTTTTTAAATAAGTAAACATCTGCTCAAAAATCAACAGATACCGATTAAAAAATAAGGGTAAATTTCACTTACCTCCCTTGAGGTTTCTGACAAATAAAGAGACCTCCCCTATACTTTCTAAAATTTCACTGCCCTCCCTTGCTTTTAAAACTAAATCCAGATTCCCCCCCTCCCATCACTTTAAGGCTAACGGTGTTAACTTTTTGCGTGAAATGACTTTAGTATCCTTTAGTATACATACTCCCCCCAAAAAAATACTTTTTCAAAAAAAATTTGTTGAAAATAGTTTTTTGAAGGAATAATAATAATATTGGAATATGTTTTTTTTAAATAAATTTTTTCAATACGAAAGTTTCGAAAACATTTTTTGGATAAAAAAACTATTTTTTTGGAAAACCGTTATTTTAAACAATGAAGTTTTGAAAATAGTTTTTTTTTTTTTTTTTTCAAAAAGTCTGAAAATAAATTTCGGAAAAAAAAGTGTGAACATTATTTTTTTTTAAATTTGGATAAACATTTGTTCAAAAACAGTTTTTTTTGAAAAACATTTTGCAAACAAATAAAGTTTTGAAAAACGTTTTTAAAAAAAATTGTGAAATAGTGGCCTAATGTTGGAGATAATATACTAAGTGTACTACAGTCATTTCACTCAAATAGTTAACAGAGTTATTTGGCATAGTTTTCCAAAAGATTTTAGCAACCCAGTTGCTAAAATCAACCATGATTTTAGCAAATGAGTTTAGCAGGTACTAAAATCAATTTTTTGAAATCAAAAAATGACGTGGTTCCGTGTATCGTTTTTCGATTTTTTTCGCACCAAATTAAAGTACTCCTCATGTACTTTAATTCAGTGTGAAAAATTCAAAAAATAATACACGAAAACACTTAATTTTTTGATTTGAAATACCATGATTTTAGCACCTTCTGAATTCATTTGCTAAAATCATCATGATTTTAGCAACTGGATTGCTAAAATCTTTTGGAAAACAATGCCTTAGGCTGAGTTCTCCAATGAATTTTATCAACATTTGATAAAATTAACCCCCTGATTTTATCCAATCGTGAATACATGTGATAAAATCTGTGAATTTTTGCATTCAAAAATCTTAAAAATCTACAGATTTTATCAAATGTCTTCACGAATGGATAAAATCAAGGGGTTAATTTTGTCAAAATCTTGATAAAATCCATTGGAGAACTCACCCTTAGCCTTAAAGTGACGGCAGGGGGGAATCTGGGAATTAGTTTGAAAAGCAAGGGAGGATAGTGGAATTTCATAAAGTATAAGGGAGGTCTCTATATTTGTCAGAAATCACAGGGGAGGCAAGTGAAATTTAACCAAAAAATAAACATGATTACATTTCCATGACTTTGGATCAACTAGCAAATGTGATTTATGTAATTTTGTGCTAATTACTAACAACTTATCTGATTTTGGCCAAGAATATAGTCAATAGATGCACCTTCCATTAAAATGGTGTTTAATTTCCCAACACATTCTTTGATAATCATGAATAAAGTGGGTGGAAATTCCACGTAAAAAATGAGTATTCATGTAAAGACTACACAACACGACAACGCCCATATATACATCACTATCATTCCACTGGCCACATTTGATTGGTTAACTGCCCGAGATCTCTAGGTTCTTTAGTACTCTATGCGGAGATGCTAGCATCTCACGTGATAAAATAGAAAATAGTTATACAGGAGTCAAGTTCAAGTCTTTGATTAACTCTCAACTCTTACAATGCAACGGCAAGAGCTACTACTTACGGAATATTACGCATGAAACAAGAGGGAATAAAAGATAATGCCAACACAAAATATTAACAATAGCTGCCAGCATATGTCTCCCCTGAAACAAACAGTTAAAGAACCTCAGCTAGTATCCGACTATCTGTTTGTAACAGCGCAAAACCATAAACTAGTAAGATGAGTTATAGAACACACGTGGAAAAGAATAATCAAAAGATAGCACCAAGTTGATAAATGATGAAGGACATGATGTAGCTACTTGCATAGAACCAAATGTCTTTCCCCAAAACAACCACCTAAGTTCCTGTTCTAATCCGGCAAAAATATCTAGCAATCTATTACCATAAAAAGGGAAATAACTACTCAAACAAGAATGATAAAAGTGAAACCTCAGAAAAGGAAAATTTACCTTCGCGAAAAAGGAAGTCTTAGGAAAAGTGCCGACATTGTGTTGGCAAGATCAGGCATAATAAACTGATAAAGAATCAACTGCAATATTGCAAACCATAGATTTTTCGTAATCCCTTCAGCCGAATGCCGCGCCACAGCATGCCCAACCTGTCAAATCAAACAAACAGCAAAACAGACTTAAACCACATCCCAAAAGAACCACCAAATGCTTAATATAGTATCCACAACTCATATAGACATGTAAAATCTATGCAAGCGATCTTAAGACAAAGAAGTGATCTTTAATCTTAGGCTTTTACATGTTTCATTGTGGGTAACATATAAATGAGACTTTATAACTATGCGAAACCCTTGTTCACAAAAATATACCTCATGCCCAATAATGGTAGCAATCTCAGGATCACTTTTGAAATGCTCCAACAACCCAGTGAAAACAACAATCTTCCCACCAGGCAAACAAAACGCATTCACAACAGGCTCATTCACCACCAAAACCTCCCAATTCAACCCTTCCAAATGCGCAACAGCCGACTGCGACCCACTCTCCTTCCCCCTCTTCCTACTCTCCTCAACCCACTTATCATCAAGAATCTCATCATCCCTACTCCATTTCCCCTCAACACTCTCACTCAACGCCATTATAGTCTCCTTCCCCCCACCACCACCACCGCTTATTTCGCCCTCTGCCGCGTACCCCAAATCCCTCCACACCTTCTCCTCCTGACTCAACCCTCTCTTCAAGGCCTCGATTATGTCTTTCGCAATCAACCTGACCCGAATGCTATCCGGGTGGATCGCGGGTAGGATTTTCCCTTTAAAAGACGCCTTCATTTGCTGAAACTGGGATTCTCCTAGCTGTCTCTCTAGGGTTTTGGATAAAAGAATAAAGTGCTTTCGTTTCGTATAGGGTACCGTCTCTAGGTTACCATAATAGATAGTGATGAAAGCTCCTGAGGACACCAAACCCACGATCAGAACGGTTCTAGGATTTTGGAACCAGCGGTGTGGCCCCCGTGAGCGGAAGTGCTGGACTTGGTTTCGATCGACATAGTAGGAGAAATGTCTTCTGGCGCCGATTACGAAGGGATTGCATGGGTTTTGTTTTGGGAGAAATTGGAAAGGTAGGGTTTTGGAAATGGGTATTGGTGAATTGGAGTGGTTGGGTTTTGGAATGGGGTTTTTTGGGGTTGGGATTGGGGTTTTGGGTAGGGGTTTTGAAGTGAAGAAGGTGTGGATCGAATTGAAGGCGAATTTCGATCGCCTGTACCAGCCCATGAGATTGATGAGGAGAGCTAATTGAACGGAGAAATGGTCGAGGAGTGGAAGTAGGAGGAGGAGGATTCAGGTGAGAGAATTGAAGAGGGAGTGGAAATGGTGGTGATCCAGCGGGTTTTTTGAATCTGGTTTGGTATAGAGGTGTCTGGAATTTGGTCGAAGTTGGAGGTGTCTGTTTCCCGTTGCACCAAAAAAAAAAAAAAAAAGGGTGGAGGTGTCTGGTGTGGGGTTTTTACCAAAAAAAGTTTAATAATAATACTCCTCTGTTCCATAATATTGGTCCCCTACGAAACTACGTGCAATTTTTAAACTAAAAAATAACGCATCTATAAAATAATTTTTGGATTTTTTCCGCACCGTTTAAAAGTTCACAATGAGATCTATCAAACAAGATCCATATTGATGAACAAATTATGTTCATAAGTACATTATTTTTTAGTTTAAAAATTGCACGTAGTTTCGTAGGGGACCAATGGAATGGAACGGAGGGAGTAATAATTAATTTTGGTCTATATCTGTATGAACGTTTTTAATTTTGGTATGTATTTTTATACTTTTTTATTTTTTTCGTCGATGCAAAAATTATGATGTAAAAATTTGACCAGAAACTTATTACAACTAAAAGAAAACAATGAAAGAGACCATGTCAATAAGCTTTTTAGTTACTCTAAACCCACCCTGATTTCAGTGGTTTGTATTTAAAATACAAAAATTATTCATGTAAATCTAAGCCTAGCTCTTGGAAAAAAAAAAAAAAAAAACCCTAAGTTTCAGAAATGATTTGAGAAATTTGTCGAGTAAGAAGGGGTAAACATTTTGTGTTTTGATGGATTTTGAGAAGAATTTTTGAGATAGTGTTTGGTTGGATTTCTGAAAATGAGAATGATGAGATAATGATTAGAGAAAGATAGAGAGAGAAATGAAATAATGAGATAATGATTAGAGAGAAATAAAGAAATAAATGAAATAATGAGATAATGAGTAGAGAGAGATTCTTTTTGAAAAGAAGAAATCTTTTTGAAAATAATTTTTGAAAATGGGAAAAAAAAGGAAAGAGAACAAGGCCATGAAAGGAGAAATTCTAGTACTAGTTTTTATTCTTGAAATGACATCACTATTAAAGAAAGTACTGTTGATTCGCGTATTGTAGATTGTGGTGAATTTAGGAGTGTAATTTAAATCAAAATGGTAAGATGGACCAAAACTTCTTAATTGATCTTAAACAGGCACAATTACAAGTCCTTATACTGCTATATTTAGGAGGTCCATGAGAAAGGGTTGATTTTCCGGTGCAATATAATGAGAGCAAATGGCTCTCACAAAATAGAAACTAAACACCCAAGAAAACAGCATAGTAAAATCAGTCTATTGATAAATTTGAATTCGGTACATTTATCGCATAAATAAGAGTACATTCTGCTCTGTAATCGTTTCCTGATTTGCAAAACTTTAAGTGGAGAGGCAGGCGAAAAACCCCTCCAAAAAATGAACAATGATAGACATAAATAATAGCGGCTACATTCCAATATTCAGCTTTTCTATTGTACGACAAATTAGCATCCGAATTACTACATCCCTATTTTATTTGTTGGTCACAAAAACTCTTCGCCGCAACAGGCAACCAAATGCTGCTTCAGTTAGTTGAATGTTTTCTGAAAATCTCAGCTGCTCACCATTTGTTGTTACCGCGACCCCTCCCTCCACCGAAGCCTCTGGAAAATCCACCACTTCTTCGGTCAGAGAAACCACCACCTCTTCCTCCAGAAAACCTACCGCCGCCGCCGCCTCTCCTATCACCAAAACCACCACTGCCAAATCTTCCTCCTCTTGCTTCTCTCTCTTGCAACTGAGGCAACTCTTTCACCACCTCTAAACTCACACCACCTGCATTTTTCTGGCCTGTTTGCAGAACACAGCACGTACAAAGCAAGAAGCAAACAGAATAGAGTCAAACGAATGAATGGAAGTACATTACTACCACTATTTTAGACATCTATTTATGCAAGCAACTACTAAAGAACACCCAACGGGGAAAAAAACATTTATGACGGAGTTAGCATACGGACTATGCAACCAAATGTTCTGGAAATAAAGATGTTAAACTGGACCGCATTTGCTGCCAAAAAGATTTTTGTATGAAGTTCAATCCCCTTTTAACATGCAAAACTTACCAGCAAGAAATGTGTCCAACTCTTCAGCAGGCACATCAAATACTGCCCCATTTCCATCAGCTGTTAGAGCCATACCCTTAACCAGCTCCTCTTTCCCCTCCGGTAGAAACCTCTTCAAGATACTATAAGCAAAGCTGAAATGCCATGAGGAGAAAAAAGGTTAGGCGTGCCCGAGGAAACCTCTACCATTGATGAAATGCACAACGGACATATAAGTAATATTGGACATCCTGAACAAAAGTCAAGGAAAAGCACAGTTGTTCTTTCTCATCTTACCCCACATATGAACTTTAATTACAAAGCAGAAAACACAATAAGTGGTATAAAGATATTAAGCTCATAAGCTGATAAAGGACTAACGATGGTGTGTAGATAGGTTTTCCAGCCTCAAGAAGTACGGTGACATGGTTCTCCATGGATGTTAGAAGTGATCTACTCTTAATCTCGGTATAACCCTGCACAGTACAATGTTTAACCTCAATCTTTCCCAAACATTTCAATTATATAATCAGAATAAGAATGTAAAAACAGAAAAAATCAATAACCAGAATAACTCACAGCAGTCCAGGCAAGTGCTTTTGCAAGCAGTTCCACCGGAGATAGACCAGAGGCATTCAGTAGCTCCTCGGCAGCAGATTTGAAGACGGGAATGACACTACAGTTTGTAGGCACATAAATCAATACATGGGGTAGCAGCACTATTATATTCCATCAAAATAAAAATTAACCCAGCAGCATTATTATCATGTAAAGGCAACTTACCCATCTGTTACTCGGGTGATTGTTTCTGCTGCTTCTGAGCCAGCAGCCTTGGCAACATCAGCTGGCTGAGGAGCAGATATGTGCTCAAACTTAACACCAGATTCTCTTTCTATCTTAGAAAAATTTGAACGTCTCGGGTCATAAAGCATCACAGCGACACCAGTATTTCCTGGATATTAAACAGCACTTGAGTAAATCACCAAAGTCAACCATTCTCAACAATTAAGCATTCTAATCCTATTAAAATTGCAAATAACCAAAAAAAAAACAAAGGAGCCAAGGTTTAGCAATTTTTACCGGCTCTCCCAGTCCGTCCAGATCGATGAATATATGCTTCTACATCACGTGGAGGCTCGCACTAAAGCATATAGCTACTATCAGTATCCTAACAAGATACTTGTACTGAAACCAGAATCTGTTTTTCCATTAATTCGCAAACAAACCTGGATGATTAACTGAACGTCGTTGATGTCCAATCCCCTTGCCGCCACATTCGTAGCCACTAATGTCATGAACTTTCCTGATCTGAAGCCAGAAAGAGTAACCTGGGATCACCAGATCACAATATTAAAACAGGACAGGACAACATTAATAAAATGAAAAGGACGGGATTTGTGTTGATTCAGATCATTGATATGTTTTTTGCGCCTCAGAAAGACAATAGCAACGAATTTCGCAACAAAAATCAATTATGGAGACCCGAGTTTCACATTAACATATACCCGAGCAGTCGAGTACCATAAACAACTTCAATCCCACAATAGATGAAAATCTGCTTAATCAACATGTATGCGTCCCAATAAAAATATTATTATTATTATTATGTCCTTTAACCACTACCCCAAAGAAGTAAATTTGATTTTGATTAAGCAAAACCCTAGTCTAAAAAATTTTGACTCAAAGAAGAAACATGTTACAACCACCACCCCTAAGAAGAAAACAGTACAGTGACAAGACCGCGTTAGTTAACACATCTAACCTAGGGAGTGACAAAAGACAGGTAGTAAGGCAACACAATCGTCCTTCCAGTGGATATGGTCACCACAAAAATAAGCATATCCTAAAAACTATCAGGGAATTCCACATACAAGCTTGAAAACTGCAACAGTGTCTGTCGAATATACGAAAGTGAATTGCTTGGCATACCTCCCTCTGAGCTTGCTGTATATCCCCATGCAAAGGACGTGCTCCAGGCAACACGCCAGCAAGTTCAGAAGCAGAATCTTTTGTCTCAGTGAAAATGATAGTACGCCCGCCACTGCACCAATATACCAGAGAGAAAATAGATCAAGATGATTAATCACAAATTTGAAGGGAATGGCCTAAAATCATAACCGGAAGTTGTTGGGCACCATAAATAACCAACCTGCTATAGCAGCGAATAATGTCAGGAATAAGTTGAGATCTGGCAGAACTGGAGCAGGGAATAATTATATGCCTCACACTGGTACTAGCCTTCATTTTTTCATTACCAACAAGATCAACAGTTTTTTTATTGGGCTTGAGAAACCTAGCAGCAATCTGCAAACACAGATTTCAGTCAGATAAAAGGATGGAAAGAAGGAAGAAGGAAGGAACAGTTTGAAATCATAAATCATTAGCATACAAATAAAATTCAAGTTAAGAAATATTCTGAAAGAAACTAACATTTTTAACCCAGGTTGGTAAAGTGGCACTGAAGAGAAGTGTCTGAACTTTGCTCACGTCCTCCACCTTACCTACAATTTTTTGACAAGCGAGGTGTTAGCAACGCTGTGTGAAGTGCACACATAATCCAAGTTCCAAGAGAACAATTACCACTTTTGCCTACTCTTTAGTCAAACAAGGATAGCATTCTTCAAAGAGACAGCATACAGTTCCTCAATAAAATTGTCACATATACAAGATAATGTATATATTCCACTAGTGGACCCTATGGTAGCTTCAAGAAAGTTAATAAAATATCAACCTATTATCAACCCATGGTACTTGTGTACGATGAACTACATACCTAGAATAAGCTCAACATCTTCAACAAAACCCATCCTTAGCATTTCATCAGCTTCATCAAGGACGCGGAATTTTAATGAGCTCAGATCAATATTCCCCCTCTCTATGTGATCCTACAAAAAGATTTTCATGGAAACCAAATCAAGAAAGATAGTATCATCACATGCAAAGCATTTAAAATTCTTGAGACCAAAGAAGCACAACTAGGGCATATATTGTACACTCATAAAGGGTACCTTAATTCGGCCAGGTGTCCCCACGACTATATCAACCCCTCTTTTCAATTTAATCTGTTGAGTTTGGTAAGGAGCTCCGCCATACAAACAACATGAAGTCAGTCCCAAGGCCCCACCATATACTTCAAAGTCCGCAAACACCTGTAGTAAAAACAAACGAAAACAATAAATTAAAAAACAGAGAATTTGGGAGGAGAGAAAGTGTGTTTGTGTATATAACACAAGGGTTGCTGCTAATACCTGTTTGGCCAACTCCCTAGTAGGTAAAAGTACAAGAACACTTGGTGCCTTCCCATATCCAGTTTTTCTTGCTGCTTTTGTAGGTCCATTTGTTAAAGATTCCAATAGTGGCAACACAAAGGCTAGTGTTTTACCCTGTATGGTGCCAACATAGTCGTTATATTTCAGTCAACAAGAAATGAAAATGGCAACCACCGAACAGAACTGTGAAGTGAATGACAGAATCAACTTATTCAATCAACATGAGTTCCTTCACAGCAGAGTAAAATAAACTAAAATGTTTTGATGTCAAGAGAGCTAAAATGTAACAAGCATCATTAGACCCAACACAAGCAAGTGCACTAGCTTGTGTCCTCCTTCCAATAAGTAAGACTAGCCTCTCTTTATTAAGTTAATTACCGCAAAACAGAACAAGAAAAAACCAAGTGCTTCCCTTGCAATCAAACAAACAAACAATAATAGAACCCATCTAGTCCCCAATCATTGGGGGCATGGGTAGGGGATGATTGGAGACAGACCTAACCTTTGACAATATGCACAAAGCAGCTGCTCTCAGAATATCACTGTCCACTCGTAAAACTCCAAGAACCGAGGAGCTACAAGGACATTTTGCTGCAGAACAATGCCCCCAAATCAAGGCAAAATGCATCATGAACTATAAGACCTTGCAGTCCAACAAACCAGCAAAAAAAACAGCACTCTACAGGACTATTAGACCTCGTAGAGGCCCGCACTACGCCTCGACACTCAACCCATCCATTACAAGAGAAAATCACACTATTTATGTCTGAAGCACCTATTAGACATGCCACAAGCTTCACCCAGATCCTTATTCCCAGCTGAGGGGGCAAACTATCTCGAATACACCAGACATGATCTCCAATCTACCTCAATCTTCCATATAACCCCAGGGAAAAAATCTTGAGTTTCTTTACCCTAAATATTATAGACTGCTAAGACATGCCTTTTAGTTTTCTCAAAAAAGTTATAAAGTACAATAGAAGCTCCGAAGTAGGGGTGATAAACAAGCCGAACGAGCCAAGCATGTGGTTGATCAAGCTTGGTTTGAAAACTTAACAAGTTTCAAAGATATGTTCGAGCTTAGCTTGTTTATGAGACAAACCGGGCTCAAACAAGATTTAAGTAAGCCAATCTCAAGTAGCTTGAATTTTTTATACTTCATAAGCCGAACGAGGCGAGTAATAGTTCGTTCAAGCTTAACGAGCTTCAAAAAATGTTCAACCATGGTTTGTTTATGAAACAAACTGATTTTGAACAAGCGTTTAACAAATGAACATGAGCTTGAACTCAAGTAGCTTGGTTCAATTAGCAGCCCTACTCCGAAGATATACTTCTACAGTTCTACCAGAGAACATCTAATGCATTACAGAAGAACTCAGAAGAGGTTACTTCATAAATACAAATGGTGAAGCAAGACCACATTTCCGTTCATTCTACGGTACCTAAAAACAGGACTGACCAAAAAGCATCATCAATCCAAAAGCATAGCAATCAGGAAAGGAGAAACTCTAACTAGCTCCATACTCCCATATGACAGCGCACCGTTATCCTAATTTCAAAAACAATAAACTGATCACAATTTAAGCATTAGAGCGAATTATCAACACGAGCTATAAGTACCTGACCGGTGCGCGCCCGACCCACGATATCCGACCCATCAAGTACGATATCAAAAGTCATAGCTTGTATAGGGAACAACGCTTCAATCCCCTTCGACTTCAACATCTCCCTCAACGGCGCCGATATCCTAAATTTCGACACCGCATTCGGATTCTCCTCCGTTCCCTCCTCCTCCACGTCATCATCATCAGCTTCCACTGTCAACTTCACCTTCTTCTTCTTACTCAAATTCAAATTCACCGGCTCGATTATTTCCGAGCTCGTTTCACTCCTCTCCTCCTCGTTTTCCTCGTCAACCTCGGCCGCCTTCCGCTTCTTATCTTTCTTCTTGGTGAATTCTTCAGAATCAGAATCAGAAACCTTCGATTTCTTCACTTTCTTCTCCTTCTTTGTCTTTTTAACGGTCGAGGAGTCAAATTCTAGGTCTTCGACGTTCGCGTCGGCCTTCATCTTCTTCTTCTTGTCTTTGGGGGTCTGGGAGGGTGTAGGTGAGGATACAGCGAGAGAAGGCATGACTATGTTGGTTTGAATGTATGTATGCAAGTATATGTAGAGAGAGATAGAGAGGTGTGGAAGGCGAGGAGAGAGAGAGAGAGGCTCCTGCTACAGAGGATGTCTGCCGTGAATTGCAGTAGCAAGGAGCGAAAGAGAAAGAGAGAGGGTTTAGGGTTGGTGTTTTATGGTTTGAGGGTGAAGCGATTTGAGGCCGTTGGATGGTCAAACCCTATTTCAGTTTGCTGGTTACCCTTCGATTAGGAAAAATCCTGTATTTACTCGTTGAGCATTTCCAGAGGGGATACCAAAATTAGGGAAATGATTTTCTCACGCCCCTCTTTTCTCCCAAACACTCCCCTTTTTTTTTTTCTTTATTCATTTAAAAGTATCAAATTGCCCTTTATATGAAGAAAAAAAAGTGACTCATGAAGTAAGGGCAATTTGGTAATTTCAAGGTGAATAAAGACAAAAAAAAAGGGAGTGTTTGGGGATAAAAGGAGGTGTGAAAATCATTTCCTCAAATTTAAAGCGAAATCAATTTTTTGGGAATGATTTTCACACTTCTTTTTTTGTCTTGTAGTGCATTTTTACGTTCAATTTTTTCAGTAAAAGACAAAAAAAAAAGGTGTGAAAATCAGTTTCTTTGTTTTTTGGTATAAAGATTGGGCAAAGCCGTGTTGATTTATCTCTGACTTACCGTTGCCAAACTATTTTTGGTATGTGTTTTGTGGGGCCATCGATTCCGGAGTGAACCTCTTGAGTTGCCTGAGGGCTCCGCCTAATAGCGATGAGCATTAGCACAAGCAAAACTTGCAGAATTTTTTCCGGCCTAAACTTGCCGGGAGTGCGTGGATTTCGTAACATTAGTCGCCTTTGATTCTCCTGCTCCTCGTCACCCAAGGTATTATTATCCAGCCTTTGTTGCTCCTCATTATCTTCTACTCCCTGCTCCTTGTAACCCTCGGTATCATCATCCAGCCTTTATCGCTCCTCGTAACCCTCAGTATCATCATCCAGCCTTTATCGCTCCTCGTAACCCTCAATATCATCATCCAGCCTTTGTTGCAAACCCTTGGGATCATCCAGCGTTGAATGCTGCATTATTGATGGTTGCGGTGTTGGTGGAGTATTATCTTCCACTTGCGGCATTCGAGAGTTGGAATTCCCGTTCCCTACTTCCCAATCCATCGAATTAAAAGGTGGCACCAAAGTGGTATTGCCAATCGACTGATCGTCCAAGGGTTGCTACAGAACATCATTAAGGACCTCAGTACGTTCATCCAAATCAAGGTGTGGCTGCTGAACATCATCCATCTAAGTATCAGCGTCATTCAGGTTGTCGTTTTGACGATCCAAACCCGACTATGGTGGTTGTTGTGCAGTATTGTCCAACACAACACCACCCCAACCCGTATTGGACGTATCCGCTCCCTTCAGCAAATCTAAAAATGGAATTTAATTGTTGTCTATTTCATTGTCTTGACAACCCACACAGGATATTCTCCTCGGATCAACTCTTAGATCCGCAGATAGAGACCCATAACCATCACCAAAGCTCCTTGAAGCTAATAGGGTTTCCAAGAAAAAACCATTAAAGGATTGATCAATTTGACGGGGCTGAGTGGCATCCCGCGCATGAGATGATTGGGCATTATCATTATTGGTGGGATGAGGAGTGTTAACCAACTCTTCAAAGTTGATTATTAAGTAATTGTACCTCTGTGCCCACAAACCATTGCAATCTTTATATTTCTCATAAGTAGCCCAATCTTTACCCTTGGGCCCACTCCTCTTAAGAACTTCCAATTTAAAATTACCAGTAGGCAACTGGCACACAAAATCCTTGGGCAACCCAAACTGCCTTGGGCTTAAATCCGGCCTATGGTAAACAGCATAATTGAAACATACAAGTACAGTACAACTTATCCCCATCAAAACCTGATACCTTAGAGACTCAGGAAGAAAGTTCTCCGGCCCCCAATGTCACCCTCATTGAGATTAAGAAGAATTTGATTCCAATCAACCTTGTGGTAGTTGTTGTTCGAGTGAAAGAGGGCATCACTTCAACCCCCAATCAAAGGAAATTGATTGATTTTTTCCATAGTGCTCTCGATTGGCAAATTGAACTTCTCCCATAATTAGGGATCCGCTCAAGAGAGAAGACCAATACCGAATAAACGAAACCAGAAATTTCGATCGTCTGACGACCACTATTAACATTTTCTAAATACCTACAAATTGAATTTTGAAGGTTCCCAAAAGGCCCGCACCTCATGCATACGTCCCAATTGCATTTACATCTTCCAATAGAGGAAGAGACATAACAGACACATGAGATCCGGCTGGATCTGGGGCAATCACACAACCAATAATGTACAAGACATACGCCCGTACATGTTTATCCAAGGCTTCACTGGCCGCATCCACATCCGATGGAACAGTCATAAAATTTTCTCTAAGCCATTTGAAGGAAACATTTGAAGTCTTTACTACTTTCCTTCTTTTCACAACTTCTATGCACCCATCATCCCCAAGATGCTTCCTGCACGTGGCTTTTGGATGTTCATCCTTACTCGTAACTGGCTTTCCATCAATAGGAAAACCAGTTATGTATAGAATATCCTCCAAGCCAAAAAGAACAGTTTGATCTCCAAATTTAAAACAGTTTGTTTCCACATCATAACAATGTATAGCTGAAGAAATGAGGCCAAAATCATGCTTAGTTTTTTCCACCATGCAACGTGTAGTGTCCAACCCAGTACCAACAATCTTGGCAAGATCATCAAGTTGCCACTCTCTCACACAGTTCAGTTGTTGGCAATGGTGGTGATATAATATGCTCTGTAACGCCCCGATTTTCGGAAGCATTAATTTAAATCATTTAATAAAAGATTAATATAAATAAAAAGGATTTCATTAATAAATCAGCGAAAATAACATAATTGTCTTAGTTCAAGTACAAATAAACATAGTATTTTTTTGGGGAAAATTAAATTACAATTTTCCAACACAAAAATAAGGGAGATTGGCTCTACAGGTTAAGGTTGAGATCTTGATTCCAATGCTCCTCTTGAGCCTGATCCACTGGAAAACCTTCTGTTCCAAAATAAGCGTCGCCCTCGACACCCACACCTCCTGTTTGATCACAATCTGGCATAATACGTCCGAGTCGCGAAGCAACATCATGGTATTATACTAGGGTCACACGAAGTGTAACACCGTGAGCAATAAATCACTCAATAGCTACTCTAACCCCCAACCCTTACATAACATACAAGAACAACATATATGATTGAAAAGCAGCACGTAAAAGAGTAAACACATAATTGATTTCATTACTAGCCATTAACTTACATTTTCATCTAAGTTCTCAACCTAGAGAACTTTTCTCCCAAATAACCACTAAGGACTATGACCAATCCGTGATTAAACTCCCCCTTACTTGCCCTGACTGGGAGCCTGGACGGAAGGCATAAGTTACGTACTTAATCCAACCGTCAACCGCCTCACAAGGATGAATTTCTCAGGGACTGACTGTACCACTGGGCTACGAGTGACAACTGTCAGCTCCTATAGGTATATAGCCGTAATTCGGTCTATAATACATCCACCCTTTTAACGCCTCAGAATTCAAATGAAGTAATCACAGATTGTCATATCATAGGGTTTCGAAATCCTGGCAGGCTGCCAAATAATCCTCCAAACCGAAATCACTTGGCTGTCTGCCATTCAAAAAATCTCGGGGTGACTCCCCATAAATCAATTCATTTCCAATTTCCATTAACCTCAACGTCTACGTGAAATCTGCGTACGATCACCCAACCCGGGAACCTAAGTGTCCATTCTAACATTCAACAATTTCATGATAAGTGCGCACAACAGAAGAAGCAAACCGATAACGATATTCTAAGGGTCACAAAATCAAATAACACGATTCACAAGGCATCACAAACCAAAATAATTGAAAATAAGGGGTCTTAAAGTATAGGGTCATAAATGTAATTTATAGAAATAAGGGGTCGCCCTCGAAATTTTAAGTAAGTATAAGGGTAACAAAAGTAATTTCACGGTTCTAGGGTCATTCGCACAATTTTTACTAACTTAGGGGGCCTTTTGTAAATAAAACTTTATACAAGGGTAAAATTGTAATTCAACCCTCAGTTTAAAAGAGGCACAAAGTAGAATCTGCCAACCTTTAAATCTTAATTCTGCTCAACCTTACTTATATTTTATTTCCTCGCAACCTTTCTCAAAGTGGACTAATAAAGCACCACACTAACATGCATGGGATCGATGTACAAAAAATAAATAAAAAAAGACCACGCTAACAACTAACAAGTCAATGCCAATCATTTCTACACTTTTTGAGGTAAGGCCATCTCCTGTGTAGCGCGTCCGCCACCTAGAACTCCCAAGCCTGAAAAATATTCCATCTCTCTTTTTTCTCTTTCATCTCTGCCATTTGCATGGGAGAGAGTGCGACCGGAATTGATGCAAACAAACGGACAAAATAGAGGCTAATAAAAGGACTCAAAGGGAAAATCATGAAAGTCTAACAAGGGCAGTTGCGTAATTGTGGAAAAATGTCAACATCTAGTGCAGAAAGACGGAAATGCCCATCAAAACCCACAAAACACCACCCACCCAACCTCACATGCCCTGAAAATGTGGCAAAATCGGAAAAAGTAGCTAACATAAAATTGGGAAAACCAGGTTCTTTCATTCGGAGGTTTGGAAGGGTAAACACGTAAATACCTTATTAAAACCCACGTGATAATATAAGAAATGTATACCATTTTCTAAAATCTTGATACTTGCAATAATAATAATCAACATGTCCAATAAATGAACAAGTACGGTTGCAAAAATGGTCAAGAGATAATCACGGGCACATTTCCTAGTCTGGTCATGTACTTGGTAATTAAATTAGATCATGTTTAATCTAATGTGATACAAAATTTTGCAATACAATGTTAAAATATAAAGTAACCAAAATCCGTGATTAAAATGTTAAAAATTTAAAGTTTAAGGACCCAACAATAATAAATCTAAAGTTTAGGGGTCAAACTGTAATTAATCAAAAATTAGGCCTGCCGTAGTTGACCGTCCAAACTATTCACTTGATTACAAGTTGGTGGCTATATCGAGTGAGGTGACAGCCATGCGCTCCACCGACCGAAACGTCCGAGTTTTGTCTATACACAATGAAAATTTACAAATAATATATCAAAATGTTCGTTAGGACATGAACTACATTTATATCACAGAAAAAGTTGGATTTAAAGTGGTTTGAACGTGACCCAGTAGCTCAGAATGTCAAAAACGCATATACACTGCTTCCGGACGATCGAAACGCTTGGGTTTTATTTCTACTTAACGAAAATCAACGTATTATATATCAAAACGTTCATTATGAAATGAACTACATTTCTATCATGGAAAAAGTTGGGTTCAGTTTGTTTTGGACGGGACCCAGCAGATCAGAAGTTCAAAAACGCATAGACACTGCTCCTCAACGATCGAAACGCTTGGGTTTTGTTTCTACTCAACGAAAATCAACGTATTATATATCAAAACGTTCGTTATAAAATGAACTACAACTCTATCATGGAAAAAGTTGGGTTCGGATTGTTTTGGATGGGACCCAGTAGCTCAGAAGTTTAAAAACGCACAGACACTGCTCCTCAACGATCGAAACGCTTGGGTTTTGTTTCTACCCAACGAAAATCAACGTATTATATATCAAAACGTTCGTTATGAAATGAACTACAACTATATAATGGAAAAAGTTGGGTTCGGATTATTTTGGACGGGACCCAATAGCTCGGAAAGTCAAAAACGAATTTACACTACCTTGCAACTAACGAAATGCTCGGGTTTTGTTTCTACTCAACAAAATCGACTTATTATATACCGATGGGTTTAGTAGGATGTAACCTACATCTCTTCCGAAGATTAAGCTAAACCGGAGTGATTTGGATGGGTCTCGGTCGCGTCGAATAGACTGAACTTCGGACAGCAATAGAGCAGTCAAACTTCAACCGTTTTGGACATTCTTGTGTCTAAAACTTAGCTCTCGAAGTGATCTAAAACTTTCATGAAGAAACCTAAGCCTAAAAACCACTCCAAGTTGAAGAAAATGAAGTTTTATGAAGGGTACATGGGCTACCCGAAAATGAAATGGGGAATGGCTTATCTCTCTCTGAAAAATGGAAATGGGAATGTGATTTATTGGTTAGGCCAAGATCTAGTGGTTAATGGAGTGTGTGAGTATGGCTTATTATTCAAGGGTTAAGAGAAAGTAATTTGGGGTGTGTAAAGATCTAATTGGCTAGAGAAAAGAAGGACCAAAAATGGCTAAACATATTTGATGGTGGAATGATGGGTTGATTGATAAGAGAGGAGGAAGCTTAGTAACATCAAGACCGTAGTTTAGGATTTTTGGTTAGGGTAACCGGATAGTGTAATGAGATTAGGACCACTAAATCACAAAAATAAATTTAATCATTTCTAGGTTTTATTAATAAAACTATTTCATAAAAAAATATAAATAGGGCTAAAATCCAGATCGTTACATGCTCTCTCTCTCTCTCTATCTGTTTGTTTACCGAAAAATGGAAAAAAACAAGCAAGTGACTATATCTTTTAAGGGGTACCTGGGGTTGGTAGGGTAATTGGGTGGGGTAAGGCCACGTATAAGAAAAAGAAAACGAAAGGGCGAGAGATGTTAACAAGTCAAAGGGGTTACCTGAGTACTTTGTTAAGTAGGTGTAATGTGCACATAAGACCCACTCGTGCACTTACACATATAGACGCGTAAAAATTTGGAGAGAAGATATATAAAAAAAAATGTATAACTATATGAAATGAAAATAGAGAGAAAAATAATAATATTTAAAAATTTCGGACCATTACAATATATACGTATATCTCATAAGAATTTCATAGATAACCTTGAATATGTATAACTTTCACATATACATAATGAAAATTTCATAACTTGTACATGTATAAAATTATAAATGTATTGTAAACTTAAAATTTTAATATGTTTTTGTAATTTTATATATGGATAGGCTTCTTAATATACAAAATAAAAATTTATTTGTAGTTCTAGACTTGTATGAGAGCATAAATATCTAGTATTTTTTACTCGCTAAGGCTCGTGAACAAGTTCGACTCAAACCTCGGCAAGCTCAGCTCGAACTCGGCTCGTCAAATTTTCATTGAGTTCGAGCTCGGCTCGAGTTTGTTTAAAAATTTAATGAACGAACCCGAACATTTTAAAGCTCGGCTCGTTTACATCCCGCAACTAAATGACCTTTTCGTGAAATTGAAAATGGCATGGGCCAATTCTTTCATGGGCTACGTGGAGACAAAACATGAATTGGAAAATTCAATTTTTGGCGAAATGATTCGGTATAAGTGAAACATCTATTATATATGGGCCGAAAGCTAGAAGTGAAATTGAATAATTCATGGGCCAATCAACATGGGTTGTATTATAGAGTTTGAGCTGAAAGATGAAAGATGCATATAATAATAGAGTTATTAGACTAAGGCTTAGTTTTCCGTTTGATTTTAGCAACTCAGTTGCTAAAATCAACCATAATTTTAGCAAATAAGTTTAACTGGTGCTAAAATCATGATTTTGAAATCAATAAATGAAGTGGTTCCGTGTATCGTTTTTCGATTTTTTTCGCACCAAATTAAAGTACTCCTCGTGTACTTTAATTCGGTGTGAAAAAAAATCGAAAAACGATAAACGGAACCACTTAATTTTGTGATTTGAAATACCTATGATTTTAGCACCTGAACTCATTTGCTAAAATCAAACGGAAAACTAAGCCTAAAACAAACTTGGTCCAAAACAAATCACACGTGGACTTACCAGTATAAAGTATTAGGACAAAGCTTTCTTTACAAAAATTTGTCTAATGGCAATTCTCTTTCGTGGGATAGAAAAAAAATATTTTACAAGGGCCAATTGCTTTAACCAGTTGGAATATGTCATTTTAACATTGTCTTAGAGAAATCAATTATTTCATAAAAATCAATCAAAATCAATTATTTCTAACAAAGAGCCTCCAAAAATCCCCTTGGATCGCGATTTCATTGGACCTCAACATAATTTGAACCAGGTGGTGGGTGATTTCTCAACTCCTTCATCCACTAGAGCCCAAAACAAAAAGAAGCTTCAGGAGAAAATTAAGATGTTAAAGGCTTCAAGAGTTTAGTTATTGAGGCTTGCATGACCTTCTTTTGTTTTGGTGTTTTTTTGTGTTACTTCTTTGAAGTGTTCTTTGAGCTTTGTTGGATATCTGCTTTGTTGAGGTTACGTTTTACCTCTTTTCCATTTCAAGCTAATTGATTCAAACATATCTCACCAGAGAACATACCCACCGCCTGAATGAGGGAGGGAAAATGCTGCAAACATATCCAAAAATCTTGATGATGAAAAGTCTCACCAGAGAACTCTTGATCATAGTTGTCAGAATCGCATGATTCCAAATTCAATTCGCAATTTGATTCATGATTTAAGCAAAAACGATACGAATCAATAGGTGAATCGAGGCTTATACAGTATAAAATTGGTGGTGAATCATACGATTCACGATTTCATTCGCAATTCGATTCACAGTTGACACAAAACCGATACGAATCTATAGGTGAATAAAGGGTTATCACAATTGTTGCATTCAACAATATGAAAGTACTTTTGTTTTGTATGAATTTTTCTTATAGAAAAGCAATAATGTAAGATCATATATATTAATTTTTAAGGAATGAAAAACCTTATTCCTTCCCATGAAAAATTTGTTAATAATTTATTGTTCGGTTTTTATTTTGATCTGGGGCAAGGCTTAGAGCCTCGGACCTACCCCGATAATGTAGCAAAATAAGCTAGTTTCATTAGGCTACAAACTTTTATTGTGTCAAGGCTAAGCTTTCATTTTTATAATGAACCTATAACAACTACATGTGCATATCCATTTTATTATAGTGTCTGTTTCCCTATTATGTATGACTGTCTTTCCTATTAGATCACATGATCATCAATCAATAATAGGAAACAAACTCAAATTTTGATTTAACCTTGAATTATTCAATTTTACAATATATCTTTATTGTGTAACTAGGGCTGCAAACGAACCGAGCTGCTCGCGAGCAGCTCGTGGCTCGGCTCGTTAAGGCTCGGCTCGGCTCGGTTCGATAAGTAAACGAGCCGAGCTCGAGCTCGATTTTCAGGCTCGTTTAGTTAACGAGCTTGCTAAAGCTCGGCTCGGCTTGCAAAAGCTCGGCTCGATTACATAGGCTCGGCTCGTTTAAGGAGGCTCGTTAAGTAAATTACCCTGGCTCGGCTCGATAAGGGCTCGGCTCGTTTATGACCGAGCCGAGCTCGAGCTCGATTTTTCGGCTCGTTTACTTAGCGAGCCGAGCTCGAACACTACAAAGCTCGGCTCGGCTCGGCTCGTTTGCACCCCTATGTGTAAGTGCACAAATACATTTTTTAAAGATTTTTTTTGAATTTGGACTGAATCGTATGCTCAGCTCATGGTAGAAAAACCATTGTGCCAAAAAAAAATAATCTAGTACTAGTATTATATTACGGGAAACTGAAGTATACAGTGAGCCAATAATTATGTGATTTAAATGTTAATTCACCCGTTCCATTTGTCATTTTAGAACTATGATTCTCATGTATTGGATCTCAACATTCTTCCTGCAAAAAAGTTGTGCGTACGCACGTCCATGTACGTATAGTACACGAACGGTACAGCTTAACCGTCTAAAAGTATTTTTGACAGTTTGGATTTGTCTTTGCTCTTTTACCGGTAATAATTAACTCTTACCGGTAAAAGAGTGTTTAAAATCCGAATCGTTGATTTTTTGGAATGAACAATTAATATTTGTTCGTGTATATTGCGTACACGTACGTCCATACGCATAGCCGGACTATTCTTCCTGCGCCAGCAGCTGGAAATCATCAATGTATCACTCTTCTAGATTTTGGAACACAACCTCCATGTAGATTATCGCAACTGTAAGCAACAAAAACAGAGTATAAAAATAACATCGAATACGGCAGAGACTCTAAAGCCTACGAGTGGGTCCAATATGCATGTTTTTTGGGGGGGAATTATTCTATAGTTGGGCACCGTCACATGCCTTCAACACCATTTTCCACTACGCATTAACCAAACTTAAGATTTTGTGAATAAAGACAAAAAAAACCAAAATTTTGGATTATTATTCGTTTTCATTCACAAAACTTTAAGTTTGGTTAATAATTTTATACTGTTTAGATTCCTCTCGTCGAGAAAAACTAAGAAACCACAAAAAATCGATGCAAAACAAACAAATTCAAATTTTTTTTGAATAACCAAACTGGTTATTCAAAAAACTGGTTTTTTTTTTTACCCAAAAGAAGTATATGGAATCTATAAAAATATGTTTGGGGCACCATGCACACTGTACTCCAAGTCCAGGACAACCTGAATAATTATTACTCTCTCCGTCCCATTTTAAATGTCCACTTTCTATAATAACCATCAATACATACCAAACTTTCAATTTTACCCCTAAAAAGTACTTTTTCATTCCTATTTGATTTGACAATTTTTGATATTCATATCATTCTTTAATTGACAATATCTTTCAACATATATATTTTTCATGATTTTGAAAACTTTGTATAATAGAATTAATTGAAATCTATCAAACAAGATCTATATTACATATTTTTTTAGATCCATATTGAATGATATAGACAATTTAAATACATATAATTGACTTCACAGTTTTTCGGGTTACTTTTGGAAATTTAGAGTACAAATTTTAACTTCTTAAAAAGCTCGATTTTCCGCAGAGGACATTTAAATTGGAACGGAGGGAGTACTTCTTGTGAGTGAGAAGCCTATTTGCTTAACACGATGAATGTGCTAATGGGCTGAAGCCCAGATGACACTTACATGACCCCTTACTTAGGAGGTCTTGAGTTCAAATCTCGCTATAGACAAGGTAGTGTTGCGGTGTTGATTTATACCCAAGTCCTAGTGAATGCAAAATGTTAAACATGAATAGACAGAAAGGGAAAGCAAAACCACTGGCTCAACCCTCAGTTTAAAAGAGGCACAAAGTAGAATCTGCCAACCTTTAAATCTTAATTCTGCTCAACGTTACTTATATTTTATTTCCTCGCAACCTCTCTCAAAGTGGACTAATAAAGCACCACACTAACATGCATGGGATCGATGTACAAAAAATAAATAAAAAAAGACCACGCTAACAACTAACAAGCCAATGCCAATCATTTCTACACTTTTGAGGTAAGGCCATCTCCTGTGTAGCGCGTCCGCCACCTAGAACCCCCAAGCCTGAAAAATATTCCATCTCTCTTTTTTCTCTTTCATCTCTGCCATTTGCATGGGAGAGAGTGCGACCGGAATTGATGCAAACAAGCGGACAAAATAGAGGCTAATAAAAGGACTCAAAGGGAAAATCATGAAAGTCCAACAAGGGCAGTTGCGTAATTGTGGAAAACGTCAACATCTACTGCAGAAAGACGGAAATGCCCATCAAAACCCACAAAACACCCACTTACCCAACCTCATAAAAAAGTACTCCAGCTAACATAAAATTGGGCAAACCAATTCTTTCATTCGGAGCAGTTCAAAAATAAATAAATAAATAAATAATTCTTTCATTCGGAGGTTTGGATACTGCTTATAATAAGAAAAAAATTGTCTACTTTCCCAATTGATCAAGAGCAAAACTCAAATACAAATAAATCGAAATTGAGATTTTCTTATGTGCAAATGGCAATCCGGAAACAGCAGTATTCCATAGATCATTGCCTCTTATTTCTTAAAATGAACCTCAAATATTCCAAACAGAAAGAATACATTTTTTTTTTTTTTTTTTGAAAAGGAAAGAATACATGTTTATACAAATGTAAAACTGTGCTACATTGAATTACAACAAGAGATCAAATTCAGATACGCATGTCACCTGCTTCAAAACAATTGCACAACTCTGAAAACCTATAATCATCGTTCTTTAAAAAAAAAAAAATGATAATAACCGAATATATGAGCCAACTTGTGTATACCGAAATTAATCACAGCAACAAAGCGTAATTCTTTTCCGGCAACTACGATAACCCTTTTCTCGAATTTTCCACCTGTCCGAGCTAGCTCACGTATACTTGGATTAATTGCAACAACAGAACGGAATTCTTTTCCGGCAATTACGATGACCCTTTTCTCGAATTTTCCACTTGTAAGTTATACCCACCCTGTTGCTCCTTGATCCTCCTCAACACCCCATCAATGGCAACATCGAACGCATCCTTAATCCCCACCAAACCCTCACTAGGCTTCGCATACACAAGATTGGGTATATATTCAATCACTTTCTCTCTCATCCTCCTCACCTCCTCCCTGCTAATTTTCTCAAGCTCACCTCTGATCGACGTCCCATTCGTCACCGCATTCCGGTCAATCAAAACAGAGTAACTCCCCGGTTCACCCGGCAAGAACCACTCGTACTGATGGTAAGCCGTCCGCTTCCAGAAGAAAACCGGGATCGAACCGGCCACCATGCAGTCGAAAACAGACCGCCGCGTGAAGCTGTCCCCTCTTGGCTGTAAACAGAAGTCCGAGTCAAGAAACGTCTCGAGAATCGACGACGACCCGTTTAAGCACTTCGACCCGCCACAGTCAACGACCCGACACGACCCGGATTGAGAATCGCTGTAACACTGGCTCAACAAAACGCCACGGAAATCGTTCTTGATGGACACACGTGTCGCGCCAGCGAAGCAGTACAGCGTCGAACGCCTACGTGTCCTGACGAACTCCTGCCACGTCACTAGATCGGACGCCGTCGACGGGTGGAATCCGGTGGGGTAGGGCACACCGACGTCGAAGTAGTCCCAGGGATTCCTCTCGATCAAAAGGCGCGTGACGTTTCTCATACCGGGCGAGTATATACAGCTGGACCCCCAGTCTTCGTCCTTGGAGCGACGGAAATCCCATGAAATTCGACCCATCGTGATGAAGTGATCCGAGCCGTTGGATCTGTACCAGTACGGCTGAGTCTGGACCCACTTCAGCATCATATGGCAGTGGCGATCGCGGTCCTCTGCTTTGTAATTTTTCCACAAGTACTTCCCCACCGCGAGTCCAGCGTAGAACGGGATGTAGAACGCCGTAGCGGATTCCGGCTCGAGGGTTCTGCACTTGTAATTTAAAATCCGGTTGTGGTAGATAATTTCGGACGCGAACTGGTCCGTCCAGTACCACGCGTGGGCCAAATTCTCCGGCACAATTCCGTTGAGCCCAGTGGCTTTCCGGCCAAACCCATCGTTTGAAAAGGCCTCGCATCTCGACGCCCAGGGGTCCAATTCACTGCATTTTTTTAATAATTCGGAATTGAAAACAGGTGGTAGGTCGTACACGAAGACGGTGGCTGTACATTGGGGGTCGACAACGGCGACGGCAGGGGTGTAGGGAGCGGGGAAGTGACTGCGGCGGTGGTAGACAGAAGTGGGGAGAGACCGAGCAATAAGGAGGAGGAAAATTTGAACGAAGAAAACTGAGAGTATGAGCCATGTGCGAGGGTGGTTTTTGGAATTGTACCAGTTTTTCCGGTCTGAGTCTGGGGTTTTGGGTTTTTTGAGGGGTTGGAGTGCTTCCGACGATGCTTTATCGATAACGGTAATCATTGGACTGGCAAATTCGAAGTTCGCGTAAAGCTGGCCCGAAATTTTTTGACACTCGTGAGTGATATTATCAAAAAGATTGGTAAATTTTGGTATCTGAATTCGGCTGTCGGGGAATTGGTGGGTTAGGGTTGAACTGTTTGACGTTTCGGGGTGGCGGCTGCGACTGCGGGGGTGAAATTGCTCCGAGAAAGTTGACAACTATACAGAGAGAGAGAGAGAGAGAGGGTGTAGAAGTTTTGAGGCTGCGTGAAGTGTTTTGGGCCATTGATTAAGCTTTGTGGTTGAATAATGGACGCGTGTAGGGCGGGATGGGGAGGAAGGCAACCGACAAGGTTGGATTGTAGAGAGAGAGAGAGAGAGAGAGAGAGAGAGAGATAGTAGTAGAATTTAACCGGCACGTGGCACATGTGGTCGTGATAATAGGGAAAAGAGGAGGAACACATGCATCGCACGAACGACGAGATGAATAATCTTTTTTTTTTTTTGTCCTCAGTACGAGGTGAATACTGAAATGGTCATAGGTTAATCGAAAATGCTAAAGAGTAAAATACACTGATACGGAGCATCTTGGAACACATTTAGGTATTAGGTGGGACTGGACGCGTTAATCCTATCCCAGGTGCTTATTGTTTTGCTCGGTACTTAATTAGTGGAGAAGTTATACTCCCGACTTATTTTGACTTAATTACTTATTGTTTTGCTCGGTCGTTAATTAGTGGAGCAATTATACCATTTTTTGAACAGAGAGCAGTTATACCATTGGTAACAACGTTTGTGGTGGCATTCAAAATTCAAATTAAGTTTAGAATATTGCTAATGGAGCGTCTTTGACTTCTAAAATGGATCTCAAGTGAGAATAGTTTTTTTTTTTCCGACCTATTTTATTTAGTTATTCAGATTCAGGTTTTATTTGAATTTTATCATTTATAATTTTAAAATTTTTGTATTATGAGCTAATTAAGATTTATCAAAGAAAATACGTGTTTCGGAGTGCATATATATAATAGTCTAATACATTAGAGGGAAATTTTTCAGAAATGCGAAAAGGACAACCGAGTTAAGACGAAGGTAATCGAAGAAAATATTTCACTAACTAGTTTTCAATTTTTGTCTTGCTCTCTATGCAAGCTCAATTACTGAGCCTCTTTATAAGATTCGACTTGTATTGATGTAGTGGTCAATCACAGTCGTTCGTTTGACATTAATGGTCTGGATTAAATGAATTATCGTATATGTAAAATACTCATCCTTAATATAAGATAATCTGAACTGTTGATTGCCAAATAAACGGCTGTAATTACTCACTATAGTGGTGTAGTAAGCAAGCTCACTATAAGCCCCAGTAGTTTGTAATGGATTTCACTTCTAGTTTAGAGCCCGGGTTTTGTTAAATGTTGTTGTGATGTGATCTTCATTAAAAAAAATACAGCCGTGCTATATACAATTTGTCCTTTTCCTTTTTTCTACGATATGAATCAAAGCACTACAAAAAAGTGGAAAGCAGAAAATGACATTGGCGATGACGAACTCTTGGAAGTAAAAATAAGCCGGTTTTATGGCAGTGATGCAGGAAGGTAGCTAGAGGACGAGCCGATAAGGACTCTCAAAGGGCCCCCCGTTTGACGAACCATAGAAGCCCAAAGTGCGATTTCCTTACGCTTATACCGGAAGTGGGGACAAAGCAGTTTGGTCCCTTCTTTTGTTTGGCAAGCCGCCGGTTAACAATGTGAAATTCAAGTCGTTGATTACCGAGATTAACAGTTCAAGTAACACAGTAAAGAATTGTAGTGCGGCACCGCAAGTTTTCTGTATTTTCGTTACCAGTAACATTTCAAGTAGCGAAAATACCAAAAATTCAAAAATATTGAGAAAATACCAAAAATATCATAGTGGAAACTCTAATCAGTTTTAACAGTAATTTGATACGTGGCAACCCAAATTGGAGGCCAGTTGGCCCACTAAAGTTTTTTTTTTTTTTTTCAGGGTTGGCCCACTCAAACTGAGTTGAGTTGCAGTAGTTCGAACATAGAAACAATTTAAACCGCCCGATGCGTGCAGATCTTGTAGGAGTATATATCTTACGGGTTTGCATTTGCATCGAATTACTTCGATTACTTTTATAGTCAAATCTCTGTGTCGCATTGCTCGTCTACATAAAATGGTGGGGTATTCTCCTGGTTCTTATAATACTTGGGCAACCATTTATTTATTAGAGAATAAAGTCACAAACTAAATAAATTGCAACAGATTAGAAAACAGAAAAGAACATAAGGCACAAGAAAGTATAAAAAGTAACATGGGTTCATAATGTATGAAGGTGGGAAAAGAGTGCCACTAGAAGCTAGAAAGCAGCATTAATTAGGGAGTCCAACCAGCTCCAGGCTTGGGAGGAGTGTTTAGATCAACAAACGTTCACCTCAATTAATTTCTTACTCGGTCCAGTCGAAGGTAGACTATTCACGTTACAACTAGGGAATTCACAAGAAAAAACATTCCTGTAAGCTATAACATAACCGCAGGAATCAAACCCTGGTCAATTTTATGAAGATCAAATCTATGAACCAACTAGAAAGTTTTCATGGAAGCTTTAAATATTGGATTAATATAACTATAGAGTGGGAATCTAACATAAAGTGACTACCCGGTAAAGAAAGTAGAAACCTAACCCCTATCGTCCTTTTTGAGATACCATATATCAGATCCATGTGATTAGTAGTAGTAGTAGTTTATGCATGTCAATTGGCTCTAAACATTTCTATGCAAGTAGTTTGTATCAAATGACTTTGAAAATTTAGATCTTGCTCGGTTTGGATTTTGGTTTTGGGTTTTGAGTGGAGAGAAAAATAGGAGTAATGATTGAAAATAGAGAGTAATAATTAGAGAGAGAAATGATTGAAAATATGAGGTAATAAATAGGGATAATTATTGGAGGGAAATGGGGGTAAAAAAAATTAAATTTGGGTCTTGAGACCCAAACCAAGCAAGGCAATAATGATTGAGTAATAACTAAAAAAACCAGTCTAAAAACCCAAAACGAACAACTCAGTCTTACGGGATTTGGGTATATTAAATGACTGAACATTTCTATATGTTCATATATTTGTCGGGTGTCGCATTGCCGTAAAATAAAATGAGGGCATATTTTCCTGATTCTTTTTTTAATAATTCAAGTATCCGGGAAACATTTTTACTTGGTTTTTATAATAATTGGGCATCATTTATAAAACAAACTGAATAAAAGGCACAACAAAGGATAAAGCAACATGGGTTCATACTTATTTAACCAAAAAACATGGGTTCATAATTTGGAATAAATGAAGAGGAAAAAGTGCCACTAGGCTAGAAAAGAAATGCTGCATTAAACTAGGGAGTCCAAGCAAAGTGTATATGTGGGATTGCTTCGTGCTTTAGGAAATGTGAAGGAAAAGTCGCCATAGAAGCTAAAAATGCTGGATTATTGAGGGAATCTATGATAAAAGTGACACCCCAATAAAGAGATTAGTGGGTAGTATAATCAAACTAAAGGGTGAAACCCAACCACTACAGTCCTTTTTGTGATGCTGATGGTTAATATCTTTTTCCCTTTACGATTAAGATGTATGGACCAGCGTACACGTATTTCAACCAATTTCCTTCTCGGTTGGTCAAAAACAAACATCTACTCCGAGATTAGAGGATTCACGAGAAATTACTCCTTTCAGTCCTAAATAAGTGTCCCATGCGAAAAGAAGTGCAATTTTTTAACCAAAAGATAAAATACTTCCGTGCACAGATTTTTAATTTCTTTGCGCCAAATAAAGATCTAAAAGGAAACCTAGTTAACGGTGTGAGGAGCAAACCTAGAAACCAACTGGATTAACCCTTGGGGCTATGCTGATTAGTTATTTCGCAATTTCGGAATACCACATAAAGCTGGATCAATAAGTCTACTCTCACACCCTCTCGCTCACACCCTGCTCACACCACATTGTATGGGACCTACCTCGGGGTCTCACACGAATGATTGGAGCCGCTCAATTTGTTTAGGTTATTTTTTTTAAGGGTTCCTGAAAAAATCCAACTCAGTTAGATATCAGTAAAAAATTGATAAGTTTGTTAAAATTTTGGTCCGTTCGATTCGGGAACTAAAATTTGAACGAATCAATCGAGACTTTATTGGTATTTGACTGAGCTGATTTTTCACAAAGACCCTTAAAAAAATATTCTAAACAAATTGAGCGGCTCCGATTATTTGTGTGAGATCCCAAGATAAGTCCCACACGATAGGATGTGAGCAAGAGGGTGTGAACGTAGCAGCGTTCAAGCTGGATATATAAAGCCACTGGCCACAAGAGTAGGTAAATCAAGGAAAAGTTTACGTGCTCAAAGTCTTATTACTTTAATTTTCTACCGTTCAAAAAAAAAAGAAGTCTTATTACTTTAATTTTTCAAACCAATCGTCCAATTACTGTGAAGCGTGAATTATCAAAATTCAGTAACGTCAACCAACTTCAAATTTTCGGTCATAAAAGTCAACTAAAAGAAAGACCTTCTAATTTGGCTAAATTGAAAAAAATTGATTTTTTGGTTTTTTTTCATTTGTCCTTATTCAAATTTTTTTTGCATTTGTTAGTTTTCGATCGATTTTTTTGTGGTTTCTTGGCTTGACTCGACGAGAGGAATCTAAAAAGTATAAAATTGTTAGTCAAACTTAAAATTTTGTGAATAAAGACGAAAAATAATCCAAAAAACTGATTTATTTTGGTTTATTTTCGGCTTTATTAAAAAAATTATTATTTTTGACCATAATTTTATACTCTTTGGATTCGTCTCGACGAGATAAATCCAGAAACCACAAAATCTTGACGCAAAACTAACAAATGCAAAAAAAAATTGAATAAGGACAAAACGAAAAAAACCGAAAAACCTGTTTTTTCAATTTAGCCAAATCAGGCTGAATTCTTGAAGTCAAGTTTTTAAGTAGTGGGAAGACCTTTCTTATTCCCTTGGATTTAAATAAAAATTCTAAGCTTACATTTTTCTTTTCAACAGCATGGCTACAATCTTCCATTTCCATAAATGTTGTGAACAAGGTCCGTCTTTGTCCACCATCCCTTCAATGCAGTTTAAGCGCACATCACGGACTGACCATAAACCATGTTTCATTACGTTATTACAAGATAAAATTTGTTCCCAATATTTCACTTCCTGTAATAGGTTCGACAATAACTATCCAAGTAGCTACATAATGGCCAGTTAACTGGGCCAAATTTCTCAGTGAATTATCTATTGAGGTACCGTGGTAAAACCCCGACTGTCGAGTACCGAGAGAATACAGCAGCTAGATTCAGGGTGAATTAAAAACTTAATATTCATCTCTTGATCTTACCAACATAAACCAGTGTTCAAAAAATCGGTCAAGTCGACCGACTAGTCGGCCCCAAGTCACTAGTCAGAGGTCCCCCGACTTGATCGAAACCCGATAAGTCGGCGATTAGACGGCCGCCTAGAGAGAAGTTAGCGATTAGTCGGCCAAAAGTCGCTAGTCGGCAGCCAACTGAACTAGGACGGATTAGTGTCTTTTAGAACCTTGATATAAATAGATAGATGGCTCGAGAAGTGGATAAGCTGATTTTGAATTAGATCAGGAAAGTAGCCATCTGCCTAAACCATTTTTTTTTTTTCTGCACGACTCTAACACCATTCTAAGGGGAGAGATTTTCCAGGTTCCATAACATGTTACATATTTTCCTTTGAATTCTTGTTCGGGAATTTGAACTTTTACAAGATTGATTGGCTTGTTCGCCGAGCACAGTAGTGAGACGTGTATAGAACCTCAGCCAGCAGAGAAATTCCAGGTCCCCCGACATGGCTTGAAGAAGACTACTACTAATAACTAGGCCTAGACCATGTTATTACCACTTTGATCGTTTGGATGTTTAGCCTCTCTGTGCTTGCTCGTTGAACCTTGTCAACACCCCCCCTTCAACAACATAATCAAAAACATCCTTGACTCTTGAGACTTTCCAGACCCAATTCAGTGGCTTAGCATTCAGAATTCTCGGCATCTGGTCAACAGATTTCTCCTCACTCCTCTACCAAACTCAATGTTGATGCCTGACCGTTATGGTTTAGAAAAGTGAGTTGCTCTCCTGTACGCCCTGCAGGAGCTACTAACAAAACCAGGGTGGTGGGGTCCATAAATCACGTTTATACACTAAGCCACAACAAGAAACTAGGTTCATCTGAATAAATACTGTTCTTGCTTACGTCACTCCCAAATAATCCTAAACAAACGCCAGGAAAACTACACCGTAAAAGCTTGTTTGGAATTGAGATAGACTAGAATTGAGACATAATGACACACAATTCACTCATTTCCCACCATATCTTCAACCTCATCAAATTCTAGGGCTCCATCTTCATTGAAGGGCAAAGAAGCACAGATACAAATACGGGACACGGATAAAACATGATATGGACACGCCAACACATCATTTTTTCAAAAACTAGGACACGGACATGTAGGGGAATGTCAATTAGAAATATGATATATCATGTATGTATCTTATGAATTCATGTAAAAGTAAAAAACAATCTCTATCAAATCAAGATCACTATTACAAAAACACAAACCAACGAACACTATATAAGTATATGTGAACCATACATGTACGGAAATTTTCACTCTAATCCGAGTTCTAAAACAAATATGACCATAACATGTTCCAAGAGCGTCCCTAGCGTGTCCTAGAGTATCACTACTTGTCCGAGTTTAAAAAGAATATAGCAAAAGAATTAGACAATTATTTAGGCATGCCCGACAAGTGTCCGGAGAGTGTAGTGTCCGTAAGTGACAAGTGTCGGACACAGATACTTGAGGCTAGTAGACGTGTCCATCCTTCTTAGTTGACAAGCTAAAAGACCGTAACACTGATAACTACTTTTTCGAAGTTAATAGATAATAATGCACTCCTCTACAAGATTTTTGGTAGAAAAAACAAATTAACACACTTCGTCCTTCATACCACAATACCTAAAATCTATAATCCCACAACATGAATTTTCTGTCAAAAATAGCCTTTGATTTGATTTTTCCTAAGTTTTCCTTGACAACCAAGTTCCTTGGATATTGAAGTTCACCAGCAATTTCATGGATAACAAATGTCACATAACCACAAATTTGTCTCAAGAAAGTCCTCCCACCCCCAAACCAAAAGGTAAGCAAAAGAGCTAGTGTCTTGCAATGCAAGGATTTGTAGAAACAATGCAGCAGAAAGTTTGCATTTCACATTCATGCATAGATGACATAAAAAAACATGGGTTCAGCAATTGGTACCCGGGAGCTCATACAAAATAATGCGAAGTAGTAGGAACATATATAGTAACACATCATTAGGTGGGCACATTCCATCATGAGTACAAAGATCAAGAAGTTTACAAAACAACAAATAGACATTGCTACTGCTTCTTCAAGAGCAAAGGTCCAACATTATCTCCAGTAGCTTTATTGTGCTTCACATGGCTTCCATCACACAAAGGGAAAGTCCCAGATCTCCAACACCTTCACTCATAAGTCCACATAAGTGTCTTAGTAATAATTTGAAACTCATAGGAGTGGATTTCACTACCACATGATAATTATCCAGTGAACAAACTAAACATTTTGCAAAAGAGACCTACAATTTTGTGAGGCTCTGCTTTTGCCCCATACAAAGGTATTCTCTGTTAACTTGATAACACATTGTGGGTGTTTGTTATAACTTAAAACAGCTGCTTATAGATTTCATAAACAAGTGAGCAGGGAGTTTGTCATAACTCCCACATATAGATTATGTTCACAAGAACTTAAATAAGTTGGAACTTGGAAAAGCTGATTATCCTGAAGAAAGGGAATAGATTTTTTAGCTGGTAGTGTTTTTTTGTTAACAGGAGATATTAATAATTGGTGGGGTGTTGCAAATATGTGTGTATGGAAAAATATGTAAATCTTTAAGGAAGTGGGGGATGATTATATGTAATTGTTTGCATACATCGAATTGGTGGCATAAATCAGTCGATTAGTGTTACCGTGTGTTTAGAGGTGTTTGAGGACTTGGGTCGCTACACAAATGCCCACTTTTAGAAAAGAGTATGGACAGAATTTGAACTCAGATGCCGTGTGTGGACAGCATTTTACTCACTGCTGAACCAACAAAACAAACTCCGTTAATCTTATGGAAAACTAAATATTCATAATTATCGATAATTAGGGCCTCCCTTTTGGGGGGGGGACCTAGGCGGCGGCCTTACCTGCCTTCTTGGATGCATAGCCGAACACCCTGAACTTTGCTTTGAATTTTATTAGTAAAAAAAAAAAAATCATTTCAGGCTTTGTTTGAACACTCAGTCTATCCTATATCACGAACACCCATCAATTCAAGTTATTTGACACCCAATACACTAACCCAAAACAAGTACAAACTCATAATAGCAAAAATTAAGAATATAGAAGGAGAAAAAAAAATCTATTTGCATCGGTATCGTGCTCTAGCTTATCTCTAATTCTCTGAACAACAATCGGCTCTATATCTTTGAAAAACAAGAACATATGTCTAAAAAGACCCGTGAAAACCTATTCACAACAATTTTCCCCAAAAGAAAAATAGTGAATTTATGCACTAGCCTAATCTTGCTTGGCTCAAAATATCAAAATTGGTAGAGAACAATTGGAAAATCCTTTTTTTATTGCATTATTCGCACTACTATTTGAAGTTATGGGCGTACATGACTGGTGTAAGTATGATTGGTTGGGCTATGGGAGCCCTCGGGGAGGTCCAGGGAAACCAATAGATATTCCAAGGCTCGAGCACCGAAGGCGACGGAGGAGAGAACCCAAGGCAACCTTAGAGAGAGAGAGGCAGTAATGAGACCAAGAGATCCGTATCAAAAGGGAGAGAGAGCCAGTGGGTATGGTGTGTGTTCTGTGGTGGTCCACGAGTCCACACACACACACACACACATTTGGGTTGGGGGGGGTGTTTCTATGAAGGAAGTACAGTTGAGGGACATGTGGAAGCTTTCTAAAGGTGGATGGACTCAGGGTCAACACCTATGACTTAAGGGACCAGACTTATGATAGCCAAGTGTCATAAGCCAAGGGTTGTCTGAGGTTGACGTTGCCTGAGAGGATGGAAAGTTATTAGTGGTGGTGCAAAAGGAAGGTGATAGCATGTGGGGTCTAGTTCCTAGGTCTGAAGGTCTGACTCGCAGAGAATGATATATGGAAGGGCATATCATGCGACCTTGGGGGTCGCTTGGACATCAGATGGTAGGTGGGGTAACAAGTTGTAGAGGGTAGGTGTGATATGGATCTCGATGTAGCTTGACTTTTGTTCAAAAGATCTCCTTCTAAGGACAAGTACGGCCAGCCTATATTTGAACGAAAATGCCGTGTCGTCCAGCGGAGCCTAGAAGAAGGTGTCAGTCCAAAGGCTTACTCTTGAGGGAGTTCTAGGCCTTCAGACGATCCCTTGGATTCAAACCTCCATTCCACATTCCTTCTTTGGTCCCGAGCCAGTTGGGCCCTGCCTTCAGCGCAAATATAAGTCATTGCGTTCAGGGGAGGGTCATCCTTTGGTTGAGCCTTTGGGCTGTCCTTCAGCGAGCTTCCCTCCTATGATTGGTAGGGCTGCAAAAGAACAGAGCCATTCGCGAGCAGCTCAAGATTCAGCTCGATGATGGCTCGACTCCGCTCGGTTCGTGATGTAAACAAACAAGCTCAAGATGTGGTGTTAGGCTCGTTGACCAAACGATCCAAGCTCGAGTTTGCCCAAGCTCAGCTCGGGTTGGTTCGTGAGCCCATAATATATAATACCTGTGTAAAATTCTATATATTGTACTCTCTATGTATTTCTCCATATATCTATTATATACATGTACGTCTTGACTTCACTCTTGACAGCAAACATGTTCATTGTCATGAGTGAGTAGAGAAGTAGAGGAACATGTGCAAGGAAAATGGCCACCAAGAGGTTGTGTAGAGGAATGAATTCCTCCCACAAGTGTACTTGTTCGATGGGGGACGAGTAAAAACTCATGCTTCCCTGTTCCATTTGTCCCACATCGGTCTCTCAGAACAAGAGGGAACCGCATAAGGCTCTATGAAAACATGACCCAACTCTGGCCCTTTCGATTGCTTTCACTCTCACTTGGCACATCCCAAGCCAGCCAAGCTCGAGCCTAGGAAATACTTACCGAGCCAACTTCTAGCAACTCGTCTCGAGCCGAGCAGACCCTTTTGGTTCGAGCCAAGCCTGAACACTCTAACGCTCAGCTCTACTCGATTCGTTTGCAGCCCTAGTGATAGGTACTTCCCGTGATCTCCTTCAGCTATGGATATCTTTTGCTCTTAAGGTCTCCATATCTCTTTTAGTCCTAGAGTCTTGGTTCCATGTACCTACAACTGGTTAATAGAGCTAGCCGAACTAAGGAATTTTTTAACACTCTGCTAAAAATTTCTGGAGCCACCATTGCATTTTTTGGTCCATCTTGTAACATTTTAAACTTGGTGGGTCCATTTTCTATCTGAGCTAGTTCAAATTGTTGTTCGACTGTGCACGCTACAACAATTGTGTTTAAGCATCACGTTCAAGTTTATCTAGTTGTCTCTCCCCATACGAGGTGGGTTTAGGGATCTCGCTCGAATCGTACCGAACTGATTAGTGTGGTTTTTAACCTATTGTTTAACTATGGTTTTGGTTTCTGATTTAGGAAAACCGGCCGGTTCGGTTCTGGTTTCATATAATAATTGCACCGAAAACCGAACCATAAGATACTTACTTACGTAAATAACGTGTGGGCACACGCACACACCTTTAATAGCAAGAGTTTGGGTTTCTCAACATTTTGTGCCTCTTCTACTCTCTCTCTCTCCCGAGAGAGAGAGAGAGAGAGAGAGAGAGAGATCTCCCTCCCAGTGGCGTTGGATGGCAGTAATTCGCATAATCTGAGTTTAGTATTGATTGGTCTCTCTCTCGTAATATGTTGTTGGATACTTAGAGCTATTAAAATATTGACCAACCAAACTGAACTGGTAACCGATGGTTTTGGTTATGGTTTAGATAAAATGAAAACCTCCGTTTTTTATTATGGTTTTGGTTTTAGGCATATGTATCGGTTTCGGTTTTAGCAATAAATGAACCAAACCGCACCGTCACCTTCTCTAGGTGGGTTTGCATCCTTGGATAGATTTCCTAACAACTTGAACTTTAAAGGAAATAAGTAATCTAACATTTTGATGTCTCTTCTGGTTATTACAAATCTCTAGGCTCTAGCTATGATCAGGGAAGCAATTACACTACTGTAAATATTTATTGATAAAACCAAAAAAAATTCCTAGTATATATATGGTAAACTTGAGTGTTAAAGCATCTCCAGCCCCTACTCTTACTTTTACTCAATTGGGTAAAGGCTTCATTTGAATCTCCTTTTATAGTAGTAAAATTCAACTTGATAAACGTTTGAGTCAAGGAGCCTCAGTTACTGTGAGTTTTCCAAATGATAATACCTTCTAAAATCAACATATGCCAAATTCACCAGTTGATTTTATCAAATGAGGAAGATTGTTGTGAGAGAAAATCTTTGATTTTAGCAGATTTTAACAGATTTGGAAAACTCACTCTAAGAGAGATTTTGCTCAAATTTTGGATTTTGAGTTAAAAAAGGAAAGGGCTGGAGATGCTCTCATGTGAATTATGTATGCATGAAAGTGAAATAGGAGAGGGGAATTGGGATCAGAAGAGCGAACCTGCAGTAAGCGGTGAGGGGTTTAGAGAGTTCAGTGACGACAACAGAGTCAACTACCTTCTCTTCCGATTTCCTGATCTCTGGGTTTATAGCCTCTGCTCTCACCACCACCGCCGCGCTCCTATGCCTCGACTGGGTCCCGGCTCCATCGGCTCTGCTAGGCTTCATCCCCAATCCGCCGTATGAGAATCCAGCACCCACCGCCATACTCACCAGCGACGCCATCGAATCCTCTCTCTCTCTCTCTCTCTCTCTCTCTCTCTCTCTCTCTCTACCACACTTCCTTGGATTTGCTCGAATACAGCAACTACTCCCGAAATCTGAACTTGTGGAGGCCACGCTCCTCTCCCTTCCGACTGCTGAGGAGTATCAGTGGACGGAAGACAGCCACGTCATTTGACATCATAATGACTATAAACCGCCTGAGGTTTTTCTTAATAACTATAAACCCCTTCTAGTTTCATTGTTCATTTCACTGACGTCCAATCAACAACAATTCAACCAAATGCTAAACAAAATAGGAGTAGGAGTATGTCCAACCAACAAAATAGGAGTATGTTCAACCAAATGCTAAACAAAATTAGCCAGTGTCTTATATTAACAATTTCACTTCTTTCAATAATATCTATATAATAAGGAAGCTCAGCTTTTGAATTCTCTATATTTTGAACCATTGGATTTGAATTAAGGGCTCAGATTGCAACGGGAAGTACTTTTAACTGCCCAAAACCAATTCCACCTTTTACTCCTCTCCCACCCACGCACTCCAGTTCCTTTTCCACAAATCATGCCCACACTTTCCCGTCTCCATGTTCCCACTTCCTTTTTTCTTCTGTTGGTACTTGGTGAGTTGGTGGTGGTTGCCTTTTGTGCAGAGAGGGGGCGAGAGTGGGGAAGAACCACTCCCATGCTCATATTCCTCCTATTTCTACCCTCCCCCATAACCCCACGTTCCCCATTCAAAAGCTCCCACCTGTGCATTCTTTACACTCCCATGTTCATATTCCTCCATTCGGTTTTGTTATGAGGATTGGTTCACGGATTTTTACTACCAAGCTCGGCTCCGCTCCATTTGTTACGAGAATTCTGATTACCAAGTTTGGCTCCATTTGTTACAACAAAATTGTTCATGTAACACAATCAATTGCTGAAAGGTTAGTCCGTTACGAGAATTTTTGTCGTAAAACATGTCCCCAGCCCCACGTTCCCAAACATTCATGTTACTCTCATTTTTCTTTGATTTTTTTTCCTTTTCCCAGACCACTCTCTCTGTTGTAGAAAATACTTTGGATGCTTAATTGTTAAGCTATTTGTGATTTCTCTCTTACTTAACTCTACTTATGGTTGATTATGTAGGATTACATTCTTGTTCCAGAAAAAATCCCGCTCAATTCAGAGTCCATACGAGTACCCAAAAAAAGGTATGTGTCTGGCCTATATTTCTGTTTGTCTATCTCTCTGGAAATTTACTCACCTTTTTGGTTAATTTTGTAGGATTACGTTCCGTTCATGTTCCAGAAAAAATTACCCAATTCAGATTTTATACGATTATCCAAAAAAAGGTATGCTTCTGGCCTATATTTCTGTGTGTGTTGCTCCCCATATTTATGTGCTTAACTTCTGCATTACGGGCAGAATTTTCATGGTATGTTTTCATTCCAACCTATAATCTTCGTGTTTGAAATTAGCCTACTGAATTAAAAACTAAGTTTTTTGGGTGTTCTGTTTGATCCGGTAATACGTGCAATTTCCTTTTACGTGTTTGATGCAATGCTTCAATGAGTATGAGATTGTTTGGGGTTGTGGTTTGGAAGGTTTATGATGAATCCTCTCCTCCTTCCTCCCCCTAAGTCACCTCCCTCTGGTCATCATGTCCTTGCTTGAAGATGCCAATGGTAGCTACCTTCCCTGCCAAATGCAGCCTATATCGGAAACAACAATGGTAGCCCACCGGTCCTCAGGACGGATTATTCAACTCCAACTTTGTTTTCCTACTGAAGGAATTGATTTCCGCTCCTATTTCAATCCGAACACCCACAATGGTAGTTGGGTCTTTTAAAACTCAGCGTATACTTATGTCCATTATTTGTGCAATGGGAACCCATGTTTCAAGTAATGTGTGAACACTGCCACTATGAATGAATTCTCTGTCATGGAATCCACCCCTCGCTCCCCCTCATGCTGTAGTTCAGACACTACCACAACCATTGACTGCCAAAACCCAAATCCTCTCTTCCCTAAAAAACAGTTGTGATCCTCTACATTCCATCACAGTCCTAAATTCCTATAGACTATATGCATTTCTTCACTATTTTCAATTTTTTGTAATGTTCATGCTCTGTTCATAAAACATAATAATCCCTTGCTCACTCGAATTACAGAATACCATTACTATAGACTATTGGAACGGATTACCCACGTGGACAGCATGACTATTTATGCCCAGGTAAGATGTTCAATTAATTTTCAAAGGAAAAAAATTTGCTTTCATTGCATTCAACCATAACACAATTTAGTTTCTCTTAGATTTGCACCTCAGTAACCTTTGAGTGGAATAGCCTAGGTTGTGGCTGATGTATTTCTATTTTTAGCTTGGTAATAAAGTTTGAAGCTGGGAAAGTTGGTGACATTTGAACGGTGTTGTAAGAAGGATGGATTTTCTCGGTAATGTCAATTAAGTTGTATTCATCAACTAGATGTTGAATATTACATTTTCATGAATAAATATTTTATGCTTATTAATTTTCTTTTTTAATCTTACAAGTAGAAGTGAAGTCGTCATTTGAAATGAAGTGCTTCTAGGCACAGGCAATCTGTATTTTTTATACACTTTGTACACTTTATTTTAAACGGCCACACATTCTCTCTCTCTCTCCGCTCTTGGGGGGTTGTTTTTTTCACAGTTAAAATCGTTTGACAGGGTTACGATATTTCACGGGAGCCCAATATTGATTTGTGTGCGTCAATTGTTGGGGCCGCCTTTAGGCACGGGCATCCGCTATGCATGTATGATTAGGGTCCACATACTACCTATTGTGCCATATATAGACATTGCGCGTGCAAGTTAATCTCGCCCGTGCATAGCACGGGTTCAACGCTATGATATTGGATTTTGTTGTAGTGACTTTTTTTTTTTTTAAATTAGAGTTTGAGGCCCTTTTTTATTATTTGTTATTTCCTCCAAGGTTAATGCAGCTCTAATGTTTTTAAGGTGGATACAAAATTGCGTCTTTTTGACATCTAATTGTTATTTCCTCCAAGGTTAATGCACCTCTAATGTTTTTAAGGTGCACGCTAATTGTTCGAGGCGTGCCTTTAGGCACATGCATCAGCTAGTAATAATAATAAAAGCTGTCAATTATCGAATTTTTTACCTAAAAACAATAAAAGTTGTCAGCTTCTTTAAAAATACAACTCGTACAAGGGGTAGTTGATTTCAGCAAATGAAAATGAGTTGATTTTAGCAAATGGTATTGATTTTATGAAATTTTCATTTTATCAAATGGAAAACTAGGCCTTAAGATAAACCTCAGAGAGGTGTAAGTGAAGTTTACGCCAAAAATAGAGAAGAGGAAAAATAACTAAACTGTGTTCTTGAATGGATTTTAGGAGATAAAATGTAGTTTTTTTTTAAAGGTGTGATAAAAAGACGTTGTTTTCTCAATGGATTAAATCTAGGGTTGATAAAGGTGTTTTGTAAATGATTTTATGAGATAAAATCTAGTGTTCATAAAATCTAGTTTTGCTAAAATTCATTGAGAATGCTAGATTTTATCAAAAGTAGATTTTATGAGATAAAATCCATTCAAGAACAAGGCCTAAACTATTTTAACTAAAAAATTTCCTTAATCTTTCATTCCTTTTTTCTCTCTTTTATTTTCTTTTAATTTCCTTTCTTTTCCTGGGTATCAAACAGAGCGTTACGTTAATGCACAAATCACAATCATCGAATTCAGGCTCGGGCTAGGCCCACATATTTTAGAAACCCTGACCAAGACCAAACCAAGCCCGTGGGTCTTCGGAAATGTGATTGGGCTCCCAGCGAAGCCCGAGCAACGGAAATCATGGAAAAAGAACTCCTCCTTCTCGTAAATTCGACGGTCCCTACACAGACAAATCTAACGCTGATTGTGTAGTATTTCACAGTCGCTGAGGTAAACACTTCGAACTTCTTAGAGAGAGAGAGAGAGAGAGAGAGAGAATGGAGGTGGTGGGAAGGGTTCGGTGCCAGAGAATCGGCTGCGACGCCGTGTTCACGGAGGACGATAATCCCGAAGATTCATGCAGATATCACGAATCGGTCGGTGCCTTCTTCCCTCTCTTAAATCTTTCGTCTAATTTGTTTCCAAGACTTGTTTACTTATTTTGTTTTCCCTTTACTCTGGATTGGTGTTGCTGCTGCTGCTCTTAATTCACAATTCTTGGCTCAAATCCTCGCTATGCTTAGATTTAGTAGTTTTAATAGGAAACAATTCAAGTACTTAGGTGATTTCCACTCTTCAAATTATTATTATTATTTTTCTTTTTGTATAATAACTCATGTGTGTGGACTAGCTTACGCACCTCTGAATCGAATTGTTGTGTTCTAAATATTGAAAACTCAATGCCACGCCACGTTTAGGACTTTATCCTATTAATTAGATTGAACATTGTATGTCCAGGCTTCTATGATTTCCGTCTTCTATGTAGTCACACGAAACAAGCTAGTTAAAACTGTCCTCGATGCATCAATTGTGTAAAAGAGCTAGCTGCATTAAGAACTTAGGATCCTGAATTGAATTCAAAGGACTCAAGATATAGCGCTTCTTAAATAATCAAGCTGAGTTAATGCACCGCAGTGAGTTGTTGGAAATATATAACTGGTGTTGGATTGTGTTTCAATTGCATGTACTCCACTGGATGTGTGATAGTGTCTGCAACATCCTATTTTGGAGAAAAATCTTATGTTACATTGAATAAGAGCCAGACGTACATTCTAGAACAAATTTTGTAGATATTCCTATGGGAAAGAAATTAATCGCAAAACAAGCTCAGGCGGTGAAAATTCAAGATTGAGGGTTCCTTGCTCTTGCTTCATTTGGTAGATAACATCCAATGACGACTGCGCCTGATAGTGTAGAGCTTTATTTCTCAACTTATATTGCTTGAGGAGCCGAGCTAGATCAGGCCCATGAACCCGTTATACAGGTTGCATGATATTTTTTGCTATTGTTGTATATGTTTTTGAGAGGGAACCATTATAATAATCCAACATGTAGCATTAGCAGATGAAATTAGAAAGTCTTGTCTTAACTAAAGTGTTCCCTCTCAAAAACATATACAACAATAGCAATAAGATTGGTTTATGCAGAAAAGTTTCACAAAGTAAACGTTCACTGTATTGCATCAAAGAAACTTGTTGAGGTGTCTTTCAGGTTGCTTATGTTTGGAATTTGGCCTTTCTCTTGAGCTTGTAGAAGTTGGTCAGAAGGTGATTGGGAAATAGATACTCATGGAGAGATAATCTATATTCTTATAAAGAAAGGGCCTTTTTGGTGTGAACAAATTTATGAAGCTATGTCATGAATATAAGTTCCTATGGTATCCCTTGTAACTAGTGTTCCTTTCTAAACTCTTTCGAATTCGTATAGGGTAAAACAGTACATTTTACTTCAGAATATTTGGGAGACCTGCTTCATCCACGATAAACTGTTCCTTCATTTGCACAATGCAGCCAGTTATGGAGTTCCTATGATTGTTGTTATGATTCAGAAAAACTCTTTCAGATCTCTCTAAGTTTAGTTTGTTTATCCATTTTCTCTCTTCATGCTTGTGCTCTTACTCTAGAATACAAATTTCATTGCTGGTTTTGAGGTTCTACCGTATGGTGAAACAGTGTTAACACATTCTCTCTTATATGGTTAAAAACTGCAGAATCTAATCGTTGTATGAATGTTATGCTATTGACTTTCCTTTGCCTCTATGTGTCCACTTAATCATTGCTTTACACCCTCAACAGAATTGTTTACTTTCTTTTCACACTAAAATATTGCACGAATGACTTCGCATCTTGGTTTCTCAATCCTAATATAGTATGTCCCTTGTCATTTTGCTGATGGGTGGCATCAATTCACTGGGCGCGGGCACTTACATTCATCAGGGAGTAAGTCAATTTTTGTTTGTGCATTTGGTTCTCTAAATTGCTTCCATAATGTATTTTATTAGTTTGCATATTTCTAATTCGCACTCCTTTTTGCTAGCCTATATTTCACGATGGGATGAAAGAGTGGAGTTGTTGCAAGAAAAGAAGTCATGATTTCAGCTTGTTTCTCGAAATTCCAGGGTATTTCTTTTTTCCCTTACTGAGTTGTTTAAGTTATCTTTTAAAGCAGTTTCTGAACCTGACTGTTGGCTTTGAATAGTAAAGTTAAATTCCCCCGAGTTAGACCATTGACTGAAACCGAAAAGAAATTGTGTTCCTGACGTACAATATGTGCTTTGAGATATCCATGAATACTCTTGATTCCCGTTGCCATTAAGGAGGATATGGATCATTTACCTATTTCAATTGGTACTTGTTGCGCTTACATTGGTTCCCTGAAACATGTCAAAAACGGTATTTGAGAGCTCATGTCCATTTATTCTTTGTGACTGGCTTCTCCATGCTATACTCGAGACTTGTATTTTTTGTGCCATCTGGAACTTTTTGGAGCGACTCGGTTTCTGCTGGATGTAAAAGACCCTTCTCGTCAGATAATCTCTTACAAGATTACTCAAGACAAGAATTAGAGGGATTCTCTCTCTCTCTCTCTCTCTCTCTCTCTCTCTCTCTCTCTCTCTCTCTCTCTCTCTCTCTCTCTAAGTTCATTCGTACTGAACTGAAGGAACCTTGTATTGACCCTCGATTCCAATGTTGTTTTTTTTTTCACTTTTGGATTCTCAAGATTCCTCGTTCTAGTTGTTCTGTGGTTTTGGTTTCCCATGCAGGCGAGTAATGATCTGCATTGCTGAAACTAAAGCATCTGTTAATAGTTGAGTCAAATAGACACCAAAATTTCCTACTTGTCAACATGGATATGTCATAATTGCATCACCAACCCACCATCCTTGTAACATACTTTTGAGGACAAACTTCATGCATAATCTCATACACGGTAATACTATCCAATCATGTCCAGTTCAACCACTGTTAGTAATAGTGAGAGGGGGATCTACAAGTGAGAAACCTGGTCCAAATTTCAGTTTATATTCCTAGATCTTACTCCTTGAACTCTGATCATACCTTCCATTGAGAGAGGGAGGGAGGGACTCCTAAGATTCAATTTGGTTTTGGTGTGATTCATGGACCCTTAATTTTGCAAGATTTAGTTATGATTGTACACTCACAGGCTTAAGTTGGTCTGTTTAGGACTTTTAGGCTCACCCTCTTTTTTTACTAGAAGACTTATGGTTACTTGATTGTATAAAAGAGGGTTGCACTTTGGGCTGGGTATATGAGCTGTACTTTTGCACTTAGTTGCAGGAACCTTCTAAAATGGGTGCGCTCCCAAGACAGGAGCTCGAATCAGCGGTCCCAAGATGGGAGCTTGACTGGAGCTCGCTCCCCTTGAGATGGGAGCTCGCTCCTGACTAGGATGGGAGCTTACCGGGCCATTAAAGCAATTATTCCCATACTTTTAAGGGTGTAAAAATTAGAATATGAAAATCATACGAGTCAAGAAGTTTGCAAATTGAAAATATCTAACTTTCAAAAAAATTACCCTTTAAGATAGGGAAAATTCTTAATAAGTATCACTTTTCCTTCAATGGTTAAGTATTTAAAGATATTCTATATACATATTTAAATATGATCTATATACGCTCCTTAAGCGCTCCCAACCTTGGGAACTTCTAGGTGCCTCCGCTCCCCCGCGCCCGCACCCGCTGTCCCGCATCTGCTCCCGCTTCGTGCAACTAAGCTTTTGCAACTACCTTCCCTTTTCTTTTCTTTTTTTATACAATTGGGTGATGCCCCCTTGGTATTATGTACTCCTATTTGCTTACGAAGGAAATAGTATCTAGTAGCTGTTTTCCTTATTGAACAATAAACGGATTGGCACAACCATAGCCAGCTCATTGCATGGACACATCACTCCGCTTGAAATATTGAGTTAACAGATCAGAAAACCTTGGCTAAATCCTAGAACTAGGATGATCAATGGTCCTTTGAGAATTGCATTGGGTTTTTTTTTTTTCTGCTTTGATGCTCGTTGCTTATAAGTTAACATCATGAAAATTTAAAATCAGAGCAAGAAGTTTGCTAAACTCTGTTTAAGAAAAAGTCTCTGTTCAGGACCAAGAATAATGCTGGTAAACTTAGATTGCCGCGCCTCTTTGAGGAGCTGACAAGCATTAAATCTTTGAACTTGGAAGTTCCTTTAATGTATTATCTTGCCACGTCTATCTTGCCATCAGATGCTCATGTTTTTCTTATTTGTTTCATTGTTCGTCTATTTTCCAATGAAGATGTAAGGTAGGAAAACACACAACTGAAAAACCAGTCCCAGCAAAGCCAGCTGCTGCTCCAAAACCACCTCCAGTAGCAGCTCCTGCAACTAATGCATTGCCGAAACAAGCTTGCTCTAGGTGCCATCAGGGATTCTTTTGCTCGGAACATGGTAAATCATTCACGTTCTTTTGGCATCGTTAGGTTTTGACTGTCTTCTCAGGGTTTGCCACAGAAAGATATTCTAGCTAAGATGGTTCATGAAAGTGAAGGCGTTGCTTTTTTATTTCTAGTAGATTTTGGCATTTGATTCATCCTTCAAAAGGAAGCCAGTTTTACATTAAATGGTAGAGGGCATTGCTGCCAAAAAAAAAAAAGGATTCGTCAAAGATGACCCACAATAAACATGATGTATAGCGTTTAATATATCCTAATGAGGTGATTTTTATCCCGGGGGAATATAACCATGTCAAATCTAATTAGTGACAATCTGAACTGACTGTAGATGATCATATCCTCTGGAAACTTTCTTTTCTGGCAAAATCTATACAACTGGCGCCCCCGGAATGTTAATTACTCTCCTCAGTATGTAAGAGTTTGTTTACAGACTTGGCACCCCCGAGAACAAAATTCTGGTGCCACCCCTTTGTTGGAAGAATGAGATGGTAATGTCTGAATGTAAAGTTTTTCATTGAACTTGTGTACTATGAAAAGGAAGGGTTTTCTCTGCCATATTTGTTTCCGAGAAGTGTAGAAAGCATAGCACTCGGTTGAGTGTTTTATTGTTTCATTTCTTCAGTAATGCAACATTGGTGGTACACTACAGTTTCTTTATCATCTTAATGGGCATGATGCTTTACTCACTGTGCCCCGGAAAGAATGACTAGTTCGCAAAACGAGAACTTAAAGAGAATATATAGTTATTCAAAAATTTGAAAACTCCTTGATATGTAGTATCTTGGGGAAAGAAAAAACGTTCGAAATCTTTTCATTCAAAATGTAATTTTTTAAGTTCTCGTTTCGTGGACCAGGCAATCTTTTGGGGAAGCTTATAGTATCTTTTTATTGATGTTTGCTAAAATAGTAATATTTTGCTAGGTTCACAAGTCAAAGCAACGAATCCAAACCCACCAAGTGAAATGGCAGTCACCGGTGCCGAAATAAGTACGAATGGACAGGAAGGCCTTTCTGCTCCAGCCAAGAAGATAGTAAATATAAACGAGCCCCAAATCTGTAGGAATAAGGGATGCGGTAGAACTTTCAAAGAAAAGGATAATCATGATGCTGCTTGTAGTTACCATCCTGGGCCTGCAGTCTTCCATGACCGGATGAGAGGGGTGAGATATTTCATATGTTGCATTTCCTTTATGTTTCTTTTCTCGGTTTACTAATTTTACGGTAGGATTAAGGTCTAAGGATTTGTGGAGAAATTAATGGAAGACCAGGGTCCTGTTCGTTTCCCAGTTTAGTTTTAGTTTTAGTTTTGATGACATCATCATTTCCCTCATTTCTCTCTCTATCTCTCTCCACTCATTACACCTTATAACATCATCAAAACTAAACTAAACTATCTAACCAAACACAGTCCTGAGATAACTAAATGTTGCTTCTTTGGTACATTTTCTTTCTATCTTTTCCTCTCCCTCCGTAAATTTATCCACAAATACAGGATCCCAATTAAGGATGGACCGATGGTAGAGAGTATATTAGTCCGGGCGATCGCCCTATCCAAGTTTTATAATTTCTTCAGAACTATATAGTACAGTAGTTCTTTTCCTCCCTAAAACATCAAAATTATGAAAGGTTTTTTTTTTTTTTTTTTTTTTTCTGAAAGCAAAATTGTAGTTGACCCCAATTGGTTGGGACTTAAGGCTCTATTTGGTTTGGTTTGGTTTGGTTTTTGTTTATATGTTGATGGATATTTATGACATTTCTTTTGATATTGCCTCTGTAATGGTATAGCTAAAAAGTGATATGACCTCTCAAATGTGGCAAAAAAAGTTGCAATGTCACCCACGTAACATTGAAATTCTGCATCTGTCGTCGACATTTGTTTCACGTGCTTCGAACTTGCGGCTTATTGTTCTTAATTTTGCAGTGGAAATGTTGCGACATTCATGTGAAGGAATTCGATGAGTTCATGACCATAGAGCCATGCACCAAGGGATGGCACAATGCAGATCCAGTGTCGTAGCATGCAGAAACAAACCAAAGAGGCATTCGTTTCTCTTGTTACTCGTTCAGCTGAGATTGACAGGCGTCGGTATCTTTCTGTGCTTTGCTGTTCTATTTGACATGTGTTCTCGTTGACATATCCGACCATTCATATCAAAGAGACGGAACCATGATAACTAGGCCCTTGTATTTTACCCGGTGAATTAATGTTATCCGAGATGGGTAGGTTACGCTTTGATGAACCGTAATCTTCTGGTTCCAACTAAGTTTCGAAAACTTTTGTCGCTTTATAAATACTTTTTGGCCCAACTTTTCGGTTCTCTCTGTTTCTTTTTGGGAGATTAGCAATTCTACTGCCAAGCTATTTTGCCTTCTTCATTGTTCCTAGTAGAGGTGTGGTTCGTTGCGTAGGAGTGGTACCGGTGTCCGATTATTGCTTTTGAAGGGCCGTAATTTATTGTTGAAATGAGCTTGTCTCTGTGGACCAGGCCTTCTAGTCTGGGCTTGTAAGCTATATGATCCCACCACAGGCCCACTCCCATAATCCTATCGGAAAAAATAAATTTATCATAAGGCACACGGTCCCGATTGGACCGGTTCTCTACAAATTCAGTAACCGGACTATTTCGACCGGTTCTAGAAAATTAAGAACCAAAATCTAACTAATACACGTGAAGAACATGTCCAAATTCAAACCGCAAGATAGGACCAATTTTGGTTCGGTTCTGGTTTTACCCGATTAAGAAAGACTTTATCACAACACGAGTTCAAAAAATTATTTAGAATTTAGAGCGTCAAAACAACTCAGAAAATAAATAAATAATTATAGGATTTTATAAGATTCATAATTTTGTACATGTATAAATATATATATATTATACGGTCCGGTTCGGTTGTAACCGTGGTTCTTAAATTGAAAATCAATAACTGAACCATAATTACCGGTTCTTAGATTTTTAGAACCATAACCAGACTAATGAACTATAGAACCTAACAAAATAGACCAGTCTGAATCAGATCAGTTTGGCGATTATATCGGTTTTCTTGTGCACCCGTATAAGTTATATTTCCTCCATTCCTAAATAAGAGCCCCTCTCTCTTGTCATTTTTCAAATCAAAAAATGAAATACTTCCGTGTATCATTTTTCAAAAAAAAATTCGTGCGAAAAAATACGAAAAATGATTGACGAAGTACTTCATGTTTTGATTTGAAAAATGACACGATTTTTTGTAACGGACTATTATTTTGAAACGGATGGAGTATATTATCTTTTCGCGACAAATATCCTTCGAAAACAAGCCACATTGATGTATTGAACAGTGTGGTACAATGGCTCAGGACTGTGGTACAATGGCTCAGCCATTGTGTTTGGCCTACAAAACACCCAATCTTAATTTTCTAGAATTTTGATTTTTTTTTTAAAAAATCTCAAATTCTCTTTACCCTCTTACTCTTCCATGTGTCCCATGACTCTCACCCTATCTCGATATCTCTAACTGAAAAAGGTTACAATACACACTTTTTTATTTGAGTGTGTATCATACACACTCTTATAAAAATTACGATTTTTTTGTAAAAGTTACGATTTTTTTTATAAAAGTTACGAAACACACCAAAATATTACGAATCATTGAAAATGTTACGAATCATATTGCTAAAAAATAACAGAAAAACAAAAAAAATGTTACGATTGCTGATAAGGTAACATGATCTAGACCATACAAAATGTGCATATGGTACACCCAAATAAAGGGTGTGTATTGTAGCCATTTCCTCTCTAATATGCATAGTTTTTCAAAAGATTTTAGCAACTCAGGTGCTAAAATCACCATGATTTTAGCAAATGAGTTCAGCATGTGCTAAAATCATAGTTTTGAAATCAAAAAATGAAGTGATTCCGTGTATCATTTTTTCGATTTTTTTCGCACCAAATTAAAATACTCCTCGTGTACTTTAATTAGGTGTAAAAAAATTCAAAAAATAATACACGGAAACGCTTAATTTTTTTATTTGAAATACAATGATTGTAGCAGTTGCTGAACTCATTACTGGGTTGCTAAAATCTTATGGAAAACTATGCCTATTGTCTCCCACTTCATTCTATTTTTCAGTTAAAAAAAATCAAATTTTATTTTTTCCTACTTTCATAACCGTAACGGTAGCAATTGATTGGAACTGTTACAAGATTTTATTCTTTTTTATTTTTTCCCTTACTAGCATTGTGTCCGTTATTGCACATAACAATATGGGGAAAAAAATTCCAATTAATGTACTATTTTTTTTCGCAGTAGTGCTACATACCCATAAACAGTGCTTAGAAATTACACGGAATTTTAAATCAGTGACTCAGATTCAATTTACTTGGAAGTAAGTTCGAGTCACTAATTTCAAATTCCAGATAATTTTACGGGTAATCTTTATGGGTACTTAACATTTCTTTTTTTTTTGGCTATACTAAACCCTAATCCCCTCCCCTTGCTTTGTTTTTTCCCTATAGGTCTCCCCCTACTCTGTTATTGTACTTTCTCAATTACTACTGCTACTCTGTTGCACTGCACCTTGCTATTGGTAGGGGAGGGAAGATGGGAAGGGGGTAGTCGGCTAGAGGCAGTAGACCTTGAACCTTTTGGGACCACGCAAAAATTCAATACTGGTAACAACCAATCCGGCTATGCGTACGCGTATGCAAAATACATAGACAAATTTTTACCGTTCATTCTAAGAAATTAATGATTCGGATTTTAAACGCCTCTTTGACCGGTAAGAGTAGGGCAAAGGCCAATCCCAAACTTCGAAAATGTTTTTGGACGGTTACACTGTCCGTGTATTTGGTACACGTAGTAATTTTGGGTAATAGTAGTAGTATCAACTTCAAAAAATGGAGATCTTTTGAAGAATTAAAAATGGAGATGGCAACGAAATTTTTTTACTACTTAATTTTTTATTTTTAACAAAACGAAACATATTATAGTATAACACTTAACAAATACACAAACGTTTAAATTAGCTTATTGCATCATGGAAAATTAGACTATTGGTAAAAAAACTACGGCTGTGTTTGGTTTGAGTTTTGGGTTTTGGTTTTTGTAATGATTAGAGTGAGGAATAAAAATAATAATTAAAAATAGGGGTTAATGATTAGAGAAAAATGTGAGTAATATTTGAAAATAGGGGGAATGATTGGATAATAATTAATAAAATCAGGTCTTGAAAACTCAAAACGAACAAGATACAATACTCGTTATTTGAGTTGTGAAAGTTTTGATTAATTTAGTGGTTTACTCGGTCACAATATTCAGCAGGGGGAGTTTTTCAAATGCAAATTTTTTTTATTCTAGCAAATGATTTCCTCTTCTGCTAAAATTAATTGTTGATTTTACGAAATATTGATTTTATCATTAATAAATTTAGTAAGATTTCACCATGGCATGTTGTCTAATATTATTTTTACGGATTCACTCATTCACAATTATAAATGCATGTGAATTTAGTTCTAATATTTTACCCTATAAAACCTATGCATTTGTTCGTGTAAGAGCATCCCAACAAGGAGAACACAAATCCTCCCTAAAAAGATTGGTGAATAGTGTTTACCTATTCACATCTCTTTCAACACTCCAACAATCTTCTCTATTACTCTCTTTATACCAATTAAATAATGTAAAGTAATACATATAATATATATACACATACATAAGAGGAGAGAGAAAAATAAAAAAAAAGGATTAAAAAAAGGGGTTAGGGAGTGAATAGTGGCTCCCTAAAAGGGGGTGATATAGGGAGGCACTATTCACCTATGTATTTTGTTAACCTATTTAGGGAGGCTCTTGGAGCTCAAATTTGATGTTTCGCTTGGTAAAATAGAGATATGAGGAAATTTAGGGAGTCTATTGTACATGCTCTAAGGTGAGGTTTGGCTAAAAAAGCCAACTTAACTTTTTGTTTTGTCTTTATTTGATTTTTTTTGCGTTCGTTAGTTTTGCATCGATTTTTTGAGTATTATTGGTTCGTCTCGGCGAGACGAATCCAGAAAGCTAAAATATTATGGCTAGAACTTTCAACTTTTTGAATAAGAACGAAAAAAGTGTAAAAAACTGACTTTTTGTCTTATTTTTGTCTTTATTCAAAAAAAATTAAGCTTCGATCATAATTTTATACTTTTTTTATTCCTCTCGCCGAGATGAACCAATAATACACAAAAAGTTGATGCAAAACTAAAAAAGGCGAAAAAAAATCAAATAAAGACGAAAAAAAAATTAAGCCAACTTCTTTAGCCAAACCTCACCTAAGTGTAGACAGTGAGGTGAGGTCTCCTCATTTTTTTACTCAAAATTGAAGCCACAAGAAAGGGGCATCATGTTCTTGTCGATTCTTTTCTGTTCTACCGTTGCAGTCATGGATCGGGTGGCATGATGTAACAGTTAACCTACCAAAGGGCTGATTTGGCAAAAAAGAAAAAAAAAATAGTTTTTGGGTTTTTTCATTTTGTCTTTATTCAAAAAAAATTGCATTTATTAGTTTTGCGTTAAGTTTTCGTAATTTATGGATTCGTCTTTTGGTTTTTTCATTTTGTCTTTATTCAAAAAAAAAATTGCATTTATTAGTTTTGCGTCAAGTTTTCGTGGTTTATGGATTTGTCTCATCGAGATGAATCAATAAACCACGAAAAATTGAAGCAAAACAAAAAAATGCAAAAAATAATAATAATAATTTGAATAAAGACAAAACGAAAAAACCCAAAAACCAATTCTGCACTTTTTTTGCCAAATCACCCCAAAAACTAAGGGGGTGTTTGGCAACTTTTTTTTTTTAATGTCTTTTAACATTTACATTTTCAAGTTTCGGTTCTTTGGCATCACCGTGACTCCATGAGAAAATGCATTTTAGGAGAATGAATTCTCCTTCATATTTAGAGTGCGTTTGGCCGCCTATTTTTCCGTTTTTCCCATTCTCATTTTCCATTTTTGGGTGTTTGGGGCTTCTTCCCCAGAACTCTTTCTGGCAAAACTGGTTTTCCGATTTTCACTTTCTAGGCCAGAAGTGAAAAAGAGCTGGGGAGCTACTTTTCCATTTCTCATTCTCATTTTCAATTTCCCCCAATCTCTCTCTTCCATTCCTACCCCTCATACCCCTTTTCCACCACACAACACCCTGTTTTAACGTTCATTTTATGGAGGTAGGAAATTGGGTATTTATTAGCAATATTTACCTGATCGTAATTCTTGAACTCAGTTATGTTATGACATGGCCCATGCATAATGAGACATCACAAATCCCACAGAAGAAGACATCACAATAGCTGTGGAAAATTAGGCAGAAATGGTAACAAATAATGACACCATTCGTCCATTCCCCAGACACAACGAGAGAGGGAGGAGGAGGAAAGAAGGAGACGCCTACAATTTCAACCCGATTCGTGTCGCTGCTCTGTTGTTGCTCGGAAATTGTTCAAATCTGGACCTCGTCGTCGATTGGGAGGAAGTGGAAGATGGGTTGATATCAATTTGAGAGAGCAGAGGAGAGGATGGGTGAAGATGGAGCGAGCTCGGGAAATTGGAGGTCGAAAATTGGGGATCTAGAGAGAGAGGGGGTGTGGGGGGGGAGGTGGAGCTCTGGAAAAAGTGCTTTGATTGTGCAATTATCCTGAAATTTTTTATTTGGGGTATATTTGCATTTTCCAGATCCTTGCTAGATAAACATAAGCCAAATATATTTTCCTAACAGAAAAAAAATAAACCGAATTTGGACGAGACAGGTTTATACATTTTTAATAGGAGTGTCATAATTAATGAACAAGGGCAAAATGGTAAACAATTAATTCATAACTCATTTTCATCATTTTTCTCCCAAACACTACTACTGTTGCAAAATGCATTCTCACATTTCTCCCAAACACTCCTCCCACATTCTGTCCATAATCCAAAAAGTAAAAAACCAAAAAGTTAAAAATGAAAAGCTAAAAAATAGGCTTCCAAACATTAGAGAGCAAAAGTGAAAAGGATGCATTCCACTTTTCAAACACATTTTCAGCTGATGTGCACAAAGACCATAATACCCTCTATACTTTTGGATAATACCCAAAAGACTCATGTTTACCCTATAACAAATACTCCTATTTCTTTAGTTGTTTTCTAATAGGCAATTCCCGATAAACCTATGGGTACCGAAACCCAATGTACAGAAATTGTACTAATCGGCATGCGAGACCCATTTTTGGGTCTCACACAAATGATCTGAACCGTTCAATAATTTTAAATAATTTTGCGAGTGTCCCTACAAAAAATCAGCTCAATTGGATATACGTAAGTGCTTCATCCAAACATTAAGTTTTTTCATTCAGAACTTAGAATCCTGAATTCTGAATGAAAAAAGTTTGGATGAAGCACTTATGCATATCCAATTGAGGTGATTTTTTTAAGGGACACTCGGAAAATTATTTTAAAATTATTGAACGGTTCGGATCATTTGTGTGAGACCCAAAAGTGAGGCCCGCAAGCCGATTAGTACAATTTCGGTACATGACCCTTCAGTACCCGTAGCATCGTCCGTTTTTATCAGCAATCTATTTTTTTCTTGGCAATTTCTAATCGGCAATTCCTTTAATTGTATAGGGTATTGCTAACGTGTGCCTAATGGACACACCTTAAGCACACAAACAAACAAAAATAACACACACTCCAATACACTTTTTACACTTTTCAATACACTTTCACATATTCCTATTCATTTTTCACACATTTCAATACACTCTTTCAACATTTTCCAATTGTATAATCAATATTTCGCATGGTTATTGTGCTTAATCTTTACTTCCTCCTAATTATCCCAAAAAAATCAATATATTTGGAGATTTTAAATTAAGTAAAAACAAAAATATATCTCACCACAATTTTGAAAAAATTGCTAAAAATAATATTCATACACATTTTAATACCATAATAAAGAAATGAGGGCGAAATGGTAAAGAACCAATCCATAATTCATTTCGATCATTTGTCTCTCAAACATTATTCATATTGCAAAATTCGTTCTGCACATTTATTTCAAACACTTCTATCAGATTTAAAATACATTCTGATCATAATTTACAAAGTAAAAAATAACAAACAAAAAGTTGAAAAATGAGGCTCCCAGTTAAGTATACACTTGCATTTTATTTATGAATTTGCGAACAACGTGGATAATATGTTATGGGGTCTTGCTAACGTGTGCCTAATGGGCACACCTTAAGCACACAAACAAACAAAAATAACACACACTTCAATACATCTTTTACACTTTTCAATACACTTTCACATATTACTATACACTTTTCACACATTTTAATACACTTTTTCAACTTTAATGTGTGCCTGTTAGCCACACGTTAGCATTTCCATATGTTATTCATTAAAACTTTCCTTGTTTGTTTGGGTTCCCAAAACCCGGTTTTGAGACCCTTTTTGTGAAACCTTGTTTGGTTTCCCAGACCGGATTTGTACAGTATACTATAGTGTCAGAAAAGTAAGACAAAAAGGCGTTGTACAATAGAGGACCATGTCCTCATTCACAACTTCCAGTAAAATCTTAAGTATCGGTGCCTTATGCACAAATAGAGTACCGATGGCGTGTGGGACCCATTTTTGGATTCTACATGAATAATCTGATCCGTTCATTTATCTTAAAACAATTTTTTGAGTGGCTCTATGAAATATTAGCTCAATCCGACGCGCATAAGTGGTTGATCCGAAAATCCCTTGTTTCATTCAAAATCATTTTGAATGAAACAAGGGATTTTCGGATCAACTACTTTCACACGTTGGATTGACCTGGTTTTCAATACTGCCACTCAAAAAATTATTTTAAGATGAATGAACGGCTTGGATTATTCGTGTGAGACCCAAAAGCACCGCCTGTATCCCATTTATGCGTGAATCATCGGTAACTATAGGATAGTTGGAAAAAAAAACACCCTGGAAAAAAGTACCACTGTAGCAGCAGGGGGGGCCCCGTGTACAACCGGGTTTGGACAAAGGTTTTCAAAGTACCAGCAAAGGTTTTTAAAACCGGGTTCTTAGAAACCCAACCAAACACAACCTCAATTCCTTTTAAAAAAAAGTGGATAACGTTTAATTATTTTTTAATTCTGTCTGTGACAGTGTAAGACACTGTGTGATATGACCGTTATATGCTCATGTACATTAATAAGCTAACAATAAATATTTACTACCATGCCACCCATGGATCATGGTTCACGGGTTCAATGATGGGTGTAATCAATCCTCTTACAACTGCATCTGGCCCACATTTTCCCCCTCAAGACTTTGTTTTTTTTTTGGTTTAAAGATCCGATTTCTCAATTATTATTCTTATTTTTCTCTTTGTCTCTCTCTAATCATTAACCCCTATTTTTAATTACCCTATTTATCTCTTAAATCATTACCAAAGATCAAAACCCAAAACTCAAACCAAACACGTCTTCGATTTGGATTTTGAGGGAGGATTTTGGGAGTAATGAGTAAAAAGAAATATAAAGAAAATTTTATTAGGGACCGCGTAAGATGGGTCTTAAGACCCAAACCATGATGATTGCCAAACCATGACAAGTTTTCTCTACCCCATGGTGATTGCCAAAACAGTTAGAGCAACTCCAACACAAGCTCTCCTCTCTAAAATGATGAATGAAAGTGACATATTAAGGGGAAATTTTGTAATTTATGTTCTCTTTTCCTCAAAAAGTTGTACTGTTTTGAGGGACCCATCCACTCTCTAAATTTAATTTCGGCTCTTTATCCCTTAATATGTCACTTCCACTTCTCATTTTAGAGATGAGAGTTTGTGTTTGGAGTTGTTCCAAGAGCCCCCTTTTTTTTTTTTTGCCCAACATTGTATAGTTCATTGGGGTTGGAGGCGAATTAAGGTTACTAACTATAAAGTGATGGTCGATTTTTGCTCATTGAGTAGTTTAAAAAAAACAAAAACAAAAAAACAATTACTCAGTGTGTACTGAAAACTCAGTTAAAAACCAAAGGATGTGTAAATACTGAGACCACTTTTGTGACAGTCATATAGTGTAATTTTCGATCTCCTTAATCAAAATCTTAAAGTACTTTCACACGTGTACATTGCTTAAAAAAGCATGAAAGTCGTGCAAGTTCGGTTTCTCAGGTGGCAAACTCAAACCCGGGTGGCGACTCCGAATCGATTGCACGTCATCTGCGCGAATCTCAGTTCCGGGGAGGGGCAGCCCACACCTTCCAAAAAAAAAAACAAGAGACACAGACAGGACGGAGTTTTCATGGAAACAAATGATTCTCTCAAACCCCTATTGTTTCAAGAACGCTACTACATACACAACAAATTGGACAACAGCCCCCAAAACGACGTCGTTTTGGGGCCTGTTGCTTTTAAAAAAAATAAATAAATAAACTTTCCTTTTCCCCAACTCATTCACAGTCGACAGAAGAGAGAGAACGGAGTAACTGTCACGCCGACCTCCACCGCTGCCGACACCTCCAGCGACCACCAAGAGAATGGAGTGATTGCCACGACGATCGCCGCCGCTGACCTCTACCACTATCGACACCTCTGTCGACTCCCCACCTCCGGCAACCACCATTAGAGTTAGAATCACAACCACCACTACCAAGGTCTACCTCTATCTCTCTCCTTATCTTTCACGTTGCCCTCTCTCTCCCCCCTTGTTTCAATTTCAGAAACCCTAACTCAATTGAAAAACCCTCAATTTTTTTTACGGGTTTTCTCTTTATTAGAAATTTCCTGAAAAAACCCCAATCACTACATGTTATGATGTATCGCAGAGTTCATTATGTATCAATGGAGTTGAATTGTATTCTTGATTAACATATGAATTACCCTGTTGTCTGTTTTCCCTCTGATTCGATCTTGATCTTATACCCTGGCATACAAGCTGTCATCAGTTGCATGTGTTGGTCGCAGGTGTTGTGGCCGTCGGCAGCAGCAGAGGTCGGTGGCGGCAGAGGTCGTGGCTCGTCATGTGACCCGTCTCTCCTCTTCTCTATCTAACGAGTTGATTTGGGGACGAAGGGGAAAGCACCGTGATTTTCAACTTTTGTTTTTATTTTTTTATTAAACAATCGGGCCCAAAACGACGTCGTTTTGGGGATGTTGTCCAATTTCTTGTACCAATCTGTTGTGTATGTACATTTCAATCCGTTGTGTATGTAGCATTTCTGTTGTTTCAACAAGGAGAAATCGATAATGCTGATGATCTTCCAAATGACAGGCCCACGGAATCCAAGGGTCAACTCGAAACTCACAAAGATATTTCAAAGAACCTTAAGGCTCTACAGAGGAGACCCCTTATGGGCATCTTAAGGGAATTAACTCAAAGAAGTCCAAATCCTAATGAGAGAGAAAACCTACATTTATAGGATCCGGGGACCTTGTAGTGCGGTGGTGTATTACAGGGGTGTGGTGCAACATCTCAGCATGTGAACAAGAACTAAATATTTAGCGATGGTCGATGTTTGCTCATTGAGGAGTTAAAAAAAACAAAAACAAATTAGTGTGTTTGAAAACTCAGTTAAAAACCGAATGATGTGTAATACTGAGACCACTTTTGTGACAGTCATATAGTGTAATTCTCGATCACCTTAATCAAAATCTTAAAGTAATTTTACACATGTATTATGTATACATTTTATCCATGAATTAAAACACTAATTCATTCTCCACAACATCCGATAGTTTCTAAGTTTGTCATTTTCATTTGCATTTTAGTCTCTTTTTTTAGTATTTTTTTGAAAGATAGGACCATTTTCTGTTTAAAAAATGTGTCATGGAGGAATGTTTTTAGGTACCACAACAAAACATGGGGTCATCCCTGCAAAAATAGGTTTTGTGGGGATATATCTTCTTCTTCTTCAGGACCACTCGTATTGGAACTTGAACTTTGGACATCCACATGGCAGAATCAAGTTGGTAAAATGCCGTTTTTATTAGAAAAAAAGATTAAAAAAAGAAAAGTCTTGCAAACCTCCACCAAATATGTAAAGGATAATACGTACATCAAGACGACAAGTTAGATTACAATACACATCTCATAGATATCCATATATACTTCCATAAATATTAATACATTTTTTTCAGACATCGATTCATTTTTTACACATTATTATCCACCCTTTACACATTACAATACACATCTCACGGATATAATCAATCGCTATTAAACCCCACGTTTTGCTTAAAGTTTAAATAAAATAATCGGTTTGTTTCCGTTTAAATAAATAAAAAAAAGACCGAAACCATTAATTTTGGCAAGCTCGTGAAAAAACTTCAAATGTACAAAAAATCATGTGTCAATCCAACACGATTCGTTCTTGATCAAAGTACATTTATCTTGAAAATAATGCACTATGCATAATGGATCGGACCCATTTGATTCAAGATGATTTTCGTTCAATTAGGTGTCAATCAGTATTTCATTGACATGATGTTTCACATTTGAAGTTATAGACAAGCTCAATGAAATGAACGATTTCGATCATTGTAGTTGGTCCGAGATAGGCTCACAAAAGCCTAAAACTGAACGGAACCTTGTCACTTTTTTTCTAAGAGTGATTATTTAGTGTTTCAGAGCGTCCTCAATGACCTAACCATAACTGGATAACCAAAAGTTACCATGGCCCTGTTCGTTTGTCAGTTTAATTTTAGTTTTGATGACATCATCATTTCTTTCTATATCTCTCTTCACTCATTACACCTGATGATATCATCAAAACTAAACTAAACTATCTAACCAAACACAGCCCATATTATTTTTTGCTATCCATTTAAAGGTTAAAGTTAGCAGTGTCAAGTCCCATGCTGAAGTTTTTTGTCCATAATAAAAAATGATGGCCCCCATCATTTTAAAAAATTTGGATAACTAAAATTTGCCACATCATATTTTCAAATACAAAAAATTGTTTTTATAAATACTATTTTTTTGAATTTTATTAAAACAAAAAATGTTTTGGTGAAAACAATTTTTAGAAAAACGGTTTTGTGTAAATGTAGTTTTGCGTAAAAAGAGCTTTTGAAGGTTTTACCAAAAAAAAAAAGTGAAAAGGAAAAAAAAAGTTTCGTGTAAATACAAATTTTTTTTTGAAAAATAGTATTAAAAATACAGTTTTCGTGTACATATAATTTATGGTAAAAAATGTTTTAAAAAATACTTTGAAATAAATAATTTGAGCAAATAATTTTTATATAAATTTAAAAAATTAATTTTGTGTGATATACTCCTTCTGTCCTTTTAGAAATGTTTTGTTTCGTAAATCCAACTTATTAAAAAAATATCATCATTAATTACATCTTTCACATTAACTTTTACCTTACTCTACAGTTTTCAAACTTTTACCTCCACTAACTTTTAAAAAAGTAAATGATAATTATACAAACTTTTACCCATTAGCTTTTCAAAACACACTTATTAGAGGCTAACCCAAAATGAAAATGTCTACACTAAAAAAGAGACAGATGGAGTAAATTTTTTTTAAACTGTTTTTGTTTTGAAAAGAACAGTTTTTGAAACAAAATAACATTCTTTCAAACAAAAATTGTTTTTTTATTTTTTCAAATTTTTTTAATAAAAAAATAGCTTTCAAAACATGTGAGGTTCATGCCGTCCAGTACACTTTTAGATTCGACGTATAAAGTATCCTATTTGTACCCAAAATTTTATCTTCACCACACATTTTGAGGTTCATGCAACTTATAGTTCTAAATCCCACGGAAAATATGCAATAAATGCTGTTTGAACAGCACCTATGAAGCACCAACACCTCTAGGGGTAGCCGTAACGCAATGTCCGGACACGGGGATACAGCGGGACACGTGTCAGGACACGCCACGTGGAGGGGGATATGGCTAAATTAATTTTTTTTGGTGGGGACACGACGGGGGTCAAAATGAATTTTTTAAATTTTTTCTAGCGTAAATTCATAATTACTCAAAAGTTTGAGAATAAAGCCGTAATTTTACACTATGTAAATATCTCCATTTATGGCATCTTTATATGACACACACAAAAAACATCAAATTTAACCTCATAAACACTTTTTATAATTTAGCAAGTCACTTTTCAAAAAAATCATAAAATCAGACTCTTTATTCAAATTTTAGCAAGTTACTTTATCAAAAACTCACAGAATCAGACTCTCTATTCAAACTTTTATTCTTCTCTCATTCCTCCTCTTTTGGTGAATGAACAGTAGGTCACCAAATTTGTTAAGTTACTGTAGCAAAGTTAAAAAATCTTCAAATTGGTGAGTTCGTTTGGTGAGGCTGGTTTTTGATGTTTTTGAGGAGTTTGCTATGTACTTTAACTTTAAAGTTAAAGTAGAGAGGCTGATGTTGATGTTCTAATGGATGTCTTGTTTTGTTTGTCTTTTCTTAAAATATATATATTTTATAGATAAATAAATATACACATGACGTGTCCCCCGCCGTATCCGTATCTCTATTTTTTAAGAATTCCCGTGTTCTTGTGTATCTGTGTCTGTATCCGTATCCGTGTTTGTGCATTATAGAACACCACCTTGTGGTGGTATTGCATAATTTTTCGTTTTTTCGACTGACACAGCCACCCCCTATCTTGCTAGTACTGGCTACCAGGAGTGGGGCCCTGGCTGGTTGCTGCTTGTCTATCTTTTTTCTCTTGTTTTGAAGAACAGATGCCGTCAGATTGTGCCACGTGGGAGTTGAAAATGCATTGATAGTTGGCATTTGGCAGGTTAAAAATCTCTGAAAAAGGGATACTGTCGTTGGGTCATTTTTACACTGATGCTGCCCTGTTTGGATTAAACCCATTTTTTGAGGCATTCGCAGCTTTAATTCTGATTATTGGTGTAGTAATGGGAGAACACGGCTTTAATTCTGTAGTGCCAGGCACTGCTAACCAACCAAAAGTGATCCCATGGTTGTATTTTTTCACCCAGCATTTATCTTATTGTTATCCGTTTATTTCGGCAGAAATGGATTTGAGGCTTCGGGTCATTAACTTGTCTTTATTTATTAAGTGTCCGCTACGAAAATAAATGTCCAAAATAAGTGTCTACTACGAAAAGTCGTGTAATTTTTCAAATCAAAAAATTAAGTACTTCCGTGTATTGTGTTTCGAATTTTTTTGCAGCAAAAAAATTCGAAACACGATACACGGAAGTACTTAATTTTTTAATTTAAAAAATGGTGAGAGAGAGAGTATGAGACACTTATTTTGAAACGGATGGAGTATTTTTTGTATTTATTATTTTTGCATTGACTTTGTTGTGACTTATTGGTTCGTCTCGGTGAAAGGAATTTTAAAAAATATAAAATTAATAACCGAACTTAAATTTTTGTGAATCAAGACAAAAAAATTTAATTTTTTTTTATTATAATTTAAAAGTTTTAAATTTCTCTCGTCGAGACGAACCAATAAACCATAAATAAAAGTTATTTGGATGTTTATCACATGTATCTCTAAAAATGTTAGAATGAATAAAAGTTATGATTTTTACAAATCAATTACATACATGTTTATTTGACGGCGAAGGCTATAATATACGTCTCTATTTGGGTGTTCACTTCGGCAGAAATGGATTTGAGGCTTTGAGCATTCGGGTCATTAACTTGTCTTTATTTTTTGCATTTATTAATTTTGCGTTGATTTTGTGGTGATTTATTGGTTTGTCTCGGTGAAAATAATTTTAAAAATATAAAATTAATAACCAACTTTTTTTTTTTGTTTTGAATCAAGACAAAAAAAAAATATATATATATATTAATTGTAATTTTAAAAGTTTTAAATTTCTCTCGTCGAGACGAACCAATAAACCATAAAAAAAATTGACTTAAAACGAACAAATACGAAAAAAAATAAATGAATAAGGACAAAAAAAATAAAATAAACCACTTGGTTTATTCACCCAAAGCAACCTAATTGAGAAGGAAAATGCTAAAAGAAGTCTAGTTTTTTTTTTTTTTAGGTTTAAAAAGTGTATTGAAATATGTGAAAAATATATAAAAGTTTATCAAAGTGTATTAAAAAATATAAAAAATGTATTGGATGTTTTTTTCCCCACCCTGTGCTTAAGGGAAGCCCTTAGCAAGACCAAATTGAGAATAATGGAACTAATAAATATTGGGTTATGCACCGTACATGTTTATTTGACGGGGAAGGCTACAATATACGTATATATTTGGGTGTTTATCACATGTCTCCCTGAAAAATGTTACAAAGCATTTACCTTTTATGAATAAAAGTTACGATTTTTACAAATCAATTACATACATGTTTATTTGACATCGAAGGCTTATAATATACGTTTCTATTTGGGGTGTTTGTCATATGTATCCCTAAAAATGTTACAAATTAATCACCTGTTATAAATAAAAGTTACGATTTTTATGTACTCCATAAAAGTTACGAGACGCACCAAAATATTATTAATCATATTGCTGAAAAGTTGCGAGGTTTTAATATCAAATTTATATATAAGGCGCCTTTAAAAAAAAAAGTTATATATAAGGCACTAAAAAAATGTTACGATTGCCATGAGGTGAGACAATATAAACCATATTTGGGTGTATATATCACATGCACCTTTAAAATTTTACAAGTTTTTAGTATAAAAGTTGCGAAATGCACCAATATGTCACAATTTATAGTGAAAATATTATAAATTTTATTGCTAAAAAGTTACATGAAGCAAATGTTATGATTTTTAGGGAAAATATTATGAACCATATTGCCGAAAATGTATGAATTTATTAGTATAAAAGTTATGAGACGTAAAAAAATGTTGTGAATCTTTATAAGGTGAGACAATTTGGATTACAAATAGGTGCATATGGTACACAAATATTTTTTTTATTTTTTATTTGGATAATCAAATGTCTGGGTCAGCTTGCTCACATCTCGACTAATTCCAATGCCGTAGAGGTAACGACCGGATATAACCCCCCGTGACCCTAAGAATTTGTTGGCAATAAGAATCGAACTTTTGACCTTAAATGTATATTAAGAGGTATATATCGTAGCATTTCCCTAAAACTAATTAGACAAGCGATGCGATAATGGTTGTGTTTAGTTAGATAGTTTAGTTTAGTTTTGATAATGTCAGCAGGTGTAATGAGTTGAGAGAGATAGAGAGAGAAAATAGAGAAATGATGATGTCATCAAAACTAAAACTAAAACTAAACTGAGAAACGAATAGGGCCATTGTAATTATCATTGAAAAATAGTCGAATTCAACACTTGTATCTGGTCAACCGACGGGACCCGAACCGAACCGAACGAAAAATCGAAAATTCGGTTCGGTGTTTGGTTGGCCCAGTCTGGCAAAAAAAGCGAAATACATCTCGGTTTCGGTTTCCCGGGAAAAAAACCTGAAAAAAACAAAACCACCCCTATTTGGACCGAAAACCATACAACTCTAATAAAATGAGATAATGGAATCCTATTTTATAAACAATTCCATGCAACTCTAATAAAATGCATACTTTAATTGTAAAAAACAACACAACTTGTATTATAATAACTTAATAAGCATATAATACAAATCTTAACGCTGGACCGAAAAATCGAAAAAACCGAACCACCCCGAACCGATCGGTTCATTGTTTTTTTTTCGGTCGGGATTGGTTCCCAGCAAAAATCATCCCGAACACCCAAAAAACCGAACCGAACCGATCGATTTTCACCCCTAATCCCTTCCATAATCCATCAATAGGACGTTGCGTTTGGATTCTCATTTTCTCGCTTATGCTTGCGCTTTTAATCATCGTTTATTGGAGTAGTACAAATTTTCACAATTTGAAAATTTTGAGATAGTTTCGAAAGATAATATAATGCTCTTAGAGTGATCTACGCACGCATACGCACGCTCGTTGTGTGATTTCTGTTATGAACTGTAAAGTATTTTTCTTTTAAAAAAAAAAAGATTTGTAAAGATAGTACGAAAAAATGCATTTACGCAAAATGCAAAATTTGTGGTCGCAAGTAATGGTAATAATTGTAGTGATAATGGAACAAAACACTCCAATTATTAGGAAGGGGAGGAGGAGGAAGCCAGCTTTAAACGAGAGCAGAGTCTGTCCCATTGTTGGTGCGAAAGCGCTTGTTGCAGAGGAACAGTAGCTGCTGCAGCTGCCTCTTCTGTGTTTTTTTTAAATTTTGCTTTGTTTTTTTAGGAATAAAACATTCATGGATCTTTCTTTAGATTTCTCACAATTTCACGAATTTGTCTCTCAGAGCATCTTCTTCAATTGCCCAATTTTGCCTCAGAGCATCTTCAACGTGTATTTATTACTAGTAATTACTTGCCAAAACCCAAGTCAATTTAATTTCGCCAACGTCTCGCTCTCCTTTAATTAATAAGTCCGAATTCATGCAATTTCAGGTAAGTCGGATAATGGTTATGATAAATAGTTGTAAATACTTAATTTCTTGAGAGACAATTAAGAAAATCACTTTTGTGATGAGGCTTAGGGGGTGTTTGAGAGCCTCATTTTTATTTTTTCATTTTTTGACTTTTTGGCTTTTTTGGCTTTTGGTTTATTGTCAAAATGTATTTTGAATTTGGTAGCAGTGTTTGAGAGAAATGTGCAGAATGCATTTTGCAACAAAATAGTGTTTGAGAGATACGTACAAAATATATTTTGCAGGTCTTTTTGTTAATCAAAATGAGAAAAAAAATAGAAAATTATAAGTTAAAAAGTTACTCTCAGCCTACTTTTACGTTCTCTTCTCAAACCTAAAAATGAAGAATGAGTTATCCTAGAACTCATTTTATTTCACATTAGCCAAACACCCAAAACTAGAAAAACCAATAATGAAAATGCAAAAAAGAGGGGGCCAAACACGCTCTTAGTTTTGGATTCTCCTTTACATATTAGAATAGATTAGTAAAACCGAATATCAAACAAAAATAACCAAAAAAACTACTCCGACAAATATTTTGGGATTTCTTCAGTCTTATGGTACTGTTTAGTGGTGTCTTGATATGGAGTTTTTTTTTTTAGTTATGCATTGGATTATTGGTTTGTTTTGATATGGAGCATCCCCCGGATCCGTGCGGTTCACCCCCTTCTTAGATCGTTGTCGTACTTGCACCGCTGTCTTCGTCTCGTCAAGGCGAAACTACTTCTGTGATCAAAATTGAGTTTTGAACATTTGATATGGTCGCCAGAAAGAGCTTTGCTCACCTAAATATTGAGAGTTTGATTTGTCACGGTTATTTGAATAACATGATGACAAACTACACCTTTTTCTTTTCTTTTTTTACTAGTAAGGGCGATTACACTTTTTTTTTTTCCTTCTCTCCTTTCATAAGTTCCAATCAGCGTAACAGCGCAATTTTCATTGGGAACTGGGAAGGAAGTTTTTTCCGGTTATACAATTTATGAGGTTTTTCTATTTACTTTAAATTAGCAGCAAAAAATGAAATGATATGGCACAAGGATTCTCATATATTGACTTCTCCTATCTTAAAAAATTATTGGGTATCTTTATTCTTGGCTTATGCAAAGATACTCCACAAAAGTTAACCTTATAAAAAAAAAATTAGCGTGGAAATAGCAATTTTCTCTCACTAGCCTCTGATTCCTCTGTCCCCCCCTCTTTCTCCTTATCTCAGTAGAGCCACAGAGAGTATTACTCCCCAACATTCCTCCCCCACGCGCACTACACTTCCACGCCAAATCACAGGCGTACATCACACGTTCTGGCCGTCCGATCAACGCACGCGACGAAACAGGGATCACGGCGTGGGAACAAAAGTACAACGTCAATGCAGTAGCTAGCTGTACAAAATTGTAACCACTTCGGGAAGCGGTAGTACGGGTGACGGCCGCTGTCAACTTTCGTCCGTCCGTCCCCCCACTCGCCTTTTTCATCTTCGCGGTCAATTTCTTAAACGTCGCTTCACCGCCGTTTGCATTACCTTTACCTGTCCCCCCTCCTCCCTCTCTCTCTCTCCTCCGGTAATATCCATTTTCTCTCTCTATATCTCTCTATCTCTGTGATAAATATTCTCTCTCTTCATATAACAGCATTCTCTCTCTTCATAACAGCAATATCATTAACGCACTACCTTACGGTTCACGCCAAAAGCCTGCCTTCTCTCTCTCACTCTGTGTCTCTCATTTTCTCTCACTACATTGTCTTTCTGTCTGGTAGAGAGTGGTCAGTTTTTAGTGACGAGAGAGGAACAGAGCTAATCTTTCTTCTTCTTCTTCAGCCACACTCACTGCTGCTTCAGCTTTGGTCCATTACTGAAAGAACCCTGCTGGTATTTCCGAAGATGAAGAAGAACAAGGAGCTGTTTCTCTGTGCTTTCATGGTTTTCGTTGTGCTTCTTTTCCCCCTCGCTTCGCCGCTCAGTAATGAAGGTAACTTCCATCTCTCTCTGTATCCCTCTACGTATATTATGAGCGTATTTGGGTGTGTTTTCCTCTTTTCCACTGTCCATTGAGTTACCTTTCTAATACTATCGTTCCACTGCATTTTGTATCTGTTTTTGAAAAAATGGAAGCCTGTTTTTGTAGCTTGGAACGGTTTAAAATTAGGAGAGTACGGAGACAATTAAGCTGTGAAAATCTAACAGATTTCTACTGTATTTACTAAGTTAGTATTTTCTCGAGATATGACAACTTGGGTTTAGTAGTTTAGTCCGAAAATATGCAGTTCAAGATTGCTGAAGACCGTAGTCAGAGTTGTTCACATGGGTCTGTTTACAGTTGATTTTGAAACCTAAATGGCAACTGATACAGATGATTATTCAAAAGTTATCGCTAATTTATTGTCATTTCTACCTTCTGTGTTTGTTTGAGCAAACCAAACCATGGGAACATTGAGGGTTTTTCGTTTTATACTCTCGCCTTTTGTACTTTAGTATGAAATTTGATTACTGCGTTGATTAGTTCACTTTTAGTGAGAGAAAGGTGTTAATCTTCACAGGGAAAGCCTTGATGACCATTAAGGCGGCGTTTAGCAACGTAGCAAATGTGTTGCTGGATTGGGATGAGGCTCACAACGACGATTTTTGTTCTTGGCGAGGGGTGATATGCGACAATGTCAGCTTATCTGTTGTTGCCCTGTACGTGTCCCTCTCTCTCTCTGCCTTCTTGTCCTAAGTTTCAGTGAGTAAGGCTAGTATGCTCCATCATTTACCATTTCCTGGGTTTGTTCTGTATTCCAGGAATTTATCAAATCTGAATTTGGGAGGGGAAATCTCCCCAGCAATTGGTGACCTGAAGAACCTGCAGTCTATGTAGGCGTTTCTCCTTTCATCCCATTGATATATAGGGCGTCTGCCGTTTGGCATTGTGTTAACCAGTCATGGTAGATAAAATCTGAACATATAGAATTTGTGGTTGGGTTGTTTCACCTAATTTATTTGTGCCACTTTTTGAACTATTTGCACTTTTAGGGTTTTGTATTTGTTCCAGTTTCGGTTCTAATTTTATACTTTCCAATTCCTCCTGTCGAAGCACGGAACTTAAAAAGTCTAATGCAAAATTAAGAAATGCAAAAAATGTTGGGTATAGACAAAAACTTACAAAGCGTAAAAGGTCAAGGGGAACAAGGAAGAGTTAGTGATTGAAAATTGTCAACTGTCAACCAAGATAAGTTTTGTATGCGAAAATGCGCTGGCAACCCTATTCTGTTGTATTTTGTTACAGAAGTTTTTGAAAGGTTATAATCTTCACTGATTCGATTAGTAACTGCGGGTTGGTTATTGCAGAGATCTCCAGGGCAACAACCTGACCGGTCAAATTCCAGATGAGATAGGGAACTGTGCTTCTCTGATATTACTGTAATTCCTCACCATCCTCGTCATTTTATTATTCGGTTGTGTTATCATCGATGACTAGTTATCCAGAGGAGTTAATGTTATTGAGATGATGCACAGTTGCATCCTTTTAAAGGTTTGTGTTTGCATGATGCAGGGATTTATCCACCAATCTACTGTATGGCGACATACCCTTCTCATTATCTAAACTGAAGCAGCTTGAGCTACTGTGAGTTAACGCCTGTAGCCTTTCGTTAATTTGATTTTCCTGGGAAAGTTTGTAGTTCTTTCAACCTGATGGTGTGTATGCACTTTTATGTAGGAATTTGAAGAACAACCAATTGACTGGTCCTATCCCTTCAACCTTAACGCAGATTTCAAACCTGAAAACTCTGTGAGTTCTTCTTTAGCTGGTGGAGTCGTATTCACTTCTGTTATCAGGGGTTTTGGACCACTTCAGTATACTCTCACAATGTGTAAAGTAAATTCAAACCTTTTTACTGTTGGATCAAATTATGCTAATTTTTGTTGTGGCTTTGTGGATTTATTCTTCAGCGACCTTGCTCGGAACCAACTTACTGGTGAGATACCAAGGCTAATATATTGGAATGAAGTTCTGCAATACCTGTAAGTGTTGCACTACTACTACCTGGTATATTTACTACAGAACTTATTTACAAGAGTTGGGTGTTAACTGAAACAAACTCCCGCCCATTATACTTACTCTTTACATACCTACTTCTGTTTGCCTGTGCCTATAATTCTCAGGATAAGCTATTTGTCAATTTACCGATTTCTCTGTTATAACATCTGTAGGGGTTTACGCGGTAATGCCTTAACTGGAACCTTGTCCCCAGATATGTGTCAGTTGACTGGCCTGTGGTACTTGTAAGTGTTATTTCTTGTCCTGGTTTACTTTCATAATTCGTTCTTATGCATTATTTTTCCTTGTCTATGTATGTACACTAAGTGTTTGAACCTCTCCACATTTTATTCAGTGATGTTAGGGACAATAACTTAACTGGCACAATCCCAGACACCATTGGAAATTGTACAAGCTTTGAGATATTGTAAGTTACCTGAACCCTTACTATGCTTGGATGTAATTTGTTTCTACTTTGGCTGACTATTTGCATTATGGTTTGTAGAGATATCTCATACAATCAGATTACCGGGGAGATTCCATACAATATTGGGTTTCTTCAAGTGGCTACTCTGTTAGTTCTCCGACTTTGCACTCTTTTTAATTCTTGTTCATGGAAAGTAAATGCCAGAAATGTAATTTGACCTTCATGGGTGCTCAGTTAAAATTGAAGTTGTCTATCTATATAATCCCTTTACTAATATTGCCTTGCTTTTTGTTTCCTCATACTAGATCTCTTCAAGGAAATAGGCTGACTGGAAAAATTCCAGAGGTGATTGGCCTGATGCAAGCTCTAGCTGTTTTGTAAGTATACCTCTAGAGATTTTATTTTATTGACTCAAACAAACAACTAAATGTTGTTGGTAATTGTCCGATTTTGTTAAAACTGCCAGTTGGGTCAAGCTAGAATCTTATCATGCTTGTTCTTTTCCTCGTCTCTCAGGGATTTGAGTGAAAATGAACTAGTTGGGCCAATTCCACCAATTCTTGGCAATTTATCTTACACGGGAAAACTGTAAGTTCGTATATATTCAGTAATATGCAGACTATGGATTACTATGCTCATGCTAATTCTGTTTGCTGAGATATTCTCATTTATATGTTGGTGTAGATATCTTCATGGCAACAAGCTTACAGGATCAATCCCACCAGAGCTTGGCAATATGTCAAAGCTGAGCTATTTGTAAGATACATCTAGCTGAATAGTTGTCAATTTAGGGAAATTTATGATTCAGTTGACAAGAGATTAATTTGCAGGCAGTTGAATGACAATCAATTGGTTGGTGGAATCCCTGCTGAACTTGGGAAACTTGAGCAACTCTTCGAATTGTGTGTTATCTTTCTCAGGCCTCTATTCCATTTGTAATTGAAGTTTAGGTCTATTTGTTCTCTACTGTTGTCTTACTGCTTTGGCATCAATTTCCTCAGGAACCTTGCCAACAATGACCTGGAAGGTCCCATCCCGCTCAACATCAGCTCCTGCACTGCGTTGAATCAATTGTATGATTCCTGATTTCTGAAGCAGCACATCAACTTTCTATTACAACTTTATTATTAAAGTTTTTATCCGACTCAAACTGATGTAATTGCTTTCTCTCCTGTTGTTGCAGTAATGTCTATGGTAATCGCTTAAATGGGTCAATTCCTCGGAGTTTCCGGAACCTAGAAAGTCTTACCTCTCTGTAAGTTTAAGTTCTAAATTTCAAGGTGATGTTGTACTTGTCGAAATCTGAACTTCCATGAATACTTACTAACAATGGTTTTCAACAGGAATCTCTCGTCAAATAATTTCAAAGGAATCATACCTGTTGAGTTGGGACATATTGTCAATCTAGATACATTGTACGTTTCTGAACAATTTGTGTGTTGTTTAAGAGTTGTTGACAATTGCGTAGTCTGACCTTTTTGTTGACAATTGTTTAGGGATCTATCTAGCAATGATTTCTCAGGACGAGTTCCTGCTGCGGTTGGCGATCTGGAGCATCTCTTAACTCTGTAAGAAATGCATTTCTTACCTGCACCTTTCAAATAGCTGAGTTTAGGTTCACCTGCCTAACTTGTAAATATATTGTATCTTGAAGGAACTTAAGTCATAATCACCTTGATGGGCCATTACCTGCAGAGTTTGGTAATCTCAGGAGTATAGAAATTATGTGAGTTTTCTGCCAGAAAATATCTTCCACTATTTCATCCCTTTCAAATTATGGGATTGTTTTAGAATCTTTTACATTCATATTTAATACTAATGATGTTTATGTACATGCTTGTAGTGATTTGTCATCTAACGCACTGTCTGGTCATATCCCTCGCGAGTTGGGTCAGTTGCAGAACATTGAGGCTCTGTAAGTTGATTATAAAGTCACTTATTTTTCATCAACTTCCTTGTTATTAGGATCCATTTTTGACTTGCGTCTTTTCTGTTTCTTGAAAATGGTTGCAGTATATTGAACAATAACAATCTCCGTGGGGAAATTCCAGAGCAGCTAGCAAATTGCTTCAGTCTTGCCACTCTGTGAGTTTCCTCCCTTCCTCCCTTTTCTATCTATTTCTAACAAGGGTATATGGACTACTAATACTTGGATGTGTTAGGAATGTTTCCTACAACAACCTATCTGGGACAGTTCCTCCTATTGGAAACTTTTCACGGTTTTCACCTTATAGGTAGGGGAATTTAGTTAGGATGTCTCCTTTTTACTTGTTTTAATCTTGTGTGTTTGTATGGTAATCGTTTCTAATTAACTTCTTTATTTTGCTTCATTAGCTTCATGGGAAACCCGTTATTATGTGGGGACTGGTTGGGATCAATATGTGATCCTTATGCATCACCTTCAAAAGGTACGAGGTTAATTTTGAAAGTTGTTGATCGTTTCTCCCTACCCTTTCTATGAGTTAGTCTGGGGGATATGGCTGATGGACTATTACTATTGGCTCTTTATATTTTATTGCAGCACTAGTGTCTCGGACTGCAGTCGTTTGTATAACTCTGGGCTTTGTCACACTGCTTGCCATGGTAATAGTGGTCGTGTACAAATCAAAACAACCGGATCCATTCATCAAAGAATCTCAGAAGACCATGCATAGTATGTGTACTGCCGTATTCCTTAATTTTAACTAGTCAACTTCAAAGTTACAGTGAGGGATTTTTTTCTGTGACAGGTCCTCCTAAGCTCGTCATTCTCCACATGGATATGGCTATTCACACCTATGATGATATTATGAGAATCACAGAGAACTTGAGTGAGAAATACATTATAGGATATGGCGCATCCAGCACAGTGTACAAGTGTATATTGAAGAACTCCCGACCAATAGCAGTTAAGCGATTATACTCTCAGCATAGCCACAACTCGAGAGAGTTTGAGACTGAGCTTGAGACAATTGGCAGCATCAGGCACAGAAACATTGTCAGCTTGCATGGTTACGCTTTGTCGCCCTTTGGGAACCTCCTCTTCTATGACTACATGGAGAATGGTTCTCTATGGGATCTCCTTCATGGTCAGTAATTCCCCTTGGTTTTTTCTTCCGTGTGGAATATAGTAAATTAAATTATATCACCACACAAGCCACTCTGTGAAACTTTGTTCTGATAAATGTGTTACACCATGAAAGTAAATTTTAACACTTTTATTTAGTAGCAAATATGCCTTGCATACTTTCTTCCTCCATTTTTCTATGCTTGTTTGAAAACTCACATTTATGGCAATGCAATTTAGGTTTTTTTATTTTTCAATATAATCTCATTATGCCCAGTATGGATTACCTATGAATGTATTTTGTATTGTTTGTTTGACAGGGCCGACAAAGGTGAAACTTGATTGGGATACGCGATTGAAGATTGCAGTTGGAGCTGCTCAAGGGCTTGCTTACCTTCACCATGATTGCAACCCTAGAATCATTCACCGTGATGTTAAGTCCTCAAATATCCTGCTTGATGACAACTTTGAGGCTCATCTCTCAGATTTTGGGATTGCAAAATCTATTCCAACTGCAAAAACTTATGCCTCCACCTATGTTTTGGGTACCATTGGTTACATTGATCCGGAGTACGCCCGGACCTCTCGACTGAACGAGAAATCAGATGTCTATAGTTTTGGCGTTGTTCTCTTGGAGCTACTCACAGGAAAAAAGGCTGTTGACAATGATTCTAACTTGCATCAGCTGGTATGTTCCTTGATATAAGTGGAATCCAGTCAACCTTGCATCTTTCAATACTTAGGCATGGTATGCGAATGTTTTCTATTTACCAATAGAGCCGAGTAAAAAATAGGGCCTGGTTCATAACACGTGAACGACCTTGTTTACTGCAACACTTACTCTTTCCCTTAGGCTTAGAAGGGAAAGACAATACCATATTGGGAGTCTTGCTGTAAAACTACCTTGTTTGGGGATTCAATATCCAGACCCATGAGTACGTTGAGTCTTGTGACATAGGAAATTTGGCACCAGGGCACAGTAAAAGATGTCGAGGGACCATTTATATGAAATTTGGTCTCCCCCCATGTCTGGCTGTAGACAAGGTAAACAAGCAGACCTAAATGTCTTCTCTGCGTGGATTGGATTTGTTCACGTGGTGGAGTCCTTAGTTTGCTGAAGAAATTTTCGCAAGTCAACTATAGTGGTACTCTGCAAATAGATCAAGTTAATCGAAAGTTACTCTACCGGTTGAAGTTTTTAGTTAACTAGTTACTTTCATTTTTAAATATTGCGCCTTTTGCGTTCATTTTCCAGATTATGGCCAAGGCAGATGATAACACAGTGATGGAGGCGGTTGATCCCGAGGTCTCTGTCACATGCATGGACTTATCCCATGTTCGGAAGACCTTTCAACTTGCTTTACTGTGCACAAAGCGCCAACCTTCTGAAAGACCAACGATGCACGAAGTTGCTAGGGTCTTGGTCTCCTTGCTTCCTGCTCCTCCAGCAAAGCCAAGCGGGGCCCCTCCGAAAACTGTTAACTATGCTCAGTTTGTGGTTGATAAGAGACAAGCCCAAATGAATACGCAGCAGCTGCAAGCCCAGGCGGACAACAATTCCTCTGATGCACAGTGGTTGGTTAGGTTTCGCGAAGTTATTTCCAAGAACACTCTCTGATAGTTCAATTACTACTATTTCTGTCAGTACTAGTAAAGGGAAATGGGTGATTAAACCATTCCAGCATGGGGGTTTCTTTTGCAATGGGAAAACTTAGAAGCGGATTGGACAAGCAAGTTTTGGGATACTCTAGATGAAGTTAAGATGCCAAGTTGGAAAGAAAGTTAATCTGTATCTAAGCAATATTTACTTTTGTCAAACTCTATTTTGGTATTTCTAAAGGGGAAATATCGAGATGCTCGTGTTAGTTGTAAACTTGGTATTTTGTTGATACACTGTTTGATGCATATTATCCAGCTAAATATCAATAGTTTTACATCTTCCTGCCATTTCATCTCTTCCTGTACTACGACTCTCTAGCTGTTCAAAACAATGCATGGCCACTTGTATGCAAGCAACATACGGCGAAAGACGTTGTGTACACATGGTGTCACTTTGCCTGCTATCCTTTAAATTTCACCCCCTGCACTTTTAATTCCACTTATTAGACCAATACACCCTCTTAGAGCAAGTCCAATGTCCAATGCCGGAGGTAAAACCAGTTATATACCCTATAATACAACTAACTTTTGCAACTCAATGCTCCAATGTGGATATAAAACAAGATGCAAAATGCATATGTTCTATAGTTAGTGCCAAATATAGAACCAAGGATGGAGTCCACATCACCAAATCTCAAACTCATTTTAGTATATGAACTAGTAGAACCAACATGACTGCCTTGTTGGCTACGGCGCTTTTGCATTTTTCAATAGTGCCTCGCCATTATTATTTGCGTCGTTGCAATTTCATCTTCATCGGAGGAAGATCCATCAAAATTTCTCCGCAGTACCCTTTTGGTTAAGTTGCTTATGATATTAGTTTGAAAAGGAAACTATAGATGGTAGATGAGAATGTGTGGTGACTAAATGACCTTGCAATGTGTGAATTTATACAAAAAAAAAAAAAAAAAAAGGAATGGGGGTTGAGAACGGTAGATGAGAAAGTAAATGAAAAATGAGGTAGAAAGGAAGTTGAGAATGGTGGATGGAAAAATATCTGAAAAAATAGGTGGAACGAGGGTTGAAAAAGTAGTTGGGAACGGGGGTACGAGGGTTCAAAAATTAAATGACAATGGGAGTTAAAAGTGATGTAGATAGTTGAAAAAGTAGTGAAAATGAGATGGAAGGAAAGTTAGTTACATTTAGAACTGTTTAGTTTTAGAACACTGGAGAGAGTTCTATATTTTGGCACAAAAGTACTTTTTGGTGCCAAAATATGGCCATTCCATCTTGCATTGGACTTGCTCTTAATATCAATTTTCTGTTGGTGCAAAAATCGTATCGCTAATGGAAGTGGATAAAATTGGATAGAATATGGTTGCTTCAATGCTCGTTACAATGTCGCTTTCCATAAGACGATATTCGCCTCCACCAATTCGAGTGAATTTGGTGTGCACCGGGTTGCCGGCGAATTCGACTCCAAGATACATAATAAAGCTTAGTTCCGATTTGTTCAACTGCGTCATGCACAAACGAAGAGGAAGCAGAACACCTTCGGATTTTGCGAGCCCGCCAAAAATATATGTAGGAGATAATTCTAGAGAAAAACAACTAGAATCTTAATCGTTTTTGCCCTCTTGAAAATTGGTGGAACCCTAGCTTTTATGTAGGCATAGACTTGTGACCATTCACCAATGGTCATATCTTTACATTCAAACCATTGTGACCGTTTTTTTTTATCGGCAACCATTGTGACCGTTCACGAACCATTTTGACCGTTCATGAATAGTTATATCTATTCATCTAAACCCAACGGTCACACCATTTAAATCCAATAGTCACGTCTATTCATTTAACCAGAATAGACACTTTTTGCACTAAAATCTAATAATCATGTCTATTCATTCATGACACATCTATTGGATTAAAACCGTTCACCAATTATAACATTTTGACCGTTCATGAATAGTTATATCTATTCATCTAAATCCAATGGTCACACCATTTAAATCCAATAGTCACGTCTATTCATTTAACCTGAATAGACACTTTTTGCACTAAAATCTAATAATCATGTCTATTCATTCATCCTGAATAGACACATCTATTGGATTAAAACCGTTCACCAATTATAACATTTAATATTCGTTAAATATTTTGGAAATGTTCCAACAATCTCTTTTAATGTGTTTTAGTTTTCGTTAGAAGAAAATTCTCTCCCGATGTGTTACTTTCCGTTTGAAGAAAATCAGTTAAATAGTAACATCACTTTTGTACATACCTTTTTTTTTTTGTGTGTGTCAGTACAACAATCATGATCCTAAATTTCGGGTAAAAGAAATCCCAGTGAACACGCTATTTGAAAACCGGCTAATGATGGGTTTCGTTAGAAAAAAAAAGGCTGATTCTTTACTCCAGGTAATAAAACAAACTGTTCTTTAAAAACTCAACGGATATTGTTTTTCTTTTCATTTTTTTCCCCATTTATAACCTCTCGCTAAATTGAATTCTTTCAATTTCCAAATCTAAGCCGTTCAAAATTTGTTTTCCCCAAATCTAAATAACTTAAGTAATTTTTCTTTAGTATCTATAATTATCTAATAAATTATTACTAATATTAAATTATAACATCACGATCACGATTCAACTCCTGTTTAATTGTGGTTGGCCCATGATCGAACCGATGACCTACCAAATCTCCTATTCAATTCACCCGAATTTCGGGGTTTAAAATCACCCATTAAGTTGTAACGAGGCCAAAAAACCTAAGAAAGCTTGAAAGCAAGATAAAAATACAACTTACATATATACCTCAAGGTTTATTTCTACATTTCTCTACACATAGTTTCGCTACATGTGAGGCCGAACTAATACCAAACTAAACCCAGCACAAAAATCTTGATCCAAAGTGCAGGCTTGATTATTGGTGGAGGATCTGACTTTTGTAAAACGTACATTTGAAAATTCAAAACCTTCCAATTTTCGAGCCTCTAAGGATGCAGCCCTTCGTTCATGATGATTCTCATCTTCCTCTCAGCGGATGTCCATGCTCCTGTTGCATTTCAAGATCAAGATCAAACACATCAAAACCTCCGGCAAATCCTTACTAGAAGGAAATCAAACTAACGACGAGAAATACAAAAAAAAAAATCTAATTTTAAATGGTAACATTCAGAGTGTCGAACTAGTTTCAAAGGAAAAGGAAGGTTAGTTTTGCTAGTTGTGTAGAGAACAGTAAGAATGGAGAGAACTGAAACGCAGATGATTAATCGGATGTGGTGCTACCTGTTGATGTTCAGCCGGGCTTCATTTTCAGGGATCTTCCATTGGCTCCCACACTGGCTCTGTTTCCTCCCATACCCCTGGATTTAGAGGTTATCAACTAAGAACTTATTATTGGGTTTAGAATAAAAACATGGAGTAAATAAGGTTTATGCTGTGATAATTCATACCCGGACTGCTTGGTTGAAGGAACCTGGCACATTCTCCTTGGGTCCCTATTACCAAACAATTAAATCACTTGTCTGACTAAAAAGATTTAACATGTTCGGAATTGAAACAGTTGTTTTCATAATATTCCTCGTAAACTAACCTTAGGGTGCAGAGGTGGTTTGGTCTGAGATCTAGCATTATGCTCCACATTGGATTTCAGCGACAACTAACATATTGATTACAACAGAAGACTGAGAGAGGACAATGGAGAAGAGTGAAACACTCCAAGATATTTGGTCTGATCCGATGTTTACGTAGCCAGAACAAAACTCAGAGCACCGGAAGGAAAAAGTTAAATGAGAACAATAAGACTTGAGGGAAGTATTATCCTACCTTGTTAAATAATTCAGTTGGTGGGTTGTCAGCCGGCCTATTATCATTTGAAAGCTGGAGTTCCTGAGGGAAGTACACGCTAAAGTTAGGTTTTCTACAGAAACAGATTGAGAATGTACATCGAGAGCAAGAAACTTATATGTGTAAGCATCATATTACCGCAGTGGTTTCTTCACTGCCATTCTGGTGGGTGACAACATTGTTTTTACTTAAAATAACCTGTGCATCAGAAACATCTGTTGTTATGGCTATAACCATGCATATGCAAATGAAATAATGAGACTCACACATCCATAGTTCACCTTCTTATTAAGCGGCCTGGCTTTCACTCTTTTTATTGTTCCGTACTTACCATGCTTCTTTGCATCTTCACCGTTAAGCCTGAGAAACAGAAATTTATGTAACTGTAATAAGTATCCATATCATCTGAACAAAGTATATCAAGCAAGAAACTTAAGATGTGGAGCCTGTTTGGGAAAGAATCAGGGGATCCAATGTGCACCTCCACACAAATTTCATACTTTGTGTTTCCAGCGTTACTAAAAGTCAAAGTCCATCCATCTGTGGCAGTCGAACTATTACCTTCCATTTTCAGCGGTCCCACTTTTTGAGGTGGATTCAGAATTCTGCTTGTTCAATGCCTGCAGTTACCAAGTGCTTATAGTTTATGACCGGTGAAAAAACGCAAGCGCCAAAGATACTCGATGAGTAGATCACTACAAGGAACAAACCAAGCTGAAACTAAACGAAACAGCTTTCAAAAAAATTTACAGTTACATAAGACCCAAGCACAGAGGAGTAAGAAGCACATTATATGTGTTCATTAACCTACATGAGCAGATGAGTGTTGCATAGCCCTCTCTGATGTCTTGAAGTGGAACACCTAGAAAGCAATGAGAGAGAGGAGAAATAACTAAGTCATAGAAGTGGACAAAGGAACTACTAATCCTGTAATACTGTCTGCAATGAGATCTCCAAAGAAAAGCTATCCATAAAAATGTCTACGGGAACCAAAACAAGTTTTGGTAATTTACTTGAAAAGATGAGGATTTTCGTCTGCTCTTGTTTTGAGGGGGCAATGAAGGAGCCTTAAGAATCTATCAAAACAAAATCACAGCGAACATAAAATTATCAACTGACTTCTTCATCCAGGTACCATTTCATAGATTTCAGGACTCGTAATTTATTAAAACTACCGACTTTGCTGTTCAATGGTCGTGCTTTAAAGGGGGCCTTTGATTTTGCATGTTCACCTGACTCTGAATTGTTCTTGAACCTGAAATCAGACATAAAAAATGTCCCATGAAGCTAATCATACAATTCTGCATACTCTGAGACATATAGAAGATAAATCGTCTGACAAGAAGTGTTACCTGTATCTTTGTGCTCTATGAGCTGTTTCCAGATCAGGCTCTCTTGGTACAGTAACTTTCAACCTTGTAGTCATGGTCATAGCATCTACTTGTCGAACCTTTTTTTTTTTTTTTTTTTTTCAATTTGAAAACAGGAGAAGAAGAAGGAACAAGGAAGAGGTGGGGAAGGGAAAAGAGAGAGAGGAAGAAAAAAAAAAACCATTAATGACAAACATAATACGAAAAATCAGAATAATCTCAAAATGGTGAAGAATTTAGTCTAAGAACAGCTTACTTCTCAAGTAGATAAGCTTACCTTTGGTAACTTGTGTGACAAGAGGCTTTGGTGATTCAGATGAGCAACCTGTTTATGGTGTAGCATCATCTCAGTAGTTCGTAAAAATGATTATAGCAGAAACAACATTCAGCATGTGTCTATGGATCAAGAATATACAGAGGAACAGCAGGTTTGTATAAGTACACAATCAATTGATGAAAGACAAAGTCTAAAGTCTATGAAGAAATAATTTGGTGAAAGCATGAACCCCTAGGTCAGGAAAGGAGGAAATAGAAACAGGGTCCACATTGGTTTGTGTCTTTGCTACCAACAAAATGACAATGAAAAAAGAAAAAAGATAAAGTGTCCATCTGGCTCAAGGAGAAGTCTCATCCTCCCTGGATTGTTGTGGAGGAGATTGAGAAAATTCATGCTCTAAATTGAGCTAATTCAGGCTATTTTAGTAAGAAGTAGGAGTTTGTTACAAGTAAAACTCTCCCTAAACTTGAAGTTCAATCTAAAGTGGATAAGGTGTATACATGCCCTATAACATAAGTACATAACTACTGCAGACGTCAAGACTTGAGACCACCAATATACGTGTGAAGACTTAAAACACAATAAAAATAAATGAGCACTTCCCCTGCACCTTGCGCAAATAACCATTCTCTAGTTTTTGCCTTTTGGTTGCATTGTCAACCCCAAGAGAGTTCTTTGAACTTCTCTCATCTATTTTAGGTAATGGCTTCTGAGACCTGCAAGTCAAGGATGAAGGAATGAATTGACGAAACAGGAAACCAACTTTTATTATTCAATCATGCTTCCAAAGAATAACTATGACCTTCCTAAGAATCGGTTGGAATGGACTTCTCTTCCCCAGTTTAGCTTGGCCAAATGACTTGCCGTGGGTGTCATTAGAGTTGAAGTCCTTGTTTTGGATGATTTTTCCGCAGACTTCGTTTTCGTTTTCAGAATATGCTGAGCCATACGGTAATGATATTGTTGCCCTGAAAGAGTATAAAATTGTAACACAATATTAAACCTGAAGTAGAGCGATGGAAAGATTACAAATACAAAAGAAAAGGCACAAAATATCTGCTGCTGCAAGTACCAAAAATATGTACAGTATAACAATCAATTCCACTGAAACAAGGTTACTTATATATCACACATAGTCGCACACAATGCTTCTGCCTCATCTTCAACTTTTATGCAATTAATTAGTTAATAAAACACTAAGCATCCACTGGTTATCTGCTTATCTCTAGAAAAAAACCCCACAAGTTTGAAAAGTTTTGGGCCATAACGGATAGAGTGCAATTAAAGCAAAACTTGAAAGAGCACTGACTTAGTGACTTACTAACTAAAAGTTCTTTATTAGATGTTCATAGAAAATTGCCTTGTGACTATGATGCCTTGGAAGTTGCTTGCACACACCTTACGATATAACATTTAACTACCACACCTCCATGAGTCGTCACACATGAGCTTCTAATAAGAGGCGATGAATTATTTCTGAACCATACAGAATATCTGGATAAAACAAGGAGGAATCATTGTTGTGGGGGGGGGATACAAAGGAAGTAAGGCCTGCAAACAACGTTAATTTGACTGGTCCGGTAGTGGCCTTAGACAACACCGTGTGGTGGTGTGAGAAATAACCAAATATACCTTTATCCAAGACAAAGTTAAATGCACTGAAAGGAAGAGCAGCTACAGTGATTCAACACATTCGAGATGATAAATTATTCTTCCCAAGCATAACCTCCGTCCAGTGAATGAAAAACCTCAACAAAATGCAAACCTGATGAAACCGAACTCCTGGGATAACTTCTATTTACGGAAAAATAGAAAGAATAGTACCTTTTCCATTGTCATCTTGTACAAACTCTTCAGGATCCATGTCACAATCCATATTGTTGCTACTGGAAATCATACTTTCACAATCACTTGATTTGCGAGAAGTGTTTCCATTTTCTACAGTGATGACTTCTCTCCGTTTCAACTTTATTATAAATGCTGAATGTTCAAAATAGGAGGGGAAAAGAGTGAGGAAGACATATGGTAACATAAATATCAAGAAATGCAAAAGTTAAAACCGTAACACTTCCGTTTAATTGTTCTTCGAACACGGAATATCTTTGACTTTGTATAAGGAAGAACACCACAGGTGTTGAACGCTAAAATGAAGCTCGCTCAGACTTTCCATTTCGGAAATTGACCACAAGATATCTCAAATCCCACATACGCTTTAGCTTGTCTAAAGTAACGGTAAGGGAAAACAAGGAAACAATCTCCCTTAGTAATGCTCCATGTTTAATCCGTTATTACGGTTAGGATCCCTTCTGAGTAATTTTCTACAAGCCTGCTGGTTAGAATTTCAGTTTATATACTCTAATATATTCATATACACAAAAGTTATGTATTCTCCTTTGCAAATATAGATACACTTTTTCATCGCTTTAGGAGTAACGGCCTGTTCTCAGGATTATGACAACCAAACTTAAAAGTTTTTCTTTCTTCCCTAACGTTTTCTCTACCTCTTCGACTACTTAGGTTTACAATTAAATCATACATTATGTAGGATTTGTTTCTTTTCTTGATTATTTTTCGCACGTTATGTATTTGTTTGTTTGGCCGATTTCTCAACAGGAGCATGGTTGGTTTTCAAATGGAAATCCTCCTCATAGCAAATACAATTGGCACATCCACATACAAAAAGCAAAATAGTTCAGAACACATACTTTTAACTCCAATAAAACAGTGCCATATAAGTTCTCCTTCACTTGTCAAATAAATTCCAGTTGTTATAACAGATATTGGTGTTACTCGTTAACCTGATTATCAAGTTTCCTAATAATCTCTCTCAATTGCTCGTAGTTACCGTCAGTAACTTCTAGGTTACAACCTCAATTGAAAAAAACAAACACACACGCATCATGCGTAAGCTGAAAATTACGATCAATCAATAAATAGACCGAAAGTGAATAACAATCAATTCGTGAATGCTTACGGGAGGGCGGATAACTCGGGGCTGATTCAAACCAGCGCTCCGCGTCTTGAGCCTCGAGAGACGATTCAGGCCGAGTGAAATCAAAGAAGCGAGAGGCATCAAACTCGTAATCAAAATCGACTTCTGAGACCTCGAAATAATCCCCAGCGAAGTCCTCCATCTCTTCGTCCGCCTCTCCGTCGTACATTGTCGGTTTCTTACCGAAGGTTTTTCAGACGAAGAAATCAGAGGACTCCATAGACGAGACGACGTCTTCTTAGCTCTCGCGCTTGGGGTTCAGGGGGTTTGATGGCGAAACCCTAACTGGAAGCAGAAAGAAGGAAATGGGAGAATGAGATTTATCGCGGCGAAATTTGCGTTTTCGAAGAGAGAGAGAGAGAGGGGAACAGGTAGCGATGACATATCCGTTTTGTCGATTTATACATAGCGCGCAGGATTGCGACAACTACTGAGATTTTGAAAAAGTGGGCCCCCATTTTCAAGTCTTCGGAACTTTCTTGTTTCCATTTGGCCTGACTACAGTATATTCACGATATTGGATCTAAATAGCAGAAATTGGAATAAAAAAATGAAAAATAGACAATCAAGATGAATTTTTTTACCATAATTTTATACTTTTTGACCACAAAAATTTAATGTAAAACTAATAAATGTGATTTTTTTTAAAGACAAAACAAATAAACCAAAAAATCAGTATAAGTTTTTCTGCCAAATGAGGCCTCAATAGTCAATATCTTTTTACTATTCTTAGCGTTTTCATATCCTAGTTTTTCTTTTTTTTTTCGGTACATATTTTACAAAGTTATGGCATGTTTTATGATTCTAATTTTTTTCTCTTACATATAAAATGTGTCAGACAATATCCATATTGCTAATGAAAGTATTATGCAATAAAAAAATATAAAACTTTATAGAGAGATCTAACATAGTGAAATTGAAATTCATTTTGAAATTCAACCACGCCATGGGTTTAGTATAGTTTTATGAAAATAAATATTCATTGCTAAAGACAATACCACAAATATGTGAAGTTGCATTTGTTTGTCAAAATTTGGGATCCGGGGGTGCTATGCATCCCCATGCACAACACTGCGCTATGCAGTCCCACAGCACGGCTGCACCGGCATCTTTTCGACGATCGGAGACGTTCACCTTGTAGAGCTCGTCGAGTACTTCAGGTGCACCAAAAATTAAATCGATCGGATATCGTTGAGTGCATCGTCGGAATACAAATAACTTGAAAAAGAATGGGTTTAGTGATTTTGATCCAGTGTTTGTGTCCATTTGTGTTTCATTTCTTTTCAAGGTATTTTGTTCCGATGACGCACTTTGCAATATCCGATCAAGTTAATTTTTGGTACAATTGTAATAGTCGACGAGCTCTACACGGTGAATGTCTCCGATCATCAAAACGATGCCTACGTGGACACGTTTGAGTGCCTCATCGGAACACAATTAAATAACTTGAAAAAGAATGGGTTCAGTGGTTTTGATCAGTGTTTGTGTCCATTTTGTGTTTCATTTCTTTTCAAGGTATTTTTGTTCCGATGACACACTTATCAATATCCGACCAAGTTGATTTTTGGTACAGTTGTAGTACTCGTCGAACTCTACGCGGTGAACGTCTCCGATTATCAAAACAATGCCAACGCGGACACGTCGTGGGTGCACAACATAAGACTGCGCATCACCTCCACCAAGTCGCAAAAATTGTTATCCACAATTCCACATATTTCTGGGTTCCTTTCTTCTTCTTTTTTTTTTCTTTTCTCTTTACGTTTCTTAAATGATGCAGTATTTGAATTCCCTTCTGTAAGACTTGTCAAACTCTCCTGACAGTGCTGATAAAAAAAAAAACTCTCCTGACAGGCAAGCCATGGTAGCCGCTTTAAACCTTGATGCTATTTTTGGTACTTTGGCCTCATCAAGGAAATGTTTGGTTGGTTGCTAATAAAAAAGTGAAGCGAAAAGGCCTCCCTACTGTCATGTTTTGGTGGACATGGGTTGCTGCTGTGCGTGGGATGCACAATAGGTGTTGTGCACCATCCGAGCCGTTCGTTGTTCGAATGAACGACCCAGATTTCATATCGGTACTTTTGCTTCCGAACCGTTCGTTGTTGTGTGTGCAAGATGAAATTTAGGCCGTCCATCTGAGGAATAGACTGCTTGGATAGTGCATAACAACTGCTGTGCATCTCAACAGCAGTGACCTCAAATCCCATGTTGTTTTGGTTATTTGCTATGCTAAAATTAACCAGTGAGGTGAAAAGGCAGGCGCTCCAAAGCCCACATTACAAAATTCAAAAAGTGGGTAACATGTCAAACAAAAGATTCCCAACCCACATGTTCTCAAGAAAATGACAATTTTTTATTTATTTAAATATCTCCATTCCAATGCACATGGTTATGCTCTATGGACGAACCTAGTTAAATGGAGCTTAAATATTTTGGATTGAACACAAGAGTTTTGAATTTGGCAATAACATGACAAAGTCATAGGTAAAAGTGAATATAGTTCATGGGAAGATTAATTACTCTCTCCGTCCCAAAATGATAGTTCGGTTCACAAAACGATTTAAAATTAAAAATAATAGTACATTTTTTTGAAGAAAAAGTTCAAACTTTTTCCGAATTAAAAGAACTCTCATTGATATCTAGTAAATTGTTAAAAATATATTTGAATGTATTATTTTTAATTTATCGTTTTGCAAACCGGACTATCATTTTGGGCGGATTAAGTAGTTAAAAGGTAATGAGAATAAATTAATTAGGCTTAAATATTTGAACATTCTGTCCCTTCTCTCTCTCTCTAAAAATCCTAGCCGTCACAAATATTTTATTCTCCCTTCCCCTCTCCGGCTCTCTTCCTAGGGTTTTATCCTTGCACGATGGCGGGAGGGGAAAACCATGGTACTATTTCTATTCCCCTTTGTTTTTTATTCCCTCTATCTCTCTAGATCAATGACTTGTCATCTGATCTATGAAAGTTATGTGTTTCGCTTTTTCCAAGAGTAGTTAGTTTCGTCATACATGTTGCTTCACAATGATATCCGTCTTAATAATGCCCTAACACTATAAGATATCTTTCGCGGGGCAACTTGTGGTGGCTTGGAATATCTATAGTTTTGGGTGTTCATTGGTGCATTCATGTTTGGTTGGAGTCTATCTGATCGTCTAGGTACTTGTTGTTTTTTGTCTTTTGCTAGCATTTTTGTCTTTTGAGACTGCTAGATAGATATGAATTTTCGGTAGATCTATGTGCGTTAGGCTCAATGCCTAGGTTGGGATGAAAGATATCAATTTCCTTGTGTTTTTCTGATTTTGCATTAGTTAGATGATTAATTTAGCGTTGTCCAAGATAGTTGTAATGAACTCCGTTGTGTAAGTTGCTACAACTTTTGTTTTAATAATCTTTTTTTTTATTTATTTATAGAAAACTCCAAATATTGCACCAGGTCACCTTACAGTATTACTACTATTTCTACCTCTCATATTAATTTGCTCCAGTAACCGCATGAGAGAACAAAAGGGGGAAAAGGGCTGAATCTTACGTTATCCCCTTAACTATGGAGTAATTCTTGTTTAATTCAACCTTAATTTATAAATTAATTAAACCTATTGAGTCCTTTTCCAAACCGATATTCACTTAGTCTAATTTTGCATTTTCCAACTATTTACCGGACAAAATCACAGTTCTAAAAAGTTGAAAATAATTATTTTTATAGGAACAGTGTTCTTTTGGTTGTTATTTATTTCTAAAACGCATGGAACGATGTTCTAAGCAGTATGATAAAAACTAAAAAGGAAAAGAGCAAATTTTCGCTTGGTAAATAGTCGTATAAACAAGGTATATATGCATCTCACAGTTTGCGGTGAGTATTCCCATTAACAATCAGATTGAACGACAATAACAAGCCTCAGAGTCAACAAGAGTAATGAAATGACCGCTGTCATGCAGTAAATAGACTGGAAATCTCAAATTATACTAAATGAATATTAATTTGAATGTTTGTGAACTAAATAGGTTTAGACTAAGTATCTACTATCGTCTAAAATTATTAAATTCCATATTTTCACAGATTTCAGAATAAGTCATTTTACTCGCATAAATCAACCAAAATATCATGCAGTGGACACAACTTGCCTATTGCCATCAATCTGAAGACACACAAATTAATGAAACTTACTCTTAATCAATAACTTAAGGATGGAATAGAAATATATTGGATAGTTGGTAGGATATAAGTGAAATTTCATATATATATATATTAGAAGTTTCTTGTGAGGGCTCCCTCACAAAAAAAAGTGCGGGAAAACAGTTGTGGGCCGTTGGATCCTATGCCCTTCACGCGATCCAACGGCTCACAACTGTTTTCCCTCACTTTTTTTTTGTGAGGGAGCCCTCATATATATATAGAGATATAAGTTTCCTATGAGGGCTCATGTATATATATATACACAACAAATATCCAATAAGGGCTCCCTTACTTTCTACGGTGAGGGACTTTTTGTTCGGGATCGAATTTCGACGATCTGAATCGTTAGATGTGTTTAAAATGTGTTTTTAAGGTTCAACGAGAGGATTCGTCCAAAAAAAAATCCCCAAAAGGGCTTGATCCAAGCAGTTTTTGATAAAAAAAAATCACATTTTAAACACATCTAACGGTTCGGATCGTCGAAATTCGATCTCGAACAAAAAAGTCCCTCACCGTAGAAAGTAAAATACCCGGAGGGCTTGATCCGAGCAGTTTTCGATAAAAAAAATCACATTTTAAAAACACATCTAACGGTTTGGATCGTCGAAATTCGATCCCGAACAAAAAAGTCCCTCACCGTAGAAAGTAAGGGAGCCTTTACTAGATATGGTCTAATATATTAGAAGTTTCTTGTGAGGGTTCCCTCACAAAAAAAGTGCGGAAAAACAGTTGTGGGCCGTTGGATCTTATGCCCTTCACGCAATCCAACGGCTCATAACTGTTTTCCCACACTTTTTTTGTGAGGGAGCCCTCACAAGAAACTTCTAATATATATATATAGGATTAACTTCCAATAAGGGTCCCTTATTGAAGTTAAAATGCGGACCTCACCTTTCTGAGCCAAATTTTGACGATCCGAACCGTTCAATGTTTTTAAAATGCATTTTTAAGGGCCCCCGCGAAGATTCGTCCAAAAATAATACCCGTAAGGGCTTCATCCGATCGGTTTTTGTTAAAAACGTTATATATAGCGTTTTTAACAAAAACCGATCGGATGAAGCCCTTACGGGTATTTTTTTTGGACGAATCTTCGCGAGGGCCCTTAAAAATGCATTTTAAAAACATTGAACGGTTCGGATCGTCAAAATTTGGTCCGGAAACACAAAAAAGGCTAGGTCCGCATTTTATTTTTCAATAAGGGACCCTTATTGGAAGGGGCTCCTATATATATATATATATATATATATATATATATATATATAGTTCACTTCTAATCCGGACTTTTAATTTCCGCACCTTATGATCCAAATTTTTTTTTGACAATCCGATCCGTCCAATGTGTTCAGAAGGTGTTTTCAAGGGTCCACGCGGAAAATCTTCCAAAAAAAATACCGGGAAGGGCTTGATCCAAGCAGTTTTCGCAAAAAATATATAAATACAGTTTTTGGAAAAACTGCTTGATCAAGCCCTTCCCGGTATTTTTTTTTGAAGATTTTTCGTGTGGACCCTTGAAAACACCTTCTGAACACATTGGACGGATCGGATTTTCCAAAAAAAATTTACAACACAAAAAAACCCCATTTTTTCCTTAAATCCGGGAGTGTGGATAAGAAAATTTCCCTATATATATATATATATGAAATTTCACTTATATCCTACCAACTATCCAATATTTTTCTATTCCATCCTTAAATTATTGATTAAGAGTAAGTTTCATTAATTTTTGTGTCTTCAGATTGATGGCAATAGTCAAGTTGTTTCCACTGCATGATATTATTTTTTGATTTATGCGAGTAAAATGACTTATTCTGAAATCTGTGAAACTATGGACTTTAATAATTTTAGACGATAGTAGATACTTAGTCTAAACCTATTTAGTTAAAAAACACTCAAATTAATATTCATTTAGTATAATTTGAGAGTTCCAATCTATTTACTACATGACGATGGTCATTTCACAAGTCTTGTTGACTCTGAGGCTTGTTATCGTCGTTAAATCTGATTGTTAATGGGAATACTCGTCGCCAACTGTGAGACGCATATATATATTTTTAAAAAGAACAAAAAAACGCATCGATAATTACAAAAGGAAATTTAGTCATTTAACTCATATAAAAAGATCTGAGATTTCACAACCCCCACAACCGAAAATTTACCCTTTTTTTTTTTTTTTTATCATTTTCTATCTCAGTACCCACCACCGTTATCTTCCTGCTTCACCACTATCCTCCACCTCCGTATCCAATCCACCTCTACCTCCACAACCACCACCTCAAATTTTCCATCCAATTTTTGCCACCTCCACCAATCGATACGCTCTTTCTCTTCCACTATTCTCTTTCCGAACACAACTAACTATCTCTTTCCTACCACCGCCACGAAAAATTCTCACTCCTTCATTTGTATCCCTCTTTCGTTTCAACACAATATATAAATCTTATAATCCTTTGCTCTCTTCGTAAACGTCTTTATTCCATGGGCGGAACTTTCTAAAACACCCGCCCAAATCCTCTACTGCCATATTAATGCGAAATTGCACCTAATGTCTATTCAGAAATATAGGATTCGACAAATCTCTTTGTCCGGGTCTTAGTTTCCGAACAAAACTTAAATTTTTGTTTCTAGTTTTTAAACAAATGAAGAATATTTAGATTTTAAGAGTCACGGGTGGGTATTGAGAGATTTAAGAGTAGTTTGGCAATTTATGAGAACTTTTTTAGTATGGCGTGGATATCGGCCTTGTTCGGAAAGGAGAGGTGTTAGGCGCCCCTCCCTGACACCTCCCCCTCCCAGACCGGCCCCACCCCTTTCCCACAATACCCTCCCCACCTTTGGCCCTTTTCGGGCAAACTTCCCCTCTTTTTTTTTTCTCGTTTTTCTTTTTTTCTTTTAACTTTATTTACTTAATTACTTATTTAATTTAGTTTACTCAAATTACATTTGTAAGTAAATCATTTTTTTACATTGTCATTTAAATTTGACTTTATATTTTAATTAGTTAATTAATTTGTCTTAACAATGAATAATAAAAAAAAACTTATAAAAGTGAATAATATTACAATCATAATTTGTTTAAAAGTGAATAAATATTACAATTGACAATGTTTAGCCCTAATCAATATTGCCTCCAAATTGTGTTCCTGACACGACGCCCAGTACAATTGACAATGTTTTGCTACTATTTTTTTTTATCAGCTTTCTCAAGAGGTTTTTGTTGTCTTTTTCCTTTGTTTTATTATTCAGTTGATAATCGGTACAGGGGTATATTTTACCTACTTTCAAAATAAATGACGAATATGCATAAGAACAACGGAAATAACTAACTTGATCAGTGCTAAATTCAGGTGTATAATCACGACTGCTGTAGGAGGTGCTCTTCTCACTGGGAACATCATTCTCAAATGACCAACCATCTGAATAGTAGTAGTCATTCATAATGTTGTTTGATGAATTACGAAAAAAGAAAGAAAAATAGTGGGAGATGTTCTGTGAATATATGAACTAGTGGGAGAATGAAGGTGTAAAGTACAAATTGAAAATTCACTTTGAAATTGATTTTTCCAAAAGTTGCGTAGTTCTGATTCATTCAAGAAGTTCTGATGATAATTGAATGAAAATAGTTTAAATGAATGAATGAAAATAGTTCTGATTCATTCAAGTTCTGATGATGAAGTTCTGATTCATTCAAGATATAGCTTCATCATGAATGAAAAGACAAATAACAATGGCACACATAACAATGGCACACATATCAATGACACACATTTCAACGGCACAAATATCTTGCCGGCACACGGTCGATGTTGTCCGATCGGATCCCAGGATATGTCATTTTCCATGTAGTGGCGCGTATTTTACAATACGAGGTTGCCGATGTGTTTTCACGCGTTTCACTTCGTCGGACTTAAAAATAGGAGGTCTTTTTATTAATCCGGAGCAAAGGGGCAAAATGGGGTATCAACAATAATTAAATAAAAAGTTGAATAAATAAATAAATAAATAATTTGTAAAACTGAATTAAATAATTAAATGAATTTATATAAAGAAATGAATTAATATAAATAAAAAAATTAATATAAAAAGTAATTGAAGGAGGGGAGGAGGGGTAAAACAGTCATTTGGCGCGTGTCAGGGGTGGGGGGGGGGGGGGAGCGTATCAATTTCCTTCGGAAAGGTTTCTAAAAACCGGTTTCACCTTTTCTCGGTACAGGGGCCCACATGACAGAAACCCCTTGTCTCTCTCGTCTCAATTTTAAGAAATTCTACCCTAGTTTATACCTTGTGTGAGATGGGTCCGTGGGGTCCACTTTAAATGCCCACATAAATGATCCAATCCGGCTGTTAGTTTTAAAATTAATTTTTTAAGTCAATCCTAAAAAATTAGCTCATTCGAAAAATTATAAATGGTTGATCAGTCATCTAATTTTGATTAACAATTTAAGATCTTGAATTTTGACAAATGTTTGAAAGAAAGTTAGACAACTTGATGAAGTATTTAAAATTACATGATTGACTTGTTTTTTTCTTTTCTGGATGGCTAAAAAAATAAATTTGGATTTGGTGGACGGCTTGGATCATTTGTGCGAATTTTTGAAATGGACCCCACGGATCCATCTCGCACAAGGTATAAACTAGGGTAAAATTTCTTAAAATTGGGAGGAGAGAGAAAAGTGGTCTCTGTCATGTGGGCCCCTTGTTCGGAAATGGGTCTCAAAACCGCGGTTCTACCTTTTTGGGGAAAGGCGGTGTGAACTGTGAATAGGATTTCCTAATCCCAATCAACAGAATCACATCTTCCCTCCCCAGCCAAGCAACGCCTCAAAAGTCACGAAAACAAAAACACCAACCCCCGAAACACAACCATTCTGTCTCACTCGCGTCCACAGTCGGAGCAACCGACAGAAAAACGCCCACTCCACCCGCCGCCGGCGACCCGCCCCATGACCCCAACCCACTCCCAGCCGGTCCCAACTCCAGAACCCGAAGACGAAACCAGAAAACCAGTCTCCACCACCAGCGGCGGCGGAGGGACAGGGATGAGACTGATAGTGCCCTTACAAGGGGTGGTTCAAGGTAGGGGTGGCTTAATATTAGGGTCACTCATCCCTTGTGCCCTGTTCTACTTCCTTCAATTCTACCTCAAACGACACCGTTCTTCGCCCAACCCTCCGCCGTCGTCTTCATCTTCTTCGAATCTCGCCGAGCTGCAGCGAACGACGTCCCGGGGTAATTTAACGGGTCGTGGATCGATAGGGAATGTTCATATTTCTTCTAGGGCTAGTTTGATTGCGAAACCGAACGATTCGCCGTACTATATTGGGTTGGAAAGGGTTAGGGAAGATGCTTATGATGAGTTGAAGAATCCGGATGGTATTATTCACCTTGGAGTGGCGGAAAATAGAGTATGTTTTTGTTTTTGTTTCGGTTAATTTGAATGCATTGACATTTGGGTTTTTGATTGTTTTGTGGTGGTGTTTTGTAGCTATCACTGGATTTGATTGACCAGTGGGTTTCGAAGAATCTGAATGATTCGATACTTGGAGGAGCTGGTGGAGGTTTGGGTATTAGTGGAATTGCGACGTACCAGCCCTTTGATGGGTTGTGGGAATTGAAAGTGGTAAGCTACGGAAATTACTCTTTTCAATTGGATGTTGTGATTGCATTCGTGATTCCTTGAGCTTGAATTTGCTTTAGGCTTGATGTAATTAGTTCCAATTTGCAAATTTTCTGATGTAGAAATGTTCCGGTTAATGCTGTGTTGATATAATAATTGGACTTAGGCAATGTTCCACTAAAAAAAAACTAGTTTTGTTTTAACTAAAAAACTACCCCATTCCACTAAAAAAAACCCACAAAAAACCACTTAATTCCACTAACCTAAAAAAAACCAAACCACTTTAATCATGTAAAATTACGAATCTGCCCCCCTTCAAACCCCTTATCCTTTGGGTACAAGGGTAGCTTGGTAATTTGGAAACACAACTCAAAAAACCAAAAAGCTAAAAAACTAGTTAGTGGAACTAGTTGGTTTTTTGTAAAACTAAGATAAAAAAAAACCAAAAACCCAAAAAACAAGTTAGTGGAACATGGTACAGTGTATTAGCTCATCAATACCTCTGTGTTTAGCAATTCATTTAAGCTTGAATCATGGATTATAAAACGAGCTGAAGTAGTTGCTTGTGAGTCCTGTTGTGATAGCAGGTTGGCTAGTTACTCTGCTTTAAGTGATCAATACAATCAAGTACCAAGAAGAAGGTTTGATGTTTCAGCTACCTAGACAGCATTAAAAGTTTTACATCTATAGGGTGAGGAATGGTGGAGCCAAGAATACTTCAGTGGGGGCAAGAAGCCCGCTCAAATGGGTTTTACTACTTTGGTGGATTCTTCAGAAATCCAACTGAGCTCAAAGAGTGAGAAGACCCTATCTAAGTAATCAAAACCTGACCGTAGGAGAGGAAGGACTTTACCTATCTATCTAGAGGGAAAGAAGTTCATAGCGAGTCCTAAACCTCAAGGTTTAACTATCTATCCTTATTTGGGGGAAGCCCACAACGCCACATTAGCTTAGCTACAGGAAGACTACAGTCTCCTCGTTGAAAACTTGAAATAGATAGGTTCGAGCTTTGATACGAGAGAAATGAACAATAAGCTATCCCTTTGCCTCTCCAGGGAAAGAGATCTGTAGGCACAAAAGCAACTAAAAATGAATATCCTTACTTGTGACCTGTTATTTTTTCAATGAGTGTTCTATATCGAAAAAAATTATTTGCAAACCATCTGAGAGAACCGAGTGAGGTCCACTCAAGTGGATTTCTAAGTACCTGAGCCCTTTTGCAAGTGAGAACTACTGCAAGCAGCTGCTGCTACCTCTGATTCTTGGTCCTGCTGTCCTGCCGCTAAGACCCATCTCCCCTTCTTGACTCAACATTCTTGCACTATGGGAGCTTGAATCTGAGATCCATGAGACTACAGTATGTGTACAACATATAATAAGTTAAACAAAATACAAGTCCTTAACGTGTCCTAAGGCTGTCATTTCCTGCAATTTATGGAAATCGCTGTGACATGTCTCCGCATCCTTCGCATATCAAAGTGTATGCTACAAAAGTTGGAACCATGATAAGTCGTCTAAGGTTTCCATATCAGTGCATGTGAGGAGTCTTTTTGTTTGTTTGCCCACGTACATCCTGTAAATTCCTCTATCATTGCTTTTATTGGTTTAACTCACTTAAAAAGAACAATATATAGAACTTATAGTCATTTTTTGTTTTTGTGTTATCTCAAGTGTATCATGTAGTTGAACAGCACAGTTAACCACATCGATTTTTTTTTTTTTTTTCAGGCTATGGCAGGGTTCATGTCTCAGATAATGGGAAGATCAGTAACTTTTGACCCATATCAACTAGTATTGACATCTGGTGCGACTCCTGCCATTGAGATACTCAGCTTTTGTTTGGCAGACCCGGGGAATGCATTTCTTGTTCCCTCACCATACTACCCTGGGTAATAGTTCTCAGATTTTACGACAATTTCAAGCATATTGATTCCCATTTACTTATTTTATTTGAGTATGCCGGTGCATGATTTATTTTCATGTATGTCAATTGATTATGCATTTTGCAGTTTTGATAGGGATATGAGCTGGCGAACAGGGGTAGATTTAATTCCGGTTCACTGTCGTAGCTCAGATAACTTCACCTTGACAATCACTGCTCTTGATCAAGCTTTCCATCAGGCCAGAAAACGGGGACAGAAAGTTCGTGGAATTCTCATATCAAACCCTTCGAACCCTGTCGGCAGTGTGTTGAACCGCGAAACACTCTATGATCTCTTGGACTTTGCTAGAGATAAGAACATCCATATCATATCTGATGAAATATTTGCAGGTTCGACCTATGGAAGTGAAGAATTCGTGAGCATGGCAGAAATTCTAGACTCTGAAGATGTTGACAAGGACAGGGTTCACATAATATACGGGCTGTCTAAAGACTTGTCTCTTCCGGGTTTTAGAGTGGGGGCCATTTATTCCTTTAATGAACATGTTTTGACATCTTCCAAACGGATGACGAGATTTTCCTCAATTTCAGCTCCAACCCAACGGCTACTAATTTCGATGCTTTCAGACACACGATTCATGCATGAATACATTGAGATCAACAGAAAGAGGATAAAGTCGATGTATGATTTGTTCGTGGGGGGTTTGAAACAATTAGGGATTGAGTGTGCAAAGAGCAGTGGGGGTTTATTCTGCTGGGCTGATATGAGTGGATTTATTCGTCCTTATAATGAGAAAGGGGAGCTTGAGTTGTGGGATAAGCTCTTGAATATAGGTAAGGTCAATGTAACTCCTGGTTCAGCTTGCCACTGCATAGAACCGGGGTGGTTCAGATGTTGTTTTACTACATTATCGGATAATGATATTCCTGTAGTGATCGAACGAATTAGGAAAGTGGTTGATACTTGTAAATCTCGTTCTTGAAATCCTCAAACTTCTGGAGTTTGACCTAATACGCCTAATCACCGATGACATTGTTCTATGAGAAATCATAATAATGGTGCTTGAGGAGCTTCAGATTTTGAAGTAAATGTTCCAGTATAACTACATTGAAGCTCTTACAGATTTTGAACTATTAGATTCATTATTGAAGCAGAAGCACATGAACCAGAAGTGAAAGGCAATTGTCTCCGTATTTGCATTATGGGACTAAAGGTGGTTTTATTCTCATGACGATGAACTGAAGAGTAATGGTTTGCATAGCCATTGTTGATGAAGGGAACTGACTGAAGGTTGATTATGAACTGTAAGGTACAAGGAGCATTTTTTCTACATCAGTTTCAGCCGCAGCTGCCTCTTCCACTTCCACTGCAATTCTTCAATCCAGTTGTCTATGCTGAAGATGCACCGTTCAATTGCTCCAATCTTCATATATTCCTGCCAATTTACCATCAGGCAAGAGTAGCAGTTCTCAAATTGCATGTGCAAAAACAGTTGGTTGTATTCATCTGATCAATATTTTAACTCTCTATGATGTAAAAAACTGAAATGAATGGAAAACAAAGTTTTTCTCTCTCACTCTTTTGTTGGCGTCTGACTTCATTCATTCAATTAGCTCTTTGGTTTCATTAGTAGTTAAGCTAACAATCTTACGGGTCTTTCTACAACCACCCATTGGGCTGTGGTAAGGCGAGAGAAAGTAGCCTCTCGTCAAGCCGCATTTTTCTTTTCCCGATTATCTTGTACTAGGCTTATAAGGTTGGGCTACATTACTATTCCAAGATACTCTTTTCGTTTAGTCTAATTTGGCCAAATGGAAACAAAGAGCTTTTTAAGAAACACTACTAGCTCTCTGGGATACTTGGGTTATGTTTATGCAGTTATCTTTCTCCGACTCTCAATTGAGCTTATTTCTGGGCTGTTTATTCAGAGCCAGCAATTGGCTGTCAGAAGAAAGGATTCTTTTGCTCAAGGAAAGGACTGAAAGCTCATTTTTTGCAGAAGGAATTCGAGTTAATTTTTTGGTAAAACAAAGACTGAAAAGGACGGGCCTTTGGTAGTCCCAGAATAGCAATATGTTGGAATCTTGAAATATATTTCACAGATTTCAATACCCTTTTCATATATTTCTGTACTAATTTTGATCTATAAACACCGACTGAAGGGCTGGGGTTAGCAGTTTCCTTCTATTACAGCTGCAGGTACTCATCAAAACAGTTAAGAAGAGGAGGAGCTGAAGAATTACCATTGAGAGGTTCTGTCCGGGCATTTGAACTGCTCTTCTTCGGTAACTTCTTCTGTGGCTCATCATCAGCAGATCTCCCAGTGTTATTGTCCTTCTGACTGCAACGCTGCAATTGCTTTCACGATCGAAATCTTTACTCTGCACTTTCCTTGGAACATTTGAACTGGTCTTTTCTTTGCGGCCATGCTTTTCAAGGAAACCGGAATGGGGTGTTGATAACAGCGGAAACAGACACTCCAAGAAAGCTTCCCCAACTAGGCTTTTTGTTTCTGTTGCATAGCCGCTTTCAGAATCTGTGGAAGAAGGTGATTGGGGCTCGCCACTATTGTTTCCTGCCCAAGAAGTTTCCAGAATAGGTACAGCATTAGAAACAGGCACGGTTAATTCTACGCAATTGGTTGGCGCAGAGGGAGCGGAGTGGAAGGATTCTTCGGTTTCAAATCCACACCCATCAATAGCTGATTCGAAAATACTGTATTCCATCTCAGTAGGTTTTTCTGGTGGGAGTTGAATTCCTACTCCTGGTGGTGCCTGGGAAAAGCAGGGAAGTGGTGTTCCGGGCTTTTCCTCCCATTCAAAGGGAATCGAAGCAACGAGCTTGACTGGAAGAGTTGCAACTGGATTAACTTTTTGGGTACAAACTATCTGGGTGCTCGGTTTCCAGTCCCTTTTAGGTGTTCCTGGTTTTTCTTCCCAAAGAAACGGAACCGAGATTGATTGTCTGATTCGCTTTCCGTTAGAATTCTCTGAGGGTTCTATCTCAGCCATTTTTTTGATGGGATTTAAACGTCCCGTGGGCATGATTTCTGTTTGGACTCTGGATATATATTGTGGTGCAAGGTGAGTTAAAAATGTACTATTTTTTTGATGACCTTAGATGCTAACTGCACCATTTTGATGTGTTGATGATTTGGTTCACCTGCTCTCCTTTTCCAAGATCATAACCGAATAAGAAATCCTCTGATAGGTATGGGTGGTAGCCAATCCACTAGGTTGTTATACTTGTTATGCAAAGTTGCTCTTCTTTTTCATTGTTTATAGATTTACTGAGGAATTTATGAAGAAAGGTAATCAAAGACTGAAGAGAAACCAAGGAAATTAATTTGACATTTTCATTAGTTATCGTATCCATTTTCCTTTGCCTTTTTTTCTTTTTTCATCACACAAATTCTTTAGCTAATTCCATTATAACCTTGGGATTTTGGTTTGTTAACGAATGTAATTTTACCTCTACAACTATACCAGCTTATTGTCGTGTTAGGAAATGAATCTCAAAACCTAGTAATAACGCGTACAGATTAGACAAAAAAAAAAAAAAAACACAACCTACGAGGCGGAATTAGGTTTTACCCCACATTCTTAGACATGAACGCTGGTTGATTTGTTTATTTAAGAACTTGACAGATCCGATTCCTGTATGCAACAAACATTGCTCGACAGTACCTCACGATCTTCTACCGTATTCTCTTATACCTCGCGATCTTCTGCCGTATTCTCTTATACCTCGATCACATAGCCAAGCGTGGACTTCTACGCGGTCTCTTTATTCTCTCTCTCATGTGATTGTGGTAGGCTTTATAGAGTGTACATATACACTATTTTTTAAACCTTTCACACGAGCAAGCGGTCATGTTTGTTTCTTGGTTCTTGCATTTCCCAGAAATCTCTTGGCAAAACTCTTTTTGTTTTACCTTTAAGAAAATTGGATGGAAGTTTGACTTTGTGTCTTGACCCAGTACCCCAATCCATGAAACAATTTACCCAAAAAAAATAAAATACAAAAAATCCATGAAACATACTAGTTTATTATTTCTTCTCTTCTTTTTAATATTGTGTTTATTGATATTTACCAAGTATATGGAAGACAACGCTATTTAGATCTAGATCTGTCAATAAATGTAAAGTAAACAATAAAATTAGCAAGTGAATCGATCGTCTAGGAAACAACCATGTCTTGTGACTACCTATGATAACAACAAGTATATTATTTCATCTCGTTAAACTTGAAGTTCTAAGATTCTTAACTTGCCTTCATTGAAGCACGGTACGTAACATTCGAATGTAAAGTGTAATTATGTTAGGCTTTATTAAGCGATGTAGGGGAGGTCAGCGTAGAACCCCCGGTTGACCAGAGTCAACGTTGACCCGCCAATAAAATCATGACAAATGCCGCCCAGGTGGCACAATGCCCGCTTGACACGTGGCGCTCTCCGCAGAAGCCTCCGCATGTGGGGGTCCACTGGAGCGGGCCCAGGTCTCCGCGTAAGGGGGCCACTGAAGCGGGATCCCCTTGCGCAAGGCGCCCCAGCGGCGCGCACCCCAGGCCCCATAAGGGCGGTGCTTGAACGACCATGAGCCATCCAGACAGGGAGAAAAGCTCATGGCCCAAATGACTGGCGCGGCCCAAAACACGGGCGAAAACGCGAGAGGCCAGTCCAAACTAGCCCAGGTAATGATACCTGCTGCGGTCTAAAGGCAGGACCCCGGGGGCCCCCTGAGGCTTGGCTGCGGTATAGGCGAGACCGAACAGGTCACGACCTTGCCCTCACGGGAATAAGGGAGATCTAGTGGCTTGATGGCTTGGAACGGGAGGATCGCTGCGCGGGCGAATGACTCATCATCGCGCGGGTCAGCTGCGCGGTGATGACGTCACCCGTGCGGTCAGGTTGTACGGAAAGGACAGGTGTTATCATATTATAGGACGACAGCCTGGCACCTCATGATTGGTCCAGGGTGCCTATAAATATGGGACATTCCCTTTTATGCCCAGAGGTTGGTGAGATCTTGGCAGAGGCACACGCCATTCTAGAGAGAGAAAAGGGCAAACACTGAGTGAGAGAAGAACATTCTCTCTAGTGGATCCTTGTCCCATCTCCTAGGTCACCAAGGGTATCACGGATTAGACTCAGAGCAATCCACTGCCTTAGTCCCTTCTGTGCACACCTGCTCCGTTCTTCACCCTTTCTCTAGACCACCTCATTCTCTTCTTTCACCGTGTCTTTACTGTTGACTATCCATACCTCTCCAGCTCATCACGTAAGCAAGAACCATCACCTACATTCAGGCGACTCTGCTGGGGAGGTTGCTTAGTTGATGGTAAACACGAGAAGTGGTCTACAAACTTCAGGCATGGCAGCGCCAACGAATCCCAACAACCTTGTCCTCGATGGTCTACCGCTGATAGAGGATGCTACGTCCAGCCATGGAGGGAATGAAGAAGGAAACCAGAGTGCTCCAGCCATGGAGATAATCCACGCCATGCAGGCTGGCATCACCCAGATGCAAACCACTCAGACGCAGCTGCTCGCCGCCATAGCTGGCCTCACGGAGGTCATCACGGCCGCCCTACCAAGGGCCCAACCAGCGATGGTGACCCAGCAGATCCATGCTGGGGGGGGGGAGTCCAGCCACCTGTGCTTCCACGGGCTGAACAGGCCCATGGGACTCAGGGGGTGGCACCCTTAGCTGGTGGCCTTGGCGCTCAAGTCATCATACAGCCAGTGGTTCCTGTTCACCCTGCCTTGCCAGAAAACCCTGGCCTGCAAACCACAGGAACTGGTTCTGTACACCAGAGAGCCACGCTGGGAGAACATGCCGGGCCACAGGCGGTAACCCTGGCAGAGGTACAGGCTCTCTTGCAAAGAGAAAAAACGAAAACAACTTTCCCCTCCCTCCCTAGCCCAGACATTCAACCACCATACCCCATGGCTGTCCTCCAGATGCCATATCCAGAGGGGTACACCCCACCAAGTTCACTAAGTTCGATGGCAAAGAAGGCAACGCACAGGAGCACGTGGTGCGGTTTATCGAAACACTTGGGGCCTTTTCTGGAGACACAAATCTCAGATTAAGAGAGTTTTCCAAATCTCTGACCAATAGGGCGTATACCTGGTATGTCAACCTCACTCCTTATTCCGTGTCATCATGGGAAGACATGGTTAGCCGCTTCTACGCGAAATTCTTCCAAACACGCGAGAAGATAACGAGCCTGTCCCTCGTGAAGGAGTCCCAGGGCCCCAGTGAAGACATCATCGACTACATCAGGCGATTCCAGGACCGCGCGGTCGATTGCCTCGAGCCTGTTGGGGAAGAGTACTTGGTGGAAATTTGCACATCTGGACTCTTGCGCGAGTATCAGCCATTCTTGGTTAATGTCAAGATTCAGACATTCGCCGCCTTATTGGAAGCAGCATACAAGTTACGCCATACTGTACAACCACCCGCGCGGGACGGTTGGAAGTCTAGAAAATCTCACTCCGTCGCCGCAGCTGCAACTTCCACTCCCTCTTCGCGCAAGTCGCAGGGGGGAAGAGGCAGCGGCGGAAATGGCGGCGGACGTGGTGGATGGAGCGGAAACAATAATGGACGCGGCGATTGGAAGAAACAGAAGGTGTATAAAGAAAGTACAGGGGCTCCAGATTACCCCTGCAGCATTGAGGAGGTAAAAGCATTGGTCAAGGAGTGGATAGCAGATGGTGGTCTCACGCTACCAGACATTGAAGTCGCGCCTTCGCGCGCAGACTGAGAAAGCCCAAACTATTGCATGTTCCACAGACACACCAAGCATCCTACTAGTGACTGCTGGACCCTAAAAAGGATTTTCAAGAGAAAGTTGGATAACAATGAGCTGAGGATCACCACCAAAGCTCAGGACGTGCGCACGCATCCCTACCCGGAGCATGGGACGGCCAACATGGCCGAATGTTTTGAGTTCGTACGCGAAACCGAGGAGGAGGATTACGGCTGTGATTATGATTATGATTACGACTATGACTATGACTATGAGGAAGTATACATGACGTCTTTTTACGATGAGCTTGATGACATCGCAGGGTACGGTACCCCGATGGTGGCCCCTCCAGATCCAGAGAGTGGAGTCAAAATCCTGCAGAATAGCACAAAGTTCAAACAGTTCTACGACGGAATGGGGTTCACACCCAATGCAAGATTTTTAATGACGAAGGCTATCATGACCATCGCGCAAGAAAGCCACGAGGCATGCGTTGCGCAAGGAGGATCCCTTCCTAGAACCATTAAGGACGAGTCAAATGCTATCTCATTCTCCGACGCTGATAGAAGGGTTCCGCACCCACACAACAGCCCCTTATACGTCACTGCGCGCGTCAACGGCGTGGAACTGAAGCGAGCGTTCATGGATGGGGGAGCCTCCATCAATATCATGCCAATGTCTACGCTGCAAAAAGTGGGAATCCCGGAAGAGCGAATTGTGAAGTCTTTGATAGGAATCACTGGGTTCCAAGGAGATAAGAAGGAGTCCCTGGGATATGTAATTGTTGATCTGGCAGTTGGGCCCATCCGCACTGCTACCAAATTCCACATCATCGACGCTCAGACGAACTACCACATAATATTGGGCCGCAGCTGGATGCATCGCTTCGCGGTTATCCCCTCCAGCTATCATCAGTGTTTAAAGGCAATTTGGGCTGGAAAGAAAGTCACTGTTGCGGCATCCGAGAGGCCATTTGAAGTGAACGAAGCCCACCTGTCTGACTCGGTATACTTCACCGAGATGGAGGAAACGCTGAGCGCGGCGGTTGCAAAGCCGTCCGGAGTAAAATTGCCTAAATGGGAAGATATCAAAGACGAGGGAGAAGCTTCCGCGAGCAAGCGGGAACCAACTACAGAAAGTGTTTCAGGTCCGAGAAAAATTACCAAACTCAAAGAAGGAGGGAAGACTGTGTACTGCTTATGACGGGGTGGCGGGCCAGATACTTCCATGGAGGCTTCTGACCCGCGGTGCCTAGAGGCAGAAGGAGCAGAGGAAGATGAGATGGTCAAACCAGAACCGGCCCCGGAATGTATGCAGGATGGCCCTAAGCCGCAGCCAGAAGTGTTGCAAGAGGTCAACCTCAGAGAAGGAGAGGGCACTCCGCAGCCTGTCTTTATAAGCGCGGCACTCGAAAGCGGCATGAAAGAAAGGCTTATCCAGTTGTTGCGGCGATACAGCGATGTGTTCGCTTGGCACTACGAAGAAATGCCAGGGCTAGATACCGAGTTGGTGGCGCACCATCTAAACATATTTCCAAATTCCAAGCCGGTCAAACAGGGTGCGCGCAAATACCAACCGGAGCTAGAAGAGAAAATCAAAGAAGAAATCGAAAAATTGAGGAAGGCTGGATTCATTCAGCCTATACAATACCCGCTCTGGCTCGCCAATATTGTGCCCGTGAAAAAGAAGAACGGTCAGATACGCGTGTGCGTCGATTTCCGCGACCTCAACAAAGCCTGCCCTAAGGATGAATTCCCTTTGCCGCACATTGACACACTGGTTGATTCCACTTCGGGTCACCAAATGTTCTCCTTTATGGACGGCTTCAGCGGTTATAACCAGATCAAAATGGGAGCTGAGGACGCGGAGAAGACTGCTTTCAGAACACCGTTGGGTAACTTTTACTACACTGTTATGCCCTTTGGTCTCAAAAATGCTGGCGCGACATACCAGCGCGCGATGACGGCAATCTTTCACGATATGCTGCATCACATCGTAGAAGACTACGTCGACGACCTGGTTGTGAAATCAAAAGAGAAGTTTGACCACTTGGATCATTTGGAAATGGTGTTTAAAAGGTGTCGGAAGTTCACTATGAGGATGAACCCACTAAAGTGCGCATTCGGCGTCGCGTCTGGGAAGTTCTTAGGATTCCTGGTCCATAGACATGGGATAGAGGCAGACGACGCAAAAATAAAATCCATAATAGAAATGCCCCCTCCGTATTCTCAACGGACACTCAAGAAATTCCTAGGTCGGGTTTCGTATCTGCGCAGATTTATCCCCGCTCTCGCGGAAATCTCAGCACCCTTTGGCGACCTGCTCAAGGGAGGGGCGAAGTTCGAATGGTGCGCGGAGCACCAGCATGCATTTGAAAGGATTAAGATTGTCCTGACCTCACCGCAGACGATGATCGCACCGCAGAAAGGCAAACCCTTGATTCTATACTTGACGTCCACCCCAAGATCCATTGGGGCCCTACTTGTGCAGGAAGTCGACGGCACGGAGAGACCGGTGTACTATATCAGCAGGAAAGTGCAGGGAGCAGAAGAGCGGTACACGCCGGTGGAACGACATTGTCTGGCGTTGGTTTTTACCGCGCAAAAGCTACGCCACTACTTCTTGTCATTCAAAATCCACCTTGTCACGAAAAGCGATCCAGTACGCTTCTTGTTATCGCGGCCAGCCCTCACGGGAAGAGTGGCCCGCTGGCTTTTGGCTCTGGCCGAGTTCGAAATATCATGTGTCACTCCCAGGGCGATTAAATGTCAGGCACTCGCAGATTTACTTGCACAATTCCCTAGCGGACATTGCGAGCCAGTTCAAGAGGAGTTGCCAGGCGATGGTTTCGAAGCATTAGCGGCCGCGTCTGTCACTTGGACGTTAAGCTTCGATGGGGCCACAGGAGGTGGCGCAGGCGGCGCCGGAATAGTCCTTACAAGCACAGATGGCCAGCGCGAATACCTCGCATACAAATTATCTTTCCAATGCTCAAACAATGAAGCAGAATATGAGGCTTTAATCCTGGGACTCCTAGCAGCTATCGCAAAGGATATTAAGATCCTCAAAATTGTGGGGGATTCAAAACTTGTCATCCTTCAGACTGAAGGTGTCTACGCACTCAAAGAGCCTACTCTCGCTCCATATAGGGCCACGGAACAGAAGCTGATGCAGCGTTTCGATAAGGTGGAAATTATTCACAAGCCCAGATCGGATAACAGATTCCCTGACGCACTTGCCACACTAGGAGCGAAGGTCGAATTTAATGAAGAAAAGATAGCCATAGAAATTGTCAAGAAGACAGAGCCATCAATCACTGACGAAGTGAGCCAGGAACAAGTTTTAGAAGAATGGCAAGAAAAGTTGATGAAGCAGTTGGCAACCGGGCAGGGGGGTGTCCCCTTAGCAGAATTGGCACAGTTCACCGTGATTGGGAAGAAGTTATACTTCCGCGGCCCTCAGGGGTGGCTCGCACGGTGCATCGGGCTTCAGGAGGCCAAGGCCAGGTTGCGTCAGATCCATGATGCAACTTGTGGAGAAAACGACATCTCTCTCTACCGGAGGGTTCAGAGGCAAGGCTATTATTGGCCTAGCATGAAAACTGACGCCGCAGAGGTACTGAGGAATTGCGAAAGATGTGCCCTAGCCATCCCAGCGCAAGAATGCTGTTTCTCGGTGGAGCAGGACTGGAGGCAAAAGTATATTGATTTCCTACAGGAAGGCGCGCTACCCATGGAGAGGGAATACAGGAGGCAGATCAAGATGTCCGCTGGACGGTTCTTCATCAAGGACGGAAGCCTATACAGAAGAGCATTGGACAGCATCCCTTTACGATGTTTGTCCAACGAAGAGGCTGAGGAGGTATTATACAAGGCTCACGAACTAGAGCATCAAGGCGGACGAAAACTATATGAGCACATTATCCACTTGGGATACTACTGGCCACGGATGGAGTCTGATGCCAAAGCGCATGTGCGTCGGTGCCACGCGTGCCAAAAGTTTGGAAACCTGGTCCATGCGCCCGCGGTGGAGCTTCATGCGATCCGCGCGCCATACCCCTTCCATACCTGGGCAATGGACCTGGTCGGGCCCATCTCGCCCCACTCGCGCAAGCACCAATGGATTTTAGCAGCAACGGAGGTCAGTACTAAGTGGGTGGTACCACTGAGGAACGCGACCGGCGCAGCGGTGGCCCAGTTCATTAAAGAAAATATTATATGCAGATTCGGCATACCAAAGGTGGTCCTGTCAGATAACGGAACCCCGTTCATCAACAGGGATGTGGGCGAGCTACTCCAATCATACTCTATTGAACACCAGACTTCAACTCCGTACTACCCCCAAGGGAACGGTCAGGCTGAGGCCACAAACAAGTCGTTGGTACGAATCCTAAGCAAGTTACTGGATGAGAAGGGAGGAACGTGGTCAGATCACTTGATTACCGCACTCTGGGCCTACCGCACAGCTAAGAGAAAAGCCACGCGCACCAGCCCCTTCAACTTAGTCTACGGCGCAGAGACAATACTCCCCGTCGAGTTAAGCGTTCCCTCCGCGCGGTTGACTCTATCGACAAAGGTCACCGCCGCGGAGCGGCGTGCGGACTTAGAAGCTTTGGAGGAAAGGCGAGAGCTCGTCGCAGAGCATCAAGCCAAGTATTGGGAGTCAGTGTCGAGATTCTACAACAAAAGCGTGGTCCCGCGAGAGTTTAAAGTCGGAGATTTGGTCTGGAAGTCAACCACATATGTGATGAGGAATGTCAAGCTCCCCAAATTCACCCCAAGATGGGAAGGACCATACCAAGTCATCAACGCGGGGACAAGCGGTCACTATAGGCTTTCCAGATTCTCCGATGGATTTCTGACAGGGCCTATCAATATTAAGTTTATGAAGAAATTTTATCCTTGAACGAAAAGGTGTTTTATTTGGGGCCCTTTATCCATTTTTCTTCTTCTTTGTAATTCCTTCTCTAATGTTACTGCCAAGTTAATGAAATATTCAGTTCGAGGTAAATCACTATGAGTACGAAAAAGCAACCAGGAAAGGCAAAATATAAACAAAATACTCTTTATTATCCATGATGTTGCAATTCCATTACAAAAACAAAAAAAAAAGTGTATGGTCAAGGCGGAGGGAACAACCCCTTGGTAATCGGGTCGTCTTTCCCGGGTATTTCCCCGCCAGCGGCTTCATATTCAGTCTTCTCGCGCAGAGCGGCCTCCAGCTCGGCCCGTTTATCTTTCAATTCCGTTTCCCTTTGTACAAGAGCGGCGCGAGTAAGGTCCACCCTCTCCTGCGCCCGCTGAACCTCTCTCTGCTTCGCCTCCACCCGAGACGAAAGCTTGAAAGCCCGGCGCGAGCTATGCATACGCTCCATGTGGGTTATGAGCAATTTAATCTCCAAACCTCCCAAATCTTGAAGGTCCTCAAGAGCCCCCTTTGCATCTTGCAGCGACGCATCACCGAACTTCCTCAAAGGAATGTTGTGCAAGGAATCAATGATTGTGGTCAAGCTGTCCAAGAACATACCACCTCCTAGGGCGCTCTGTGCCCGGAAGTTGGCAAAAGTCTCAGGGTGTGTCCGGAGAACAGCCTGAAGGGCGGACAGGCTAGTACCCGCGACGCGGAACGACAGGAACATCTTCGCGGATGCGGGAATAGCAGGAGGGACCTGCTCCTGGCACTGCGAATCGCTGTACTGGGAAGGGGACCTCTGCTGCACGTCAGGTCCCTGTGGCACATCAGGCTGTTGCGGCGCACTGGACCCTGCTTCCCCTGAAGCTTCTGGGCTATCATCAACATCTGTGTCCCTCTTTTCATAAATAACTAACTGCCTGGTACGCTGTTGCGGAGCACTTGACTCCGCTTCATTTTCACCCTCCCTATCGGGCACTCCTCCCTCAGAAATGCCAGCCAAATGTCCCTGCTGAGCTTCCCCCTGCGGCCCGGCCAGAGGCCCTTGATGTTCAGGGACCGGCTCCTGTTGCTCTGGCGGAGGCTCTCGATGAAGGGCATCTTGCATCCCCCGTATGCTTCCCCGGGGGGTCCACAACAGCTTCCAACTCTGAAAAATCATCTTTGAACAGTTCATGAATAATGGGATCAATTGAAGTTGGCACAAACTCTCCTATACTATGGGTAGTGCGTGGCCTAGAGCTTGGCCCCACATTAAGGTCGTCCCCTATGTTCCGGAAAGTGCTGGAAGAATCAGGGTGGTTACCTTTCTCAATGGATGACGCGCGCTGTGGGGAGCGAGCTGAGGGCTGACCCGTTTCAGCAGCAACGTGGGGGCTCTGATCCTCGTCGCTGTCAACATAAGAGTGCATGAAACCCCGCTCAAAACCCCTGCCAAAACCCTCGGAGCTGGTTTCTGAACTGTTTTCCCCCTGTGGCTCCGGCTCGCGGCGTCCCCCGGAATGAATCTCTCTTACTTCCTTTTCTCCGGAACCACTCGCGCCGCGCGATCCAAATAAATCAGTGATCGGAGGGCTAACCCGCTCCCCTGAACGTAGCATCTCCAAGAACCCGTGTCTCGCTACCGACTGCGGATGCGGGAGGGATTCCTCATTAAACTCCGCGGGCTGAACGGGTGGAGAGGGCGCACGAACAGCCTGCGCGGGCTGACCAGGCTCTTGCCCACCAGCTACAGCACTTCCTCGCCTTCTGCCGAGGGCGGTACTGATGGGAAGATGGTCCCCATTACTGTCACTGTCCCCTGCCCGCGGCTGTGCTGGGACAGAGGGACCTGCGGTATGAGCCTGAGCCAAAGTTGTTCCAGAGTCCTGGTCTGATCCGCCAGGCTGTGGAGACGCTGCACGTTCTGGCGAGGCTCTGACACGCTCGCCAGTCACTGCCTGAAAATAGGGAAAATGAAGAGATGAGTAAATGACAACAATACAATAAACGTAGTGGATAAATTGAGCACAAGTGAAACACATACCCTATGAAGCCTACGACGCGTGGGTGGCCGCGCAGCCTCTTCCTCATCCACAGAAGTCTGGACCCGCGCCCGGGATCGGGTGACGCGCACGGCAGATAGCGGCGCCACAACCCTGGGCTCCAAAGCGGCCACAGTAGTACCCTCTTTAAAGGCCCAGCGGCTTCGCACGCCGCACCACTCTTCGGATTGAGGCTTAGGCGTATGGAGTGTGAAATCTGGTTTGTACACAACACGCGGAGGGGCCCTGATGGCCTCACCTTGTACAAAGGCGAAGAAAGAGTCTAAATTTCTGCGCCAGTGCAGACGGAACTGAGTAGATACAAGGGGAGGACCAAGAGACTGCGGAAAACGCCAATGGCTGACCCCGTCCATAAAGACGTCTGTATAAGAGACAAGGAACTGATTAAACGCGGCTTGAAACTCCAGGGGCTCAGGCCCCGCCGCGGGTACCACCAAGTCATACCCTAGTTGACGCGCCATCCTGTCTGGTCTATACACCATCGTCTGCCAGTTCTCAACTCCAATCGCGGGCAGGTAAGCCGGGCGACTCATGCAGTATACACCAACGAGGAGGTTGCGCTTCGGCAGGCTAGCGTTGGAGAAGTCGACCTCCCCTGGGATACTTGGGGTGTAGTTGCAAACACCATCCAAAGTCTGAGTATATGGGCGCAGATAGAAGTGGGACTCCTCATCCAAATACTCCTCCCATAGCTTTGTTGTGGCCGTGCTGTTCCAGCGGAGGATGATGGGCCATAAAGGGCCTTCGACAGTATACCTCTGGCGGCCGTCGTCCTCTCTAATTGGACGACCTCTGCTGTCCAGGACTGGCGTGGACACTTGCGCGGGGAATTTCCTAGCCTTGGGAGCAACAACAGGGAAATGCTCGTACACCAGTGCAGTTAAGAACTGAGTATGCACCATGGAAGTGATATCAAAGCGACCCACAGACCGCTCAAAATCTGCGGACAGACGGTCCAACTGCTGGTATAAATGCCCCAGAAACAGGGGGCCCAGCGGGAATCTGTCCCCTTGTGCGATCCTCACCGCAAGATAGAAAACGAACTCGCTGGGCGCATCAATGGGGAAATCTGGGAATACAAAGAACGAAAGAAAGAAGGCGATGAAGGCAGGAAGATACAGATCACCTTTGTACTCCGGACCATCGATGGTCTAACGTTCTGCAGGTGGCGCGGGCTGGAGATCCTTGAAGAAATATCTTATCCATGAACCCCATGAGGTCTTCTTTGGGTCTGTCATGGGCCTCCTATGACCGCTCCTGTCCCATTGGGACCCCCTGTGGCCCGCAACCTTATAGGCCAACTTCAGCCTAGCCACCAACTCCTGATCAACACGCCCGGACTTGGTAGGTTCAAATTCCTGTCTGCCACGGAGGGAAAGGTGAAAGAGCGCGCTAGTGTCCTGAAGAGTGGGGCCAAACTCCCCCCACGGGAATACAAAGGTGTGAGTATCCGCGCTCCACCGCGACACCAAGAAGTCGACATTCTCATTCCTCATGTTCAAAGTCAGAACCTGGGAAATCTTGACAGGCTCCAGTATGTGAGAACGCTCCAAGACCTTCTTGAGAGTAGCGTCCCCAATTACGTCGTCCACCCACTCGCTCCAGCCAACAGGAGGGGCGGAAAGGGAAGAATACTGTACTGAGGAGAGAGGGAAGTCCCCCCTCTCTAGTCGAAGGCGAAGGACAGAAGAGGGAGGCACCATATCCCCATCCTCAAGCGATGCCTCTGGGCGAATGCACAAGACATTGTCCGGCTCGCTGCCCACTGGGTTGTAAGACTCCACCTTCTTCCAGAATGGGTCACTCTTGCCATGAAAATAAGGAGCCCTGCGCCATTGATCCGACGGGGGCACCGGACCTCCTTGAACAGTGGGCCTCCCCCCTGCAACTTGCTCACCACGAGTCATTTTGGAATATGAAGAAGGGATTTAGAGACGATGAAGGAAAAGAGAGAGTAAGAGTTGCAAAGGAAGGGGTTCAGAGATGAAGAAGAGTTGCAGAAAGAAAATCGAAGAAAGTTGAGAGCTTCGGTTTTCAGAAGAAGAAGAAGTGAAGAAGAGAGGGTTCTTGGGCTATTTATAAGAAAGAGAGAACCCCTCAAACGGTCGCAATCAACCATCATGTCCGAAACAAAACGTCGGCAATAATAATGACCTCGGATGGCTGAAAAGGCGCCCCCAAACCGTCGCATCAATCAGCCGAAAAGTTGTCAGAAAACGGATAACTCGCTGACATCATGCGCGCGTGGGAAAGCGCGTGAATATCACGCCACGCGCCTGCGTGTTCCACACGCGCGTGGGGGCCATTGTAGGGGAGGTCAGCGTAGAACCCCCGGTTGACCAGAGTCAACGTTGACCCGCCAATAAAATCATGACAAATGTCGCCCAGGTGGCACAATGCCCGTTTGACACGTGGCGCTCTCCGCGGAAGCCTCCGCGTGTGGGGGTCCACTGGAGCGGGCCCAGGTCTCCGCGTAAGGGGGCCACTGAAGCGGGATCCCCTTGCGCAAGGCGCCCCAGCGGCGCGCACCCCAGGCCCCATAAGGGCGGTGCTTGAACGACCATGAGCCATCCAGACAGGGAGAAAAGCTCATGGCCCAAATGACTGGCGCGGCCCAAAACACGGGCGAAAACGCGAGAGGCCAGTCCAAACTAGCCCAGGTAATGATACCTGCTGCGGTCTAAAGGCAGGACCCCGGGGGCCCCCTGAGGCTTGGCTGCGGTATAGGCGAGACCGAACAGGTCACGACCTTGCCCTCACGGGAATAAGGGAGATCTAGTGGCTTGGTGGCTTGGAACGGGAGGATCGCTGCGCGGGCGAATGGCTCGTCATCGCGCGGGTCAGCCGCGCGGTGATGACGTCACCCGTGCGGTCAGGTTGTACGGAAAGGACACGTGTTATCATATTATAGGACAACAGCCTGGCACCTCATGATTGGTCCAGGGTGCCTATAAATATGGGACATTCCCTTTTATGCCCAGAGGTTGGTGAGATCTTGGCAGAGACACACGCCATTCTAGAGAGAGAAAAGGGCAAACACTGAGTGAGAGAAGAACATTCTCTCTAGTGGATCCTTGTCCCATCTCCTAGGTCACCAAGGGTATCACGGATTAGACTCAGAGCAATCCACTGCCTTAGTCCCTTCTGTGCACACCTGCTCCGTTCTTCACCCTTTCTCTAGACCACCTCATTCTCTTCTTTCACCGTGTCTTTACTGTTGACTATCCATACCTCTCCAGCTCATCACGTAAGCAAGAACCATCACCTACAAGCGACGTTTTCTCGAATATAAAACCTAAAAGTGGTATATTTGTGTGATCAATTGGAATCGTGGGCTTAATGGAGTTTGTCTTATTTGCCTAGAATACATTTGCCGTAGCTTAATTTCACATCGTTTTCCCTGTGTGTTTGAGGACAATTGCCATTTACAAGGGAAAATGCTATAACATGAACATGTTTCTAACCGTACTTTTTCAATCACATTTTGTTGGTCGTAGACACGAGCAAGCAGATTTGATGTGCGCCGTGTGAGTTTATCCCTAAATTTTTGGTATTTTTGTTCCTCTTTTCTGAATTTTTTTAATTCAAATTTTATTTTTTGGATTACTCATTCGTCTTGATGAGAGGAGTCTAAAAGGCAAAATATTACTCCCAACCAAAGTCAATAAAAAGATCATTAAAGACGAAAATACCAAATACATGGTATATATTTTCTATACTATCATCTAACTTGTGTTTCTTGAAGTGAGGTAGCATCTGAATGTAAAGTGTACGTATATATAACCAAAAAGCAAAATATTATAACCAAAGTCAATAAAAAGACCATTAAAGACGAAAATACCAAATACATGGTATATATCAGTAGTATCGTCTTATATTAATGTTTTTCAAGTTCGATACACATTTTCATACTTTTCTAATTGATTTAGTCGAGACGAATGGTTAATCACAAAAATTACGATGAAAAAATAAACATAAAATTACAGGAAAAAGAAAAATGCCAGACCAAAAAATAAAGAATATATGGCATTTCATTTGGGCCATAAAATTCGCACCACTTGGTTCTTGCTCTTCTCTCTGAAATCTCTTGCCAAAACTCTTTTTTGTTTTTCCTCCATTATATTTACAATGAAAATTGGATCAAAGTTTGAAATTTAGTTACTCGACCCATTGCCCAAGTCCATGAAACATAGTTTATTCCTTCTTCTTCTCGTTAATTTTGTTTTTAACAAAATTTAACATTATACACAGTTATTTAGATCTAGATATGCTAATGAATGTAAAGTAAATTATAAAATTGGCAATTGAATGGATCATCTAGGAAACAACAATGTCTCGTGACTACCTATGATAGTAACAAGTATATATTTCATCACTTCTTCATTCTCTAATTAATTATAGCCTGAAGATCTAACTTGTGTTCTTGAAGTGCGGTAGCATCGGAATGTAAAGTGTACGGATTTTAGAGAGAGAAAAAGAAGAGAGAGTGTGTTTGGGTGAGAGGAGAGAGAGAGAATCAATCCGGGCCGTCTAAAACACATTTGGACGGCTCGGATCACACTTGGGTACCAAGTGGCAATACCCACTCGGCACTCAAAAAATTTTCCGAGCAAAGGGATTCGATATTTGAAAGGGTATTTAATGCGGGTTGTCGGGTTCAGACTTTGGGGCCATTCTTAGTTAACTGGTATAGTAGTCATGGGCCAACCCTTTTTGGATTTTGGGGTACCTTTGTGGGCCAAATTTGTATGACTTGGTTTGTGCTCTACTCGCAGAACTCTCTTGCCAATGGCGTTGGCTTTGGTCTACACATTCTCAGTGAATTTTCTCTCCAATTATTACTATCATTTGGAATGGACGGTCATGTCTGGGCCCTTCTCGGGTGTGTTTCGAAGATCAGGACCGTTGATGTTCTAGACCTAATCAAGAAAAATAGGCGCGCCAAAATTTATGTTAATTGAATTTCGTTTAATGTTTTTTAGAGACACATTTTATCCTTACAAAATGGGTTTTTATCCAGTGTTACAATATTTTCTAAACACCTTTTTTTTTAAGACACATGAAACAATATCCGATTAACATGAATTTTTGCGTGCTAATTAGTGCTCTTGACAAGATCTAAAATACCAACGGTCTCGATCTTTGAAATAGACCTGGAAGGACCCGAACACTGCCCGAACAAGACTGTCTAGTCGCTCGGAGGAATTGGATGGATCCTATCCCTTGCTCTATCTATCTCTCTTCACGCAATACCCCAAAAACAACCCTCAAAATCTAAACCAAAGTAAGCGATTTGTCCCATTTCTTTACAATGAAAAATGGATGTAAGTTTGAAAACTAGTTTCTTCACCTAGTACCCAAGTTCGTGTAACATAGTCTGTTGTCTCCCATTGTTTTGATAGATCTCAGAGGTGAAATAGAATTAAAAATAAAAAATAAATAAACAACCCAACATTTCCAGTTTTATGTTCTCGTGGACATATTGACATGCATCATACAACTTAGGCATTTAAAATGAATGTCAACTTCTTGATCTTCTTCTCCTTCTTCTTTTGTGTTTGCAGTTTTGCCCTGATTAATATTCGCGGGTCCATGATGTTTGAATTCAAGTCTTCGTTTCTTTTCTTCTTTTTTACTTTAATTGAAAGGAGTGTTCGAGCCAACTTGCGCCTTCCATGTCTGGTCAAAAGACGTGCCATTTAAGCCTAGACTTAAGGAATTTACGAGAGAAGCTCTTTTAACTTGGCCCCAAAATTTGAATTCAGAATGTCTGGATTTACAACTCATCCCTATCGCCGCTTGAGCTAACTTGGGGTTGAATTCTAAGTCTTTCAATAATAAATATAGTTATAGGATAATAACAGGTTACATGAATTGATGTTGAATGATCCCATGCCACCATCATTCCTGTTCAGGAGTGGTGGTTTGTGGACGGGGGGGCCCGTGTATAATTTGGTGCTTGGGACACGAGTCTAAAGCTACAAAGGGGGTTGGTAGTAGGGCTGTCCAGCGGATCATCCGATCCGCCAATCCGACCAATTCGAACCGATCCGTTGATCCATCCGTGAATGTTCGGTTCGGTTCCGGATCGAGAATTTCTTATCTGACGGTTCCGGATCCGGATCGGATCCGCTCGATCCGCTCAATAATCCTTCTTTAATCTGTCAAATCCGCCCGATCCGACTCGATCTGATCCGATCTGATCCGTGAATGTTCGGTTCAGTTCCGGATCTTAAAAACCATAATCCGCTCTGAGCGGATCGGATCGGATCCGTATTCGATCCGTCCGGATCCGATCCGTGGACACCCCTAGTTGGTAGCAAGATAACAATGAGAAAAGGGTTGGAGGATAAGGTAGTGATCACTTTCACTTGGACCCATTTTGATTGAACTTCCAACCCAACACAACAGAGATATGCAGTGGAGCTTGCCACAAAAAGAGGGAAAAAAAAAAGAACATGAAAGAGATTGGAGGGAGGATCACTCTCTTTGGACATCTACATTGGTACATAGAATAACAAAACCATAAATACGCTGCGGACTAGAATTTTTAATGAAAAATAATAATGCCAAAACTATTTTGTTAATGGCAAAATTGTAATGCGTCATAGCCTTGTAACCCAACTCATGGTCCATATCTTTTATGCACAGAGATTTCGACATTAACAAAACCAGATTTAGCATTATCATTTGTCTTGTTTAATTTGCGAGGTAAACTATTAGCAAGCAAATTAGGGGCTCTATTGTGGAGTCCAAATAGCGAATATTGGTGCAAGACACTATGTTTCTAATAGTTGGGCAAAAGTTCAATTAAATGAGCATGGCATGGGTTCTATTGATTACTTGTTTCAATTCCTAACTTATTGCCATTTGCTAAAGGCTTGCATAATCCGATCTTTTGCAGTGTATGTTAATTCAATATTGAATTCTGTTGACTTATTGCGTTGTACGAGACAGATCATTCCCTCACAATACATCATTCAAAAAGCCAGCGTCCCTCACTTAAAGTCAGGAATTGGAACAAGGTCTTTTTAATGGTGCTTAAAATGAGGAATATATCATTACCACATATATTAGTTAACGATTGTATATCATATGCTTTGTGAGACAGATGTAAGAATTGTTGAGGTGTAACGAGATTTCCAAGTAATAACTGTAAGCAGGCGAATGCGTGCGTTGAGACAACAACATCTAGCCAACTTTGCTAGCATCCATTTTATTTTTAAGTGAAGTAATTTTGAACCAGAGCACATAATCGCCTTCTAATGATGACCATTAATACTGGCCTAACATCAATGAAAAAGTCAAGCCCGTCTATGGTAAGTATTCCATATGTAGTGGTAAGTATTCGAGATGCTGTGGCAAAACAACAAAACAACCTTATTTTATGCGAAACTCTTTTGTTTTTAGTTCCCGATTTTCATCATGTGGAATACTTACCACTAGATATGAAATACTTACAATACACCAAAACGACTATGGTGTATCATAGAAAAGTTCATCATAGTCATACCATGAAAATATTTACAAACTCAGAATTTAACCGTACTTTCACCTTCATAAAATATTGTCACAAGTATATTCATTCTGAATACTCAGTACCCAACAGCTTTCTTTAAAAATTTACATGCATCCGAAATGAAATTCCAACGGAAGTTAATAAGTTAGTTGATAACTAACCTAACTAGAACCTACTGAATCTAGATCTACTGGAACCATAATAAAGTAAAGAGTGTCAACTAGAAGAACAAACTCACATGATTTTGCAGAGATTGTAAGCGACAGCTCATGGATTCTTTCGAATAATTTACCTCAATCATATCATTTACATCCAGTATGTTACAATTACAGATCAGGGTCAGAAGCAAAACAAGCCCTCACAGATCTGAAGATGAGTTTGATCAAATCTAAAAGAAACCATAATATCAAAATCAGAACAAAAAAGGAGAAAAAAAATGAAAGAAAGAAAGAAAAACCACTCATTTGCTTAGCTTGAAGAAGCCTGCAAATTCAAGAACCCATTAAAGTTGGAACACTCAAACAAGGCCTTAGCATTCATCTCCCTTTCAAACCTCCAAATGTAATTCAGACCCACCAACAACTCAGTAATGGCAGCCTCAGTCTTCTCTTTATTTGCAAAATACAGTGTTTGTAGCAAAAGAACATTTGTCTTTGGCATCAAATTCTGCTGCTCAAAGCTCCTTTCACTTTGCCACTTAATCATATTATGTGCCAAAGGGGCCAACCACCCCAAGATCTTCCCTAAAGCATCTCTCCACTCTCCGGCAAGCCCCGGATCACTAGCCGAAAACCCCACCCCTTTCAATCTAGCCCTTAAAAACGACCGTATGCTATTTGGTAGCATCGAATAAAGATCATCCCTTGCGTCGAGACCCACCAATTGTGGCGACCTTATCATTTTCTCCATCACGATTATCAAGTTTGCATAGTGCAGAGCAAGAGCAGAGGCACCCAAAGTACTCATCGGCGGTTTTAACATTTTCGAATTCAACTCGAAAAACCCACGATTCGAATCCTTCCTATCTAGGTGTTTAGAGCTCTTACTCATCAAAGTACTTGATACGACGACGTCATAAGAGTTCGGGTTTTGATCAGAAGGGTAAACAGCAGCTGAAGCAGATAGACTCCGAGGCAAAGAAACTGCATATGAAGAAAACCCATTACCAATCCCAAAAACAAGCTTGATCCTAGCTAATACCGTGAAAATGGATCGAGCAAGCAATGAAGTGGCCGTATCAAAACTTCTGTTCCATAAAGATCTCTCCTTTAGATACTTAACCTCTTGTCTCTGCACCAAAATCTTCTGCTGGAGATCCACCGTCTTTTGCAAATGCTTTTTTCTTACATCCGTTTCCAAAATAACAAGCTCTTCCATTTCCCTATAAAGCGTTGACGTTGCAGTTTTCAAACGCTCCATCTTCTTGTTAATCTTGGCATCCATCTCTTTCCAGTTCAATACCCAATTATAAGGATCCCGACCCGTGTTCGAGAACTCATCGAAAACCCGCTCAAACGACCTGAGACTCGAGTCCTCGCATCTTTTACTGAATCTGGACAAGGATTTGGCGACGAGTCTGAGATTTTCAGCAATCTCTGCACATGCGAGGCCTAAGAGGAAGGACTCGTCGTTTGAGACAATTTTACGAACACCTTCTAGGCAAATGAATTCGTTCCTTAATCGAATTATATTCTTGTCGGAGAGGTATTGCCATAGGTGGAGGAGCTTGGACATGAGTCCGGCTATCTCGAAGGACAAAACCCCGACGTGGGTTTTTCGGATGGTGGGTCTTTTGGGGGTCGACGGAGTGGCGCGTACTGAATCGAGGCTGGTTGATATGGCTGTCTTTACCTTGACTAGCCATGTTTCGAGAGCCATTGGAAGCAAGGAGGAAAGTGATGTGAATTCAATATGGAAGAAAGAGTGGTGGGTTTTGAAGAGAGAGAGAGAGAGAGAGAGAGAGAGAGAGAGAGAGAGAGAGAGAGAAAATAATTGAAGAGTGGAGTTGGAGAGAGAGAGAAAGAGAGAGAGAAAAGAAGAGATTGTAAATTCAGAAAGCTCGTGGGATGTTGAAAGCATTAGAAATAGAGTAATGAGGGAGGGAGGGAGGAGAGAGCGGAGAACGTGGATGGGGGCATCCAATGAAATGGGGTGAAGTTGGAACGACTCCAATGGGCAATGGGGTGAGTGGGTGGGGAAAGGTCACACCATGATCAAGCAAATGGAATATTGGGAAGAAAAAAAGGAAAAAAAAGCAAAGCAAAATGGAATTAATGGAGTGGTGTGACATCCCAAGAACATCTTTCCCGCAAGATTAATTGTGAGTTTTCAATAATTCAAAAAGTTGAACAAGATGTAGAGTTCCACAAGTAAATTAGTAGTTTGTAGAAAGAGAGAGAATTGCAAGGTTTTTCCACAATCCATATCCATTGTAGGCGTCATCTTAGGTTGATTTTAGTAATTTAAACTGTTTATTTTGTAGGATTCATAGAGTAGCTGAGGTGTTTGGGAGGCTCATTTTTAGCATTTCATGTTCAAATTTTTGGCGATTTGACTTTTTGAATTGTGATCAGAATGTATTTTGAATCTGGTAGAGTGTCTCAGAGAAATGTGCAGAATCCATTTTGCAACGTAATTAATGTTTGGAAGATATTTGCAGAATACGTTCTGTATGTCTTTTTGTTAACCAAAATGAGAAAAATAGAGAATGAGAAGTCAAAAAGCTCATCACATCCTACTTTTGGCTCCTCTCTAAACATCAAAACAGAGAACTCATTATCCCAGAATGAGTTTTGGGTGGAACATCGAAAGTCAAAAATTGAAAACAAAAAATGAAAATCCAAAAAGTAAGGTGTCAAACACCCCTATATGCTTGCAAAAAATAACTTAATCGGATATTGGTAGATATATAAAAAAAATTAAATTTTGTGTTCGAAATAGACGGTCATGGACACTTTTAACTTTAAAAGTTATTGATGAAGTCAAACCATCCGTTTTATGAATCAAAATTCAACTACCAATCAATATCCGTTCAAGCTAATTTTTTATATGAAATGTTCGATGGAGCCCACAAATGATGGTGGTGCAAACCTGAAGTTTTGGTTAGAATGTATTCTCTTGAACAAAATCAATTCCATCGGATAGCAGGAACTTAGTATGGAAGTACATTATTTTAAAAAAAAAATGAACTGCAAATTTGATTTTGGGACTGGACCTGCAAATAAATTTGATTCCGATCGACTTAATTTTTGTTGTTCTCAAGCTCTACAATGCGAATGATTCACACTCACCTAAAGGGGTGTCCGCGATGTGTTTAGAACAATGATTTTGTATTTTAATGCTTCAAAGTTATGCCAATGTGTTCGTTACAATTTTTATTTATATGATTATATCTTTAAACAAACGGTGGAGCAAGTAAAAAACAAATGGGGTCAAGTGAATTTTTGATGAGGGGTCGACAACTAAAACAATAGGAATTCTGGACAAATTTGGAGCTCTATTGTAAGGTCTGAATAGTAAATATCAGGTGACCCTATTTGTTTTTTACTCGCTCCGCCCCTATTTTGAACAAATCTAAAACTTGGATTAACGGTTCGGGACAGTCCAAATCTGAATCGTCTATTGTTCTAATTAATGATTCGGATTTACTCAGAGACTCCTACTGCTAAAAGTCTAAGACTTGGATTGGACATAATCCGAACCCATCCCAATTATCTGATCTGTAATGTAGGGGCTGCTACTATATATGTAGGTGCATGTATATTGGTTTCTTCTTCTCTTTTGCTTTTCAAAAAGATGAATGGAAAGAAACACTGTAAGAGTCTTTTTGATCAGTCAGTAACAGTCTAAAGGAGACTTTTTTTCTGGGGTTTTTTGGATCCACATGAATATACACACTTTTCCCTCTGTCAATTGCTTCCTTATAAGATTGCACTTCATCATTCTTGGCTTTCTTTCATATCTTGCCTTTTAGAATTTTTGATGTTTGTTAGCTGGTTTTGTTTTTGTGTCTTAATTGGCTCAAAAGGTCTTTGTCCCCACTTACTTGATAGGAGTACGAATTCTTAAGTACCCTTGCAAATATTTGGACTACATTAGTTTAAAAAAATTCCTGAGTTTCATTCTTTTTTTCTTTTGAATGAGAATGAAAATTGGCATCTCCATTTTCCCCCCTTCCAATCGAATTGCCCGTCAAGATTCGAACTTGCCATGAATTAGTCGTGTTGCACATAAGCTGGGGCGCTGGCCGGACATCTGATTATAAAAAAGGGAAAAGATTTGAACTTGCCATTTTGCGCGAAAGGACAACCAAAATCCCAAATAGCGCGAATCAGTACAAATCGCAAAATTTAACTCAGTCCTTTTTCATTTTGGCCAGATTTTGCTAAAATTGTTCACTGCATGCGAATGTCAACAACATCAAAAAGTACCAACGCAAAGAAATGAAATACAATACATTATATGAAATTTTTATCCACATTTCATAGCAAGTTCCCATATGATTCTATATTTCTTGCAAAGATTAATTTTTTTTTTTTTGAACTTATTGACAACCCAATAGACTATTTATAGCTCTTTTTCTTTGTAATTTCTACTATTTTAGTGAAATACTATAAGCTTATGAGCTGGTTTGACCAATAATAAAATACTACATTGCCTTCTATTAGGCATGATAACCAGTGTTTGTGAACCATCTTGAAGAAATGATACCAATTAATAATGACTTATTAAAAAAGACTCCTTATATATGTGTCCGATACGTACCCACACCCTTCTTCAACTTTTGGGTTTGATTAATTAAAGATGGTATGTATATATAATTATAATGCCTCCATTTCGTGGCCAACCAAATTCAGCTGATAAAAGGTTACTATAATTTGTTAATTAGCACTTTTAGAGTTTGTTTTTGTTCCTTCTGTTCTTCACAAGATTGCTAAGCGATCAAAAGAATTTACAGGAAAACCCTGAGAATGGCATGGCAAAGAACTCGTAATTTCATCGAATCAGAACACAAGGTTCAAAATGGGTTAAATTAAATTCCCGAAAAATATTACTGCCACATCATTTGGTTCATTTTCCTAAAATTTCTTTGAGGAGATTTCCCCCCCTTAGTCCTGCAAGTGAAATTACCATATTACCATTGCATGCAAAATGCATTAAACTAAAAAAGACCCGAGATGCGTGTAAACAGGAACGGAGCCTGCTAGTGGGTGGAGTGGCACGTGTCATCCCCGGTTTTTAAAAAGGTTTTATTTTACACTAATGTATTTTATTAGGTATCTACTGATGTTCGAACAACTTGATTTTTCACACATACGATGCAAATATAGCGTTTTAAAAGATGAATGGTTTAGATCATTAAAAAAAAACCTCAAAGACATTCATTTAAAAGAGTACGGGAGAATTGAATCAAGCCTTTATTTTTATTTTAACAAAATAGATACTTCAGGATGAAGCTTCAGTGTGCACTTAGCCTTTCTCCTCATATTTTTAAAAAAATTTACTTACTTCGTCCCCAAATGATATTCCTCTCTGAAAAGGCATGTGATTTTCGGATCAAAGAATAAAATACTTTTGTATACGTTTCTTCAAGTTTCTTCGTGCCAAATTAAAGATCTCGATTAGCTTTTTAATTTGTTGTGACAAATTCAAAAAACAATGAACGGAAGTAGTTTATTTTTATCCAAAAATTACACATTTTTTCGTAGGGGATACCATTTCGGGACGGAGGGAGTATGACTCTATGAGCAGATTTTCGTTGAACGGCGCCACCCCAGAATGTAATCCCTATCTCTGTCATTGCGTGTAAACTGGTCCGGACACTTGAGTTAGTGGAAAAAAAAAACTAAAAAAACTAAAAATAAAAAACCGATAGAAGGTAGTGCGGAGGAGGAGGTGATATATATATATGAACCCCACCCTCACTCATTCACTTCACATGGCTAGTGGGAAGAGTGATGGGTTGGCATGCAGATTTGCTGGTTTAAAAAAAACCCCTTCTAGGGGTTGTGCATGGCAGGATAGATACTTGTCATTTCTTATAAAACAATATTGTTAAAAATTGTTTAGGGGTGGTGCCATTGATCGAGGAGAAATGGGTAATTAATTTTAATTATAACAATGCTTTTTTGCCTACCAAATGAAGGGCAGTAAACAATATCCCTTTTTAACTTTGTCGGTAAATTGAGAGGCAACCATCTTACCTCTCCTAGCCCTGGATTAATGTGCTTCTCTGTCACTGAACACAATAATTTTTCGTACCCCTTCCACCATTATTTCTCTCAACACATAATTATATTGCGACAAATTTTCGCACTTCTCTTCTTTGTAATTATGCTCTTTTTTTCGTCTTCATAAATTCGGAGTGTTCGGGTTAGTTCACGTTCATGCGCGCTGCTCGACTAAATTTTGCAAAGGTAGAAACTTTGTAATAGAGTACTTGAATGTCATCCTTTGTACTCGCATTGCTTGGTGTACTTTGTACGTAGAACTACTTGATTTATGCTATGTAAATTGATTGACATCTTTTAAACTTCGCAAAGATAAAAGACCGAAAATGAAGAGAGAATAAAATGATATGCGACAAAGAACATTACTTTCCAATATCGATTATCAGTGTCTGATACAATAGCAACGGGCTAGTTTACGCGTATCTCGACTAATCTGCTGCTAGGGATTAGAAGTATCAAGTTGTACACATCTCTCAGCCCACACATGGTTTTACTATTCTAATAATTCACGCATTTCAAAGGCAAGGAAGGAATGAGGAAGGTGCTTCACAAGCAGTAGTTTTAACTTGTGTGAATATTTTCTAGTAGTTTATTCTGCGGAGGAACGGGGATTTGAAGTGGTTTTGCAAGAGAAGATCAACAATGTTTTGATCCAAAAAAAAAAGCTGTTCGATCGAGAAATATTGCATTGGAAAAAGAAGCCTTTCTTTCTTTCTTTTTTTTTTAGAAAAAAATTGCCTTTCTTTGTTTATTACAATTTGGCTCACACATTTTTAGACATTTAATTTGTCATTTAGTGAATAGTGAAGTTGTCTAACACAGAATGATTTAGTCGACGACGTTTAGTCGGCTCTTTTTTTTTTTTTTTTTTGGGTTTCTGTTCAAGCGTTGACCACCAAGCCAATTTCTTGGATATATGCATAAACGTGTCATGCTCTTCTCAGTTCTCACTAATATACGCCTTCAAGTCAATTCGTATGTGCTTGAAAATCTTTTTTTGTCTTTTTTCCAAAGTAAAAAATATAGGATGATTTGATATTTCTTTTTTCAATTCGATCGTGATATGCCTAAAGTTTTTTTTATTTTTAGTAGATCAACATCTCATTCAAGAGAGCCATTCGGCACTTACAAGATTTCAACACAAAAGGTAGAAATGAATCCAAACTACTAAACTCTGGACAAGAGCATGACATAAGGCACACATCAGGCGACCGGCTCCGGGCATTTTTGACAAAGCAAACCAATACTAGGTGCCGGCATAGAGACCAGCCCAGGTCTAGTAGTAGGACACAAATCAGTTCAAATCATACAACATATTAGCAAAGATGAAATCTGGAACCAACCATCGAGGTTTCTAGTTACACAAAACACCTAAAACAATTATTTACCTGCCACCACAACCCATCGGATATGGGGACCCAAACTGGGACTAGAAACCATCGGATTGGGGGAGACCCAGCCAGGGTAGAGAACACAAAAACAACAACAGACGAAAAGAAAAATCCCAATCTTCCAACTTCACCTGTTATTAGTTTTCCAAAAGATTTTAGCAACACAGATGCTAAAGCAAATGAGTTCAGCATGTGCTAAAATCATAGTTTTGAAATTAAAAAATGAAGTGGATCCGTATATCGTTTTTCGATTTTTTTCGCACCAAATTAAAGTACCCCTTTTGTACTTTAATTCGGTGTAAAAAATTCAAAAAATAATACACGGAAACACTTAATTTTTTTTATTTGAAACACCATGATTTTAGTACCTGCTGAACTCATTTGCTAAAATCATGGTTGATTTTAGCAACTGGGTTGCTAAAATCTTTTGGAAAACTATGCTGACCCATGCACCGTCGGCTGCCCTTCACTGGACCACCACGCCGCATCTCCACCCCGCCAGTCTGAACCCACAAATCTGGATCAACTCCTCCGTCAGAGACCGAAACCAAAACCGAGAGCATCAAAACAACAACACGTGAAAAGGAGGTCGATGGGAGGGAAGGAACACACTATGCCTAAAGTTCATGGACATGGATTTCTACATATCCCAATTGCATCCCTAAATTCTCCGACCAGATAAAGAAGAGGATTAAGCTCCCAAAGAAAGAGATGTTAATTTTTTGATAATTTGAATGTCCGAGCCAGTGTACATACATCTCGATTAATCTTGGGGATTATATTGTCTAAGATTTAAATAGCTAGAGATGGGGGTTTAATTGCTTTAAGGCATAGTTTTTTAAAAGATTTTAGCAAATGAGTTCAGCAGGTGCTAAAATCATGGTATTTCAAATATAAAAATTAAGTGTTTCGTGAATTATTTTTTACACCGAATTAAAGTACATGAGGAGTACTTTAAATTGGTGCGAAAAAATCGAAAAACGATACACGAAACCACTTCATTTTTTGATTTCAAAATCATGATTTTAGCACCTATTAAACTCATTTGCTAAAATCATGGTGATTTTAGCAACTGAGTTAAAATCTTTTGGAAAACTATGTCTAAATAACCAGTTAACCACTAGCTTAGGTAGAACATAGATATCGGAATCTCTACCAATTACTACCAAATGTGTACGGTTGAAGATTGGAGAATACTAGGAGTAATAATGGCTCCATAAATAAATCAAAAGTTCGAGGATACGACTTTTGACTTAAAAAATTAGACGTTGACATTTGGATTTTGTGAATAATTTTCTTGTTTTTTCTCTTTATACTCCATGAGTACTAAAAGCAAGATGACTTTCTTTTTTTTTTCTTCTTTTTTTGAGGTATCAAGGCAATTACTGGCCACATCTTGAATATATAATGGTGTGATGCCATCATCCATATACGACCGACTACTAATGATATCAATTGAAGAATTAAGCTGATTTATAGCCATCCCACTTGCCTCAAAATAGTTTAAAGCATTTATATAAGGAGAAACTTTTGGAAGTGGTATACATACACATACATATAGTATTTTTTGATAATCAGGTGCCAAATCCAGCTTGCACTTTGATTAATTCCGGAGTTTTGAACTTAATGATCGAGCAAACCCGCTATAGGCCCCAAGATTTAGATTGTTAGGCATCCGTGGAATTCAAACATGCAACCTCGTGGAGGACAAGCAGTACTTATTTACTTTCTCATGCCAACTTCACCAAATTGCTTGAGATTTTGGAAGTGGTATTATATGATCAAAGCATACAACCTGGGGCAGAGCTATTTGGTAGGGTGGGGTGGCACGCGTCATCCGCGAGTTTTTAAAAATTCTATTTTATATTAGTGGTTTAGGCACAACTTGATTTTGCACACAAACGATGCGAAAATAGCATTTTAAACGATGAATAGTTTGTGTTCCTTTCAAAAAAAAAAAAAAAAAAAAAAAAAAAAAAACGATGAATAGTTTGGATCATAAAAAAAAAATCTTACAGACCACAGGATAATTTAATCATGCATTTACTTTACACGCAACTTTTTCTCTTTATATTTTTACTAGAAATATACAAGAATGCTAGCAGACTCTCGTTAAACAACGCAACCCCCAAACTTAAATCCTGATTACACCACTGCTTACGAGTTACGACTCCAAAAATTTATAATTAGGAACTGGATTTTAAGTGAGGGGTGATGATCAATATACCTAAAAAAATCTCTATCATTGTAAAAATAATGTTGTTGGCGGAGCCCTCCCGGCCGGTAGAGTTTGATCTTTCAATACGTTCCATCGTGTGAGCCGGAGCCCTCCCGGACCTACAAACATAAACATGACTATTCATCTCTTACAACACGCAAAGAATATCTCTACAAAAAAATATGGTATTTGATTGAATGTACGTTGATATATAGCTAGATATGGTTTTTGTTTTAAATTCTGTGAACAAACAGTAACGTTTGCATGTATATCGGTATCTAATTAAACTGATTTCTACTTTTAGGGCCTATTGGCTATTTTCCTTGGGATTTGCTACTATAAAAGGGAGAAAACAGGGCACGCCAAAGGGTCCGCGCCTCACAATTCAGATTATAGTCATTTCTCTTTCTCCTCTCAGCTTTGATGACGTTTCAAGTTCTTGATACTTGTTTTAGTGTTTTTGTTCAAGCTTCTAATCGCAGGGTTTAGCAAGCTTTTCCTTGTCTTTTTCTTTATTATGACGTTGTCACTTTATTCATGGAAATACAAGTGACTTTTGATTTCTTTTACTCTCGTTTCCATTTTGCTATTCACGGAATTATAAGTTCTTATCATACAAGGCACAATCGAACCACTTTTATGATCTTTTCAAGGGTTGCAACACAATCTTCTGGTAAGAATTTACGAATCTGGCTCTACGACTTTATTCACGTTTAGATTACATCACGATCTTGACACGCCTTACATCCAGAGATACTCATCATTCCGTGCCAGAGGGAGTTTTTGTTCCCTGCGTGTTTTTCCAAAGAAACTACATCGTGCTTAAATTGATGCCCCGCTTATAAACAAATATGGCAAACTTCACTTATACCCCATGTAGTTTGGGTCATGTGCGGTAACAACCCTTCTGGTTCAATTTGTTGCATTTGCATTCCCTGCGATTTCTGCAAATGCCCCCATTTCCCTCCATGTTAACGGAAAAATTTAACCAATATATTTAAAATTTAACCCGAGCTTTGTCATAACGTATTAATCTAAGAGTAGAGCATCTCTGTCGAAAATCATGTTGGTCAGACATTAATAACTAAATGTTCAGGTTTTTGTTAAGGTAACTTATAAATTTTAAAATTTACTTCATTATAAATTACGGAGTATATAAGACCATGATGTTTCCATTTTCCGATTGACTTGAATTTTGGTATGAATGTAGTATTCGTCAAGCATTGCAATATGAACTGTTTGGATCCATTTTTTTGTATAGAGGATGGATTGTTAAGATTTAAGGAAGAAGATAAGGGCATATTGGACTTTAAGTCATTTCAATTAAGGGTGCAAGCATTACTTCAGTAAATTGGGTGCATTGCACAAATCCACGAACCACATGGTGTACAATTACAACAAAGTGAACCAGAAGGGATGTACCACATATGACCCAAACCGCAAGAGATATAAGTGAAGTTTGCCCAACAAAATAGTAGTAAGATTCGGGCACAGACGCAGACTATGGTTACATACCTACCAAAATTTTAATTTGGTTGCCAAAAAAATGCGTAACTCACTCACAAAAAATGCATAACAAATACCTTAAAAAATGCATAACTATTTTGGTGTGTACCATACGACTCTTGCAAATTCAACCAATACGTATTTAATGAGCTAAAAAATGTGCGTACCATACACAAAAAATAGGAGTACTCTTCTTCTTCTCCTTTTTTTTTTTCCCGATCAGCTACACAAAAAATACTGATAACAGGCACCAAAATATGCATATCATCTACCAAAACTACTCATACCATATACTTCTAAGGTATAACCTGGCATTTTTGTAACTAACAAAAAAAAAACATGCGTAACATTGCATGGGGTGTCACTTAGAAATTATGGGCAATCAAACATTACTATAGTAGTATACTATAACATTAACACCCATTTCTTTTTCTTTTTTCTTGAACGGCCATTGACACCCATTTCTTGATTCCATCGATAAGAGAAATTGCAAAATACTACCACAACTTTGTTCGCATGAATTACATTCACGAAAAGACATCCACCATATATACCTAGCCATTTTTGCTCCCAAACAAGAAGAGTAAACTAAGGGTAAAAGGGGGAAAACTATCCGAGACAAAGACTTCAATTTATTGGGGAATGTTCTAAAACTCGTTAGGCGCTAGTCAGGCGGAGGAGGGGTGTCTAGGGCCTAGGCGCCGACTAGTCAGCTTCCTAATCTAGGAGTTAGACCACCGCCTAGCACTTAAGTGGGGACTAGTTGGCAAGGTTTTAAATCTCAATCTCAGTATTGAGATACGTAACAGTATCGGTGATACAGTAAAATATCGGCCAATATTGGCCTGTATCGGACTGTATATCGGTCAAATATCGGTATCAGTCCATTGGAAAACCAATACGTATCAGCTGATACACCGCATATTGACCGATATTTAAATCCTTGCTAGTTGGCCTAGGCAGCCCGACTTTTGGAAACGGCTAAGCTGAACACTGCGCCCTGATGTCGTGGGTTGTTGCAGTTTAGCCGATAGGAGGCAAAAGCTCGTTTTGACATAAGTGGATGTCACAAAAATTGAAAATTTTTAGAATTTTCATTTTTTTTATAGCTTTAGTTGGGCAGCTTACGCTATATACGTTCTCCCATAACAAGAAACAAAAACTGCAGAAAATAAGTTGAAATAATTAAAAGTGTGAAAATAAATCAACAAAATGAGCCTCATACACTGCAACAAACAATACCCTTGAAAACTCAGAATCTCAACAAGAAGACATTTTGAAGAACCCTAGGGGTTGGCCCGGTGGTCTTAGCTTGAGACTTAGGAAGTTGCTGTCGCTTTAGGTTTTAGGTTTTATTCAACTTTACCCCAACTCTTAGGGCCGCCTCAACTCAAATGTAAGCGTGGAAAGAATTAGAGGAGGAGAAGCTTCAGTTACGCGTAAACTGACCCAAGACATCGTGCATCACAAAATACATTGAAGAGATCGACGACATTTTAAAGAAATGAGAGGCCCTCTAATCATGTCAAGGCCGCACTCATTTTGCCTTTGGCTATCTTTGACCTCTTCCCCTGACTCATCATGCACCTCTCTCTCTCTCTCTCTCTCTCTCTCTCTGTGTGTGTGGACCTAATCGCACATTACAGGGATCCCGCAATAAGTTGTAGTGCACGGAAAAAAGGACATTAGTACATATTCTCGTGAGATACGTAAGTTTGATTCAGTCATTTCGAGCTGTTTAATGGGACTAGCAGTGAATGAACACATAATCCCGTGAGATACATAAGTTTTGCGGACCAATGGTGATGACATGAATAATATATATCAAAGTCCATACGAAGCTAGTTTGACTTTAATTGAGTCCCCTAGTAGTAGACGGTGAAATTTGCCCCTAACATTTATCGAGATACACGTAAGTTGACCCGAATACTTGAGTTATCAAAAATAAATTATCCCACAAGTTGAGACATTGCCCGTCCGATAGACAATTGATCTAATTCGTAAAAACATAAAAATAAAATAAACTCAACACCAAATATTTGGTCCCGAATGCTTGTATCCCATCATACAAACTGATAAAATATGACCCGCATTGCACTTACTTTGGTTATATATCACACACAATTTATTAAAACATTGTACACTAGATACATATTTCATTTCGTATAACAATCAAAAGTTTGCTTCCTCTTAAGATTTCAAGTTCAAAATCTCGCAGGTCCTATTGATTCCTTTAAAGGCAACCCATACAGAGTTTTGCTTTAATTCCCCATAGGCGGACGGTAGAATTGGATCCCAAAATTAGTCAAGGTACTTGTAAGTTAACCTACACACGGCACATCTGAGTTGTGTCAAGAAAACAATTTGGAGGAAAAAAAGGGGGGAAAGGTGGGGGTGCCAAATGCGCATGAGAAAGGATACAATGTACATGGGCCTGTATTTAATCGAAATAGAAGGGGGTGTGTTCCACTTTAATGAGACATTGATTAAAGGGAAATGGTCCCAACCTCAAAAAAAATTACACTTAGGGAACATCTCTAAAACATATTAATTTCATTTTGGCCCCCTGGCCTCCTCCCTTTGCTCTGATTCATGATAAAAATCTCTGCACGTGTGCCATCATCATTGTACTTAAACAGACGAGCAAAATCATTTCTTGTGACGCACGTGTGGACAGCCCCACAACAGCTAAGCATATAGGGCCCCTTAATTAATTTAGATTAGTAGTAATGTTTAGTGCTAAAGCGTGCCATAACCCACGATTAATGGTAGTCTGGTTTCTGCTGCCAATTGCAAATTCTGTCAATATCAGGTCTTAATTTAGTGGTTTTTAAACAGGAAAAAACAAGAATGAACTCAAGTACCTTGCTTATCTGAATTTATAATTAAGTTGATTTTTCTAACAGCAGGCGGGCGCCATCACCGGTCTCGCATGGATGATTCGAATGGTTAAATTTAGAGGAGTTTTCAAAAAGATATCACAAAAATAGATTGGTCATAGCTACACGATTTTTTTATAAAAAAAAAAATCTTTACGAAAGTGTATTTTGATAAAGTAAACTACTGATATCGGATGAAGTTTATTCGTACAATTGCTCTTATATATGATTGATTCTTTGAGAGAGTCACTTAACTTATTGATGTGAGACCATCAAGAGTCGACGTTGCAAACCTCCACTCCTAAAAAACCATACGGAAACCCAAAGAATAATATTTGCACTGTTAATTATTTCAAATCACTGCTGACAACCAAGAGAATGGTTGTGGAGCAATGCTACACATAATTTTAAAACACAAGTTGTGTCTAGAATTGTGTTTTTAAGTAGCGTGCGTACATTTTCCCTAAATCATAACTTGACAATAAAAGGGCACTTCTTGTCATCTCGTCAGGACGCTAATATGATCAGATTTTTACAAAACCGGACTCTACAGTTTACACAATACTAACATAAATTCAAGTTCAAAATGGGACCCTTGAGGGAATGTTCGGCTATTATTGCAAGGAATGAGCACCTGTAGCCCAAAGTGATTACATGATTTGGGAATGAACTAATCATGACATCTTGGTGGGTCCAACTCTTTCTACAAACAAAATGTCTCTTTAGCACCCCAGAGGAATCGATCAATTTACAATCTTTTTACCCAAATAAAACAGAGTGACACATTTTTTGCCTTATGAAAAGGGTGAATCGATCAATTTACTATCTTTTTACCCAAGTAAAACAGAGTGACACATTTTTTGCCTTATGAAAAGGGTGACTTGGATTAAACTAGTGTAGTGACCCCCCGATCAACTGGAGAACTCACCCGACCTAGAACGTTTGGACTTAAGCCATAGCTGACCCAGCCGAGGAGAAAATATTGATCCATCACAACGTCGCGGGCTCCGTCAGGACCGTCACCAAACACCTACCAAAGTACAAGTTAAATTGGAGCACCCCTCTCAATTATCCGAGGAAATTAAAAGAGTAGCTTTATGTTAGCTGCTACAACCACTTGAACTACCACCATTACTTGAGCAGAATCAAGTTTGCAAATGCACAAACTGTTTTTAAATTTCCAATTTGCAAAGCAAGGTATCTAGTCTTGGGCCCTAAACTTTAATCACTCCTGAAACCAAAAATATTTAAGAAAAATGAATTATGATTAGTGGTCCTTTCATAGGTCATCAGAGAGGCTTTTCAAAGAAAAAAAAAAAGGTGTTTAGAGAGTATTAGGATTCCTTAATGGAGATTAAAGGCATCATTAGAAGATTAGGTTGCTTTGACCAGATATAAAAAGATATTGGTCCCTCTCTCAACAACTTGAGGACGATTTTGGAAGTTGGAACAGTTCCCAAAATTCCATATCAGTTGAAAAGGATCTGTAGCCGACCTTATACCATTTTTATATCCACACGAAATTAAATTTAAAATATTTTATAAGTTGGCCAAAAACATTTTTGATTAGTGGTGTGGTTGTTAAAAAGGATTTTTATCTTTTTTTGAGCAAAAAGGATTTTTATCGAGAAGTACGGTTTTTCTTAAAAGAAGTTTTTAAGGCATCTTTAGCATATTTGCTGCTTTGACCAGTGCCAAAAAATACTATGATATCTGAACAACTTAATTACTGGTGATTTGAAGTTTGAACAGATTGTAGATCACTGCAGAAGGATGTAGATATGCTCTTTTTCAGGAAATGATTTTTTTTTTTTTTTGAACGGCTAGGAAATGATTTTTATGGCGATAAACATATGGTTAAATAAACTTTTGTCTAGAAAATGTACAAATCAACTTATTTGGGCCTACTACGGTCCTAAACGGATGATCGGAGCCGTTGATTTTTTTCAATTTTTTTTTTTGATAAATTGATGGAGTATTTGTCAACGTCCGATTGAATTGATTTTTTTATGTGGTACCAGTAAAAATTATTTTGAAAAACATGAACAGATCCAATCATCTATGTGTGACCCAAAATGGTTCTAAACCAACTGATTTGTACATTTTATGTACAAAAATTTATGTACGCCTAGTACTATTCTTTTACGGTTCCTTTTGTATATGGAAAAACCTACGGGTACAGACAATAGCCACAGAAAATGTACAGAGCATACTCGGGGACCCACTTTTGGGTCCCACACGAGTGATCCGAACCGTTCTTTGTTCTTAAAACATTTTTCCGAGGTGCCCCACAAAAAATCAACTTAATCGGACGGTTAGAAGTGGTTGAACCAAAGTCTCACCGTCCGATTGAGCTGATTTTTTGTAAGGCCCCTCGGAAAAATGTTTTAAGAACAATGAACGGTTCGGATCACTCGTGTGGGACCGAAAAATGGGTCTTCGAGTATGCTCTCTACATTTTCTATGCAAATAGGGTCTGTACGTGTAGCAGTCCTCTTTGTATATTAACACCTCGTCTTTGTAATTGTGAAACAGAAATATGCATATATTACATGTCAAGATTCTGTCTCCGCATAAATTCAATATTCCACAAGGATTGTGCTCCTATAATTCCTGTATTATTAAGGCAGTGAGTTGTTCAGATAAGAAAAAGACAACAAAAAAAAAAAAAAAAGGCAGTGAGTTGGGCTAGGAAAAAGGAATTTCTTTCAATAAACATTCATATTAACGACTCCTCTTTTTCATCAGCAGAAAAGCATCAAGCATCTGTGATGGCTTGATTTGTCTTTTGTATCTATGACTTACTTTGATGCCCAAAAGGAAAAAGAAAAAAAAAAAATCGGAAAATCAGAAGAGACATATTAGGATAATTAGGAGAGAGAAAGGGTGTTTTGGGGTATATTTGAATTTCAGGATGAAATCATAAGTATTCAAATTTGATTGGATGGAATCATAATTATCTTTTTTGTACAAGATGCCTAATTAACTCTCCCATAAAAAAAATGAGGGCCAAAAAAATTCCTTTCTTTCTCCAAAAAAAAAAGACTAGGCAAAATGAACTAACTGGACATTTTCCAAATGGAAAATCAGGGCCGCGCTATCAATCCTCGCCAAAGAAATAAAGGGATTGCATTCATGAACAACATTACTGGCAAATCAAATGGGCTTCGTAGAGCCATTCAATAAAATTGAAAGTATCCATAAACATAAAACCCAAGATTCAAATGAATAAAGAGATTCCATTAACCGAGCGCGCGCGCGCACAAATACAAAAGAGACTAGGGAATTTGCATTTTTAAACACTACTGTATTATTACATACAATTATGGCCTGGGTTCACATCCTGTTAGTTATGGAATACAACAGAACTAACAACGGCGGGTAAGGTTACAACAAATTTGGGTTCCTTTCGCTACCGACTCTCTACCATCCCAAAACAACAAATGGAAACTGTAAATTAATTAGACCTTCGCACTGATTTACCCATGCGACAAACTTGTCCAAAGAAAGAGCCAATCTAACAAATATGGTGGGAAAATGATAAGGTATATACCATGATGTAGGGCCTGCGAAGGCATGGGTAGTCACTTGTAGCTGTTTCACACTTCTTTTTTCTCAGCATTTTGAATCACAAGAAGCTTGTGCCTAGAGTGAGGTCATTCAAATTTGAGATAATCTGTGACCGAGTCGTTCCAATCTGGTGCGCAATCTCTAGTTGTTGCTCCAGTGGGATCATCTCATAGCTGCAGAAACATGCCAGACATAGGACAACTCATGAATGACATGAACTAAAATGTGCGTCCCACCATCACTTGTGAGAGGATGTAAAAATGGATGTATTTTATGCCTCAATAAAAGCTCAATTTTCAGTCTCTGAGCAACCATGGGCATGGCTGAGATTGGAATTTATGCGGAAAACAAAGAAGAAAATAATACAAGGAAAACATGTGAATGTATTTCACATTCTCATTAACTTCTCATCCCCCTTGTCTAATCTTTGTTGATTTACTTGGCTTTATTATACTTTCATCAAAGAGAGGCCTGACGCGAAAACAACTCGAAAGGCGAATCTATTTCAATCTACAATCCCAGACGCGACAGCAACCTAAAACGCGACATTCCTTGGGATCAGACATTGGTGCCCCATCTCAATACCAAATCGTCTGGTATTATCTCGATGGTACAAATCGTCTGCTCTTTCCTTTCATATCAAAAGAGCGAAAGTTAACTTCTTCCTTTAATTTTCATTTGCAAAACCAAGAAAATAAAATAGGAGTAACTACCACAATTTTCATTTTGTCTTCTTTATGAAAACCGAACTCATTCTGTTTATTTACCTTCCCTTCCTTACTCCCTCTTTCTACAAGGTTTTTTTTTCTTTTTTTTTTTTATATAATTGGGTGTCCGGGCTAGCTTGTGCGCAACTCGACTAATTCCGGGGCCCTGGAGATAACAACCGGGCATGACCCCCATTGGCCCCAAGAGATTGCTGGCAAGGGGGCTCTTTATACAAGTTTCAAACACAAAATTCGCAAATTGATATCGCATTTAGTTGAAACAAGTTAATTGGGGTGTTGCTCCACCTTAGAAATGTAGTTTCCATTCAGGTATTAGAAAAATCAGGGAGGAGACAACAGAAACAAAATACTTACTCGCAAAGCAGCTCAAAGTCGACTATGCTGTCAGGGCCAGGCCGATGAGCTTTTCCATTGGAATGGAACTGGCGGAAAGACCTTGGATTTAGTCCAGCAACATGGGGAACAGCATCAACAAGCTTTTTCTGCAGTGACTGAAGTCTTCGAAATGTAAGTTCATCAAGAGGTGCAATACAACCGATGCTGCCATCAAGGGTTCCAAATACAACAGCAAATCGATTGGTTTTGTCAGAGCCAGGAATAGTAGCATTGGTTCGATCTGATGAAGTAGGGAGCATCTGTAACCGCAAGAACTTGGTCACATGGGCACCAACATGGAACTCAGCCCTTGAAAGAAGCTTCTGCCCTTTCCAACTCTCTGACATCTTCGGTGCATAAAAGAATATCTGTTTTGTGCATGCAAAAGAAGGAAAACATGTTTTAGTTCAAAAGTATTTCTCATTTGGATCAGAGCCATAGCTCAGGGATATATGGCTATCAAGTTGGACCATAATTGTAAGTTGAACACTAGATCTCCGGGCATTGACGAAATATGCTTGCCAAGAAAGCAAATCTTTCACCACACGGAATTTCAAGGGGATGTGGTGGACCTGACTACATTATGGCACAATGCCGGAGCATGCTCACATAGAGATATAGTGGAATGCGATGAAGTAAAATTGAATACATGCCCAGTAAACATGTACACAAACCACGAACTATGAAGCAGGACACGGATATGGGATACAGATACGACATGATACGAATGCCCATAAGCAAGGATATGCATAAGAGGAATATAATTTTTTAAAGTGTCTTATAATTTGTATAGGTGAGTTTCCAATAAATATACCATGTTCCCACTGTAGTCAAAATACCAGTTGTTTCCGGTAAAAATACCAGTTTTTGATGTATGTGAGGAGAATGACTTGCCTCAAAATCCGTGCAACCAAGTGCTTTAGTCCATTTAGCCCGGAAAAATACCATTTAGACAATAGTGGAAACTCGCCAATAATCATCTTACAAGTTCATGAATGCTGACGAACCAATTTGGGAATTATAAAAAAGTTGAACCATAAGCCGGTCTATGAGATACAGATACACAAATCTAAGTATGACGGATCCTTGTATGAAGTACCCGTGTTGGACACTTGAGACTCAGATGAGGGTATGGTCCCGAGTCGAACATGTTTAGTTGGACAATAACTTAACAGACATATTTTCCAATCCAACTTTATCACTTGCTATGCATAGAACTATGTTGTGCATGGAAATGTCTACGACAACTAATAACCACCATTTACGCTAGAAAATAAAGATTATACATTGAGAATTTTAAATATACAGGTGTCATGTGCCCCCTTATCATCGAAAGGACATTCAGATGAATCCAATACCTAAAAAAGCAACAACAACCAACATCTGTACCTGAGTCCATGTTATATAGTGATGATATAACAAGGATATGTCCATCCAACAATTATGAAAAAGCAGGATATTACTTTGATCTCCTGTTTTATGCTTCAATAAAAACTACTCTTTTTAAATGTCCAAAAACTATTGTTTTATCTACCTAAAATCTGATTTGTTATTTCATGGTACAAATACCACAAGCTTAATTTCAAATTGCATGTGTCAAGACTAAAGAGTATCTATAAAGTATACGGTATTTCTTAAATCTAAAGATACTCGATCTCAAGTATGAGATACATATAAGAAGTATCAAATATTGTGTGCAAGTATCGAGGAGTAATGGTAAGTGGTAACTGATACATATACAATATGCATACGAGTCCCTTCTAGAAGTATCCACGCTTTATGGAAGGATCTAGATACTTAGTTGACAACTTGAAATTTATTCAGATGAATACTACTCCCTCCGTCCCAATGTTATAGTCCCTCGTTCTATCCTAACCGGATAAAAAAACGATTATATCTTTCAATCGGTAATACATTTTATATGCAATATGGATCTTGTTTGATAGATCTTGAGTTAATCTAATAAACAAAGTGTTCAAAATCACCTAAAACATTGTAGATTATAAGATATAACACTTTGAAAAGTGGCACGAACTCCCAAAAGGGATTATAAAATTGGGACGGAGGGAGTACATTCCTGGGCATCAAGACTGATAAAATCTTGTTTAATCCTTTACCCAGATTTGAGCCTGGACAACCACACTAGTGCGGCGCAAATAAACATGCTAAAACGAAAAAGTATGAAAATGCTTCTGTTTTGTCTTAAGTAGAGACAGGTTCATATGTTAAAAAGTATATTAAGTGATCTTGTCTGCCATAAGTTTCAATCACCTTTGAAATGTGCAAAACAGCCAAACTTTCAATGTTGTAAGCATAAGAAACTGCTAACAAAGGACATGGCCGAACCTGAACATTTTTTTGCTCATCTGAAACCATAAGACTGAGTGTAGTACCATCAATTAGAAACTCTGTTGCGAAGCAATCAAGTGAACCAAAATCCTTGGCCAACAAGGTTAATTGAGATCCCTGTTCCTTCCAATTAAGAAAGTATATGCTCTTATGAATGTCACCAAGTAGGATAAAATTTTTAACCTGCAAGATTAAATAGCATTAACAGGAAGCAAATATTTTGTACACAACAATAAACCTCAACAGAGTGCACATAATGCATGGTGCACACAGCCACCCAAAGTTCCTAAGAATCCTAACAAAGCAAGAAGAGCTGAATCATAGATTCATTAGCAAGCAGACATTAAGAGAACATCAGTGGAATACAAACAAAGGGTGACTGTAAGACCCCGGGTGGCAGATGGTGCGGTCGTTACAGGTGGTATCATAGCTTACACCAACCAGAAGGGTGAGACGGGTCCTGTGAGGAGACGTGCTTAGGTGGGCCCGACAAGGGAGGAGCTTGACGTGCGGGTATTTGTCTCGCATCACTTGGTGGGTGGAAGTTATTGGGCCATGAGGGGGACGGTGCGATCCTAAGTGGGAGAGATTGTAAGACCCCAGTCCCACATCGGTGGGAAATGGAAATTGGGAGTTAAATATTAACAAAAGAGAAAAAGTCAATAAATAGTTGGGTCATCGAACAATAATGATGAGCAGAAATCCCTACATGTATTAGATTTAGCTACTGAGTCAGACAATTGAACAGATTAAGTGGTAAGAATACTGGATTGCATACTATCAAAGCACAATAAAATCGGCAAACTGGTTTGTCTTTCTACTCCAGACAAAGTGTTATTTAATGACTCTTCTTTTAATTTTCACCGTAAAATTTTAGTTCTTCCACCCACTAATCCTAACACATAAAAAAACCTAGCTTTGCCCATCTATAGCCGCATTCACGTAATATTGCACGGAACACTTATATTGATGAAGACACAAAGTCATGACATATGGAAGCAATACGTACAATGTTTAAGCTCACTACATAGAGAGGAGGAACATCGAAAAAGGCAACACCGTTGAGCTCAGATCCTGTCCACTTGTGCAAGATAATCTTGGGACCAGAAGCAATCAACAAATGACCTTGAAGAGAAGCCAGAGCAGATATGGCCCCCTTCAACTCCTTGGAGTATACCTCTGAAACCTGAGAAGGATAAAGTATTATGACGTAGCAGCATTTCTGAGAATCTGAAAAGGACTAAAGGAAAAGGCCCCAAATCTAGACATTGGTTGAGTTTGCTGAAGAAAAAAAAAGGTGAGGCAGAGTAGATAGTAGATTAGTAAAATAAACTGATCCAAAGGTTACCAGAGTCTGTGAATTATCTGGATTTTTGTCAACAGAAAACAAGAGCACACGCCCTCTTGCAGCGACATCCTCCCCTTGCACATACGCAGTCCCAATGGCCAAAAGAGTATCGTTCTCTTTTGTTGTTGTATTCTGAAACAACAGAATCAATGAGAATTCTAAAAGAACACAAGCATTTTAGTCCCACGGCACCCAACACAACCACCACTAGAATGAAGAGACCAAGATTATATATAAAGAAACAGCAATTAAAATTTAAACTCACGAGTAGTGTAACCACTCGGACAGTCAGAGCATTTTCAGAACTTTGCATTGGAATTGTAGCCCTAGTCTGCCAAGGGCCACCAGACTTTTCTGGTTCCAAAATCCGGACCTCAAATTCATCTACACTGTAACTCCCATCAAAACTCAAGTTATCATGCTCAATCTGTTGACCTGCTTCTTGATCAATCAGAGAAGACAGGACTTGATTCAAGGGCTTAAGAACCTGAGGAAATAATAGAAACATCATACAAAGCTCCACATTACGGTCGATCAAAACTTAGTATCCCGAAAAAGCCTATACCCCGAAAGCCTAAAAAAGCTCATAGAAGCAAACATCGCTTTACTTATAAGCAATACAATTTTTCAAAGATGGATTATGAAGAACAAGGTTTAAAGAAACCAGAATTTACCCTGCCAACTAAGAAATGCAGCAAAAGCTTCATAGTTAAAAATTGTTATGGTAAATTACAGTGGAGTCAACAATGACCTGTTTTAACTTTCTCAACCCTAACCCTCCTCAACTATATGAATCCCAGATATTGCAAGTGCCGTTAACGGAAAATAGAAATATATTTTTACCCTTGAGTCAGACCCACAACTGTATTTAACATCAATCTTTCCTTTTATTGAATAATGAGTACAAATTTATGTAGCCGAAACCTATCTGGCCTCCTTGTACTATCCCCTCATCACCCCATGAGCAACACCATACCCACAAAAGCAACCCAGCCGCCACCCTCAACCTAGAGCCACACCTAATTCCACCTGACCACTACCCCAACCACCCCACTACCCCAACCACCGATGCAAATATGATCTCTGCTCTGTATTTTTTAACCTCTTTCTCTTTTTGTTCCTTAATCTAGCTTTGAAATTTTTGGTTTTGGTTTCCATTTTCATCAAAAATTAAAAGCTTTAAGGGACTAAAAACCACATGGCATTATAGAATTTTAGGGTTCATGAAGAGAAGAAAGTGGCGGTGAACTATCAAAGTAGGAATTGGGTAAGAAAGATCTAGCAATCAAAGCATAGCGTATGTATGGGTTATGAATCATCTAAAGCTGATTTTGCAAGTTAGGTGAAAAAATCCTGTCAAGGGATGTTTGATTACTAACAGTCAACCAGTGCGGGCGGTCAAAATTCGGTAATCTATGATGCATGATTTGATTTGTTAGATTTGTGAATCATTCTAGCTAAAAGGGAAAAAGGTAATCAAGGGATCTTTTTGATGAATTTTTGCGGTAAGAATTGCTACAATAGCTTTTTGTTTATCCACAATGAGCCTTCAAGAACAAAATTATGAGGGTCTTTGGTTCGATGCATCATTCTCAATAAGTGGGGGTTGACTTGTTTTCTTCTCTTGGTGGTTCTGTTTTTTTCTTTTTTTCCCGAAGAGGGCAACAAGTCTTTTGGTTCTTTTTTTTGTTTTTTTTCTCCCTTTTCTTATCCTTGTTAATATAGTTCAATAAGCCAATTTCTTTTGGTCCACAATGTAATGATCTTCTTAAGCTTTTTAGGTTTTGTTGTTGTTCTTCCTCTTTTTAACTTTTTTGGATGGGAGACAATACTAAAGGGTGGGTAAATTTCCCATACTGTTTATTTTCCTTATAATGTATTGCGCAATAGGTGTCCTTCCTAGTAACTAATGTTGGGAGCGTCTTTGAGTAAAGGCTTATAAGTCCCAGTGGATAGCAATGAGTTGTGATACAGGGAAGGGAGTTGCGTGTCCGTCCGACACTCTTCGGGCACTCTCGAACAAGTTTCCTGTACTCTTTTTTTGTGTCCACAATTAGAAATAAGGATCTTAATTTGGATACGTACCCAACACTCTTTTCGCCACGTGTCCGACAATTCTTTGACGTCTACAATTAAGAATTAAATATGCGATTGACGATTCTAGGACACTTGCTAACATATAAGTATTAAAAATATCGGAATTTGACATATCACTGATATGCCAAGTTGAAAAATAGGAATCATTATGATTTTTCATAGAATCCCCATGCCCATGTCTTGGTTTTTAAGGATTCCTTGTTCACATGTCAATCTAGATGTTTCATAACTTATTGTATATGATCTATTATATAAGTTGAGACGTATATATATAATGATACATTTGCGTAGCAATATATTTATTTAAAATATGTATAGTGGAACGTATCGCTAACATGTCCGTGTCCTACATTTTAAAGAAATAACATGTCCGAGAGTACGTGCCGTGTCGTAAAAGTGTCCCGTGATGGTATCCATGCTTCTTAGCCTAAAAATCCTATTACCGAATCAACCTGGTCTATCACTACTGTAAGTCATCAGGTACGTTGTGTGTCAACTGTAAACTGAAGAATTATATCCGGATGTGCATATACAATATACAAAGTAAGTTATCACATGATTAATAGATAGGAAAGATAACAATTGATGGTGGTAAAAGAGGGACGCAGATCACAAGGGGGTCCATATAGTAGAAACATCAACAGCATTTAATGGAACATGATGTTGGACAATCTTCAATTACAGACAAAATAACTGTACAGAGCACAAGTAGTAGGAACTTGTGCATACGTATTGGAGTACCATGTGAGTAAAGTATTAGGAAAACCCCTTTAAACACTCTGCAATAATCAAGGACACATTAAAGCAAGAGAATCACTTACTGGTACAGAAACTATAAGTGGGTATAGATTCTTCTCAGCAAAATAAGTGACTTGATGTGGAGTACACTTCAATGGAATCTGATCATAGAAAATGTAACTTCCAGGTAAGTGGATCACTGTCCATATAGTAAAGTACTAAATCGAAAGGGGTTGCTAAGACAAGAATTTATAAGAAAGAACAGACTTTTTGTACAGGCCAATAGTTGTCATAGCATGATGCTGATGGCAGCTGGCAAATTTTTAGAATACCCTGAAACAAAAGGAATGGTAAAATTAATCATGTACAAACCAATGGCTAAAAAAAAGAGCAGTAACTATTTCCTGACCTGCGAGGTAACATATATAAGACCATGGTTGCAGTTCACATTGTGAAGGACAGCAAAGGCAACAATAGGTCCATCACAGAGCTGCAATTGAAGATCACAGAGAAGTTATAAACCTACTCACAAAATACGTGTAGTAAATTAAATACCTTCAAACTATTTCATTTTGAAATTACTCTTACGAATTTGGCCGAGGATACTTCCTTTCACAGAACGATACATCCATAGACAACAAATCCAGACAGCCAACTAAAGTAACTAGTATTGGGCACGTTGACATGAATAAAGAACTTTAAAAAAAGATATAATATACAATTTCAAAGCCCAAAACAAAGATTATCCAAGTGATAACATTGTGTGATAACACCATATCATACATCGAAGGTCTCTCACAGCCCCGCTTTTCTAATAAGATTGAGAGATTATCCTCGGATAACCATTAAAGGTAGACAAACAAGATGAATATTCCATAAAACCAAAAACGCGTAAATCCAAAATACGACGTGCCATGTAGTCACTTCTGATCAGCTATTGCACCAAGGGACAAGATCATATGAGTAGCTCTTAGACAACAAACAGGAAAGTAAAAAATCAATACACAAGAATGAGGAAACAAGTTCTTATGGCGTCATTTAGAAACAATTTCTTTCATCATAATAGTTGGTCTTTCTTATGTATTTTCAGGTCATGCATTGTTATGAAGAGCCAATTCAGAAGTGCACACAGCCACAAATAAAGATCACTTAATACCCAATGGTGTCATCAACAAGATTTAAGTCTTGAAAATGGCAGTATGAACCTAGGCAAGCACCGACATTTGTTTACCTACATGCCTGCTGATGATGCCAGGGACAGTAGATTTTATCAATTCAGATAATCCTACAGCAACTATGTAAACTCTTACAGCTTATCAAATCCAGCGGTAGCAACAGGAGGTGACGCACAAGACAATTTACGTAAGAACTAGTTGGTAGATTATTTTATTACAAGTTGCAAGACAGAACCTTATTCTACTGTAACCATATATGTCTTAGAAAATGAATATGCAAGAGGTGTTATGCTAAATAGAAACTTGGAGAGAAGCATTATAGTCAAAAGGTTTTAGGATAAGTAGGAGTCAAACTATGTTGCTTGGATTCTTGGCGTTGGGATGTAGATTTAGTAGTAGTCAAAATAAAAGTGTTGAACGAGTGACCTTCCAAAACTACGAATAACCATGATGCGAGCGTCGTAAGTATCTTGGCTCAATTGTTTGCAAGGATGGAGAGATTGCAAATAATGCAACACATAAAATACAAGTTGAATGGATTAAATGGCGGAGTGCTTCAGGATTGTTGTGTGACCGCAGGATACTGCCGTGGTTAGAGAACAAATTCTACAATAGAGCTATAAGGCCGGCCATGGTATATGGCACGGAGTGTGAGTAAGATGAGTGTAGCTGAAATGAGGATGTTGAGAAAGATGTGTGGTATTGTAAGATAGAATTAGAAATGCAAACCTAAGCGAAATGGTAGAGGCAGCACCAATATAAGATAAGAAGAGACAAAATATATTAAGGTGGTTTACAAATATCAATCAAAAATTGGCCGATGCGGTAGGTAGGAGTGGTATGGTTACCATGGAGGGTAACTAAGGGGACGGGTAGACCAAAATTGACTTTGAGGCAGTAGTTTGAAAGAATTTAGGTTTTTTCAATATTACAAAACACGATACCCTTGACAGAGCTCAAAGGAGAAAATGACTCATGTACTTGACTCCAATTGATTAGGACTTAACGCTTGGCTTGGTTTGATAAACCTTACTTTTCTTCCATTCTGACAAAAATCCTACATTAATAATCCTAGGCCATTTCCTACCATAGGAGACCTTATCATTATTCTTGATACTTGCATTAATCAATCTCCTTATGTAAGAATATTCAGAGAATAATAATTTCAGGGAGCACAAGCATCTTAAACCAAACCATCTTTCTAAACATGAAGCCAAGAAATTGGTCGTACGATCTTCCCTTTGTGTGAATGTCAATGGTACTACCATACTACCAATTCTTTTAAGTGGTCCAGAATGGCTCCGTCAGTTGGGTTGCAGAGCCAAAATTATTCCTCATTATTTCCACTTTTTCACATGAACGTATCTTCTGATACTTTTATTTCTTGAAATATGGAAAAAGGTTAGTGTTCACAGGAAAATCAAGATTAAAAAAGACAACCAATGAGAAACTAACCTGTGGATGAACCCGAAGCCGTTCCCTGAATATCATGAACCAAGCTGGCCTTGACCCAGAAAGGAATAATCCTTGGTAACCACCAACATTCTTGAAGATGGTTATTCGTTGGCCAGGAGTCCCAGATAATGATTCCTCTCTTGCATACGAATCCATGGGAACACGAACAAATCTCAGATTTCTATGCCTTGAAGTACTTGCACTGCTAAGGTTGACAGAATTCTGAACAGAAACAACTTCCCCATTTTTAGAAGCAATATCTGAGGCTTCAAATAGGTAAGCATGGTAACAAAGAATAGTTCCATCGGTCAATATTCCAAAAAGATAAGGGCGAGTATGCTGTCCCGACCATCTTTGCATGGCCAACTCAACAACCTTCAAGTTATTGGTATTTTCTTTCCTGCCTTGGCCTGGCAATTCTTCAGAATCATTAATTACAAGTTTCTGTGGATCGCCAGATGGGTCCTGGATAAAGCTGTCTAGAAGATAGGTCTTTCCCGACACAAATGCATCCACGGAGAATACACAATTGAAGTTAGGAACATCAAAGATTTCAAGAGTACCACTTTCGTAACAAACGACGCAGTATACATCACCCTGATCATGAGAAGTACCATCAGTCCCATCAATTGCCTCCTCTATGCCAGTAGAAAGCCATGCATCAGTACTTGTCTTTCGGAGCCATGGCTCCGGTCCTTTATCGTGATACAGTGTGCAAGCGGATATTGATTTCCTTGAGCTTTCAAATACAGTAGGCACACTGGAAGAAACCATGCAAGTAGAAGGGTCTGTAGATAAGAAATTTAAAAGCACAGAAACAAAAACTTAAAAGACATTTAAATAGAAAACTAGAGTGCTTCTTTTAGATAAGTAGAAAAAGTAAAAGCTAGATGCACTTATCGAAGCAAAGCAGAACATAGGAAGCGAATGTATATAAAAATGGAAAGAGAGGACAAAATTCCTGTCATTACAAATTAAGGTGAAATCATAATGTGGTTTCCTACCGTAGCTATTAGACATCTTATATATCAGACTTCACCGCAAAAGTTGAGCCCCACGGACAAGGACGTAATGACACTACAAATGAAGGGACTGTACATAGCCTAAGGAAAATAAATGCTATACTACAATGTCCACCTTTAGAGCAGCGATAACCGTAGAATCACCAACTCCAGAAAAATCCATCATACAGTTTTTTTTTATAATGTCCCGAAAAATCTATCATATAAACTGCATAAATGTCGGAGCATACAATAATTTCTGCCATGGGCCCAGATTCTATTCCAGTCCTGATTACTCAACTTAAAAGACGTCAGTCAATTAAATACGAAAAAAAGTTACTCAAAAGATAAGCATAACCACATATTTCGCCCAACAAATCTTTGCAATGCACCCAAGCCTCTACAAACAAAGCCAAAACCAAACTCCATATTTCCCTCGAAACAGAATTCATGAGAAGATGAGAGACAGACTCCCCATCATTATTAAATATGCAACATCAGTTTATCAAGAATTATGCCCGCTAATAAGGTTACCCATAACAAAGATTTTCTTGTGAGCTGTGTTCCACCTGAAAACAGAAAATCTAACATCCCTATGGATATCTAACAACCAAGTAGTTGTTCCAGCCTGACCCTGAAGAGAATTTAGAACACCAAAACCAAACTCCACATTTCCCTCGAAACAGAAGAATTCATGAGAAGACGAGAGACAGACTCTCCGTCGTTCTTAAATATGCAACATCAGCCTATCAAGAATTTTGCCCGCTGATAAGATTACCCATAACAAAGATTTTATTGTGAGCTGCGTTCCACCAGAAAACAGCAAATCTAACATCCCTATGGATATCTAACAGCAAATAATTAGCCACCGCTTCATCCCTGTCCAGCAATAGCCAAAAGATAGCTGATGAAAGAATTAGATCGCATCTCCTTCCCACACCACTCGACTCAGCTCCCCCCTCAATCTGAAGCTTACGAGCTTCAAGAAGTCCTCCCACACCGAGTAAATGCCGTTCTATAACCCAACCACCCAAGGACTCTCCATACTTTGCCACTACCGCTGTCCACCAAAGCTTGTCCCTTTTGCAAGCAATCTTCTCAATCACTTGCCTAACACCTTCTTACGCGAAATCCCCATCGTCCACACGGCTATCTCCAATCGAGTTGCACACTGTCTCCAGTCAACTAAGTGGTACTAAAACTTTTTACCCATGCCACTCGAGAAATCCCTCTGCCATTTCTCCAACCTATTAGCCATCAAGACCAGAATGGTGTGAACCAACATGAAGAACTCCAGAACAGTTTATCAGTGAAAAGTAGTGTTTTTCCCTTTAGATGAGGCCATAAAGAAACTGACAAACGAAGATCTGCTAAGGAAATTATAGCTAGGAACACATGCAACATTAAAATCAATCAGGAACTGTCATTACGAGGCGTTGTCTCGCTCAACAACACATCTCGACAATGCCGAAATCCCAACTACTGATGAAATTTGATATTAGGGCTCTAGAACGGCTAATTTCCGAGTATGCAGACAGAAATAGACAAGCGCACACAGTGAGGGAGGTTGAACTTCTCAGGCACTGAATCATGAGCCCCATTTGCGAATGATTGGATATTGCAACACTAGCCACAGAAAACCTAAATCTAGTCAACTGTACTATATTTTTTTGCTAGGTCTGCAATATTCAAACCCAGAATTTAACTGAAGCTTCACTCGTTTTCCTTTTTGCTCTTTCTATTCGCTTTAAATAGAAGAAGAGTCAAATTGCTTCACCTATGTAAAGAATCCACATTAATAGCAAACTTAGCCAAAATATAGTTAGTTATGTCATACCCAACAAATTCATCCACCACTATCCAAGGGTAAATGCACTTTTTGATGACTTGGAACTATTATGAAATTAGCAGATATTTAAGATGATCGTCCATACCTCCAACCAGAAGCTGAATGCTTCCATCAGTCATATTCAGTAACACGTATGGATCAGCTATAGCGACAGACGATACTGTCAAGGTTTCAGAACCTGCGCCAGCTTCAGAGTTTGGAGCTCGAAAGCTTAAATCTTGAGTCATAAAAGCACCATCAAGAATTCTAGCACCACGAGCAAAGACTTGGACAACTCGCCGCCTAAAGAAAGTGGAACTTAAGTGAAACACTGCATGGTAAACAGGTGTCCACAAAAATTGGCATCTGGGATTGATACTTAAACCTCGAGGAATCTAAATATAGAGCGAAACTATAGAAAGAAATAACAGACGTGAAGACTGAAAAGAGCATTACAATATGCTTCAAGGAAACTGAATCACGCTTCAAAGAAGATTAAAGTAGACAAAGGACCTTGACTATAACAATGACATAACTATTACAATGATCATGAACGAAAGCATACAACTTCCAAGATCAAATTTAACTTAAGTCAAGAATATCCTAACTGTTGACCAATCGCCTGACAAGCTGTGCAAAGCATGGAGACAAGGTTGTCCAAGAATGAGTCTTTACACTGAAGAGTACAGTTTATCGGTTCATACAGTTGTCAGTTGGTTATTGGGTAATTTGATTCGTCCTTGGATCTTGTATTTTGTAGTGTCTTTTGAGCATATTGATGTGTAGCTGATTTGCTTTATTTTATATCTATCTGTAGTATATAGTATATACGAGTGGCACCCCGTTAGTGCTCTTTTAGGTAGTGTAACCACTTTTAGTTATTAAGAAAATCTAAGGGCACAGGTATAGCAAGAAACAATCTTGCAAACCCAGAGGTTTAACATACAGGTGGAAGGTGAATAGAGGAATCTTGCACCCTATTGAGCAGCCGTTACCAGAAACAATCTTGCAAAACCAAAGGTCCAATATATAGGTGAAGATGGATCAATACATCTTGCAGCCAGTGCACATCCGTTAAAGCGCCAGAGAGATAGAAGGGGGTATGGTGGTATGCTGGAACTCATCCACATTGCAGGTGTAATATTAATTAACCCCCTCCTCAAAAATAAATAAAGAGAGAAATTGGTCAAAAATTGCGTATTATAAACCCAAACTAAAACTAGTATTAGAGGGCAAACCATGGAAAGAGAAAATAAAAGCATAACCCCATGCCTTCATCAAACATTATATAATAGTAACATAGGAAGTTTTTTTGTTTTTGGTATGCCAGAGGAAGAATATCACAACAACATCAGATCACACTCACCTTCCAAACAGATTTCCTGCAGCAATTGTATTTCCCTGAACATAGTAGTCTACCGTTTCGGTAACTTCTTCTAGGTTACTAGCTGCCTCTAATACCTGCAGATTTCATTTCACAAAGGGTAATGATTTTCACACACCCTTTCTTATAATGCACTCTCTTTTTTGTCTTTTAGAGACAAAATTCACTAGAAGACAAAAGAGGGAGTGCATTTATAAGAAAGGGGGGTGTAAAAATCATTTTCCATGAAGAAAAAAGACAAAGGTCACACAAGTTACCAAGAAAAGATGATGACAGATTAATTAGATCACAAAAGCTACACAAACATATGCTTCTATCTGTAGCTTTACACCTCAACATCCAATGCGAAGTACATATCCGCCAATATGCTTAACATATGTTTTTTTGTCAACAAAGAACCATAAAAATAAAGAGAAATTGCCCATAAAAATCATAAATGGGGACAATAAGTCCTCTGTGAAAAGGAAGAAATGAACAATAAATAGCTCTCTAATCTCAAGTAATCAAAAACAAAAGAACACAATTGAAAGGCAATCGTACTGAGTACAGCAACCTAGTCTAAGAGAAAAAGTTATATCTGACAAAAAAGTTGATGAACAGTATTCTCCCTCTCCCTTGTGCATAAACCACACCACTAACATAAAAAAAACAGTTGGGCCTCCTCATCTGAATCATGTCATTAGTATCTGCTATCAACTTTCTTATGAGCCAAAGGAGCAAATACTTAGTTTAAGTGGCACATATGCATTTGGATCATCAATACACATTTTTAGAAAGGATTTCCAAGAAAATAACCAGATGAATGAAGAGTTCAAACTCATTTTACCACTAGTGTTGTATCTCAAAATGAAGAGATCAAATTCTTTTATCAAGAGCATTGCATCTCAACAAAAACAATCAAAGACAAACAAGAGCAAAGTGTCTTCAATGACTTCACAATTATTCGAATGGTAAGATGCATCCATAGAAGCAATGGAAAGGTTATGGGTTCAAAAAAGAAGATCCAGTTGAGGAAAAAAAAATTACAAGTAAAATGGTGGGGCGAATAAAGTTTCAACTCAACTCCAGAGTCCAGACACATAGTGACTTACTAACATACAAGAACAGCAGTAAAACAGATTCAATCTATGGTGACTCACGAGTAACTAAAAAATGATCACCAACAGCTCAGTTGTCAATACAACATTTATCTGGAAGTAAGAAGTGAACATTCATTTTTCAACCAAACTACCAGAATATACACGATGACACGATGTAGTAATCAACTCCGGAAATACATCAACAAAATGGGAATTACAATGGTTTCTGCCAGAACTATCACGAAAGTATTAAGATCAATGTAATCGGAATAATTGAAAATTACTTCTGTAATGCAACAACATAGTAGCCAGATTTCATAGACTTAATCGACCTTTGCAACGAAAGGACATGAGAATGTAATTACCATTGTCCGAGTCTCCAAACTAATAATCAAATATGCATGATATTCATCATCCTCCAACCCCATCTTTGAAGAGTCAACACTATGACTGCGTGTGTTCTTGTGGTAAACAGTCCAAAGTCCTTTACAACCAGGTAATTGTTCCTACAAAAAAGTTACATTTTCATGTTACTAACCAGAAACATACATCAAATTAGACATAAAACCTACTGACTGTGCACAATATTCTTCTCTACGACATATAAACTTGCCAAGTCTTAGTTATTGATAACAAAATAAAGTATTCATCTAGTCTAGTAGTTCAGATGCCCTACAGTAAATATAAAAACTTGTCACTTACTGTAAGAAAGAACATATCAAACAAGTCGATTCATGTCAACAAACAAGAGGCGAGTCGTCAGCACTCTTTCAAATAAAGAAATAATCTTTAGACGACTATGTGCAAAGTAATTGAAGAAAAAGAAAAAATATTCAAAGCATATAGATAAGTATACTATTAGAAGGATTTAGCTACGTCATATGGGAAAATGATATAAAATGTACTACCACAAACTACAGGACAGGTAACACAAACTACAGTCCATGCACACAAACATATACGTGGTGTGTCAATTTTTATAGTAGACTGTCCGTGATCGTGGCACTGGAAACAAAAATCCAAAAACTGCCTCGTATAATGCAGTTATATAGCAGACTCTCCCCACGGACGTAGGACATGATTGAGGGCAATACCCAAGTCAATTTCTTGCAATCAACCAAAGATGGATAGAAAACAAGGCTCAAAGAAACGGGAGGAGAGAAGAGGAAGGCAACATTAGAGCAGGATGGAGAGCAATATCCACCAACAAACCATATGGAAAATAAGAAATAAAAGAAGAGTTTAGGACCAATTCCTCTTGTCCAGACAGTGGAATCATAACTCAATAATAAATGACGTAACCTGGGAAATCCCCAAGCCACACAAAGCACAAATATAGCACACAAATAGATAATTTAAACAGAAACTGCAGCTCTTTGGTTTCATAAACACACACTAAGATTACATAAAGAAAGGACGTGACCTAGGGGCCTTGAAACCACAAGGAGAAGAGGGAGAAGGGGGGGTAACCCTAGAATACTAGGGGGCCTTGAGCCACACAAGGAGAGGAAGAGAGAAGGGAGGAGGATAGGAGAAGGAAACATGGAGCCAGAACTCCCAAACACCTATTGTTTCTCACATCTTTTTTCCTCCTCAAAATGAAGGACTTGACTGAAATTTATAGACTCCTTAAAACCTTAGAAAGTAAAAATACAAAAATAACCCCACAAGAAATACAGAATTACAAATGATGCCCTCTTTGTGAAAACAGATTCCATCAAAACTCTCTTGTTGAAGAAAACTTGTCCACGAGTTTAAGGCTTCAAAGATTGATTCGAACAGCGTAGTCCATTAAAAATGCCAGACACAGCATCTTGCTGTAGTTTTTATCTGCTCTTCTCTGCTCTAATTGAAACTGATCCTCTTTTTCATTTTAGTTTTCCGGGTTGGGCTGTTTGGGCTTAGCTATTGCTTGGTTGTTTGGCTGGAATTGAGTAGGGTATGGACCTGCCTTCCATTGAAAGCTGTAATCTGGCAGGTTATTGGCCTGGATATTGGTGCTCAGTGTTGACACATTTTGGTCAAAGATTTCAGCTAATTAGCATATGAATACTTGACAGCACTTGGGAGTTTAAAGCTGCGACAGAGTACAGCCTCTTTTGTAGAGCAAGCATATTGAATGTTTCTTTGACATGAAGGCATGATTGATGGGGAAAAAATGGTATGCCACAGTTGGTGAAAGAGAGAAAGGAGCATTGAAGGCCAACAAACCAGCAGACGAAACAACTCCAACCAACCAGCTTGTTTCTCACAGGAATTTAATCAAATAGGTAGTATGCAGACACAAAGAAACAGATACACAGGAATAGGGAGGTAGTAGCTGAGAAGCAGGTGAAAATAAGGTGGCAGCATCTACAGATTGCAAAGAGGAACATGAAAAAGGCAGAAACTAGAAGTGAAGATACAGTAGTAGGACCTGAATTATACCAAACTAATGTAACCGGGAAATTTCCCAAGCCACAAAAAGCAAAAATATAGCACACAAAGAGAATTTAAACAGAAACTGCAGCTCTTTGGTATCATAAACACACACTTAGATTACATATAGAAGGGATACATGGAAGCGGAAAAAGCAGAAGAAAAGGGAGAAACCAAGCGTTAGCTAGGGGCCTTGAACCACAAGGAGAAGAGGGAGAAAGGGGGGGTAACCCTAGAATACTAGGGGGCCTTAGTCACACAAGGAGAGGAAGAGAGAAGGGAGGAGGATAGGGGAAGGAAACATGGAGCCAGAACCTCCAAACAAACACCTATTGTTTGTCACATCCTTTTTCCCCTAATGAAGGACTTGACTGCGACTTATAGACACCTTAGAACCCTAGAAAGTAAAAATACAAAGATAACCCCACAAGAAATACAGAATTACAAATCATGCCATCTTTGTGAAAACAGATTCCATCAAAAAACCAAAAGGGAAACATTTAACTTAAACGGGGGTTCCCAGAAGAAAGAAAATAAACTAGCAAAACAATGATAAATTTGCCGAAATAAAATTCCCCATCCCAGTTTTTACTATACTATAGCTCATATATTTGTAGAAACGAAACGAAAAAACGCTTTGAGAGGGGTCAAACACAGGAGTAACTCACCAAAATACGCGACGAAGTTTCCAAGAATGAACTAGTTCATACCTGAGTATTCGTTTCTGGGCGAATGGACTGCTGAAGCACACAGAGAGCACCATTCTTACCATGACCAGAACAGCAAACCTACAAGTACTCCCAAAAAGAACAACAAAACTTACAACTTCAAATTATGAAGCAATAAACCTTTGTAGGATTTGCTGCTAAATTTCAGGACAATATGCATCCTCAGTGGGTTCGAAAAAAACAAAACTTAGGGACAAAAAAACCAGCAACAATACTCCATCACATGAATAACCAGAAAGCAGATCAAGCTATGGCCCCGAACCATAACATATTTCGCACCATATTGGCAGAATTACACTAACCAGCTCATAATTGCTTTGCTTAGCAATCCCCGTTGCATTGAGATCAGCATTAATCCTTAAACCATTAGAGAAATCTTTCAAAGGGCCTACATTTATCAGTGAATCTCTCACTGCAAATGAAAATGTCTTCTGCATACATCAAGAGGAAGCATACCATTAATAGAAATACCTAAAAAGTTACTAAATTAAAGATAAATAAAGGAGCTGCATTAATTTCACTAGAATAAAAAACATTATACCATGTGATAAAGAAGAAAAACAGGAAAAGGAAAACAAAAAAACAAAAAAGTGGAAAATCTAGAACGGTGTTGATATAGCCACGACGCCATGACACAGACATGATGAAACAACAAATTTTCGGATTTGGGAACAAGAAGAACATACTTGAAGAGCAAAGAAAAAAAAAACAGTAAGAACATACAAAAAATCAGGACACATCCTTCAATGCACAAAATCAATATTTTTGGTTGATCTATCCGAAGTTCCAAAACAGAAAGTAGTAGAAAAATCAGGAAACCAAAATAAATTGCTTTACATCAAAAGGGTTACTACTTTCCATTAACACTTGCGTTCTCTACAGTATTGAACTTTTTCATCCCTATGCAAGCTTAATTTGATATAAATATACAAAGAAAAGGTTTATGGGGGATTAAATCTCCTGACTCAAAAAATTCCTTATTTACAACCAACTGGTTATGATGCACTAACTTATTTAAGAGAAAGTATGGAAATTTTCTTCGAAGCCCCAACGTGCCCTCATTTTCTCCACCACTGCCAGTACACCCTCTTTTTTATCTTCTTTCCGATGGGGATTTTCCAGCTACCTTAACAATTATTGCATTACTGGGAAAGCATAAAGAAACAGAAAAATAAGGCATGTATCCTGCATGAAAACATACTCAACCTGTGCTGACTGTGCATTACTTGGACCTGAACCATACAAGGAAAGTTCATCCCCATTAACCATTTCCAGTAAAGCATCAGAAGGTGATCTCCGTAACCTCTTAGCTGAAGGGATATCTCCTTCAATATCCGCAACCTAAAAATATAAAAAGGCAAAGGGAACAACAGAGTTCTGAAAATTGTTTATATGGAGATTCCAGAAAAGAATGATCGTAGAAACAATTGCAAGAGAACTGAAGAATTCCCTGACAGTTTATGGAAATCAGGAATGCGTAGACGAATCCAACAGCATTCAGAATTTGAAGACCATTATCTATTACACTTTGAGCCAGAGTATATGGTTCCACAAGTTAGAGGTCGAAAAAGAAGAAATATATTACTGTGACAGTTTTCCAAAAAAAAAAAAAACTTAGGAAGAAAGTTAAACATTGACTTCAGATACGAACCTCTTCCTTCATACCATGGGGCAACGTTGATGCTCCAATGCCACAAGAAAACTGCACTAGTAAACTATCTCCAAGCCGACTACCCAGAAAGAATAACGACTTCCCAATTGTCGCCATTCCCTACAGGCCAATAGAAAACTTGTAAAAGAACTATAGATGGGAAAACTTGTAAAAGAACTATAGATGGACCTTGGAGAACAAATTTAATAGCACATGGTGTAAGAAAGGGGCTCACCGAAGTAAGCACTGAAGCTCTGGACTTTGAAAGATCAAGTCTCTGCACAATGCTGCATATGGAGAAGGAAACAAGTGGCTGTTAGACCACCATTTGCATAAGATTTAAGATATTGGGCCCAAGCCCAACATTGGATATGAAATTATTCGACACCCTCCCTCATGTGCAACCTTGGCATAGAGAGGCAAACATCAATATGTAGAGAGAAGCAATCCGTACATAGAGAGAAGCCCATTGCAAATGGAAATAACTCCAGACAAAGAAACTTGAACCAAAGACCGCTAAGAAAGCGAAAGTCTTGTATCATGTTAAACCAACAACTAAAGAAAAGCTTAAATAGTTAGGAAATAAGTTCAACAATCTGTCATGCCATGCCACTATATATCTGTGGGAGGTAAATTATGAAAACGAATTATGAGTAGAAAGCTAAGGATAATTAAGGCGGATTAGAAAGAAAATAACAAAAGCATCATCTCAGTAGAAAGCTAAGGATAACTTGCTAGACGCATGGCAGCCACCACAAATCATCTGACAACAGAAACGTCCGGAGTAAACAGTGCCCGAAGAGGATGTCATCCCGGCACCAAGGGTGTCTGAAGGAACGAAGCCTCAAGACAAAGGGTGTCTGAGGAGAATGTTAGCTCAGCAGTCAGCCAGTCAGCACAAAGAATGTCCGAAATCAGGGATGATTTGAGCCTAACCACTAGGCAAAAAGGGCAAAGCTCAAGTCCGAGAAGAAATTGGAGAACGTGGATATCAATAAATGTCACCAAATTAAACAACCTAAATATATGATACGTTCCCCACAGAACATCTGGAAGTAACTTAACAAAAATATAGATTGTCAGAAATGCCAATGAAGAATCAGAAAGATAAGGAACAGAAGCAAGAAAGGGAAAAGAAAATTGATGCATTGCAGCAACCAAAACAAGACTATTACTAGCACTAGGAAACTATTTATATCAATTCAAATCACATACCGCCCATCATAAACAAGAGTCAGCAGAAGTAGTTCCCCAGTTTTAGTTGACAGCATGGCCACGTCGTTTAATAACCAAGTCGCATTGGCAGCGTCAAGCTCTACACTGAAACTTGATCTTGGCATCTCTTGGCTGCACTCATTTTATTTGATCAATGTGAGATTAATTGCCCGTCAGTACATTCCAAATAATAATTAAGTGCAAAATGTGACTACCACAACATCTATGGCCAATTTCCAATTTCATCGTAAACTTCAGAAACTGTTGCCAAATTTTGGAAACCAAAATACTCTACCAAACATGTTCGAGTTTAAAATTTCACTGTGTTTCATTGGCAATTTTGAGATATATTTTGTAATAGTGTTTGGTTTGGTTTTAAAAATGGTTTTTGGGGTAACGATTGAAGAGGTAAATGAGAGTAATAATTGGAGAGAAGGTAATAAGTGGAGAGAGATAGAGGGAAATGAGAGTAATGATTGGAGAGAGGGGTAATGAGTGGAGAGAGAAATGTTAGTAATGATTGGAGAGAGGAGTAATGAGTGGAGAGAGAAGAAAATTATCTTAGGAAAAATTTCGCAAAAATAGCAACCAAACAAGGTGAGAAGAAACAAAAGTGCTACCAACAGGCCCTTAGCATCAGAGACAATTTGGCCACCTAGTGTGTCTTCATCTAACACTTGAAGTGCTCAACTCTAGTCAAGAATATACAACATTTTTTTCTTTTGGTTCAAGAATATAGAACTTTAGAAAGCATGAAAACAACTAACATGAAGCTGACACAGGCAACAGCTTGCCAGATATAACATGCTTTTATAATTTCACACAGTTTTGGGAGTTGTTACATGCCTCAAAATGTCGGAGAACACAAGATCTCAGAAAGATAGAACTGCGCGTGTTCGTACATTTAAGCGTGTACAACTTGTGAAACACAAGGACACCAAGTACAACTTTTTAAGGGGAAAGATAGGCACTCCAAATAACTTCTACAAGAGGAAATCTTGAGTAACACTGAAGGGTCAGCGAAAGGAAAGCAGTCAAGTACAATTTGAAACTGTGTGGAATTTCCAATTCCATGATGAAAGAACAAGTTGCACTACGTTGTAGTGGTCAAGAAGCGAATAAATTGCGGAAGTAACACTTGTACAATGTACACTGAGAACTGACCTGCTACCAATGGAAACAGCAAAGTTGTTCAAAGCCAACATGCATGATGCCGACTGCCCAAGGAATATCACTAATTAAATGGCAGAGGAAGAAATCAAACAGACACATGCAACCAAGCAAGTGAACCGCCAATGCAATAAGAAGGTTTACCTGACTATGATAATGAATACTATTTGCACCAAGCACGAGAACTCCACCAATTGGAGATGGCACAGCAAGAAGCTTGTACGCATCATGAGGGAGATTCTGCAAACAAGATGAACCCAATTTGAATGTAAGAAGTCTTCTCAAAGAAACTGAAACCTAGACTAACAAAGACCCCTCTCTTTGGTAATGCATGTTCCAGATAGTCAAGATTTAGCCATATTATCAAGCAGATGATAAGTAGAAGTTAGGCTCCCATTTACCCAATATTTGACCACATACTGGGAAAGAAATTTGGGAAACTATGAACTATCAAACTACCATCTACACAGTTCAACACAATGATGAGCCTAATCTTTTGTGTTCATCTCCCTCTTTTTTGTACCTTGTTTTTTGGTCATTGACATGACATTATGGCGAAGATGACCATCTTCCCCAGTCAATATGGCAGTCGTTGTGTAAGGCTATTTTGCACCAAAGATACATCACTTTTGCAATGAGAAAAGAGAAAAAGTGATGCACATCAAAAGCAATCATTTTGGTTGACGGGAAATAATCGACATAATGAATGCGAGGCATATTTACACATAAAGTTGTGATATGAATCCAAATGAAATTCAGGATGACAGACTTGAAACATATACCCCAGTTCATCATCAACACATAACCTTAACCATTTAGATCCCAAAGGAATTTATGTTCCCGGAATCCATGCCACTAAAGCTAGGGAAAATTTAATAAAATTCTTTCTTTTTTTTTGCCGTTCAAAAAAATAAAAAAAAACCTCAAGCTAGGGAAAAAGAAAAGAAAAGATAGAAGCCTCTAGCACCAGTTCTCAAGGCATAAGTCGGAGGAGGAAAGGATGTTCGGGTGAGAAGCAACCTTGGCACCACGTTCTAGTAACCATTACTCAGGCTGATTATTACATTTCAAAGAGACCTGATGCTGCTTTTCTCTATTGCAAAATAAGAACATCACAAATTCTTACAGATTATAATACAGGTTATAATCACGATAAGGACTTACAGCGGCTGACCAAATAAGTGGATGCTGCTTCAAAGTTGTGTTAATACTTAGTGCAGAAATCATGCAGGTATGTTGCTTCCACGAGACGCGCCCAGCCCAAGTGAGCTCCCTCTCATGAAGGATCACCATCACAGGCTCAATGTATCCTAGAAAAATAATTATATCAATTCTCTTTTTTTATTGTTTATTTTTTGGGGGTGAGGGGAAATTGAACAAATTGGCTCAAAAGCAACAGAGATTGAGCAAAACTAATTACAGATCTTGCTTAAGCACATGTAAGAACAAATGCTACAGGAAAATGTTTAGGAAAAGCATGTCCCAGTCAAAACCGATAAACATCAGATTTGAAGAACTAATGCACATCATATAATAATAGGACATCCAACCTTCTGAGTATTTAGGTGTTCCATGTTGGTACTTGGTACAATTCAAATGTATTGCACAATCAATTATTCCTGCAGCTGATGCAGCTCGAAGTTGTATGAGCTTTATTGTTCAAACACAAGTTCGGAATCACATGGAAAGCCAAAGCAGAATCAATATAAGTTGATTGTCATAGCAACAGTATCATAACACCTAACTAAGATAATGCCATGAGGCAAGGAGGTGGAATGAAATAACATTACAAAGTCAAGCAAAGCAGAGAATGCCAATCATGTTGTCCTTCACTGAACCGAAAGCTACCCCAAGATTTTAACACTGAGACAAATGAAGTACATGCACTACTTCGATAGGAGGACACACCCTTTGTTTTTTGTGGAACTAGAGAGCAAAACCCTCAAAACTATCCAATATCAGCCTCACCAAACTGAAGATTGCTCAACTTTGCTATAGTGACTTAACAAATCCGGTGTCACTGTTCACGTACCAGACTAACTTTTATTACTTTTGTACTCCCTCAGTCCCTCCATCCCAAATTGCTTGCCCCTCGTGGGAGTGCATGCATTTTGCACGCAAAAAATAACATGTTTATGAAAACTTTTTTGGAAAAAAAAATTACACCAAATTTTTCTTCTCAATGAGTTCTTTAAATTGGTGTAAAGTTTGTTTAAAAAAAATTAATGCCTGTACATTATTTTTTGCACTCCCAAAAAGTGCAAGCAAATTGGGACGGAGAGAGTATTTAGTTAGAGTAGTGTTTTTTTTTGGGGGGGAGTAAGAGTAGAAAGAAAGAATAGTTTAACATAGTGAAGTTAGAATAGAGAGTCTGATTTTGTGAGTTTTTGGAAAAGTGACTTGCTAATTTATAAAAGGTGTCTTTGAGGTTAAATTTGGTGGGTTTTTTTTTTTAGTCGCCTAATAAGGATGCCCCAAGGGACTTTGCTCTAACGAGTGTGTACATAAAACAATATCACTCCTTCAAATTAAAAAAAAAAAAATCTAAACCCACAAGAGAAGAAAAAAGTCCTATCAAAAAATCCGGCCTAGTTTTTCAAAAGATTTTAGCAAGTCAACCATGATTTTAGCAACTGGGTTGCTAAAATCATTTGGAAAACTTAGGGCAGTTTTCACTGGTTTCAGAAGGAATAACCAAATTCATTTAAAACCATCTAGCAGATCGGAAAGACTAGCCACCGGTTTTGCTTTCATGCCTTACAATTGCATACAGCCAAGTCTCTTTTTTTTTTTTCCCCCTTGCATCGTCATGTCTGACATTAATCGTTATCTATCAAAAGGGCTGATCTGAATCTGAAAAGGAGTGGATCTGAAGGAGTCACAAATGAATAAGATTAACGTCCATCATCTTTTACCTATCTATAAATTTTACTTCCAACCTTCATGTGGATAACAATTAACAAAATGTAAATTCATGACTTCTCCACCAATTCACTCTATCAGATTCCTTTAATCTAGAAAAAATCCTATAGATGTTGGCCCATAAATACATATACAAAGCTATGAGGAGAGTCAAATATTCAAAGATGGTGCAACGTCTGCCACCTCATACCCATTCTGAAGCAGGAGATCACTCAGCGTGCATAAACAATGGATTCTATCATTGAATAAATACCTTTGAAACCACCCAGATTCCACAAATCAAATGAGGCAGCCAATAGTTGCAAACTTGCAACTGAAAGAGTACCCAAGGAATGTTTTATAAAGCGCAAAAGAATTTTTCTACCATGCCGCAGAGTGGCCTTGGGGCATGGATGCCCCCGTAAATATGGACCTTTAGATTGAAAAATGGATAAATCTCAGCCATTAGATCTAAACCACCAACAAAAAGTAGGGTGGATTTGCTAAAAACAAGATGGTTTTATGCTTTTCCTTCCAAAAATCGCAATTTTACTTACCACACAAACTAGCTTTACATACCATTCAATATGAACACACTTACTATTCTATTTCGCTACACTTACCACAATATATGGCCACACTTACCACGACTGGTGAGTCAGGTAGCACGATACCACTTTTTGGTGAGAAATAGTTTACCTTTTGCGAATTTATACAAACACACCAATTTAAGCCATATCCACACTAATTTTGTCCTTCAGCTAAGCCATTGTGTAGTGGGCAATCTAAAAATTGGGTGAGAATATAAATCTAGCTAAAAATTTTAATTTGTGTATAAATGATAATTAGAACAATTATTTGAAAACTAAAACTATATACCATAAAAATTGTATTAATTTCCAAATAATTTTTAAAATATATGAAATTAACTTATATTTAAATAACTACCAATTTATAAAAATTCTTGTGTGAATAAGGTATTCATTGATTATTTTGATAACTTACATATGTAATTTATATTCTATTATAAATACACTCTACAAGGTAATTGCCTTAATAAAATTCAATGCCAAGGCTAAACGAAACAAGTAATGCATAACAAATAATTTAGTAGGACCTTCAATTGAAATGGGTAACGAATTTAACGAAATTAGATCATTGGATCAGATTGAGATGCTTAATAACTTATTGAATCATCTCAAGATCGACATGACATAGTAAATAATCATGGGTGGTGTTAACAAAGACTAATCGATCAGTTATTGCAAGAGTGGCGATTAATCGCTATATTTGACTACAGTAGATGGAGTGATTTAACAAATCTATAAAACCATTTTCACCTGAACATTATGACATCATTTGGAGATATAATAACTAATAGTGTTGTTGATTGATAGCAATCATTGAGCATCGATACAATTGGCTAAACTTAATTTATTAATCAGATTAAGAGTGTAACTACAATTGACAATGATGTAGTTGTAAGGGATCGAAAAATCTTGGAAAAAGGTAGTAGCACATTTGCAGCCTTTGCAAAGACGTGCAGCCTTTGCAAAGATGTGGGGCTGCTCAAATTGATTTATATAATAATAAAAAAACTTCAATTTGCAAAGAAGCAAAAGGAATCTGGCCGAAGAACAAGGAGGCTGGGTCAATGAGTTTGTGACGCCGTTGAGATTAAGAGAGAGAGAAGGATTGGTTGTGGTATGGGAAGAAGGGGTGAGACAGAAGTTACCGGCTGGACAGGTTAGTTAAATATGCAACCAATGGCTCAGATTAATTTTTAACAGTCTAACTGTAAGGAAAATGTTAGAACAACTTTGGGGCATCAACATCCCCAAACCAAGCTGGGCATGGTAACTGAACGCAGCGCAAAAGGCAAAACGAAGCCAGACACTAGCTTACAAAAATATATTTGGGCAACAACAATCAGGTGCATATAGTCATTGTCAGAGATGCAACAATCACAAATAAGAACCTTATAGCCAACCGATAAGTAATAGTCACTGTCAAGGACATCCCCAAGAGCAGGAAAGAGGAATGATTCGGTTGATATCCTTTACTGGGATATTGGAACTAAGCAAGGGATGCTAAACTCAAACAAAAAAGAATGCCATTGTGTTTGATTTCCCACTATCTACCCAATCTCCCTATTCTGATAGCAGAGTTGTGTTAAAACCAACCAATAAGAAAAGTATAGGCGATGACCTAGTCTTTCAACACAGTCAACAGACTCGGTTTAGCAGTCAAGTGACCAGTTCAGTCAGAGGTATTCGTTCTTTGAGTCGGTTTAGTTACAATCTCAGTCCACAGACACCTAATTACGCATCAAGCCCGCTGGTAATTACATACTCCCTCCGTTCCAAAATAATAGTCCACTACAAAAAGTCGTTCCATTTTTCAAATAAAAAAATGAAGTACTTCCGTAAATCATTTTTCGAATTTTTTGCACGACGAGTACTTCAATTCGGTGCGAAAAAATTCAAAAAAGATACACAGAAATACTTAATTTTTTTATTTGAAAAATGGCAAGAGAGAGAAAGTGGGGCTCTTATTTAGGAACGGAGGGAGTATATTGCAATATATGGCGGCCATCTGATGTAAACCAGACAACAGTATACTTGTGCTGTAGACAAAAGATAAACAATTTATAACACACCTTTAAGAACATAGACTAATGGAACATGAGCATTTCTAGAACAATCAACAAGCTGAGTAAGACGCTAAAAGGAACTTCCCCATAAATGCAAAATAGCTTCATTTCAATTCAAAGTGACACTAGGATGAACAACATAGTTCGAAACATGAGTAAACACCAACACATGTGCAAAAGAGAGCCAAACAAATCAAACCAACAATGAGCCAAGAGCTTTTTAATAAGTGGAAACAAAATCAATTGAGGTATTTGTTGTCTCACCATGTAGAAATATAAAATCCTTTACATGCTTCATGTCCAGATCTCGTAAACCAACTACATATGATGACTCAATACGAGCAGGGACTGCACCTCCGGTAGTTAAGGCATTCTCTTCACTGACCAAACCAGAACCAGCCTAACAATCAAAATTTCCAGGCGCGAGTTAAATCGAGAGAAGATAATGTAACAGACATATTTAAATGCACAGCAAGCTAACTTTCTTGCATGTGAAATCCTTTCGTCTATGCATAGATGCTAGATCATGTTCTACACACGTCAAAGTAAATAAAGTATAATGGTGGGGTGGGTAACGGCTGGCCTAAACTACGAAGAGTCAGTCTGAGACAAACAGCTTTTTTGATGGTACAATAGGACGGCAATCAAGGCAAATGTCTTCTAATAAGATGATGATAATTATATAATGTCAAGATCACTTTTACATGGTATTTCATACATCATTTAACATCAACGTTCATAGTTTATGAAGAATCTTACGATTACTGGACTGGTATTGATTCACGATTCCAATTCTCAATTTGATTACTATGGCTACGACGAGTACTGATGTACAATACACAGACAGTCGCGTGAGTGCACATAGACAAAGTGGCAAAGACACGGTGCACATACACACACACACACACACACAAAGATAGATTTGACAAAAAAGTGAGAAACCTTATGTCCACTTCCTCATGTCGCAAGATGATTTTTAATACCCAAGCAGGTCGACAAGGAAAAAACATCTGCTGAATACTTGAGGTTCGAAAAGGTAATGCGCCTGAAATTCTGCTAGTGAACACAGTGAAGTAGTTGTGTATTCTGAAGGGATTTTGCAAGGAAAAGAGGGATGAAAATGCATCCGACCATGTCCTAGTTAGACAATAGGACAACGTCATATTCATACTTCATTACACGAGGCATCTTCAGAAATAGAATTCCGGCCAAGTTGCCGCAATATTGAAACCAAGTTGATTTGAGAAAATTCTAATAAAATTCAAAAGGAAGCAAAGGTACACCAAGATGGGTATAGAAGGAAAAGGAGACCTCAGCTGCCTTAAGTATTATCATTTGTACACCATAAACAAGAACCCCGGCACACCTTCCCTGAGGATCAGGCTTCACCAATGGGCCTCTTGCGAAAGATTCTCTTCCTCTTTTCAGATGAAGCCAATCTGGACCCTCGAAACAATGCATAGAGCTGAAATCAAAGGATGAACAAGTGTCAATAGGCTATCAAGTATCAGAAACACATAAGCAGAAGGACATTAGCAGGGAGAAGACATTTACACGTGCTACTGCCAGTGCTAAAACATTAAATAGAACCTTCATATGAAACAGCTCTAATACAAATAATCATCGGAGAAGTAGGTGGTGGTTGACCCATCTACATCAGAATGGGCAACCCAAAACCACTTTACTACTAATAAATAAGTCAAATCAGGGTCATTCTACTTGAAATTAAGTACCCCACATTGAATTCAACCAGGCACTGGTTTCAGCACGATTTCCTGATAAAAAGAACAGTGCAAAGTAAATCACATTGATACAAAAGCATACACTAGTATTTGCTACAAATTCTATATATTTATGTTGGACTCTAGGCTGCATTACTTTCCAGACTTTTGTACCCTATCTATCAGAGACTAGAGGCTGCATGTTTTACCTAAATCGCTCTTCTACATTATGTCATGTCTTACTCCTAATGAGATGGTAGAAGAGCAGAGGAAACTAACTTTTACCTCCCCCCAATCAATTTATAATTGATTAATCTAATCAATTCGTCTTATCCTTGGGAGTATGATTATGAGTTCTGTGAACAACTTCAAGCCACATAGCATTTGTTCCCAATGATTTGTTTTCTCCACCATTCGCACAGGATGTAGACCTTCATGAGGCCCATACTGATCTATTCTGTGGTTCATGCCAATCAAGCGACTGTTTGTACGATTCATGATTCAATCTCAAATTGGATTGGACATAACTACCAATTGAGGTTCATGAACTCCAACCTTGTGCGCTTTCATTTTTAGGTAGCTAACAGCCAACATACAACTTTGTCAATCAGAGATGAACATGGAATGGATGTTGGACAACAAAGAGCAACATGTTAAACGAACTGAATGAAACCGAAGTGAGGGTTCTTGAACAAATATGCGGCAAAACCTTGAGCGAGGAGGTTATTACTGCATGGATGAGACGGTAAAGGGAGCACCATATTGTAGATTGAATCAGGGAAAGTAGCATGATATTATTCACAATTCACTTTTTTTTTTATAAGTATATTATTCACAATTCACATGCACAAAGAACACTGATAACCACTCTAGTCAAAATAAGGTAGTCCTGAATTCCAAATATAAGAGATCTCAAGGGCTTGTTGTTTGAGAGGATCTCAAACTGCCTCCACGTTGACCAAGGGAACCCTTAAAGAAAGTACACTTAATTCTCAATCTTTGATAAAGATAAACTTGAACAGCTGGCAATTTGTACAATGACCTATATCATCCAAAAGCGATGCTTTTGGGAGTAAAAATATGCAAAACTGATGATAATGTAATGTTGTGATCTTGCAAAGTTATAGTAGAGTCGTAGACAATACCCCACAAAGCCATTCCTTGACAAAGTTCTGGGCAATAACATGTAATTTGAAGCATGTTTACCTAGATTCAGCTTCAGGGTCAGAGGTGCCCGAACAAGCATAGCACCTTCATAGATATGTTTGTGCTTCTAAAAAGAACTGACAGAAGTAGTACCAACCCTTTCAAGCTTTCCACATTAAAACTTTTCAGAACCAAAAGCACACAAAATCAATGTAATAGTACCTCAATGCAGCCTGTAGACACAGCGCTAGACCAGAAGCAATTGCTCCAGCATATTGATAAATTAGGCCTTGTATTTTCTTTTTCCTTTTATTATGAGCAACATTTCCTCAAGTGATCCACCCACCAAGTCCATCTGATGCATTGGACTGGTGATATAAACAAGTTCATGATCTCTTAAACCAGGCAACATCTATTTCCAATAGCCAGTAGCCTTACTACTAGGAATCATTGCTCTTAGCGAGTCAGTGACCAGTAGCCTACTACTAGAAACTAAATATTGTGGCCAGTAGTCTTTGTATCTACTAGGAAGCACTGGCCTTGTTCGGAAATGGTTCTTGAGAACCAGTTTCCACCTTTTTCGGGATAGGCCCCTCATGGCCAGACCCCCACTTTTTTCATTTGTCAATTTTTAAGAAACTCTACTCTAGTTTATACCTTGTGCAAGATGGGTCCGTGGGGTCCACTTCAAATACCCACACAAATGATCCAATCCGTCCATTAGTTCTAAAATTAATATTTTGAGTCACTCCTAAAAAATTAGCTCATTCGAAAAATTATAAATGGTTGATCCGTCATCTAATTGTGATTCACAATTTAGGATCTTCAATTTTGACAAATGTCTGAAAGAAAGTTAGACAACTTGATGAAGTATTTAAAATTATATGATTGACTCTTTTTTTTTTTCTGGATGACTCAAAGAATAATTTTGGATTTAATGGACGGCTTGGATCATTTGTGTAGATTTTTGAAGTGGACCTCACGGACCCATCTCGCACAAGGTATAAACTAGAGTAGAGTTTCTTAAAATTTTGACAAATGAGAAAAGTGGGGGTCCGGCCATGTGGGGCCTATCCCGAAAAAGGTAAAAACTGGTTCTCAAGACCATTTCCGAACACAACCACTAATTCCTCTCCTAAGGGGCATAGCAGGTAGGGGTGCAAACGAGCCGAGCCGAGCCGAGCTTTGTAGTGTTCGAGCTCGGCTCGTTAAGTAAACGAGCTGCAAAATCGAGCTCGAGCTCGGCTCGGTCATAAACAAGCCGAGCCCTTATCCACCCGAGCCAAGGTAATTTACTTAACGAGCCTTCTTAAACGAGCCGAGCCTATGTAATCGAGCCGAGCTTTTTCGAGCCGAGCCAAGCTTTAGCAAGCTCGTTAACTAAACGAGCCTAAAAATCGAGCTCGAGCTCGGCTCGTTTACTTATCGAACCGAGCTGAGCCTTAACGAGCCGAGCCACGAGCTGCTCGCTAGCAGCTCGGTTCGTTTGCAGCCCTAATAGCAGGTTACTACACTAAACCAAATCAGAAACATCAAATTTTTCCTCTGTTCGGGCATCTCTTTGCTACAAGGCGCCATTGATTTTCACAATGGCCACTAGCTGAATACTAGGGCCCGTGAAGGAGTCACTAGACACAAATTACAAATAGAACCTGATGATTCAGCTTGTGCAATTGGCAGGATTATACAGAGAACTACCGCATAGGAATGTTCCAAAGTATCCAAAAAATCATCTAGTGTCACCCCGATTACATAAGAAGAGCAAAAGAACGACCAAAACTAAGCAGACAATCAAGTTTTAAGAATAGATTGCAAAATCATAAGGATGCCACTATTTACAACAAAACTCAACCCTCCTTCGATAAATCCACCTTACCTTGTCCGAAGTCCATGAATCGAATCATCGAACTCTAGAACCGACATTTTTGCATCTTGAAACGCTAAGATGATTGAATCTCTTTTTCTACCACCCTCACCACCTCCTACAGATAATATTGCCATTGTTTCAACATTTCCATGCAACCTGAAATCCCAACTTCCAATCAGGTTACAAAAGCAAAACAAAAAGCTGAACAATTAGACTCAAAACTCTCATACAACGAGCTAAGATCATTTCAAAAGCAGGGACGGATGCAGGATGAATGTATCTGTCTTTTTTTGTTTATCATGCAGGATGAATGATTGGAGGCAAATATTACAACAAAAAGTTGGAATAAACGAAAGATAAGGTCAATTATGCATTAAAATTTGTAAAAATGCTATCAAAAGTATCTTCATGTATAGATTTTGCTCGACCTAGACAATTACATAACTATGATTGTATATAACTATATAAATGATCATTGTGCATCTATACCTATTTCAAATTAATAATATATAACCTCGCATTCTATAACTATATAAAAGTCAGAATTATTTGCCAATCTTTTGCGATGTAAAACGCCTTTATGATGAAACTTGGATGGGCAAGCGCTGGGATTTAAAGGTAAAACATTTGATGGGGAATCCTATATAGTTTTCGAAATGTAAAAAAAAAAAACCTACTACTCCCCCCTCGCATTGTCCCTGTGAAGAGTTAAACCAAAAAGCATACCTATAATGGCAAACGAGTTCAAGCGAAGCGCCAGACACCCCCGCCATTACGCCCCCACGCTTGGCGTCTGCTGTGCCTCTGTTATCTCTGCTTCCACTGCCCTCTTCTTGGACCCTAACAACGTAAATCTCCAAAACGTTACCGGCGGTAACGACGAGGTTGGGAATGGGGCCGGCGGCGTTGGCCGGAGGCCAGTCGGAGTCTAGATCGTCGGTCTGAGGCGGCGGTATACGCGGCGCGAAGTCAGCGCTGCAATGCGTTATGAATCCCGACGCGCAGTTCTCGATGCCGGTCGGCAAGTGCATCATCTTGAACGCTGCGTAGCTCATCTTTTTTGCTGCTGCGGTGTGTGCCTAGGGCTATGCGCAAGCGTGGAGTGAGTGAGAGGTGCAGGTGCAGAGCGAGAGGGAGAGAGAGGGAGAGTTTAGAGAACTAGGGTTTTGGGAGGTCCATAAAACCTCTTACTAGTACTTCCCCAGTGGCTCCATTGTATGTCTTCTCTCTTTTTTTTTTCCGGTTTTATTCATCTTTATTTTTAATTGGTGTTAAATCTTTTTAAATTAATCATAGAGTTTAAAAACGGAAAATCATATAACCCCAAAAAATATATTCTTTTGTCTATAGTGTCGTCACATATGAATTTTTTTGGACTCATGTCCACTTTTTATACTTTTATTTCTCGCGTTGTTATGAATGATTCATCGAAAAAATTACAACATAAAACTAAACAAAATTTATGAACAGCCGAAAAAAATCAAAAAGACAAAAGAAACATAATACCTGTGTTTAGTTTAGTTTTGATGATGTAAGCAGGTGTAATGAGTGGAGAGAAATAGAGAGAGAAATGAGGAAAATGATGATGTCAACAAAACCAAAACTAAAACAAAACTCTAAACCGAGCACGGCCATTGGCTCCTTTGGACATCTCCAGTAACATAACTAATGTAAGAATTACTATCAGAACTAGCACAGTTAACTTGGAGTAATAAATATGAAAAAATATGCACCAATAGTGTTGCTAATGTTAGACTTAAAGTAGCAGCAGTTATGTTTTTGCTACTGTCAAATACAACTGTGATTGTAACCCAAGTTTTCTATAGTGTCAGACCATGAGAGAAATGGAGGAGAGAGGGAGGAAAAAGGTTGCAAAATCACTGCTCCTAATGTTAGAAAGGAAAGGAAGTGGGGGCTCTGTAGTGAGCATTTCTCACTACAGGGTGTAGTGATGAGTAAATCATATCTAAGCCATCGATTGTGAAGTTCAACAGTCTCCATTACTCATTACACAATGTAGTGAGCAGCTCACTACAGGGCCCCCGTTCCGAAATGGAAGGTAGGAGAGAGAAAGATAGGGGAAAAAGTGGGGAGAGAGAAAAATGTGAGACTATATAACATATATATGTACCTAACAATACTTTAACAACACCATTGCAACATGCTTACGACCTTACTTTGCGTATCTTGACTCACACTAGCCTAGTGTTTACGATGTAATGTTGGGTGTGAACATGATTATGTGAAGAATGCTTGATCGCATGTGGAGCCTTTGTGCATTTTGTTGTTTCAAATCATGTAGTTGAACTTGTGTTACTTTGAAACTTAGATATTTGTGTTATTTTGTTGGCGGTTGTGCCAGGCTTGTGTCCAAAATCGTAGTTTGTACTTAGCTTTTATTCAGGATGACTGTAATACTTTAACTTATCTTGCACCCCAACTCTGGTTATTTTATTAAGCTTCTGCAACTTTCTATTACATTCGAGTGTATTTTTCCCTTATAATTTATAAGCAGAAAATCCTTAAACTAATTAAGTACTAGGCCTCAGTGAGTTAATCTCATTGGCCGGTCATAGCCCACGAGTTTTTGGGTTGGGTCATGACAGTTGATAGCCATGGCAAATTTTCTAGAGAATCTCGTTGTTTATCAGCAGAATATATCTTTGTCGCTCTAGTTGCGTAAGGGCTTCGAAGCCTATGGGAGAAAGAGAATAGTTGCTGTTAGTAGTTAGCCCTACTCAGATTCTACTGATGTTGAGGTCGATTAAGAGTGAAACTCATTCTAGTTAGGCCAGGACAACTACGGTAAAAAACACATGCAATATGCTACGCCTGCGTCTATCCTCGTTGTCAGGGCAGCTTCAAGCTCCAAAGCAGACTTACTTCATGCAGTGGTAGCGAGTACCGATGTTAATAAAACAAGAGGGGTGTTTAACGTTACTCCTTATTCCTATCCACTCCACCATTTGAGAGAGAGTGAAAACAACTTAGAAGAAGAAGACGAGAAGGAAAACAATAGGGGAGGTTAACTACCCTTCTTTTTTTTGTTGAGAAATAGGTAGAAATATCATAGATAAATCAAACGTACAAAGGTACCATAAAGTAAATACAAAAGTTAAACATCATTAATTAGAGAACTATCGGGCTAAAAAGAAGATCCATCACCGATGTCCATGTGAGGAACAAAAGAGGTCAGAGCATGCTTAGCAAGTAAGTGTTCCTGCTAAACAAGCTGGCGCGCAACCTTCGAGATCCTACAAAAGACAGCTTTGTCACTTCTGCTGCCAGATTGCGCACATGATGATGACACTCAGCCTTCCCTGCTATCTGCATAATTGTATTGAAACAATCATAAACCACATTATAATTTTGATTTATTGCCCATTTAATAGCTTCATAACAAGCTTGAATTTCCGCTTGGATAGGCGTCGAACTAAATGAAGATAAGGCCTGCTTTGCAATAAGGGATCCATGGGGTATACTAGCCATGAAACCTATACCACTCTAAGTGTTACCCTCCTTCCAAGCACCATCCACATAGGGGTGGCAAATACTTGAACAACCTCAAAGACAGGACAATCCTTAATAACAAAGGATGGATTTTTGAAATTTGGCGAAGAATTTGAAGGAATCAGAGCTTTGGAGTTTGAGAGCCAATTAGAAGCCTTGAAAAAACACTTTGTAGACTCCTTGGCCATGCCAACAGTTGTGGCTACATTGACAGGTGTGTCCGAGAACACCACACGGTTTCTACCCTTCCATATAGCCCAAAGAATAGACGTAAAATAGGAGAGTTTCCGCTTATCCTTATGCAGCTGAATTATCCAATTTAGAAGCCAATGTGTAAATGAAGGGTCTTGTAAATTGCCCAAAGATGGACTCCCAAACTCACTAGACTCCCCATGTAATTTTTATGTTTTGGATTGAAGTGTTTCCATGTAATTTTTATGTTATTGTTATTGAATCTCTTGCATCTAGTGGTTTATTTTTCAAGATGAACTAAAGAACACCTCTTGAATTATTTGGACTTTGGTTTTGAAGTTGTTTTAGAGCATGATTTAGGTTGGTAAAGAGTAGCTCTTCTTATATATGTATTGAGATCAAGTTATTTAAGTTTTGGTTGAGTTTGAAGTAGGATACATGGGTTTGAGGCTTGAATCGAGTAGGAATTAAAAATTGGGTTTTTCACTTTTCCTGATTTTCCCGATCCTACTACGAAGAAGCTGTTTGGGGTACCTTGACCATTTTCCTACAGGTAGGGGCTATACAATTTTTCAAAACTTGATTAAACTTCACGTGTGACTTTGCGCACTTATACGACTTTATGTTAGGCATGTTTGGACTTCTTTAGCATTGTTTATTTATATTTTCATCGCTCCTTTGTTATAGGGGGTCTGAGTGATCACATGGACCGATGCAAGTGATTAATACTAAAGTTATAAGATTTTTATACGCGTGTTTTATACTTCAATGCAAACGCCACGGTTTAGTTACATGTTTTACTCAATGTTATGAACTCCGTGGATATTAAATGGAAGGTGGACAAGTTTTATTATCTAATAATAACATCCTTAAGATCCCGGCTTGTTAGGGGATAGTAAAATGCTAGCAAGATGTGAATTTGATTTTGGATAACGCGAGGAACGCTTGTCCACACCGCGAACGCCTGGGGATATGAAGTGATTTAGTTGCGTGGGATGTGCATATAGATCAATGATTCATACATTGTGAATTCCTTTTGACTATGGAAAGTTTTGGTTAATTCCTTTCAAACATACTAGTTTTAATTTGACGTGTTACACACGTCATCCCATGCTCATTGCCCAGTGTCGTGCTCATTTTCAATTGGGAAATCTTGATATGACATGGTGAGCAAGTTTAGTTCTAACCTTGTGATCGTAGAATTGTAAATCAAGGAGCATTTTTTTGCCAAAAAATTAGCTAGTGCTGTAAATATGACTAATTATGTTAGAACAGATGGTTCATACATCACAATGCAAGGAAAGAGAAAGAAGCATCCAAACCTCCCAATGCCAGAACAAACAACATTCTAATAATAATCTTTGGTTAATAGTATTCGTCATAAGCCAACCGTATAGTTGTTTGGATTCTACTTATGAAATGAACTCTAAGGGGCTGTTTGATAAAACTGAAAACTGAAAGCTGAAAAATTAAGTAATGAAAACTGAATGCTTAATTTTTTAAGTTGAAAGCTGTTTGATAAAACATGTTAAGCATTGAACAAAAAAAATTGAATTTTTTTTGTTCTAATTGTCTCTTAATTTTACTAATAGTCATCATGTATTTGTGGTAATAGTGGTTTTGGCGGAATGATGGTAAGTTGTGGTGGCAGTGGAGTAATAACGGTACAATGGTTGTGGTGTAGTGGTGGTAGTGATGGTTGTGGCATTGTGGTTGTGGGCTGGGTGGAGTGCTAGTGGTGGTGGTGGTGGTGGTGGTGGTGGAGTGATGACGGTGGCATAGTAATAGTGGTGGTGATATATGGTTAATGGTGATAATGGTGGCGGTGTGGCAGTGGTTGGGGTGGCGGGGGCGGTGGTGGTGGTGGTGGTGGAGTGGTGGCTTGGTAGTTGTGGTTGTAGTGGTGGAGTGGCGGTGGTGGTGGTGACAGCGGCGGCGGCGATGTGATGGTTAATTGTAATCACATAAGAATTCAGCCAGATTTAAGTAGCTCAAAGCTACTTAATTTTTGTCAACTTTTTAGTCTACATTTTAAGTGACACTTAATTTGTTAAGTAATATAAAATGTGATTATCATACCTTCTTAATCACTTATTACTTAATTAATTCAGTTTTAAGTGTTGAATCTGTGTTATCAAACAAGCCCTAAGTTTCCACCTTAACCAGTGTTTACATCCCCTAAAACCATTGCCTACCTCCATTGTTTGAGAGAAAAACTAATCAATGAAAACTATTTCCCTTGAAGTTTGAGAAAACAATCAATAGGGGAATTGTAAAGTGAGGCTCATAGTAGTCCTTTAAAAAAGGTAAATCTGGATGGATCCAACTTGGCTGCGTTTGGCAAGACCTACATTGAATGCATCAAGACCATCTAGTTGTAGAATTGTGGCAACAATCAACTGGTTAATTTTTTGGAAAGTGAACAAAAAGTTCACATAAAATGCGCTTAACAAAGTGGTAGACCAGTACTAATAGTTATGGTTTTTTCTTTTTTCTTTTAATGTAACACAAAATGCACCTGCTTTGCATACATGGATGCATCAACTTATAAAGAGGAGCAGCATCCAGAATAACCTAGTCACTTGATCCCTTTGACATTCATACCAATGAACATCATATGGCTTGACTGAAAATTTCAGATTCAAAGTCTTTTACTATCCATAAATATGGGCATGATGCATAGCTCCTGAAGTTCACGCATAGTAGTTTCCTTTTTTTTGTTGGGAAGTTTAGTATCAACACGAGGTATCTGATGCAGTAACTTTTGGGTTCATAGTGTCATTTTGTGTCTTTAGTGGTAATGGGTCTATAAATAGGTGTCTTGGGTCCTCATTTGGTAGTTTTTGATATATTAATTAAAGAATATTGAGAGCTTTTGCTCCTTGTATCCCATTTGGGATCCTCTATCTCTTAATTAAATCTATCATTTAATTTGGTTTGCATCATTTGGTATTAGAGCACTGAGCTCAGATTCTGACCATATATCTCGCATGAAAATCTCACCGGAATCTTACCTCGTCGAAAAATCTCACCGGACCTTAAAACGGCGTCGGAAAACCTTGTCGGAGCCCCCAAATCACTTGTTTTCTTCAGATCTACTCAACCCAAGACCCTAAATCTCAATTTCGACCCTTAAAACCCCCAGATTGACCATTTTTGAGCTGACTTTGCTGTTTTGATCGACCAAAATCCCATTTCAAACCATTTCGAGCATGACCCAGTAGATTTCGAACCCTATCCTGCTGTTTTGAAGGCAATACAAGCCAGATCTGCCATCGTTTGTTAAGTTCGAGCTAAACCCAACCTATTTCGAAATCATACCAGACATTTCAGAGCTCCGAACAGTGACCATGACCTATGAAGTACTGCTACAGGGTTCGAATCACTAGAATAAGGCTCGAACAACCTTCATTTGAGTCCGAATCAGTCGATTAGTTCCTTTTCAGTACTCGAATCATGCTCACAGCTGTCGAAACATTGTTTACCAGCCTTGAATCACTGTTTCGGCCTTTGATACGCAAGTTTCAAGCTTCGAACTGGTGATTAAGGCCCATTTTGGTGCTCGAAATTGTGTTTTAGACCTTTGAGATCCTACACTAGCACTCGAATTAAGTTCAGAGCTCTCGAATCAACAATCTAAGGTTCAAATCTTGCTGTTTGTGCTTGACCCAATCTCGAATTAGTGTATTCAAGCTTAACCCAGTAATTTCAGCCCTCTACAGTCCAGTTTCAGGTTCGATTTCAGTGCCAGTTGCTACTATTTGCTTGGGTTTTGCGATTTTACTTGGGTTTGCTGCAATTTGTAGCTGTTATAGCGATTTGGTCAGTATTTGGTGTTGTTACCGTTGATTCTTTGTGGTTTGTTGAAGTTTGGGGTCCCAATTGATTGGGTTTTGCTTGATTGAGGTTGAATTTGGTTATTGGAGTTGATTTTGGTGTTCTAATGGCTTAGAGCCGTAAAGGTATAAGAGGAGGTGGAGGTAGAGCTTTCATGGTGATTGGTGAATAATGGAGATGGAATTGATAACTTTGGCAACCAAAATCATTTTAGGAATGAGATTGAAGAGTTAAGTATACAAATTGTTACCTTGAATGATAAGGTGCAATTATTGTTGTTGAAAAGACGACTTGCTACCTTGATTGAGAAGGTGCATCGTTTACTACCTCACGAAGGTATTTATGATTCTCATAGTCAAGCTAAGTTTAGTATTGACTACAAGGAAGAGAACATTGGTGATGGCCTTAGAGAATCTTATGGACTCGTCAATCCGGACAAGTTTGAGGGGGAGATGACCCTCACGCCGGATGTGTTTGAAGAGGTGCAAGAACTCAATCATTTCAATGGATTTCCTATCTTTGATGAATATCCAAGTGAAGAACTTGAAAATTTTCTTAAAGATGATGTTATCTTTGGGGTTAAAAAGGATTTTGAAGACTTGCCAATCTTTGATGAGTCTCCAAATGAAGGCTTTGGAGGTGATTTAGAAGGAATTCTAGTGTATGATGAGTATCCTAGCGAGTATAAGGATATTGATGATGATGTTCTTTCTAAATTTGATGAGTTCCCACATGAAGAGTTTGAAGATAATTCCATCTTTGAGACTAGTAGAGAATTTGAAGATGTTCCTACTTATGAAGAAGAGTTTAAAGTTGGCGATAAAGAGGTGAGATTTGTTGATATGATCAAAGAAAGCTTCCCTATAGCAAGGCAAGAAAGCAATGAAGCACATGAAGAAGAGAAAGGAGTTGGTGTGTTACCAAACCCGAAAGAGGTTACTTTTGTCTCGCTTGTTTTAGAGGATTTCGTAAAGTCAAAGCTTGATAGTCGCTTCCATGAGATGCCTCTTGAATTGTCTTTAGTGCAAGATGTTCAAGTTTGTGATGTTGCGGTGCCCGGACAAGTTCCAAAGTTGCTGAAAGAGGGTGTCGACTACTTTGGTGCTTGAAGATCCTTTGTGCATGGTTTTCACTCGAGCAAGCCTTGTCTATGAAGTGAATTTGGACTTTTTGCACATCATGTTAGATGGTTCTTGGAGTCGTGCGATGGATACAAGTGCGATGGATACAAGTGTGATGGCCTATTTTTATGATGTGATTCTACACAATAGACATGGCAAATGGGTGGTTTCTTGGCACATAAGTATGGGCGCGGTGAATGTATACAAAAAGAAGCTCATATTGAAGATTGGTTGTTTTGAGGGTGACACATTGATCAAGGAACGCAACAACGTGTCTACTTTGAAGCTGCACAATAATTTTTTTTTACGTTGTCTTTATTTTAGTGTCTTATGTTAGTAGTCCAACTTGAGGACAAGTTGTTTTCTTTAGAGGGAGAGTCTGATGCAGTAACTTTTGGGTTCATAGTGTCATTTTGTGTTTTTAGTGGTAGTGGGTCTATAAATAGGTGTCTTGGGTCCTCATTAGGTAGTTTTTGATATATTAATTAAAAAATATTGAGAGCTTTTGCTCCTTGTATCCCATTTGGGATCCTTTATCTCTTAATTAAATCTATCATTTGATTTGGTTTGCATCAGGTTGCCTTCATTTTAAGAGCTTTCAAGGCTTCCAAAAATTTAAGGAACCTTGTATTGTATCAGATACTAACCATCCCTGACAAGTAAACACATATATTCCACAACTTGCCCCAAAATTAAATACATATTACCTTCACAAGTACACACACATTTCTTTTTCTTAGTACACATGCATAACCCACAATAATTTGTCTCTTCACTTAATAAATTGACAAAACCTTTCTTAAGTAATTTTCTTGATCATAACCATGACTCTCAACTATTACTTTTAGATCATCTCCACCCTTTACTCAAATTTTTACCCAAATTTGAGTAAAATTTTGAGTAAAAACTTGATTTGGTATGGAACACTCCAATGGACAAAAGCAAATGTAGGCATAATTAAATTTGAGTAAAGGCTTCATTAATGGCATAATTGTAAATTTGAGAGGGAAAAAATGGCCTTAAAAATTAGAGTAAAGATTTGATTCAAACCAAATTTGGTGAAAATTTTGAGTAAACTTAAATTTGGTAATGGGTTTGTGTAAGGAGTGGAGTGGTGTTTTTGGTAATTTTTACTCAAATTTGAGTTTGAGTTTAAATTTGAGTAAGAAGTGGAGATGCTCCAACCATTATGTTTGATTAATTCAAAAACATCATGGGAAATAACATCCACTCTTTTGAATGCATCAGCTATGGGGAAACTATAGGAGAACCATTTTTTTAGAAGTAAAATTCAACAATTAGTAATCCTCTAACTCTTGCTTCTGGCTAAGAATAGAGCGGATGTCAAATCGCAAAACTCCGAATGCATACAACAACCAAAAACCCTAAATTGGCACCTACTCTCTCACACACAGCTTAGGAACAAAATAAATAGAGAAATGATGAAATTTTCTGAAAAAGTAGACATTGAGAAAATAACCCAAAATCTCGTTATCAAAAAAAGCAATAAAGAAAGGGAGAAAACAGAAAGACGACCAACATATCTACCTATGGAGAAGATTATAAATTTCTAATTTTAATCATCCAATTCATATCCTTCACACCATTTGGTTGGCAAGCAAGTCCAAGTTCCTCTTCTTCTAATTGATACCCAGAGAGATAGAGACGGCCTGATCGATTCCAAATTTCGGACATATTTTGATTCTGATCGTAGAGAAGGGGGCGAAAGGACTATTGAACGTGGGAGAAAGATAGTGGAAGATTAGTGGAAGATTATTACTCCCTCCGTCTGGATTTGTTTGTCCCTCGTTGCAACCGGAGAAAAAATTAGTGATATCTTTAAATTGGAAAGTAATTACATGTCCAATATAGATCTTGTTTAATAGACCTCGATTAGTTCTATAAGACAATGTTTTTAAAATAACATAAAATATTATAAATTATAAGATATAATCATTTGAAAAGTGGCATGAACTCTCAAAATGGACTAACAAATCCAGACGGAGTAAGTAGGTAGAAGAGGAGATGTGGTGAAGCGGTGCACGTCTCTATACTTTGGGGGTGACAAAACTGGAAATAAAACACATAAGAAGGGCAAATGGGAACTGAAAATGCAAACCACATGAAGTACGTAGAATTCTCTTATTAGTAAGTTGTAGATTTTAAGAATGTCCATGGAAAGCATGTGGCTTATGTATTAATCATTCATGCGAGTTTAGGTTTATGTAAATTTTCCACCTTTCAGGCAACGAGAAGTAGGATTACTTGGCATCTATGTGGAGTCAAGGATTGTGGATATGTTGTAGATAGGATGTTGATAAGGTGTTGTACTTTGACTACACTTTTGTCTTGTGTATGCCCTGATGTTTGGGTTGCCCAAGCCCGACCTTAAGCTTGGTTGCCCACTTACTACTAATTTTTCCTTACATTTTGTGGTGCAAATTCTTCTTGGTATTTACTTAATCTTGATAAGGAAAATTGAAAAAAAAATGATTTTTTTTTAATAACAACATTCAGACAAGTTTTGATAAATCGAACTACCAAAAAACTAAAAAGAAAAACTAATAATTCTATTTTATTGTCTTTAGATTACTCTTCCGGCAACTTTTATTGTTTTAAGATTAGTGTAGACGGGAGAAATTTAAAAAGTAAATATTTCGGATATATTTAAAAAATGCATAAAAAAGTCCAAAAAAGTTTAAAATTATCTATTGGTTATTTCATTTAGCATTCGAAAGGTAAATTTATTTTTGAACATTTCAAATGTTGATACTTCAACAATATGTGTTAATTTTATGTGTTGATTTAAAGTGGATAGAGTTAATTGCAACTTAAACTATTTGTGAGGACGGTATTAGGGTCACTTTTTTGGTTCTAAAAGTTAATGGCATTGGCCTAATTTTTACATTAAAGAGGTGATTGTATTTTAATTTGTAAAGCAAGGAAGGTATAGAACCAAAGGGGAGGTATCTGTTAGAAACCTCAGGGGAGATCAGTGTAATTTACACAAAAAGAGATAAAATTTGAAATGGCGTCAGAGAGAGACTCGAGCTCTCAACCTCAAGTAAGCGCCAAAGCTCTAAAACCCAAAGCGTTAACCAACTGTGACACCACACATCATAAGCTACAGTTTCCGTCAATATAATAATATACTATTACAGATACATAACATTTTTTTTGGGGGGGTTGCCCAAGCCCGGGGGCTTGCGGGGCTTACCCCTGGGCCGGCCTTGTGTATACTTAGTTTGTGGACTCTATAATCTATACACACCTCTAAGATGTTCTTATGCTTGGGATCTTGATGCAAAGCCACATTATCGTTTTGCATGTTAATACAGGTTGAACTTTCGTTGATTTCTTTTAGTCGTTTGCTTATGACGTGTGCATTGCTATGAAATAGCCTTAGTAGTGATTTCACTGACACTTTGTTGACTAAGACCTACTGGGACGAGTTAGGATCGCGATAGTTGGAGAGGTTTGATACATTCACATATAAAGATTTAAGAGTATGGGTTGGACTTTGGAGTGCTCTAAAAGCCTTCGCCCCTCAAATACCCAAGTATGTTTATATTATTATACCCAAGTTACCTATAAAAACTCATCCACATTTTTCAAAGTAAAAAAATTCTCTCTTTTTTATTTCTTTCACTTGTTTTTTTATTAACTTGAACGTGAATTTTCAAAAAAACTCCAGAAGTTAATTACAGGCTTGAAATTTTCTTCTCACTCAATTTATTGATGAACGATCCCAATTTCCCGACAAATCCTCTCAATTACCCATTTATTTTTACTTTCTTCTTTGAAGCATGAGTATCATACAAACATTAACACAATTACAAGGTTACCTCGGCATTTTTTTTTGGCCTCCCAACATGATTTCTAGGCAATTTAGTTACAAGAACGCTAGAAAATGCTAGAATATAGAGAAATGATTGCGCTCTTCACTAAGTCTAGGTTTTAATATGTTGTGAAAAGTGTACTGCACGTAATGTGAAACACTGAAAAAATTTGAGTGTGCATTCTTAATAAAGTGCAGGGCAGAGATCATCCGTGGACATACATTGCATAGATCCAAGAACTCCAACAAAATATTGATAGGAATTCTTCAACCCCATCACAAGGTTCAACCTAGGATCACCAGCTTCAGAACACCATAATCCAACCGCCGAACAGAGCTGAACCGTCCATGGCTGATCACAGACGGCCGTGATCGGTCCAACACCCATGCTGTCCCAGAAGGGACAGCACCCTCCCCCAAATCAAGAAAATGACGGACACCAAGGATCAATCTCCATGTTGAAAAAGAAAATTTAGAGGGGGATATTGAAGTTCCACAATTGCCCCTGCAATTGAAGATTGCACTCACTCCATTAGTCAACCCTGCAAATCTACAACAAAGCTCATCGAAATATACTCCCAACCAAGAATCATCCATCTTTGGCATAATCCTGTATGTGATGAGCATCCAACCGCCCAGAGTTTGACAAATGAACCGCTAGAATATATGGGATGAGCTCAGGAGGAAAAATAAACGAGATGTAGACGCCACTGCAGAGGTTCAGAAAGTCAGGAGACTGTTCACCTTTAAGTCACATGACCCATAAAGCCGAGCACCATTCACAGAGGGTAATAGTCTTAGGAATCCATTGGTTTTTATCGCCCATCCTAAAGTTCCAATACTTGCACTAGTGCTGCGGTGCTACCCTATCCGGTTAATGTGTACCAACTACTTATTGCCTGCGTCGTGAAGAATGTATAACCATTTAAAGCTTTGTTCCGTGTCATTTATCAATAGAATGTTGCGGTTCTTAAAGGTAAACATACATTTGGCCAATATGTTTTTTTGGCCAAAAAAGGAGTGAAGGGTAGCAAGAGACCTAAGCACATTGCCTATAAAATCAACTACCACCAGCGATTACCATCTGGCACCATTTAAAGATCGTTCGTACAAAGAATTGCATATCAATCTTAGTTCAAAACGCCAAGACAAAATAGAAGACGAATGCATACAGAACAATTGCAATATTTCTCCAGCGGCAATAATTTCGCCAAAAGTCATTTCCCTTTCAGCAGCTGCTCCTAGGTCCCAAGGCAATATCACAACCTTAGGAGTTCCTACTAAGTGCTCAAGACTAATCAACATTGATCTGTGTATGAAACAAGAATTGCGTCATTATTATGATCAGGAAGCTTATTGCTCGACGATCCAAAATAGAACTTACAGATTTGGCAAGCTCTTTAGCCTTCTCATCATCAAAACCAAGGGTTTCCAGTATCTTATGACCTGCATAATCTTTTTCTGACCAAATACCAAGAAACAAATGAGTCGTAGTTATTTCCCCACTTTCACCTGCAATTCACGACAGTCAAAAGACAACGTAAATGATATAATTAATCAAAGGGGATGTGAAATTCTTTTAGCTTTGTACCTACTTCAATGTAGCGTACAGAAACTGGACACCAAACCCATAAACTGTGCTTGAATATAATATTGTGAAAAAAGCCATTAAAGAGAGTAATTGCCACGGTATCAAACAAACTAAGGGTTAACCTCCCAGAGCATTGTCAGTTTTTCTAACAGAAATGCTAAACAACAGATTGTCAATTGAGATCACTAGACAGAGCCTTTGGTTGGGATTAATTTAGCCTTGTCCACTAAATTCAATGCGTGGTGGCCAGCATTGGCTTCTTGCACACAAAAGAGTTGAAAGACTAGCGCGGAAGAAAAAGCGGCCACAGACGTGCCACTACGGGTTGGGCTGTTCTTGTTTTTTCTCCTAAGTTCTTCGTCTATAAATACACAAGGAAGTCTTACGGTAGTAGTAGCAAGAGATGTGGTCCAAGGAGTTATACATTCAGAATTCACCTTTTTCCTTGAATAAATTTTGTTAATTATTAATAAATAAATAAAAAACCACCTTTTTCCTTGAACATTAGGTTGTCAACATGGCCCAACTCTGAGAACAAAATCACAGGTATACCAAAGGCACGAGAAAGACACCGCAATAGCAGCTAGAGAAGCAGTCACGAAACCCTTAAAAGTAATGAGATTGATTCATTTACATATCTACACAAGAGCATGACTATGAACATTCATAAACCATTGTTCCATCTCGTAAAAATCAAGTTTGTGCAAAGTGCGCATACAGATCATTCATTAACCATTCCAACAACCTAGAGAATCATTTTTCCCTGCGAAAGACAGCACAACTAGGGCTAAACCGGTTCGGTTCGGTCCGGTTCCCGGCCATTTTTGTGCGAACTGGGAAAACTCGGTTCGGGAGGTTCACTGAACCGAAACCGGTTATATAGATCTCGGTTCGGTTCGGTTTCGGTTCGGCCGGTTCGGGGTCGGTTCGGTTCGGCAAAAGCGAAAGCTAGGGATTTGTTTGAGACGAAACGCATAGATCTGATGGAGAACATCAAAGAAAATTAGAGAAATTTTCTTATACTAGATCTAACGGAGATGATACACAGATTTACAAAATTTTCTTATATGAAACCCATACATCTAACGGAGATGATACACAGATTTACAAAATTTATATAAAATCAGTTCAAAAATAAAACAAAAAACATGCATAAATATATATATACCATGATGTGTATATATACTAGATCCTACAAACTTACTAGATGGTTTCCAAGAATCAAAGGAGACCATGATGATCGAAGGATACCAGATCTCAAACAAATCGACTCAAAGGCTGCATTTGGCGACGACCCTTCCACCCTTTGACCGCCTTTGGAGTATATATATATACCAGAGAGAGAGGGAGAGAGACAGAAACGAACATGGACGGAGATGCAGACGATGAGCCGATGACGATGATGATCGACGATGGGTCTCTCTCTCTCGTACACCGCCTGGAGGCCCTGGACTCTCTCAGTCTCTCTCATCGTTTGGGAGGTTTGGGAATTGGGAAAGTGCTGAGTTGAGATAGGGAAAGTGTATATATATATACGGAAAATTTCTAGTCCACTCCTCCCGGAAACAAGAAAAAATTGATTTTTTTTGTGTTGCAAATTATTTTTGGAAAATCTGAGCCGTCCAATGTGTTCAGAAGGTGTTTTCAAGGGTCTACGCGGGAAATCTTCAAAAAAAAATACCGGGAAGAGCTTGATCCCAAGCAGTTTTCGCAAAAAATGTAAATATATATTTTTTGCGAAAACTGCTTGGATCAAGCCCTTTCCGGTATTTTTTTTTGAAGATTTTTCGGGTGGACCCTTGAAAACACCTTCTGAACACATTGGACGGCTCGGATCGTCAAAAAAATGCTCGGATCATGGAGTCCCGGATCCCGGATGTGAAGCTTTCCCTATATATATATATATATACATACTAAGACTAGGAAGTAATAAATATATTTGTTTCTTATTTCAAATACAAACACTTGGCCAGCGTGATGGATAAGAGCTATGCTCTCCTTGCCTTGAGACGCGGGATCGAATCCCCGCCCCTCCATTTTTGGGGAGAATATATATATATCGGTTCGGTTCTCCTCGGTTCTTGACACCCCTGAACCGGAAACCGAACCGATTTTTCGGTTCTTCTTACATACCGAACCGGAACCGGACTGAATGAATTAAAAAAGAACCGAAACCTGCCGGTTCGATCCGGTTCTCCGGTTCGGTTCGGTTCGGTTCTCCGGTTTATACTTTTACCCCTAAGCACAACTTTCATACTCATAGACAATACGGCAATCTAAAAATCATGGCTCGTCATTATCCTATGGCTCTGAGGTTAATCTGCATCTTGCTATCCACCTTCAAGTAAGTAGAGAAGGAAATTTTATGCTCCTTGTTGTCTTGACACTTGGTGTGGAGCTTCATGAATATTAACTAACAGAAGGACCTCGTCATCAATTGCTAAGACCACTCTTTCAAAGTTCAGATAACTTCCCCAGGATGACTTCAACAGTTAGTCGGTTACTGGGAATGATTAGGGTAGGAAAAAACTAGGCATCGACATTATTCCTATTAGAAACCGTACAGCTTGTGAAGCCTGATTCAATTTGGGTCGCGCTTCACCGGGGTTTGGGGTTCAACCTAAATAGGGGTATTAAGGTAGATGCGCTTGGATCTTGCTTCCTTCTTTGTTTCTTAAGCTCTATTCATATTCCCCAACCTAAGTCATGGAGCAACATTTGCATTTATATACTTGCTTTATCCTCTTCTTGTTGGCAGTACAAACCCAGCATCACAAGACCTATTGGGGCATCTATGAGACCCATTAGGTACAGTTGTAACTGGACATCAGTCGGGAAAACTACTACCAGTTGACTAATACATGCTGCGAAATTGACCATGCTTACCACTGAAGAAACTTGAGTCACACACATAGGATTTCGTGACCATGGAATAAAAACAACTGAATATATCGAGAATCGAGATGTCTTTCAACTCTAGTTAATGGAGCAAGTCAATGTTCAACTTCCACCTTTGAGGTTCTCCCCAAATTTTCCTCCTTTCATACAACCTCATGGCAACATATGTATCATGTTAAATGAACACAATATATTCCTTGACTAAGACAACACAAGAATTATATAATGTATGCCCGTTTCACTAGATCCGATTTCATGTCATGACACCTAAATGCTGAATCATACGCCTTGGCGCACACACACCTAAGGGCCCTGAAATTCTACCAAGTAGCACAAGCCATTATTCAATCTAGCCAAATCAACTGAAGCCCTAGCACTGATGTCAATCAAGAAATTTGGAGATCATAAAATCTATTCGAGGATGAGACACGACCTGATTTCAGTTTCTCATCAACGGCCCAATCAACGGCCCTCTGAGCTGGTTCAGTCAATGGAGGGTCGTCAGGAGCATAGTATTTATCGACAGAGGTTCCCAGTAAATTAATAGCTTCTTCTCGCACCTTGTAAAATGTTATTCCATTTTCCCTCAAATATTGTGCAGCGAAACTGGTTCCTGCAATGAGACCAGAAGACACAGCAGGAACAAAGTAATGAGAAGAAATATATTGCATTGCTTTAACTAAGAAAAACATAGACCAATGGATGGGCACGTGACAAGCAACATGCTGAAACTTCGTTCCAAAGTCCCCCAGTTAGTCTGAGACTCTGAATTACAAATTTCCTTTTGCAGTAAGCATTATCACTTCCATTTCTTGCAGTATAAGTGCAAAGAAACTGCTAGGCTTCAAATGGAATCAATCTCCATAGTCATTCGAACCACAAAAAGTACCTATTGAGAACCACATTGGGCAACAATTCTCAATTGAAAAGTGTCATGGTGGCGAAATAACGGACATGTACAGCTAAAGAAAGTTTGGTCCTTAAAACTACATTTGAAATAGGAAGAAAAAAGAACTAAACTGCAACATAGACGCATGAATTGCACAGATGCAAAGGTTAAATTATGTGGAACAGCTCTAAAAACCATGTTCTAGATGCATTGCAAGTGCATCTTTCAAATTAGCGTAAAGAGAAACAGAAGTGCTAACCCTCAACCAAGATGCCCATCAAAAGAGATTCAGTCCCAGTTTTCGGATACTTAAGCTTGTGCGCTTCCACTTGCCCCAATGAATACGCCCTAGTTGCCCTAGCCGACCATCTGAACACCATCAACGAACCCACATCACCAATCACAACTATCTCCCAATTCATGACAAGCAAAAAAGGAGTACAATCATAATTGATACTTTAATAAACTAACTTTGGCAGTTTCTCAGAAGAAGTCCTCTCTGGTTTCCTGCAAAAACCACATCAATCACCGTCAACAACAGTTCTCAGAAAAAAACAAAACCATAGGTTAGGCTTGAGTGGGCAGATGCAGCTTTCAATTCAGGTGATTTCATATTGTCAATAATGTAAATAGCACAAATTTGGGTTACTATGGAAATAAGGGAAATATGGAGACGTAGGAATTTAAAAACTAAAAAGAAAAATCCCTCTTAAGTTCGATTGCTAATTTGGAAAGAGGAAGGGAAAATGTCTTATTCTCCTTGTCAGCATTTATCATTAATTTCTCTGGTACTTTTTTTTTGGTAAGTAATTTCTCTGGTACTTTCCCTCCCTTAGATTCTCTTCTTTTCTCCCCCCTTCCACAACTTTCACAATTTCTCTCTTGTAGTCATTTTCCCTTCAGGTTTGACAGTCTACATACATGATTCAGCATCGGCTTGGAGACCATTATCGATTCCAAATAACTATCTATAAGAGTGCTTCGAAATCATCCATGCTGATAACGATACAATGATTCAAATAAAACACACCACTCTACCCGAAATCCACTTTACCGTGTGGTTTCATAAAGCCATCTATATCAAAGCCACTTAGAGCATCTCCAGCCCTTGGTCAAATTTTGAGTAAAAATTTGAGCAAACTCTTCATTTGGTATAGAGTACTCCAATGGAAACACCCAAATGTAAGCACACAAATTTCAGTTTAATTTCATAAATGGCATAATTATAAATGGTGAAGAGAAAGACATGATTTTTTTTTTAGTTTCAGCCAAGGACCAGAGTGAGTTTATGAAATTTGCTCAGAATTCGGTTCTAAGTTAATTAAAAGAGTAAGGGCCGGAGATGCCCTTTTACCTTCGATTAAATTGAATATCAAATCCCTTGATTCAAAATGCACAAAGGCAGCCTTCCTTTCTATACGTACGAGTGTTTAAACGCTACCGGAAGAAGAAAAAAACTTACGCAGTTGGGAGAAGTAGCGAGACCGTCGCGACAGCAGGACGGCAGTGCTTTGAGACTCCACGGCGGGCATTGACTGGCCGAAGTGAGAGCTCGCTTCCGATTACGGAACTTAAGACCAAATTGTAAGGCGTGAGAGTCAATGAACGAGGGAATGGAGGAAAATGTTTGACTTTTCTATAGCAAGGTGAGATTGGAAGCGCTGAAATGGTATTGGCGGCCATAAATTTGCAGGAACCCTAGGGGGATTTTGAAAGCTCTCTGTGATGTGTTGGTCTACAGCATCTGTGAAACGATGAAGAGGTGCAGTTGAAGGTATTTCCTTCCGTGAGTGGATAGAAGAGAAGAACCCTGGCAACACGCAAAACTCCACTGTCACTTGAAAGCTGAAAACCGATTTGAGTTTTGTTTTTGGTTTGTGATTTTGACCGATAATTCCTTCTGAGTTTTTTCCTTAAATCGCAACTTTTTCACCTTTATTCCGGAATTAGGTAAAAACGTGTAGTTAGCCATCGTGATTTTTGGAAATCGTGTTTGCGAACATGCTTTTGACATTGGTTAAGACTAATTAACCGAAATAATTTAGTTAATCGTAATCTGCATAAAACCGTGGTCTGTAACCACGCTTCTAAGTGAATCTAGATGTGGCTCAAAAGTGTGTTTACAAAATACGCACACAAATTTAGGCTATGTTTGGTAACACTTCTGTTTTTTGTTTTTTGTTTTTCTATTTCTGTTTTCTAATTTCTGTTTTTCGTAAAAAGGAAGTGAAAACAAAAAATATGTTTGTGTGACATTATTTTCAAAAATAAAATAAAAATAAAAACATAATTATGAGTCGGTTGGAGGTGTGTGGCGGGAGGCTGGAGGTGGTGGAGGTGATGGTGGGTGGTGGCGGTGATGGTGGGTGGTAGTGCTGCGTGGTGGTTGGGGTGGTGGCGGTGATGGTGCATGGTGGGTGGTGGTGGTGGTGGGTGGTGGTTGGGGTGGTGGCGATGATGGTGGGTGGTGGTGGTGCATGGTGGCTGGTGGTGGTGATGGTGGGCGGTGATGGTGGGTGGTGGTTGGAGGTGGTGGGTGGTGGCGGTGATGGTGGGTGGTGGCGGTGCATGGTGGCTGGAGGTGGTGGTGGGGTGGTGGGTGGTGGCGGTTGGGGTGGTGGGTGGAGGTGGTGACTGGGAGTGGGAAAACAAAAACAAAAAGTGAAAGTTGAGATTTTCAACTTCCTCAAATTTCATAAATAGTGGAAATAAGAAGTAGAATTTGAAAGTGGAAGTGGCACACAAACAACATTCCTTTCTTTAAATTGTGAAAATTCTGAAAACAGAAACAAAAAACAGAAGTGACACCAAACAAGGCCTAAGAAGTGTGTTTTTCCAATCATGCTTCTAAAAGATGTGGTCTAAGGACGAGCTTTTTCCCTTTTAAAGTAAAAAATAAAATAAAAAATTAAGGCTTTTAACTGTTTTAGACTCCACGTTATTTCCCTCCCTCTCTTCTCCCTCCCTCTCAGAAACCGTGTTTTGAGAACACAATTTTAGTACAAGTTCCCAAATGGGCCAAAACATAACTTAGAAGTGTGTTTGTGAACCACGTTTTTTGAAAACGTGTTTAGAAAACACGCTTTTAGGCGGATTATGATTAATTTAATTATTTTGGTTTATCAGTTTAAACCAATGCCAAAAGCGTGTCTGACAAACTCGATTTCCAGAAAAGCGTGATTGCTAATCACGTTTTCGCGATTGAAAAAGTTGCGTTTTAATTAACAAAGTTAAAAAAATCAAATCGGTTAATCGGCCTCTGATTTTTGTACACTATTCTTTACCCTTTTAGGAAGATGCTAACCTTGACCCAATAAGTGGATGTGTAAAAAGTGTATCGATATTTAAGAAAAGTATATTAATATCCGTGAAAGTGTATTGTTATCTGTAAAATATGTATTAAAGTTTGAACTAATTTGTCTTTATGCACCTGTTATCTTCCACCTATTAGGTGGAGATAAGAGCAACTCCAGTCCTCCCTCAAACCCTTACCCAAATTTGAAATTTGAGTAAAAACCCTTCAAAATCAGCTCCAGTCCTTTACCCAAAACCATATCAAATTGAGTTTTACTCAATTTTTTACCCAAATCACGGGGGAACCAAATCTGCAACGCTACTTTCTGGTGGTAGGCGGTGGCGGTGCTGGTGGTGGTCGACCATCGTGGTGGGTTTTACAGTGGCGTTGATGGTGGTTGGCGACCGGAGTATAGATCTGGGCTTTTCACGGCGGCGGTCGACCTTCGTGGTGGGTTTTCCGGCGGCGTTGATGGTGGTTGACGACCTGAGTTCCGATCTGAGTTTCGGCGGCGTTGATGGTGGCTGACGACGGGCGGTCGGGGCCGAAGTGGTCGTCTATAGGGGTGGAGAGTGAGTAAAATTATTTTTGATTTTTTTTAAATCCAAATTTGAGTAAAAATTAGTTTGAGGACTGGAATGGCTCTACCAAAATCAAGCTTTTTACTCAAATTTAAGTGAAATTTTGGTTCTGAGTTTGGTTCAAGGCTGGAGTTGCTTTAAGCAAGACCCATTTTTTTTAACACGAAGTTACCATTTTCTTCTTTTATTGGTTCATTTTTTCTCGTGTCAAGCAATAATGTAGTAAATTCACATTAAAAAAAAAGGAGTTTAGAAAATTAAAAAGGAGTTTAAAAAAGGAGTTTTGAAAATCATTTATCAAATGCTTTGTTCCCAACTCAGAAAATTTATCTACCAAATTTTTGACATCTTGGTCATTCGCTTTTTTTTTTTGTTACTGATTTTTTAACAAATTTATTATTATTATTATTATTATTATTATTATTATTATACCTTTTTGGATGTATATGGCCTGCTCTATTTAAAAATATAATTTTTTATGTTAAATATTTTTAAAAAATTGACTAAAGATAACAAAAATACGCAACCCAATACAATCTTTTTACTTAAAAAATTTATCACAAAATTAACAACCAAATAAGCGATTTGTCTTTTTGTTTTTTCCCCCAAAGAATTGGTTTTGTCATCTCAAGATTGAAGACAACTGTTAGCGAAAAATCTTTGGGGTGCTAGGCATTCGTTTCACTTCATAAATTCGACTTTCGAGATTAGTGGAGACATGCATAAATTAATCCACGCATCTAATTAAAAAATATTTAAGGCCGAGGGGAAGGAGATTGAAGCCTAGATGAACCTAAAATAAGCACATAACCGCTCATGCTTGATGTGTAATTGTGTATGTATATATATATTTTTCTTTGACAAGGCAACTTCAACATCTATTATATTATTATGGGAGAGAGGAGGAGTGGGTGGGAGTTCACTCCGGACCTCGAAGATGGAGCTCCAAGGGAACATCTAACTCGATCATTAATTCAACAAAATTACTTCCCGTACGCATGCCTGCGTACGCACGTACGGTGCATCTTAACCGTCCAAAAGCATCTTCGACGGTTTAGATTTTACTCACTCTTTGACCGGTAAGAAAGCTCTTTGACCGGTCAAAGAGTAATTAACCATTGAACCATTGATTTGTTAAAATAGACAGATAGACGGACTATTAATTCAAAAAGGTTGAACATGTTGATTGTGACTTGTGTGTTTACACTTTACATATAGACTTGCTAATCTGTGGAAAGAAAATAAGATCATAAATGGTTACATTTGCCTTACTGATTTTGAATGAATGTGTTCTAGGAGGCACAAAAATCAGCTCTTCTTTCTTCAAACGAGTATTCACTCTCTTCAGGAAAATCTTTGGCCCGGTTACCACCACAAGGAACCGGACGAGGAGATGGTGTCGTGGCTGTCTGCATCAGCACTGGCATGGCTTTAGGAGTCATTTTCTCGTCCTTTGCAGCCGGATTTTTATTGGATGGTGTGGTGAATTGCGTATCGTTGCTTTGAATTATCTTTTGTGGCGACCCGATCTGCTTCTTTTTGAAATCTTCTGGGAAGTTTGTCGTTCTGTTGGACTTGGATGATTCTTTGGAAGAGATGGGTGAGAAGGGTCTCCGCTTCATGGGTGAGTCTGCTTCTTGAGCATTGGCTGCATACAAAGAATGCTTCTTCAGAGGGTAGGCTACAAAGTTCGAAGCCTATGATGATGAAGTGAAACACACACTGAAAGTATTATGTGAATATGAGAAAACCGAAAGTCATTGTTTTTTGTTTCGATAAATTGTTTTCCGGACCAGTGGACAAACTAATCCGAGGACCAATTCTATCGTCCACTAGCAGAAAGTCCAGATTAAATTAAAGCCGGACAAAGCCCCATGTGGCTTGGCCAGCATATGAAACCATTGCTATGGGCCGTTTCTGTCAGTCTTGTTTCTCCTGACTAAAAGCTTGATAATGCAAAAAACTTCATGATGCGTTCAATGAGTTCAACTGTTCCTTTGAATGGACACACTCGTTCTTTCTGGCATAATGTGTAGGAGTACCTTTAATGGACGGAAGAGGATCATCTTTGGGATTTTGCAGCATTGTTCCTGCGACGGAGGGTCCCCTATTGCTCCCTCCACCAGACGACAATCTCGGGCTCCTTTTCCCACTTTGTATCTTCAGAAGACTTGGTTTTGAACCAAAAAGTACTTCCTGTTCTGCTATTGTTTGCCCCTGAAGCTTCCTCTGGTCCTGGAACAGATCAATGTTTTGTGCACAGACCACAACTACACTCAACAGGTAATATATACTCCTGTGAGTCGATGATTGAGTAAAATAAAGAAGTCCATACCCTCTGCCTCTTGCGCTCTTGCTCTTTCTCCTGCCGGAAACTGATATACTCGTCAATCATGGAAAGAAGTCGAATCTGGGCAGGACAAAGTAGCAAAAAGTGTTCGAACATGTTTTCTTACAATAAAGTAGATGAAAAGGGAAGCACGACACAGTTAAATATGGAAGGTAACACCTACACCATCATAGCTGAACTCAACGCCTCTTTCATTTTCCCATGATGTGGTTTTTGAAGCCAATGCCTCCGCCATTCCTTGAATAGCACAACAAAAATTTAATACCACCATGTAGCTGAGAGAAGCAGGTACATAACTAGGTCACAAAGAACTTTGACATGCGGGGCTACAAGATATTGGGCCCGTTACTGAAATCTAGCATCATTTTTCTCGTTTATGGGGAATAGGTGAAAATCGACTACATGCATAAAGGATGCATGGGGTACCTGGAAGTTTAGTAACCAAATAACGAGCTTTCTCAGCACGTTTCAGAGTAAGATGAGTACCTCTTCCAGCATTGTACCGGTTTTCATCCTACACAACATCAAGACGAGAGTAAGCAAAGAAGTTCATCTCAAGAAATGATACATCATCAAGACGAGTAAGCAAATAAAAGAAAAAAAAAAAATCGAACCATGTTATACTCCTCAAGCCAACACTCTTCCTCACATGCAGCCAACCATTTCTCAACCCTATCAAGTATCTCTATCCTGCTAAAAGCCTCCTCCTTAGCTTTACCAATTTGAAGTTCAATCTGTTCAAGGACACAAGCAGGATCCAACTCCCCTGTATACCAAAATTTGGTGCATAAAATTGAAAGAAGTCACAGAACTAGTAGTATTGTTAGTCTTCTGCTATACCTGACTCAACAGCTACAATAGCAATTTCCACTGCACTATCTGATTCTGAAATCAAATGTGTCTTTCGATAAATCTCCTCTAGCTCCAATCTCTTCCTCAAAACAAGTTCTTTCATTTTGCTCGCTTTCAATTCTTCCAGCCGAGAAACTTCTGCTTCAACCTAGTTGACAATTTTACACTTCTTTCAGTTTCGAAAAAGAAATTGTTTCTGATGATCACATACACAAGTATTTTATTGACCGGCAACAAGTAAAACAATAAAAACAAGGAGAATAATAACACAGATAATCATCATGAAGTAACAAAGCAAGTGCAGATGATGTGTACAAAATACTAAATCTCAAATCATTGATGAAGCCTAAATGAAATGTGTTCAAAATCACTAAAACTCACAGAATCAATAAAATCCACAGAAAGCATGTTGGGGTCATTTATCTCTTGTTCTGAAGCAGCTATATTACTGGTAACATTCTGAAACATCTGTTGCTCTTCAGTTGGAGTGTCCATCAAGTTCCAAAGCTCCAACAATGAAGTTGCAAGATCTTGGAGCTGCCACGTTCGGAATTTTTTAGGTCTACAACAAGTGGAATGATTTTAAAGTAACTGGAACTTATCTGAATTTCTATTTACCCGCTGCATCCTTTTTATTTTAACCTCTCTCAATCGTTGTATTACAGTTCCCAACTGCTCAATAGAATCATAAGTTGGGTTCTTTGGTCCTTCACAATCATTACCCAAACTAGGATAAACCTCATTAGCTATTTGCTTGAAATCCATACCAAGCACCAAGCACAATGAATTCAAAGTGTTCCGAAGGTCCAATACGTGCTTCAGCCGATCACTCTACATGCAAAGAAACACCAAATAAGAAAGATAAGAACATCTGAAAGTGCACTTAAAGTGAGACCACTTTTATACAAAGGAAATGAAAATGACGCAATAAACAATTATTACCTTTTCCTTTTGAAGTGCCTGAAGCTCTCTCTGCAATTCTTCAAGCTTTCTTGATGACAAATCCGTTATGCTCTCAATTGCACTGGCCGGAGTGTACCCAGACGAGCATTGTAATTCACTTGATATCTTCTGAATTTGCCCTAGAACTTCTACGAATTGATTCCTTCTATCACATTTCCATTTCCTTGTCTGCTCTAGTTGTGGAATAATAGCTGAGAGCTCTTCCTTCAAGTTTCCAGGATTGTGACCGGGCTGAAACGAGAGATTACATATGTTTTTTTAGTCTCTAAGATTCAAAACTTTTTTGTTGAACTTCAACATGTTTGACATTTTCTATATCCTGAGGCCATGGCATAAACCTTGTTACCCTTCTGATATGTGTTTCTTTCCCATGTTGAAACAATCATGCACCAATTAACATGGAAGGGGCAGCAAGTTGCATCCTATTCGATTGGTTTCTGCTCTCATAAGGGGCAGCCGCTTTGTGCATTTAATGCAAGAGTTAGGTGTCACTTAGGTCTACACCCAACCTTCCTCTACCCGTTCGAGAGCCCCAGTAATGTAGACTGAGCTGGGCACAATTTCTTTAGTCATAAGTGATTACTAATTGCACTATATTAAAGGCATGTACTATGCATGTTCTTTGTCATTAAAAACTCTGCAACAAATGAAATTTTTTAACTCGTGATTCAAAATAGTGATCATGCCCACGGTTATTGACTATTGATCATGATATCATCGGTTTTAACAGTTCTAGAAAATTTCACTTGATCTTCCTAAGATTCACATGGCCTGAACTACGCAAACTTTAGGTTGGAAAGTTCACCAGTAATGTATATGAACTTTCCAATCTTCGATATACTTATTGAGCCAGAGTTACCATCAACCTGCAAGATTTGCACTGGTCTCTCTCCCATTGTATGGTAGATAGCCTCAATCTCTGCTTCAGAATCAGAAATTACTTGTCTTAGCTGAGCTCTACATTGGTTTGCCTGATCTACCTTTCTTCTGTATACTTCTAAGCATTCTTGTTCAATATCAATCAACACTTTATCCCTTTCAGCTTCAGATTCCCCAACTTCATCCCATATTACCTGATTATACCAACGAACAAGGAACATAAGAGATCAAGCTAAGAATAATGAACTTCAACCATTCCTTTCTACGGGACAATGAAAGGAAACAAGAAATGAATCACTGAGTAGCTATGTAACTAAGGGTCCATAGGAAAACCTGGAGTTCATACAAAAGAGAGCCACATGTTGTTTCCAGTTGCAAAAGTAGATCGTTCCGAACCTTGGACATGTTTAAGCAACTATACCTGCCAATAACAATATTCTATAAGTCCTCAACCATATGCACCCGATAAATAGCATAACAGTTGATTCAGGGGATATATAAAATAGATAGGCTTTTAGCATTGATAACCTTAGAATGCAAAACACGGTTATAAGTAGGAAGAATGAGATAGTTTGATGGATTATGCAAATCTGTCACCGATAGGCAAAAGCATATTGAAAAAATAACAAATAACTTGTGGACAAGGTGTGGCAAGTTAATGAATGTGCTATCTTTACAACTACAAAAGGAGTCCTTTCCCTAAATGTTTCCTATGCTACATCAAGCCAGCGATCATTTTGCATAGTGATTCCGATATTGAATGCAGCTAAATATCCTAGTTCTCTTTGGTACACATGAAGAACCAAATCTAGTTTGAGCTTCTTAACCGAGTAGACTTTTGCAAAACACAATTTCTGCTCTCACTGCAAGGATACAAGCCACTAAATCTTTGCACTCCTCTTTCGGTAGGAAAACTTCATCTTTTCTGTCCTTGTTAAGCGAAACTACCAAACTACACTTCCTGATACATTGTTTGGACGATGATAGAACAATTCTTTAAATTCGCTCAAATGAAGGGGAAAGAAAAGGAGTGTATTTGTACAAAAACCACTTCCCTTTACATGTTACAGACTTTTTTAGGCATGAGATAATTTACATGAGAGTGAAGATACTGTTGTATAGGTACACAACAATGCAAGTAATCTGGTATTGTTCTGTCCCAGACGGGGTAAAAATCATGTAATTCAAATAATGACAAGAATCCCAATGCAAATGATTGAGAAGATCACATCTTTGTCTGCTTGGAAAATACAAGAAATCGAATCCAATCCCTATTGAGTTTGTGAAGCCTGAGTTGATTTGGGTTGGGCTTTGCTGACAGTTCAGGGTTCTATCTATCTAAACAGGGGTATTACGGTAATTAGTGATGTAAACCCTACTTTGTAAATACCTGCAATACACAGCAGCCGATGTAACTTATGCTCTCTCTTCATATGAATTATGTAGTGGAACTGATGTGAGCCGCAGATATACTCGACTAGACAAATGGGGAACCACGTAAAAATCTCGGCCTCTTGCGTTCTTGTTTCACATTCTTGATTATCTTTGCGTTTTGTTTGTTGGTTTGGCAAATTTCTCAGCGAGCCTGACATTTCCTTTTTATTTATATCCCGAGGAAACAGAAATATGCAACCAAAATGGGTCCAATAAATGAGATTCAATTATCGTTTTGATTTCATCTTGATCATTTGGTTTGTTACCAATAAGAAGCAAGAACGACGAGAAAATCTAATGAAACTCATGAATGGAGATCACAAAACTAACCTGAAGAAGGAAAAAACGATTTCTCAATTGCTTCTTCCTCAATGAATGAATTACAGGGTTGGAATTGGATGATTTACGTCCATATGGTACGAGGAGAAAGCTAAGAGGGAATGACAGTTACGAACCCCGCGCGCGTTTCTCTTGACAGTTGAAAACCAGATAATTATACTGTATAAGAAAGGCTTAACCTCATTCTATCCCTTACTTTTTTTCTCAATTCTGTTTTGTTATTTTTGTTCGTCTGAATTTTTGTTAGATTTGCGTAATATAGACCAAAAACAATAAGAGTTCACTAAAAACAAAAAATAGCAAACAACTCTTTTTTTTTGGTCTATGGTGTCATCATATATGAATTCTTTTTTTAGCTTTGATCTTTATTTTTATAGAAAGAAAGATACTAAGACAAAAAAGAAAAAAAGAAAAAAAAAAAGAAAACCGAATGAGTTACAAAAGTAGAAAACAAAACACTGATGACACCATTGTAAAAATGAAAACGATCATAAATTACTAAACATTTAGGAGTGTTTTTGTAATACCCCGTATTTTTTTTTACTAAAAATGATTTTGATAATTGATATAACATTCCATATTTCTTTTCTTTTTTTTATTAATTCCAATGGAGAGAAAGTGTCTAGATAGATGCGTACATTTAATTCACATGTTGATTTTTATCGGAGAGAGAGGATTGAGGAGACACATTTGTTCATAAAAGAAGCGTCCGTCCATTGTAAAAATGTGTCACTGAAAAGACACGACTTTAAATCTTGTCGTGGGTGGCTCCTGGTGATCGGTCTCAAGGGGAAGAAAGGAGGAGGAGGTGGAAGGAGGAAATGTAGGGACTTTAAGGATTCCAACAAGTTTGGGTTTGGAGGAAGGAAAAGGGTCGAAGAAACAGAAGCAGAATTCATGTGATACTACAAATGATTTTAGAGGCTTCAAGAGAAGTGATCCCGTCTGGTAATAAAGAAAAGGAAGGCCGAGTAAAGACGCAACTTATGGATTATGTGTGCGCGTGCTTATTTTAGAGCCCGTTCCACGAACTTTTAGTTCTTTGGCTTTTTAGCTGATGTTTCGAAGAGAATGAACTGACCTGACCCGAAAAGTGAAATTCTTGAAGATTGTTATTGCTAATGTGTCGTTTCAGGTTTTGAGTAATTAAGGTTTTGGCCTTTTATAGTACTTTTTCTTTAACAACCAACCTTCCTGCTTTTAGACGACTCCTATGTCTTAACAATTTTTTCCTCCCCCTTTGAGAGGCAAACAGCTTTATTCGGTAGTTGAACTCTTGTTGCGTATATAATAAGCTGAATTATTACCATTTCCTGTTGGAGAAAATAGTGGGGCTGTTAAGTTTATTTTTTCTACTAGTAAAGATTGGGACAAAAATGTCTTGAATAATTTGATACGTGCAAGTTCCACGTGCATCGCATGAGATATAGATCAAGGTTTGGTTCTTTTTGGGTTTGGTTTTTTGGTAATAATTGGAGGGATAAATAGGGATAATAATTGGAAATATAACGTAATGATTGGAGGGAGAGAGAGAGAGAGGGAGAGAAATAATTGAAAATAAGGGCAATGATGAGAGAGAAATATGGGTAATGATTGCGGAATAATAGAGAAAACCGGTCTTGAAACCTAAAACGAACAAGTTAATAGGCTTCAGCTATGGAACGGCTCTAGACACATTTGTATCCACTTACCGATTAGCCGTCAGCGTTTGGACATCCTCAAAATAAGAATAACTAAATCTGCAGCCCTTCCAAAAGGAAAAATCCTCCAACATCAGAGAAATAGAAATTACTACTCCTCCAGTTCCAAAATGTTTGTCCGGTCTGAAAAATAAGTACTTAAAAATAATAAAATTTTCAAGAAAAATTCAATAATCTAGTAGATATCTATTTGTTCTTTTAATTCATGAAAAGAATTTGAATTTTTTCTTAGAAAAAATGTATTATTCTAAGTCCTTGTTTTGCAGACCGAACCAACTTTTATCACGGGATTCTGTCTCTGAACAACTGTGCTCCTCTAGTCTAATCATAATATCTACACTATTATAACTCATTTGCAGGTATTGAGCGGTTTTAATCCCATTGTTTATTAAGTTACTTTTGGTATGTGGTATCCTATTTGGAGAAGGTGTTTTATGGTGTTATTTTACTTTTGTTCTGGCCATCTCTATATAAGGTCATTTTCTTGTACTTTATCTCTATTATGAATAAGGTTCTTTATAGAAAGAAAAAAAAAACTCATTTACGCTCATGCCACTGTAATCAAAATAAAAGTAGCCAAAACTTGTGAGGCTTAATGATCGGATCTAGGGACCCTGTAGTGTCCCAAAACACTATAAGGTTGTACTCCCCTAATCACAGCCGTCCGTTTGGTAATCAACAGTTGGATTACTTTAAGCTATCTTCATGTAAATATAAGTATTTACCTGTAGAATAATTCATGCCGTTGATTGACAAACGGACGGCTAACAATCCTCCAAAATAGAAATTACCAGTAAAAGGAAATTTTGGAAAGAAACTCGATCGGAATCTGCCATATGAGGCGCTTTGGTTGTTAAAGAAGCTATGAATAAAGTAATAAACAATGAAGAGAAGCCCCACATTGCTTAAAACAGCAATAACACACTATAAATTATGTCAACCCTAAGTAGCTTTCACACCACACTTCATTATCGAGCCTTTGAATTAGTCCATCATTACAACAGCTTTCACAGCAATCTTTTCGACAACCAACCAAGACTTATATAAAGGCTTTCCACAAATTAAGCTTCCTCAATCCTCTGTTCTTGTCGATTGAACTTCTCTGTTCCTTCTTTCTATTACCCAAAAAAGCCATGTTGAATTCCACAATTGAGTTGATCACTCTAGCTGCTTCCAATTCTCTCCTCATGTTCTGTTTCTGTAATTTTATCATAGCCGTTTTACTCGTCGGCGGGTCGAAACCCACCTCGGAATACGGTCAGGACAGCTCAATTCCTCCCCCAACATTTGCATTTAGGAACACATTTGAAACAGAAGGAACAAGTAGTACTTCTACTACATGTTCAGTGGACAACGACAACGCGTCGACAGGCGTTAGTGAGTTGTGCGCGGTAAAAGCAGATACGGTTGAATCGGTTGAGGATGAAGAAAAAGAGAACGACGACAATGGAGACGACGATGAGCTGAGGAGAAGAGTGGAGGAATTCATTGATAAGATCAATGAGGGTTGGAAGGCAGAAAAGTTGAGGACCTCTCTGTTAGTCTGAAGACATTTTGCAGTTGAGATTTGAACGAGGGTGCTTCTTGTTGTTTCAAGTCTTGAATGCAGTCTTGGAATTTGTTGTTGTAACAATGATGTGATTTGTATGCAAAGAAATTTTGATGTGGTGTTTGTACCATAAATTTTAAAATTTACACGTGGCAAAAGAATTGGTTAGAAATTGTTTTAACTTTAATTCGGATTTTAATCAATAGCCGAATTATCTATAATTTAGGAGATAAAGTTTGTTACCTAAATTATAGGAGAGTGGTGTTTATCTAAAACAAGCGGTTAGGGCCGAAATTAACATGTGATTAATTATATTGAGAACATGGTTGGTTATTTTCGGCCAATTAGGGGACACATGTCACACCCTCATGCATTTTCAAGAAGATATGGCGAAATTATAGGAGATCATGGGCGGTTACATTCCAGAAGTTACAAAGGAACTCAGAAGCTATAAATACAAGTCATTGTGCAACATTGCAGGGGTTCCAACACCAACAACGCTCACAGCAGCAAATTAAATTTAGTTTTTATCTCCTAACTCTAGCAGTTAGTCGATCGATCTCTTTTTAGCTATGTCTATCTCCTACTTCTTCCCCGTTCTCTCTTCCCCCTTCCTCTAAACTCTTTTACACAGTTTTCTTCAAGTGTGGAAGTCCTTTTTCAAGGCCCCACGAACCCTTGTAACTTTAGCTCGAGTTTCTCAATTGCTTGAAAGAAGTTAGTCAGTATATTCAGGCGCTTTTCTACATTTCTCTTGGAGATACATATCTCCTGGCACGCCCTCGCATCTTCTACACCACCCGGTGTTGGCCACTCCCGTTTCTCCTGTCCTTTGGGGAAATCGGTGGACAACATTTTTTGGCACGCCCGGTTGGACCCATAACACATTTTTGAAGATTCAAGATGGCGGGAAAAGACAAGAAAGGAGGAGCTAAAGGTACGGGAACTGGTGATGACCCAGTTGAAGCCGTAGAAGGCCAGTCCTTCGCGGCATCTCAAGAAGATTTGCAAGAGATGGCTGTTGGCATGAGAGACATCATTCTGGAGACAAATGCTGAATTGTCCCAAGGTCTCACTGACTCTATCGTTGGTCCACTCAAGGAGATCAAGGAGTCACAGATGGATCTCACTAAGTCCATTAAAGACATGATAGTTCTTCTTAACGAAAAACTAACTCCAGTCGCTTCTGTAGCAACTGGAAATGGCGCCAGCAATGACCAACTCAAGATGCCTGGTCCTCAGGGTTTCGTCTTACCTCACTACCAGGCGTCTTCTTCTTCTTCTCAATTCAACCACCCAGGAGAACAGAAAGATGTTCCAGTCGGTGGCAAGTTAAGGATGGGAGCAGCCTCTCACCCTGGAGCAGTTCCTGGAAGATGGAAGGATCCCAATCCTCTCTTTGCTAGTGCTTCTAACGTCGCACCTTCTGAAAGGGTACTACCATCTCCAACTGCCCAAAATCCAGTGCTTCTGAGCAAAGAGCAGATCATTGAATATGTCCAAGATCAGTTTGGACCTGCTTTGCAGAAGTTTGGAAGGCCTATCTACAAGAAGCCTTATAATGAGGCTGTGGATCGAGTGGAATTTCCTAAGGGTTACAAGGTTCCAGACTTCTCCCAATTCTCTGGAGAAGATACCAAGTCATCAGTGGAGCATGTGGCACGCTTCTCCGTGCAGTGTGGAGAGGCGGCAAGTAATGAATTCCTTAAAATGAGGTTATTCCCCAATTCTCTCACAGCCACTGCCTTCACATGGTATATAAATCTCCCAGCTAATTCGGTCCAATCATGGGCTCAATTAGAAGAATTATTTCATAAGCAGTTCTACAGGACTGAGCAAGAGGTCACTCTGGCTGATCTCTCTAGGCTTTACCAAATGCCTGGAGAACCGGCCGAAACATACATTACTCGGTTTAAAACTGCTCGATTCAAATGCAAAGTGGTTTTGCCTGAGACCGAGTATGTTCGTCTGGCCCAGAATGGCTTATGTCTTGAATTACAAAAGAAATTCGTTGATGTGGCTTTCAGGGACTTGTTTGAGTTGGCTGCAAGAGCCACTCGTTATGAACAGTTGCTGACAGAAGATCAGGATCGCCGCAATGCGTCTAAGGGAACCTACTACAGGGATCCTAACTACCAAGTGGCCATTGCGGAGACAGAAGAAAGTTCAGAAGTTGCAGTTGCAGAAATTGTTAACCGAAAGCCATACGCCTGCAAAGCTTTCGTCAAAGTCGAGCCCACTAAAGCACAAGGATCCATGGCTTCGCCTAAGACTACCAGGGCTTATACATTTGACATTACGAAAGCAGAAGAAATTTTCGACCAACTCATGGCTGACAAGCTTATACGCTTTTCTGTTGGTCACAAGATTCCATCTCCTGCTGAGATCAAAGGCAAAGAGTATTGCAAGAATCACAACTCCTGGAACCATACCACGGTCAATTGCATCATCTTCAGAAATGCTATCCAGGACAGAATTGATAAAGGGGATTTCAAATTCCCTGAAGCTGCAAAGAAGGGGATGGCAGTAGATGAATATCCATTCCCTGCTAACTTTGGAGCTAACATGGTCTATGTGGACATGAGAGGAGCACCCAGGACTGTTCCAAGACAAAAGATCTCTCTAGGTGCACCGTCACAAGCTGCTAAAGGGAAGCAGATCCTTCATGACCCTGATGATTCTCCTGATGATCACCCTTCTCCTATTTGGTGGGATCAGGAGGTTATTAGAAGTCGTAGAGGATCTTCTTCTATGCCAAAGAAGCCATCTGTCCACCATTGCTGTGAATGTGGGAAACCAGAGAAGCCAAAGCGTCTACAAAGTGTGGTGGTCAAGCGCCCAAGGGAAGAGACTCCATCACTCTCTCCTCGCCGTTTTCCTCAGAAGCGTGTTTCGGTGTTTAATCGCCTGAAACCCATCACTCACGAAATCCAGAAGCAAATGTCTCCCTTAGTCATCACCGCTCCACAAGAAGGCAAGCCTAGGATGGTTAAGCCGCCTGGATCTGTTTCTCCTAACCATTGGTTCAAAGTGAAGCATCCTAAGTTTCCACAGCCTGAGATTCCTCTATCAAAATCTCAGAAGCGGCGACGGCAGAGGAACCGTCAGGCTGAAAGGTTGGCACAGGGGATTCCTACTCCTCCACCTATCCCACCAAAACGCTATCCTGCTCCCAAGCATGTGCAGAAGAAACCTTGCATGGAATATCGTCCAGTACAGAAACCTACTCTTCAAAATGTAGAGCCATCCTCTGCTGAAATTCCAAAGGCTCGCAAGACTGCTTGGAAGGATATCCTCGCAAAGCCACGTCCTATCAACATTCGTTCCTCAGAGGATATGCTGGTTGTGCAAGAGGAGGCCCCTGTCACAAAAGTTTCATCTTCTTTAGCCAATCTCTCTTGCAACATGGTGTTTGTTTTTCCCACTGCTTTTATGGCTAAGGAAGGACAGCCATCTTCTATGGTTGGCGATGTAGAGGCTGCAGGCGATACCCCAGAAATCAGCTCTGTCGCGCCTGTTGCCCCTATACCAGTACTGAAAGCGTCTGCTCCAGTATCTTCTGACTCCCAGATTCCTTCCATTGTGGTTCTGAAAGACGAGCCCACTGCATATCACCCATCTCCTGTGGCCAGCGTTTTATTTGAGAAGCCAGATCCTTTGATGACCCAGCATCTCCGTCCTCTCTACATTCAAGGTCATCTAGATGGTATCCCCGTCAATCGTATATTGGTGGATAATGGATCTGCTGCAAATCTCATGCCACGTTTCATGCTCGTTAAATTGGGCAAAGGAGATCAAGATTTGTTACCTTCTAGCGCCAGCATCTCTGATTTTGCTGGAGGCATCACCACGGCCCAAGGTATCATCATTATGAACTTGCAGGTTGGATCAAAGACTTTGACCACTCCATTCTTTGTGGTTAATTCACGATCAAGCTACAATCTACTGTTGGGCCGCGATTGGATTCATGTTTGCATGGCCGTTCCTTCTACTCTTCATCAATGCCTAATCTTCTGGCATGGTGATGATATTGAAGTGGTTTGGGCAGACAAGAGGCCTTTCTTGGCCTCTTCTAACCATGCAGATGCCAAGTTGTATGACAATGAAATCAGTCCAGTCAAGTTCACCGGGACTGATAAATATGGCAAGCCTACAGCAATTACTTTGTCCACTCAAACTTCTGTAGACGAATTCAAAGCCATCTAAAAATAGTTGGTCGGCCCTCTCCTTACAGAGATTAATAGGCCGAGCACTCCACTTCTTCAAGCCCTTTCTCATGGATCAAGCTCCAACAGCCACTGAGAAGATGGCGGCTCTACAGGCTGCCTTGGCTCGATTGATCGCCCATATTACAGAGGAGAGCCTACGATCATTGGATTTAGAAGATAATTCGGTCTTGACGACCGAGTTATTCTTTGAAGGAGATTCTACACCTTCTGACGATGTTATCCAGTTAGGAGATCTGGAAGCACCACCAGCAAAACTAGACGATTTGAAGGCTGATGTTCAGGATCCTCTGGAGGAGGTAAATTTAGGCTCGGAAGATCATCCAAAGCCTATTTACGTAAGTCAACGCCTTCCAGAAGTAGTTAAAAATGCTTACATTAATCTCCTCCATGAGTATAAAGATTGTTTTGCTTGGGAGTATGAAGACATGCCTGGGTTGCAAAGAAATTTCGTGGAGCATAGGATCCCTATCAAGGAAGGTTTCAAACCCTTCAAGCAAGCGCCTAGGCGAATGTCAGAAGAATTAAACCTACGGGTTAAAGAAGAACTGGAGCATCTCCTGAAAGTTGGATTCATAAGGCCAACCAGATACGTGGAATGGCTTTCCAACATTGTTCCAGTCATTAAGAAGAATGGAAAGGTGCGGGTGTGCATTGACTTCCGCAGCCTCAACATGGCATCTCCTAAAGACGAATACCCTATGCCAGTTGCTGATGTTTTAGTCGATGGGGCAGCCAGACACAAGGTGCTATCCTTCATGGATGGCCATTCTGGATATAACCAAATCTACATTGCAGCAGAGGATGTCCACAAGACGGCCTTTAGATGCCCAGGAGCTTTGGGGGCCTTCGAATGGGTTGTCATGCCATTCGGCCTTAAAAATGCAGGAGCAACTTACCAACGGGCAATGAATTCAATGTTTCATGATATGCTTGGCCGTTTTATGGAAATCTACATAGATGATGTGGTGGTCAAGTCTGATTCATTCAAGGAACACTTAGAGCACCTGCGATCTAGTTTTGAGCGCTTAAGAAGATACAGCCTCAAGATGAATCCTCTGAAATGTGCCTTTGGAGTTTCTGCAGGCAATTTCCTTGGATTTCTAGTTCACCAAAGAGGCATTGAAGTACCTCAGAACAAGACTAAGGCTATCCTTGAAGCTAAGCCTCCGTCTTGCAAGCAGGAGCTGCAGAGTTTTCTCGGCCTCATTAACTTCATCAGAAGATTCATCTCAAACATGGCCGGGAAAGTTCAAGTCTTTTCAGAGCTCCTGAAGCTGAAGAAGGAAGAGGATTTCAAATGGGAAGTTCGTCACCAAGAGGCATTTGAAGCTATCAAGAGGTATCTGACTCAACCTCCTGTTCTTATGCCTCCAATCAAGAAGAAGCCTCTTCGACTTTATATCTCAGCGTCAGAAACTTCTATTGGGAGTTTGTTAGCTCAAAATAATGAACAAGGCAAGGAGCAAGCAGTGTATTATCTTAGTAGATTGTTAACTGCTGTAGAAAGCAGATATTCTCCTGTGGAGAAGTTATGTCTAGCCTTGTACTTTTCAGCAATAAAACTTAGACACTACATGATGCCTGTGTTGGTTTATTTGGTTTGCAAGACCGATTTAATTAAGTACTTACTTTCTCGGCCCATCATTAGAGGCCGAATTGGTAAATGGTCACTTGCATTAATGGAGTTTTACTTCCAATATATTCCCCAAAAAGCAGTAAAGGGACAAGCGTTGGCCGATTTTCTAGCAGATCATCCATGTTTGGATGTTGATGAAGAAGCAATCGGCTTAGACATTTTTACTGTTTCATATGCTCCTTGGCAATTATTATTTGATGGTTCCAGAACAGCTTCATCTTCTGGCTGTGGAATCCTAATAATATCTCCTGCCGGAGTTAAGACTCAAATGTCATTTCAGTTTGATTTCCAATGTACAAATAATCAAGCTGAATATGAGGGGATAATTATTGGATTGGAGATCCTACAAGAAATGGGAGCAGCTACTATAGAAGTCATTGGAGATTCTCAGTTGGTGATCAACCAATTGGGGGGCATCTACAGATGCAACAGTGAAGAAATAGCTCCTTATTACATGGCGGCGAGGCAATTGCTAGACAAATTTGATGATGCCAGTCTCCTCTATATTCCTAGAAGATTCAATCAAGAGGCGAATGAATTGGCACAGATCGCCACCGGAATCAAGATTCCCCAAGGATGGTACAAGAGAACAATCACTATTCTAAGAAGGAGCTTACCTTCTGTCAGGAAAAGAAGTGCTTCTATAGAAATCTTCACTACTGACCTCGGGGGGCAAGAAGAGGATTGGAGGGCTGAGATTATTACCTTCCTGAAGTATCCAAACCTCTCTTCAACTAAGAAGATCAGAGAAAGAGCGGTACAGTATGTGCTTATAGAAGATGAGCTATACAAGAAGAGTCTGGAAGATGATCTTCTTCTCAAATGTATTGGACCTCAAGAATCTCTAAAGGTTATGGGGGAGGTTCATGAGGGCATCTGTGGAGCACATCAGTCTGGAAGAAAAATGAGATGGCTCTTAAGAAGATATGGATATTATTGGCCATCCATTCTAAACGATTGCATTCAGTTTGCTAAAGGATGTCAAGCCTGTCAAGCCCACGGTCCTGTGCAGAGGATTCCAGCTTCTTTAATGAAGTCAATAATAAAGCCTTGGCCATTCAGAGGATGGGCCATGGACATGATTGGCAAAATCTTCCCTCCTTCTTCTAATGGACACACTTATATAGTCGTGGCCACTGACTTCTTCACCAAATGGGCTGAGGCTATCCCTATGACTTCTGTGTCTCAAGAAGAAATTATCACCATGATAAAAGAGAAGATCATACATCGTTTCGGCATTCCTCAACATATAGTGGCCGATAGAGGATCTGTCTTCTTTGGGGATAGGATTCAGGCCGTGATGCAACAATTTGGGATATCAATGACACATTCAACACCTTATTATGCCCAAGGCAACGGACAAGCCGAGTCTACTAACAAGATCCTGAAGGGGATTATCAGCAAACAGGTAGAAGATCAACCAAGGACTTGGCATGAAGCATTGTCAGACGCACTATGGGCTTACAGAACGTCTAAACGAACGGCCACTGGTATTACTCCTTATGCTCTTACCTATGGCCATGACGCAGTCTTACCAATGGAAACAAACATCAGATCTGCTAGAGTTGCTTTCCAGAATGGCCTAGATTTTGGAGATTATAATCAGGCTATGTATATGGAACTAGAAGATCTGGATGAACTGAGGCTTTCTGCCTTAGATCACCTAGTGGTCCAGAAGCAGAAGGTGGCTCGGGCATACAACAAAAGAGTCAAGGAGAAATCTTTTGCTGAAGGAGATTTGGTCTGGCAGGCAGTGTTGCCATTCGAGAAGAAAGATCACAAGTATGGCAAATGGTCTCCTACGTGGGAAGGTCCTTTTCAAGTCTCACAAATTTTGAGAGGAGGTACATACATGCTACATGATTTAGATGGCGAGATGCATAAACATCCAATCAATGGCAAATATTTGAAGTTATGGTATCCTACTATGTGGGAGATGATGGACACAAATAGCTGTATTAGTAAACCATAATTCCAAACCAAAGTTTTAAAGCTTGCCAAGTACCTCTCCAAAAAACAGAATTTTTAAAAGTTCAACAATAACAGAAGAAACAAAAACCAGGCGACAAGAGGAGATTATAATTTCTCCAAAACATTTGCCTTAAAGTTGTCCCAAGGAGCTGTAGAAGTGGACAAGTTGGTCACCAGTGTTTCAAGCCGAGCTTCTACCTGAGGAATCTCGGCATTTAAGAGGTCGTGCTCTTCTATCAAAGGTTGGATAGCAGTTGCAACTTCTTCTTCTTCATGTATGACCTCCTCTATCTTCTCATCATAACCAATGTCTTCTGCTTGGAGCTGGACCATTTGTTGCTGCATAAGGGCAATATTATCCTGGATCTCTTTGATCTTCTTAATGCCTTTATTCTTCTGGAGAGAGAGCTGCTCCTTCCGATGTTGAAAGTTCTCCATTTTATCCATGCCAAAGACCAGCGCCTGCCCCAGATCTGTAAAGCGAGACTGCCTGTTCTTCGTCTCCTGAATTTCAATCATATTCTTCTGATAATCCTGGATGAGAGATGGCATGACAGCTTTAAATTGCCTTAATTGATCTTGAGGCACATCTGGGATACCCTCAGAAGAGGTGAGAACTTCCAAAGCACCTTTCAACTTGTTGAGAATCTCAGGCTGGATCATGGTTTCAAAGTTGAAGCTCAAGGCTGTCTTTAGAGCATCTTTCGCCTTGGATACCTCTTCCACAGAAGGACTCTTGTGAATACTCTCAGAAGATGTTGCTGATGAAGACACTTGGCTACTGCTTGTTCCCCTCTTCAATTTCTCTTTCAGACGATTGAGGATCTCCCGAGTGTCTATTTTGACCTTGCTCGACACAGCAGTGGAGCGAGTAGGGGAAGCCAGACTAGAGTCCTTGGAGAAGGCCTGTCAACAAAATTTTATCAGGACAGAAGTATTCCATATATATATCTTGGTATTAAAATGCCATGATTACTTACTGGGATGGCAGAGCTCTGTGATAAGTTTCTTGTTGGATTAACGATAGTGACTTCAACTGGGACAGAAGCTGGGACGTTCTCTTTAGAAGAAACCCCAATGTCAGAAGAAGCTGCATCAGTGCTCTTCTGCTCAGTCAAAGTCTTTGGCGCTGAGTCAGAGACGGTTTTATCGCCTGTCTCATCAGATTGCTCTTGCTGTTGGAGTTTCTTCCTTTTTAATCTCTTGCTATCCACAGCCTGAAGAAATGATATGATCAGTTATACTCAGAGAAGTAGAAAGAGGAGATTGAGAAATTCCAATACCTCCTCTAATGAAGCAAAGATAGGCGCATCTTCTGTCCTAGTAGTGGATCGGGTTCTTTTGGATCTAAAAACAGGAGTCTCCTGGAAAGAAGAGTTGCTGTCAATAGGAGCCCAATCAGAAACAATAAATGGCAAGAAGAAGTAAAAGCTTTACCTTTATCAATCGCCGTTTTGGCTTTTGGGGTGGAGCTTTCTCTGCTTTCGATGCCTCTTCTTCTGTTTCTTCGTCATCTTCATCCTCCTCTTCATGATCAGACAATTCCACCAAAGGAGCAGCATCTGAAAGAAGAGGCAATAATCAGTAAGCAGGTGTTACAAGCAAAAGTACTAGAAGATTTTGCATCAAATTCTAACCTCTTTGGGCGGAATTTATCACCCTAACTATCCCACGCTTATAGAAATCTTCTATTTCCCATTGGGGGGCATCGGTCTTAACGACTGTGACTCTTCTATTTTCTGGGAAAAGTTCATACATGCCTTCATACGCTAGCGTGTCGGCAATAACGAATGAAGTGTCAAGGGTTGGGGGAATAGGTTTCCCAAACGGTTTCTTTAAATCTTCTAAGGTAGGCATGGGATCTCCTGGAGGAGTAGTCTGGAATATTTTCCACCACGCTGCAGCGGCTAAGTCTTTTTGCCTAGCCTCAATCTCAGTCATCCTATTTCTCCTAGCTTCTTCCATGGCCTCAGGGTTACGGGGGTTCCATTTGCATTTAAAGAAGGTCTCAAATCTACGAATGGATTGATAAATTTCGGCATGAGAAGGCGTACCTTTCCTCTTTGATGAAGACTTAGTCTTTGCCTTCTCTGTAGCCTTCGTCTTCTTCACCAACAGTTCCACTTTTGCTTCTTTGGTTATTGGCAATCCTTCTGCCACTGCCATTAGAGAAATTCTCTTCAGTATCAGCTCCAGGGATTCAGAAGATTGGCTAAAGCTAGTCTGCCTCCACCATATGTCAAAAGCCGGAGTCGTCAGAGGAAATTCTGGAAATGGAGCAAGTTTGAATTTGGAGGAGATCAGAGCAGCATTCTTCTCCATAAGTTTCTTGGTGTCATCCAGGGTGAGCAACATCCTCTCATTCAGAGCAGAATTAATAGTTTGATAAGGGGGAATGGGTATGAACTGGGCTAGGCCAAACTGTCTGGCGCACTGGGTGGGGTTGTAATATTCCACCCCACATTTGTTATTCAGCCCACCAGAGCCCATGCCATATGGAAGATCCCTCGCGACCAAGAAGCTGGCCCATATTGCTTTATGGACTGGATCTTCTGGGGATAACTCTGTTGTAGGGGTTTGCAGCCAATCAGAGCAAGTGGAGTTCCTCTCAAACGGCATCCAGAATTCTGGGCATGGATCTTCTGCAAGGAAGTAAAAGTACTTGAAACAGTCGTCGAATGAATGCTCCTTAGGAACAAGCGACTTAAGGTACAGGCCGCAGAAGACTTTATCCCCTGATCTCTTTCTCTGCTTTTGTTCTGGCGTCTCTTCAGGGGCTAAATCAGAGAAGTAAGACCACGCCCAAAATTGCAACAACCAAAGAGGACCTGTACAGCCAGAAATCTTGTGGTCCACCAATTCCTTCATACACCTATAAAAGTGGGCAAGAAATATTGGGGCCAAAGCAATCTCCTGACCAACAGAGAGAGCTTTGGCCAAGTCGGTGTAAAACCGGGTGATCTTTAAATGGCTGCTGCAGAAGATAAATTTATTTAGCCAGTAGATCAGGAAGGCAATGTGCTCCATCTCGGAGACTTCAACCTTGGGGTTTGTCACGACATTTTGTTCCAGAAAATAATTAAAGGTAATATCCTTCTTCTTCGGATATTCAAAACTTATCTTAGGAGGCTCTAAAGCGTCATTAGCCTCTATTCCATGGGGACGGAGGCTCGTAATGAATGCCACATCTTGAAGTGTGGGTGTCATCGGTCCACAAGGGAAGTGGAAGGCGTTCGTGCTTGTAGACCAGAAGAATGCAAGAGCACTGATGAGGGCAGTATCAGGGGGTGGCATATCGTAACTCATAAGGATGGCATTATGGATCCCAGCTTTCTTCCAAACGTCTCTTTTCACTTTCTCAACCCTAACTAGCCACTCATTATACTCAGAAGTGGAGGTGACCCACACCTTAAAAGGTCTCGATTTTGCATAGTTTTCCCAATCAGGGGCCCAATCCTTAGTAGATCGGGCCAAGGGAAGAGGAATATCGTGTGGGTAATGTTTGCCCAAATAATCTGGAAGTTCGTCTGAAAAACAAGGCCCTAAGCCATATTTGGGCAATCCAGAAGAGTGTTCGGTTTGGTCAGGTACCTGGAAGAGAATCTCATCACGAATGCCGGGTTTGTGCTCTGCAATCAACTTCTTCATCACGTTGCCTGTGTTGTTCTCATCTTCAACGGAGGCTTGTGCTCGAAGTGTAGCCATGACGAAACTTTTACTGCTACAGTGGCAAGCTTTTGGCTATGGCGGTGAAAAAGGTAAAGGTAGAGAGAGAGAAATTGTTTTTTACTGTGGATCGTATTTGCTCTCTCTTTCTCTCTTAAATCCTTTTTATTGATACGTATGGAAGGCGTATCCTGAGTATTCCGGAAACATTTCCTAAGCCAATCCAGTTATGCCACGTGTTGGGGTTAAACGGTAACAAGAGTCCTGGACGATTCGGTTTCTTCTAGCCGTTATCCCCTATCAATTAAGGACTCTTGTTTGCATTTATCTCCTGAAACATATTTTTATTAAACTTCATTTTTATAAAAAATAAAGTTTATGGGGGGCAATGTTTGTACCATAAATTTTAAAATTTACACGTGGCAAAAGAATTGGTTAGAAATTGTTTTAACTTTAATTCGGATTTTAATCAATAGCCGAATTATCTATAATTTAGGAGATAAAGTTTGTTACCTAAATTATAGGAGAGTGGTGTTTATCTAAAACAAGCGGTTAGGGCCGAAATTAACATGTGATTAATTATATTGAGAACATGGTTGGTTATTTTCGGCCAATTAGGGGACACATGTCACACCCTCATGCATTTTCAAGAAGATATGGCGAAATTATAGGAGATCATGGGCGGTTACATTCCAGAAGTTACAAAGGAACTCAGAAGCTATAAATACAAGTCATTGTGCAACATTGCAGGGGTTCCAACACCAACAACGCTCACAGCAGCAAATTAAATTTAGTTTTTATCTCCTAACTCTAGCAGTTAGTCGATCGATCTCTTTTTAGCTATGTCTATCTCCTACTTCTTCCCCGTTCTCTCTTCCCCCTTCCTCTAAACTCTTTTACACAGTTTTCTTCAAGTGTGGAAGTCCTTTTTCAAGGCCCCACGAACCCTTGTAACTTTAGCTCGAGTTTCTCAATTGCTTGAAAGAAGTTAGTCAGTATATTCAGGCGCTTTTCTACATTTCTCTTGGAGATACATATCTCCTGGCACGCCCTCGCATCTTCTACACCACCCGGTGTTGGCCACTCTCGTTTCTCCTGTCCTTTGGGGAAATCGGTGGACAACATGTGGTAATGTATTGAAGGTTCATACAGGGAACCAATTTCTTCAATTCTCTTAAACTTCTTTCCCTCATCTTGATCTGATTATACCCGGAGAAACCATTCATGAATGAGGACATTCCGTGCCCAGCTGTTTGGTTGAAGAAGTCAATTTATAATTGGTCCCAGAGGAACTTTAAAGTGTTAGCTCTGTTTGGAATTTGGATGGAAAACGGAAAGGAAGGGAAAATAATAAAGAGGAAAGTTAAAAGGGGAAAAGTTAAAAAAGAAATTTTAGAGAAAAGTGAATTTGTTTTTATGCTTTCCGTTCTCTTTCTCCAGAAACCAACCAATGGAAGGAGATATTTTAAGATTTTCTCTTTCAGTTCCATTTCTTTTCCAAATTTCAACACACAACCGTAGACTGCTCTACAGATAGATACCCCCCTTTATTCGATTTTAAAAGAGCAGTATTTTTTTTTTTTTTGATAACTGGGTGGTCCGGGCCAGTTTACGCGTACCTCGACTAATCCAAGGGTCTATGTACGCCCCACTACACACATAGACCGAGCAAAACCAATACCCTATGAGAACCATGAAATCTTGTGCAGGTGGCCCCAAGAAGTTAAGAAAAGTTGAACCCAAGACCTCTTCTTCCTTGGGGTTAAAAGAGAAGTATTATTTCTTCTTCATTGTTTAATTGTTGAATAAATAGGTGGGTAGTGATATGGAATGTGTGCAAAAGCAAACGCTGTGTTTGGTTGAGAGTTTTGAAAAAAAATTTGGAAAAATTATGAACAATGGGGTCCACCCCCCCATGACTTTTCAACACAAAAAATGATGAGATTTGACGAGAAACCAGAATTCTTCTTCTCTGTTGAAATCACTCGATCCAAATGGATTGTAATGTACAGTCCAAATTATATAACTCAAAAGAGGTTTGATGCAATATGTAAGAAACAGCCTGTACAGTGTTACCCTGGGCCAGCCCATGAACAAAGTGGCAGATTTGGGTCCTAACTTATCAAGCCTTGGATACAATTTCAATTTTGAGAGATTCGACATTATGCAAAAATAATACAGTAATACAGTAGTATTAAAGAACTTCTCAGAAAATTAACAATAATAAAAAATACAAGTTATATTTGATTTCTTCAAGAATCCACCGAACTTCAGGATCGTTTAGTATTTATTCTTTAAGAATTTTTATAGATAAGTCTTCTGGACTACCCAATATTACTTATACGTGTTGATTTCACGATCAACAGTATGAACTTACAATACTCCCTCTGTCCCTTAAAGTTTGACACTTTTTGGCCAGTGTGTCATTTTCAAATGCCTATATCTTTCAATGTAAATGTCAAAAAATATGCAATATGGATCTTGTTTGATAGATTTTAATTAGTTCTATTAAACAAAGTTTTCAAAATCACATAAAACGTTATAAATAAAAAGATATAAGCAATCTAAAATGGCACGCAATCCCAAAAAGGTCAAAAGTTTAGGGACGGAGGGAGTATATCTTTTGGATTTATTCTTGATCTTTTGGATCAATTTAAACATACATAATAAAATAATGGACTTACTATAAACAAGGTATTAAAATAAACAGATTCATGTAACATGATAACATATTTAATGGGCATCTACTTACCTCGAGATTGTGCTCGACCTTTCTTCTCAGCTAGGTAGAAACTCGTGCTGATAATGTATTATTAATTGAAGAAAAAAAAGAGCACAACGACTACAATATATGATTGCATGAACTATCTAGTGAGCGTCGATCTTCAGGACCAACCTGCATATTACTGTTACTTTCACTATCTGGCTCTCTCTATTTTACAATAGTATTTATGAGATTCTAAATGAATGAAGCTAGGAACTGAAGTCCCTAATTATAAAGGAAGGTTCAAGAACTGATCACATCTAATATGCGGACCCAGGGGTGCTGTGTACCCCATGGCCGTCCGATCGTGTTTTGGACGGCTCTATGCGTTAATTTAATTGTGATTTATTTTTATCGATAAAAAATCAAAGTACATCCGAACTATACAAATCACGATCAGACGACCGAAGGGTTGTGCGCGGCACCCCGGATATATATATATACACCACCGATCCAGTCAAGGATCCCGGATTTCCCGGATTGAAGCGTTTTGATGCTTTTAACGATTGTTTTTGGGAAATCCGAGCCGTCCAATGTGTTCAAAAGGTGTTTTCCAAGGTCCACGCGGGAAATCTTCAAAAAAAAAAACCGGGAAGGGCTTGATCCAAGCGGTTTTTCGCAAAACTGTACACATTTACAGTTTTGCGAAAAACCGGTTGGATCAAGCCCTTCCCGGTATTTTTTTTTTGAAGATTTCCCGCGTGGACCTTGGAAAACACCTTTTGAACACATTGGACGGCTCGGATCGTCAAAAAAATATCGGGAAGGTGGAGTCCCGGATCCGGGACTCCCGGACTAGATAGTTCCTCATATATATATATATTTTTGAACGAACTCAGAATTTTTGACTACTCAAAAACTGCCCAAAGGGCTACAAACCCCAAATCGGAGCCCATCAAAGGGTAAAAACCCCCGACAATCGGGTTATCTATGTGATTTGGATGGGAATACACCGAGTACATAAAACGGCACCGGAGCACCCCAAACCAAAAAATAGAAAAGAAAAGCACCGGCTGAGGAAAGAAACACCGCCGTCGTCGCCGTCGAACCGGATGATATTATTCGTCGGTGAGTGAAACCAGACTAACCCCTTAAACATCTCTTTCCCTTTCGTACCCCACGAAGAAGAAGCGAAAAGGTTCAGATCCGGGATGGACAACGCCGCAGAGAAGGAGGCGGGTGGGAGTAGATCTGGATATGGAGGTGAGGAGGCGGCTGAAAAAAGGATGAAACGGCTGCGGGAGGCGGAGTGGTGGCTGGAGATGCGGCGGCTGCGGTTGCAAAACGGATCTGGACTGAGGAGGAGATGGAGGCAGCGGAAGGGGGGTCGGAAAGGAAGAAGGGATCTGTAGAGGGAGTCCGGGAAGAGAGAGGGGGGGGGGGGGGGGGGGGGAGGTTGATACGCCACCTTCTTCAGATCGCCAGCTGTCCTGATCTTATTGGCTGCCATTTGAAAAGGGGAAGGGCGCGTGCGTTCTTGATGGCACTAACAACCTCCAATTGTAGGGCAGTTAGTTTGCAGCCTATACGTACATTTCTATTTCTGTATTCCTTGTATTCTTTCTTGATTGTAACTGTTGTTTGCAAGTGGGTATAAGAGGGAACCATTGTAGTAGAGAGAGGACATGGATGATTTCTGTTAAACTGTAAACCAAGAACGAGCGTTCTTTGGAGGTGGACGAGAGTTCCATCACCATCAATACAATTCTTTCATTTCTACCATTTCCACACTTTCATTCCATTTCTGAATTCATCATTTTCGTTAGAATCCAGCATTTTTAGCAAAGTTCTTATCAAGTGGTATCAGAGCTTTGAGCATCCTTGGACGAGATTCCACCATGGATACTAGATCTCAAGAACAGAGGCGTAACGAAGAAGCAATTAAGCAATTGCAGGAAAGTAGTGATTCATCGATCAAGGAGTTGAAGGACTTAATCTTAGCCATGAATGTCAAATGCGATCAAATGGCGGCACGCATGGTTCCTCCTGAGCGAGTAGAGGAGTCCCATTCCCAGCACAACAACCACTCTTCTGGATCAAATTCAGTGCACACTCGATACACCAAAATCGATTTCCCTCATTTTCACGGAGAAGACCCATCCGGGTGGCTTTACAAGTGCGAACGATTTTTTGAATTCAATTCGATTGAGGATAATCAGAAAGTGAAGTTAGCAGTTATGCATCTAGACGAAAAGGGGATTCAGTGGTACCAGTGGTTTGAAAAGACCCAAAACACCATTAGCTGGAGTGAATTCGAGTACGGATTGAGGGTTCGATTTGGCCCCAACATCTACGAAGATGCCATTGGAGAGCTCACTAAATTGTGCCAGAGTTCCACCGTGAAATGCTATAAAGAAAGGTTCGAAGAGCTAGCAAACAGAACCAACGACCTCACCCAAGAATTCTTTGTAAGCTGTTTCTTGAGTGGCCTTAAGGAGGAGATCAGGGCTGCGGTGCAGATGTTTCACCCAACCACCATTTCACAGGCCATTGGGTTGGCTCGATTGCAAGAAGAAACTCTGGAGGCCATCGCAAGAAAGTCTAGGATGCCAACCAAGACAGTAGGGTCTTGGGGACCTTCTCCTCAATTTCCTGTTTCAAAATTTTCCAACTCAGTAGGGGTTCGATCAGACCCAAAACCTTTCTTTGGGGCAGACCCTAAAAACATTCCAGTACAGTCAAACCCTATACCAGCCCCTAATCCCCAGTTTCCTATCAAGAAATTAACTCAGATGGAAATGGATGCAAGAAGGGAAAAAGGACTTTGTTTCAACTGCGATGAACGTTATGTAAGGGGCCACAGATGTCAAAAGAGGCAGCTTTATCTTTTGATTGGGGACGATGAAGAGAATGAGGAGGGTTTTGAGTCCACACCTGTGGAAGAATTTGATGAGGAAAATGTGTAGATTTCAATGCATGCTCTGGCAGGAATCAGTTCTTTTAAAACTATGAGGATGCAAGGGCTGCTTAGGGGGAAGCCCATCACCATTCTCATAGATTCTGGAAGTACCCACAATTTCATTGAGCCAAGTGTGGCTAAGAATTCTGGGTGCCTAATTGACACTACACCTGACCTAATTGTGGCAGTAGCTGATGGCAGTAAGTTGTGCAACAGGGCTGTGTGCAAGAGTTTGGCTTGGGAAATGCAAGGAAAGGAGTTTGTGGCAGAGGTCAGGTTACTACCCTTGGGTGGATGTGATATGGTGCTTGGCATTCAGTGGTTGAGTACCCTAGGGCCTCTAACTTGGGACTTCAAGAACTTGGTTATGCAGTTTACCTATGACAATCAGGTTTTGGAGTTAAGAGGAAATAATCAATGGAAGGTAGAGCAGGTGTCGTCCAAGCAAATGGGGAGAACACTTCAACAAGCAAAACAGGGGTTCCTGGCCCAAATTAGTAGCTTATCAGTGGTGGAGGAAGAACAACAGGTACCACCAGTAATCTCTTCCCTCATACAGGAGTTTTCTGATATCTTTGTTGAACCTAATACCTTGCCACCGTTTAGACCTTTTGATCATAGAATTCCCCTTCAAAATGAAAGTACTCCAGTGCATGTTAAACCCTACAGATATCCCTTTATTCAAAAAAATGAGATAGAGAAGATAGTTAAAGAGATGTTGCATTCTGGCATCATTAGGCCAAGTGTGAGTCCCTTTTCTTCTCCAGTTTTATTGGTCAAAAAGAAGGATGGAACTTGGCGGATGTGTGTTGATTACAGGGAGCTAAACAAAGTGACCATTAAGGATAAGTTTCCAATTCCCATCATAGATGAACTGTTGGATGAATTGCAGGGTGCTAAGGTGTTCTCTAAATTAGACGTAAGGGCAGGGTGCTAAGGTGTTCTCTAAATTAGACGTAAGGGCAGGGTATCACCAAATTAGAGTACGTCCACCTGATGTGGAAAAGACTGCCTTTAGAACTCATGAAGGCCACTATGAATTCCTTGTAATGCCATTTGGCTTAACCAATGCCCCCTCCACGTTTCAAAGTTTGATGAACCATGTTTTCAGACCTCATTGGAGGAGATTTATTCTTGTTTTCTTTGATGACATTCTGGTTTATAGCCAAAACATGACTGAACACTTACAACACTTAACAACAACATTCAGCATACTAAGGACCCACAAGTTGTTTGTTAAGATTACTAAGTGTGCATTTGGGCAATCTAGCCTTGAGTATTTGGGGCACATTGTCTCTGACAAGGGGGTTGCAGCTGATCCCATCAAGTTGAATGGAATGCAACATTGGCCAAGACCAACTTCTGTTAAATCTTTGAGGGGATTCTTGGGATTAACTGGTTATTATAGGCGGTTTATTAGAGGTTATGGAAGCATTAGCCAACCACTTACCAATTTGCTGAAGAAAGATGGTTTTTATTGGTCTGAGGCAGCTGAGCAGGCTTTCCAAACTCTGAAAACAGCCATGATGACAGCTCCAGTTTTGGCCATGCCTAATTATGAAAAAATCTTTGTTATAGAATGTGATGCTTCTGCTTGTGGAATTGGGGCAGTTCTAATGCAAGATGCACATCCTATAGCATTCATAAGTAAGGCTTTAGGTCCCAAACACCTCGGTCTTTCCACTTATGAAAAAGAGCTATTGTCCGTTGTTCATGCCATCCAAAAGTGGGGACATTACTTGGTTGGGAGACATTTTCTAATTAGAACTGATCATCTCAGCCTTAAGTACATTCTGGATCAGAGGATCTCTACACCTATGCAACAAAAATGGATAACCAAATTACTGGGATATGATTATGAGATAATATTCAAATCTGGTAAAGAGAACATAGCTGCTGATGCCTTGTCAAGATTTGGAGAGGGTATAGCTCCTACTACTTCTGCTCTAACTGTGGTTCAACCTGAATGGCTACAAACTCTGAAGCAATCTGTGGCAGCTGATACAGAACTTCAGGACCTGATCTCACAGCTACAGGCAAACCCCCAAATTCATTCAGGGTACACTTACTTGAATGGGGTCCTTACTTACAAAGAGAGACTGGTGGTTAGCAAGGTTGGAAACATCAGAACTCTGATTGTGACAGAGGTCCATGCAAGTCCAGTTGGGGGGCATTCAGGAGCTGATAAGATTTACAGAAGGCTTAAGAGATCCTTCTATTGGGTGGGAATGAAAAAAGAACTCAAAAGGTTTGTCTCAGAATGTGATATCTGCCAAAGGAGTAAGACAGAGACTGTAGCTAGCCCTGGGCTGTTGCAGCCTTTATCAGTGCCAGAAAGGGCATGGTCTGATTTGTCCATGGATTTTATTGAAGGGCTGCCCCTATCAGGTGGAAAATCAGTTTTACTTGTTGTGGTGGATCGACTAACAAAGTATGTACATTTCATGTCCTTGGCTCATCCTTTTACAGCCATGGATGTGGCCCAATTGTTCATGGACAATGTATTCAAACTACATGGCATGCCAGTGTCAATTGTAAGTGATAGGACAGGGTGTTTACCAGTCAATTTTGGCAATCCTTGTTCACCCTTCAAGGAACACAACTGTGTTTGAGCACAGCTTATCACCCTCAGTCAGATAGGCAGACTGAGGTGGTCAATAGGTGTCTGGAAGTGTATCTAAGATGCATGACAAGTGACAGACCAAAGGCTTGGGTCCACTGGTTGGCTTTGGCAGAGTGGTGGTTTAATACCACTTACCACTCTTCCACTCACCTAACCCCCTATGAAGCTTTGTATGGCCAGGCTCCTCCTACCTATATTCACTATGTGCCAGGGGTCTCATCAGTGGCTGCAGTTGATCACTGGGGTCAGAGCAAAGAAACCACCCTTAAACTTTTAAAGGAACATTTGTTAAAGGCACAACACCGCATGAAGCAGTTGGCCGATCATCACAGGTCTGAAAGGGTGTTCCAAGTTGGGGATTGGGTATACTTACGGCTGCAACCCTACAGGCAAACTTCTGCTCAATTTAGGTCCAACATGAAGTTGTCACCAAGGTTTTTTGGGCCTTACCAAGTGGCTCAACGTGTGGGCCAAGTCGCTTACAAACTGGCTCTGCCATCTTCTACCCACATCCATCATGTGTTCCATGTGTCCCTCCTTAAAAGAAATTGGGCCATCACATTATTCCACAATCAGTTCTTCCAGCTGTGTCAGAAGCAGGCACATTGGATCCTGTACCAGTTGCTATTCTTGATAGAAGGTTGATCAAGTGGAAGGGTAAACCTGCTACCCAAATCCTAGTTCAGTGGTCTAATGCATTTCCTGAGGATGCTACTTGGGAGCTGTATCAGTCCTTTTGCTCCAAGTTTCCAACTTTTGAGCCTTGTGGTCAAGGCCCTTTTCAAGGGAGAGGCAATGATACGCCACCTTCTTCAGATCGCCAGCTGTCCTGATCTTATTGGCTGTCATTCGGAAAGGGGAAGGGCGCGTGCGTTCTTGATGGCACTAACAACCTCCAATTGTAGGGCAGTTAGTTTGCAGTTAGTTGCCTATAAGTACATTTCTATTTCTGTATTCCTTGTATTCTTTCTTGATTGTAACTGCTGTTTGCAAGTGGGTATAAGAGGGAACTATTGTAGTAGAGAGAGGGCATGGATGATTTCTGTTAAACTGTAAACCAAGAACGAGCATTCTTTGGAGGTGGACGAGAGTTCCATCACTATCAATACAATTATTTCATTTCTACCATTTCCACACTTCCATTCCATTTCTGAATTCATCATTTCCGTTAGAATCCATCATTTTTAGCAAAGTTCTTATCAGAGGTGGCGGTGGAGGAGGCGACTCCCCACGGCCCCACCTCCCCAGCAAAACCCTAATAATGGCGGCTAGGGCCTTGTTCGGATAGGTTTTCAAAGAGTTTTCGAAAAAGTCATCCTCTCTCTCTATCCACTTTTGACCGCCAACTATTGTTTAAAGGGAATCCACTTGACCATTGAAAATTCAAAAAGTCTGCCATTGACAAGAGAGAGGTCATGTTGGGTGTGTGATAGAAGTCCGCATTGTCAAGAATGATTACGTCATACAATGAGGTCACACAAGTGATGTCACAACTAACTACACTTCTAGAATGCGTTGAACGTATTATCTTGATTTGTTTTAATTAATAGTTAAGAGTTTCCAGATGAAATCTAAGAGCACAGATTTTTGAAGTACAAAAAATTGCGTGGTTCACCTCCGATTCCACATGAATGGTCAAAGCCGTTCATTCTGTAGATAGTAATCTTTATTCATACCCAGTAAAAAATTACAGTAGATGAATTGAATATCAGTAAGTTCTCGATCCATTTGTTCCGATGTTTGATACATAAATTATGAATAAAAAATCAAATGACTCGATCAAGTACTTAACAGTATTCGATTGGGCAGGTCTTTCACTAACCATGTATAAAAAGTATTCTCTACAAAATGAAATGCGTTCCAATCATTCATGTGAAACTCGAAGTGAACATAATTTTTTGTATTTTTTGTATACGCGGTGTTCTGTATCCATGGGGTTTTAATCTGAAAGTGTTAAATAAATGGAATTCCAAAAAAATGGTTAACTGGCCGGTGGTCATACTTGCGACCCACGCTGTTGATACTTGCACACTAAGTGTTGCCTTGCCTATATATATATCTCTAGAGCCCTCTGCTTTCCTTCTACAAAAAGATCCACATAAAATTTCTCTCTCTTCACCTTGATAAAAGTCACCTCTCCTCTTCGCTTCCGTTCAGCTGCTCTTCCGGCGAAAGGTTTCGACGTACTTCAAAGGCTTCTCGGATACCTTGTAAGGCTCAAAAACCTTGAATCCTTCTTTTGACACTTCATATGCATGTTTATGTTTTTTTTTTTTCCACTACAGTGTTCTTTTATTAGAGAATTCTCATATTTTGTGCAATCCATTCATTTCTGGCTTCAGATCACCTGTACGAATCCTCTATCCCCTGTACCAATCTTAGCTTTATGTCCTCTGTCCAGTCTTCACTTCAATCCAAACACCCCACAAAATATAAAAAAAGGAACTCCGATCCGCAATTATCAGGAGATGTTTGAACTTCAATTAATCCCTATGTTTGATGTTTAATGATCCATATGTTGATGTTTGATACATATGTGTAGTTAGTGTAGACAAATTAACTCAAAGGCTTGGCAAAGTGGTTTTGCCTTGAGACTTAGGGTTCTGCTCCCACCTAAGTTTCATGTTCGATTTCCCTTGTCATCAAGCTCTTGAGGCCACTGGGGGTTTTGCCCGGTCGTTATCTCTAGGACCCTGAAATTGGTCGAGGCGTATGCAAGCTGGCCCGGATATCTGGTTATTTAAAGAAAAAAGTTAGTGTAGGCAAATTGCTCTGACTCTTACTTCAGGAGATGTTTGATGATCCATGTCCCCTTTTTCTTTTCTTTTTTGTGACCACTTTGAACGATGCATACGTTGTGTTCGCATAGATCGTCCTTTTGTCTAAGCTTGGAAATGCATAGTTTTCTTTACTTTCGCCTAACCACATAAAACAATTAGACAATAGACATAGATGTGTCTTCTTCCCCTGTCTCTCCCTGTGGCCTATACTACGTAAATTCATGAGTTTTTCTCAATTGAAATTTGAAAAACCAGTAAACCAAAATTGGCTGAGTTCTTCGGATGATTGGGTTTCTCCAACAATCTATAACGTATGTATTTTTCTTCGGTTTCTGAATTAACAGGGAAAGGAATTTCACTACAAGCTTTTGTTGGATTTAACATGGGGTACACAGCAAATGAGCCGAGGACTTTTGTCCTAAAGCTGCATCTCCACTGCGAAAATTGTGCGAAAGACGTGAAGAAGTTTGTGCGGAAGAAGATTAATGGGGTGGATTCAGTAGACGTAATAGATCAAGAAGAAGGGAAGGTAAGAATTTTAGGAAATGTGGAGCCACAAACAGTGATAGAGAAGCTTAAAAAGCATATGAAAAAACATGCTGAGCTCTTGGTAGAAGAATTCGTTGATCAACGGAAGGTGTCCCCACTGCTTCCAGGTAACATCAAATTTTCTACTCTTTTTTTCCCCTAATGATCAAAGTTTCTACTTGAATTTGCATGTATGTTTGGGTGTATAAAAAATTTTGGTATGTAACTAGAACGCCTCATCATATATGCAATTCATTTTTAGTGTGATATTGGTATAACTGTGATTAATTACATATTAACTTCTATGAATGTATCTTATGATACGCGATACATATCCGATATGATTCATAAAATGAAAAAAACGATACCCAATACGTATCCCAATTTCAAAACATGGAGGAATGTCAAAAACAGAGGAACCGTACTAATTTAGCAATGTTTTTGTAAGGTGATATTGAGATCTTTTTCTTTTTTAAGGTGGCACATCAACTGGTTAACATCAGATTTTCTAGTTTTGTATTCACGTGGACATAGTACCCTTTGATAACCCCTATACTAATATAGCAATAAAGAAGAACTTCAATTTTTCTTCAGCTTTTTGGTTTATTGATTGTAACTTGTTGTCATTCGTATCATTCAAATTTCATCAGATCCCATCATCGAACCGCTGGCAATAAAAGTTCGTGATTGCTACCCAGCGCACAATCATGAGCTTAAGCTAAAAAGCTACAACAAACCGTTCACATGTAACAGATGCATGGAAGATGGGTTTACATCGGGATATAGATGCAAGCTCTGTGTCTATGATATCCACAAGGAGTGCAAGAACCCGAAACCCAAGATTACCCACAAGCTTTTCCCAGGATCCGTCTTCGAATTTCGCCAGAAACCTCACATAAATGGAAGCATTTGTGATGCATGTGGGATGATAATCAATGGATGTTCCTATCGATGCGAAGCGCGCAACTTGGATTTGCACCCACGTTGTAGCAACCTGCCAGGGAAATTGCGCATCGATGGCACGGACTTTGTGCTGGTCTGCAAAAACGTGGAACAAAGATGCTTTTCGTGTAAAATGAAACTGCATAGTCGGCTCGTGGAGCAAGAAGTACCGGGTTGGTGTTATGTTTCAGAGCGTAACAAGTTTTATTGCCATGTGTATTGTGTTTCTCAAATGGTGCAAGAGGCTTGGAGGAGAGGGGACTTGGTTCCTAACGACGACGACGACGACAATGATGGTACTTCTAAGGCGCTGGAAAAAGTGAATTTGAAGCTTGTGGCTAAATCGAATGGAAGTGGTGGGAGAGGTGGTAGATTGTTTTTGAAGGCGGTAACTGCATTTCTTAAGGCAATAGTTGGTATTTTGTTTGGAGATCCCACTGGTTTGATTGTGTTTGCGGTGACGGAGTTAATCCAAAATTAGTCCAAATTGTTGTAGATGATTGCATAGAATAGCAGGGCTTTACCATTTCATTTTTTTAATTGTTTATTGAGTGTTGATATGTATCTTATGTCTGAAAGACTTGATATTACTTTGAAAGAATTTGTACTTTATTGGATTTATTAGATATAAGATTTTTTCGTTTAGATCCCGTCTCTCTTGTCTTAATTAGATTTTTAGATTCTTCTTTTCCATTTCTTTCCTAAAGTTCAAAACACAACCGTAGACTACACTGTGGATAGATAAACCCGTATATTCCGTTTTAAAAGAGCAGTATTGTTTCTTCTTCATTGTTTAATTGCTTATAAAAGCAAGGCTTATCCTTGTCACAAAATAATTGTTTTGACAACTGTTATTAGATAAGTTTGATGTAAAGGTCAGAGAGCATCAAATCTAATTAGGGGCCTTTGGGCTTGTGGAATATTCTACTTAGATACAGGACCATATTCAGTGTTTCTAAAAAAATTGCATAGAGAATATGCGAATCCCCCTCTTGCTTTGTTGACGGGTAGTATTTCTGCAATCCAACAGCTCAAAAGAAAATAAAAAAGGGGAGAATTTCGCATCTTGTTTAAATAAATGGAGTAGGCGAGAAATGATGAGGAATGTGTGTAAAAGTAAAGTGTCTTTGTTTCTCGACGAGGTCTACAATATGAACAGTTCTGATAATTGTTGTGGGTTCGGGATGGGCGCACAAAATACAAACTAGAGAGGGACCGGAGAGAGGAAAACTTGAAAGGATCTGCTTCCAAAGTTTTCGTACTCCTACTTTCGTCCAATGCAAAAATTTCAATTTAAGGTAGCTATGATGTAAATGGATTCAATATTGAGGGCAATTGTGAGATCTGTGACAAAAGAAGTGCACTCTTCATTTGTGTGTGAGATCAGTGACAAAGAAGTTTACTCTTCATTTGTTCTACCTTTTAAGGCTTTAAAGCCACTAACTTTGAAGATACATATTTCCGTAAATTCGTTCTCCACGTACCGAAGTAACACTGACAACCTTTCTGGAATCTCCCTCTCCCCTTACTTACCGTAAGCACTCACCTCCTTCCCTCTCTATGCTCTCCCAATTACACGCGGTGATGGCCCAAGCAATACAAAGTGGGGCCCTTAACGTATACAAGTTTTTTTTTGGTAAATTAACTTTCATTGAGAGGAAACACCGAGACAAGGATCAAAGGGGCATCCCCCTGATAACATACACCAAAAACAAAGTAGAGGCCAAGACCTCAAGGATAACAGATCCTACAGCACAAGCAAGGCAAACCTAAACAACAATAGAGGCACATAGCATAAATCCAAACCAACTAAGAGCGGGGAAAAACAACAGGAGGGATATTCCAACTAAGACATAAAAACCTATTATCATCTGATTGTTTGATACCTCGCCAAGAACATATGCAAGCACGCAAGTCAGAGTCAATATTGGTAGTGACATCCAAGACAGTAAGAGGTTTCTACTAGAAAACCCTCCTATTCCTCTTGCTCCAAATATTGTAGGTAACACTAGCTATGGACAGTTTAAAAAGCAGACCCCGAAAAACCTTCCCTTTCCTGTGATGCAAGGCCCACACAATCTCAGTCATCAAGCTTGAAGTTGGCCTATGGATCTCATTCTTTTGCAAAAAATGGTCCCAAACACTAGTTGAATAAGGGCATCCAAAAAACAGATGGTGATGAGTCTCGGGAGCCCCAGAACACAAAGCACACACCCCATCAGCAGTTATACCCCATTGTAGTAATCCATCCTTTGTAGACAAGCGGCCCAAAAGGGCTAGCCACTCGATGATCCCCCACCTAGGAACATGATGAGTGAACCAGATAATCTTGCTCCAAGGAACAATTGGGGCTTTGGTTCTAATTGCATCCCAAGCAGATTTAGTAGAAAAGGTACCATTAGCAGTCAAAAGCCATTTAACTGAATCTTCACAATCAGCATGTGGAAGGAAGTTTGGTGGAGTCTGAGCAATAATGTCCTAGACTGCTGGATTCCTAGACCGTGGCCACTTCCATCCTCCATTGGAAATAATTGTTGCAACCTTTGCAGTTAAGGACTTACCCATATGGCAAACTATACCATCCCGATATTTCTGATATAAGGAGCCCAAAGGGTGCCAGTTATCTATCCACAAGAAAGTGTTATGACCATTACCTATCTCATATTTGATCCATGATTGAGCAATAGGTCTGAGCTTGAATAGCTTCCTGATTGTACAAGAAGCATTAAAGGAGTCTTCATAGTCCAAAAACAATGATTTTTTATCACATAAGTGTGTATCCACTTAACCCAGAGGGTGTCAGCTTTCTGGCAAATAGCCCATAGATGTCTAGACATGGAAGCTTTATTCCATTCTTTAAGCACTCGAAACCCCAAACCACCTTCCTCCTTAGGCTTACTTATAGACTCCCATTTGACCTTTGCCCCATATGTTTTGAGCTTAGGCCCTTTCTAGAAAAAAGCCCTCAAAGCACTTTCCACTTGATGTAAGATGCTCTGCGGAAGCATAAAAATAGAACTCCAATAGACTTGGATGCTAAATAAAAGATAATTTATTAATTGGGCTCTGCCTCCATATGAAAGAAGCTTGCTATGCCATGCCTGAATTCTGCTCAGAATTCTATCAACTAAGATTCTGCAATCCTGAGCTCTAAGTCTGGTAGATATGAGGGGCAACCCTAAGTATTTCACTAGTAAGAAGCCCTCTGGAATTTCAAGAATACTCTGAAGACTGGCTTTAGACCCTAAAGAAACATCAGCAAACACAATGGAACTCTTTTGCAAATTAGGTCTACGACATGCATATCTGTAAAAGTCATTGAGAACCCCTTTTACTAATTGAAAAGACTGACTAGTAGCCCTGCAAAGAATGAACAAGTCATCTGCAAAGATAAGATGCGTAAGTTTGAGCTCCTTGCATTTTGGATGGTAATCAAACCCCAATTGACCGACTCTGTAATTAAGAATAGAAGTGAAGGCCTCCATTATCAGAAGGAAAAGGTATGGGGATAGAGGGTCCCCCTGCCTTAGCCCTCTTTTCCTTGGAAAGTAGCCCTCCAATTCACCATTGATGATCATAGAAAACATAGCTTTAGAAACACATTGTTTAATCCACTTGACGAATGGCGGAGGAAACTCCATAATAGCCAAGATATCAAACAAAAAACTCCATGAGACAGAGTCACAAGCTTTCATCAAATCAAGCTTCATTGCACACCTTGGAGCACCTCCAGTTTTATGATAATTTTTAACCATTTTTTGCATGAGCAAAATGTTATCCATAATAGAGCGCCCTTTAATAAAAGCTGATTGGCAGGGACTAACAAGACAAGGGCAAAATAGCTTGCAAACGATTAACCAGAATTTTGCTGACGCACTTAAAAGGAACATTGTAGCAGGCAATAGGTCTATAGTCCCTTACGGAAGAGGGGGCTTTCGTTTTAGGAATAAGAGTGAGAGCAGTAGCATTCCATTGCCTTGTCATATATCCAGTAGTGGACTTCCAGTCCAGGCGACCGGAAGAAGTGAAAAATCCGGACCAACGTTTTAGGCCGTTGGATCAAATCCAACGGCTGTAGGAAGAAAAGGAGTTCGCGGGTTGTGGGGTCGGGTTAAAATACTCTCGCGGGTCATAACCTTACACGGGTCAAGACCCATTCTCATTTCTTCTTGTTTCAAACACAGAGTTAGAGAGAGAGTGAGAGCAGGCGATTCCAAACGACCTAGACTTCCTAGACTCGACGACCTCTCGATCTCCATCTCCAGATCTCTCTCTCTCTCTCTCTCTCTCTCTCTCTCTCTCTCTTGTACTCGAAAAGTTTGATTTTGAGCATCAACAAATCGATTTAGGGCTTAGGGTTTCAGATTTTTGAACTTAGAATTCACGCAGAGGCTTTCGAAATCACTGGGTTGTTGGATTGTATAGTTCGATTTTGGTGAGTACCACGTTCTAGGGTTACGAAATCACTGTTATATGCAGTATGATTCTCACATTCTAGGGTTTCAATTTTGTCCAAAAAAAATTCCTTAAAAGTGTTACAATATACTGTATGTGAACTTTGATTGTTATTTTTCATGTGTTTATGGTGCTTGCCACTGGATTTTTTGAACTTATGTAATGAATTATATGTTTCAGTTGCTAAGGTCAATTGAGCTCGGTCTGATTTGGGTTTTTGGCCATGCTCCAACATTTTGAGAAAGTTGCTAAGGTGGAAAGAGCTATGGTTAGGGAAACCGAAATTCGGCGATTTTTTCGTCTCTGTTCCCTCTAATCGATATCGGGGAACAACCATAAAAGGTACACTACGCACGACGAAGTAGAAGAAGCATTGTTAAAGTTTCACGAGGATGAATTCAGAATGCAAACGACCCGATCCCAACATCAAACCAACGTTAAATGGTGCTTCCACTTTGGCAAGGCCGGTGGAAAATCAATTTGTGGTGGAGCGCAAGGCCAATGTTCGAACTTTGGACGTTGTTGCAACTTTCTTCGAAGGTTTTATAACTTGTATTTTGGTGGCACATTGATTTGATTCGGAATGAAATAGTTGTTACCATAATAGTAGGTTCCAAAAAATAGGATCACTTCATGCCTTGTACAATAGTAAAGCAGATCCCTTCATGTCGAATTATCTAGAAAATAGGATCATTTCATGCCTTGTACAATAGCAATTGCATTACTTCCCAATTCAAATGACGCAGTCGAAACTTGTCTTGCGTATCGTCAAACCTCATTTTCTCTCTATTAGAGTAACTCCAGGGATGCCCGGAACTGTAAACTGGGGCACTGCAACTGTGGTTGGAGTATTTTCTGGCAAGCAAGGAGGCATCTGCTTTGGTTGCGAGTGTTCTCTCATATAATATGCTTCAAATTTGAAAGGCATATGACAAAAAAAACGGAAGGCTGATTCCACTTGAAACCCAAAATGAAATTAATGGAAAGGATCCCTTAATGTATGCTTGGGATACATTTAACAAGCCAGACACAAAAAAACGGAAGGCTGATTCCACTTGAAACAAACAGAGCCTCTCAAGTAGGCACCCAAACATATGGTATACTACAATTCCAGTGAGCAAAGTAGGCATAATAAACTGCGCAAAGTGAACATAATGTCTCAATTGCTCATCATCAAAAGACCATACACAGTTTCTAAGATTTAAGTTACACAATTTTCAAAGCCACACTGCCATGTTGCTCATCTCCATCCCCGCATGTCGTCATCTTCTCACGACTACTTGAGGATTATAAAGTTCCCAGGAAGAATTAGCAGACGAATCACACGGTTGAAATAGTGAAGGTGGTAATACGTGTATATCTTCCAAACCCTGCATTCTAAAAACCAAAAAGCAAAAATAACAGATGATTCAGAAACTATGACATAAAAACAAGCATGTGCACGAAAAAAATAGTCTATCTTGTTCGTGTTATCCCAATGTTGTTGCTTGTCTACAAAGTCCATCAATAGACTGACTAGTAAACACCAATCCAGTGCATCTTTCAGTACCAACATGTCCAGATTCAGTATCAGAGATAACCACCAACTGGAGTTATGATCAATCAACTGTTCAAAATTAAGCAAAATCCCAACCCTATATGTGTATATCTTCCAAACCCTGCATTCTAAAAACCAAAAAGCAAAAATAACAGATGATTCAGAAACTATGACATAAAAACAAGCATGTGCACGAAAAAAATTGTCGATCTTGTTCGTGTTATCCCAATGTTGTTGCTTGTCTACAAAGTCCATCAATAGACTGACTAGTAAACACCAATCCAGTGCATCTTTCAGTACCAACATGTCCAGATTCAGCATCAGAGATAACCACCAACTGGAATTATGATCAATCAACTGTTCAAAATTAAGCAAAATCCCAACCCTATATTTTTCAAAATTTGAAAAACAGGAAATCATAGTTTCTCTCATCCAAAACGAAATCCCAATACACACACACACACACACACACACACACACACACAGAACGAGTAGATCTAGGGTTTTAAAAAAAATAGGGTTTCGATTTTTCAAAGAAATCCAACAAAGAGAAAGAGAGATGTATAGAAAATCTCGGTCGAGAGAGAGAGAGAGAGAATAGACCGGGTTGTTCGCAATGGAGATGGAGAAGATCGAACGAGTGGCCTGGTTGCTTCGATTTGCTTTGCTACAAAGAAAAACTAGGGTTTTTTAGATGGATGAAAAGTGAGAGAGAGAGAGAGAGAGAGAGAAGAGATCTGCAGATGGAGATCGAGAGGTCGTCGAGTCGGGGTCGTCTGGAATCGCCTGCTCTCACTCTCTCTCTAACTCTGTGTTTGAAACAAGAAGAAATGAGAATGGGTCTTGACCCGTGTAAGGTAATGACCCGCAAGAGTATTTTAACCCGACTCCACAACCCGCGAACTCCTTTTCTTCCTACAGCCGTTGGATTTGATCCAACGGCCTAAAACGTTGGTCCGGATTTTTCACTTCTTCCGGTCGCCTGAACTGGAAGTCCACTGTATCCAGTAGAAAAGAAGTGGGAAATAGCTTGCACAAAATCAGGACCAACAATACTCCAATTATCCAAGTAAAAAGCTGAGTTATACCCATCTGACCCAGGAGCCTTGTCCCTCTTTATTGAACCAAGGGCATGTTTAATTACTTCCTCGGATACCACACTCACAAGGCTACCTTTCATGCTCTCTGGAATTTTCCTTGATATTGCCAAAGCCAATTCTGCTTTGGCTTCAATACACCCACACTCACAATGTATACAAGCTTATGCGTCGGTGTATGAGGTCTTAGATTTAAGTCAATAAAGTAGTGTTTGCCGGCTATAGTAATCTAATTCTACTAACATACTAACATCATATCGTTTGGGGAAAGCACGGGTAGGTCCATTTTTTTGGGCTCGTGCACGTCAAACTCCATCAGTTTCTAAAAAATGCACCAAAAACTCCACTCATTAGTAAACACCCGACATTTGTCCCATTCTCTCTCTCTCTCTCTCTCTCTCTCTCTCTCTCTCTCTCTCTCTCCCTCTCCCTCTCCCTCTCCCGTTTTTTTTTTTACAATTTAAATTTTGAATCCCCAAACTGTATGAAAGTGCTTAAACCCTAGGGTACCCTATGAAATGGCTTAAACCACTAAAACCCTATAATAGGAAAGTGCACTCTAAACCTAAACCCTAGGGTATCCTATGAAAGTGCTAAATTCTAAATTCTAAATTCTAAATGTACGGTCCTATTTCTAAATTCTAAATTTACGGTCTAAATTCTAAATGTACGATCTAAATTCTAAATGTACGGTGGAAATTTAGGGTACCATAACCTTTAGAGTACCCTATGAAAGTGCCTAAAATCCAAGGGTACCCTATGAAGGTGCCTAACCACTAAAACCCTATAATAGGAAAGTGCACCCTAAACCTAAACAAAAAAAAAAGAGTGATTAACATTAATGGTAATGAATATTTGTTTTGTGACCTTAACGGTAATAAACTCTTGAAAAATAAAAATAAAAATAGTGATAGTACCGTAGTACGAAGAGGAAATTGGCCCAAAAATAGGATATGGGTCAAGACGCTATCAACGCCAGTGGGACACTTTTTGTTAGAGAATTCCTGTGTTTTTCTAAGTTAATGATTTCCTCCTTTCTCTAGTTATTATGATATTTGGTGCTAATTATATTATAGAACATATATTTATGGTGATTTCATGCTATAATTTTTTGGGAAATGATTTTCACACTCCCCTTTTATTCCCAAACATTCTCTTTCAGTCTTTATTCACCTTGAAATTACCAAATTAGATTTACCTCATGACTCAATTTTTTCCATATGAAGGGTAATTTGGTACTTTCAAGTGAATAAAGACAAAAGGGGGAGTGTTTGGGGGATAAAAGGGGATGTGAAAATCATTTGAAACCACACACAACAGTGCAGGCGAGCACAAGACCATGGGAGGAGAGGGGAGGAAGAAAAGATCTGGGAAGGAGGGAGGAGAGAGAGGGAGGGGAAAATAGAGAGACGGGGGGAAGAATTTTAGAGAGAGAGAGAGAGAAACCTCTATGAGAAAAATGTTAAAGTGAATGTACGGCTCTCTTTGGTTCAACATAAAATATTTACTATGGAAAATATTTTTGAAATAAAATAATTTTGTCAAAATTAAAGTTTTTCGTTTTTTGTTTTTAGATGTTTGGTTGGTAATGAAAAAATATCTCCCGAAGAAATTTTTTTAGACTTTAGCAAAAGAAATTGAAAGGGAGTGTGATTGACTTTAGAGAGAGTGTGTTAGAGAGCGGGACGAATTGGGGGGAGTGAGGGGAACAATCAAATTGGGGACGAGAGAGAGGAAGGGGCTGTGTCCCCCATTTCAAGAAAAGGTTTTACAAGTAAAACATTTTACTCCTATTTTGCACAATCAAACACTGAAAAATGAGTAAAACATTTTACAACAAAATATTTTAAGGCTAAACAAACAGAGCCTAGATTTCGATGTATCCTAGCAGTTATGATAAATGAAGTACCAAATAAACCTGTGATACTTGCGGCCCACGCTATTACTTGATGCTTGCTGCCCACGCTATTACTTGATGCTTGCAGCATCTATATATCCACAATTTGACACACACATTGAAACTTAGGAGTTAAGTGTCTCCACAGTATACCTATGAGAACAGAATTTTGAAGTACAAAAAACTGCGTGTGCCACCTCAGATTCCACGTGAATGGTCGAAGTTGTTCATTCCGTAGAGGGTAATTCATTACCTAACCTGTAAAAAAAATCAGCTCAATTGAGTATCAGTAAGTTCTTGATCTATCCATTCAATTTTTTATTCAGAATTCTCAATAACAAATTCAGAATAAAAAATCAAACGACTCGATTAAGTACCTATCTGTATCCGATTGAGCTGATTTTTCAACAAGAATGTATAAAAAAGTATTCTCTACAAAATGAACTGCCTCAATCATTTGTTTGAAACTCGAGGTCAGCCCACACAATAGCTATAAATCGCGTAGTTCTACGCAGTGATACTTGAAACCCACGCTATTAACTGATACTTGCGGCCCACGGAGTTCCAATCTGAAAGTGTTGCCCTGTCTGCCTATATATATCCGGACCAGGAGTTGCTCTGCTTTGTTCCTATGCTTGACATAAAATTGCTCTGTTTTATTCTCTTGGGTTGAAATCATCTTTCCTCTTCATCTGGTGCTCTACAGGCGAAAGCTTCCGACATACTTCAAAGGCTTCTCCGCTAGCTAGTAAGACTAAAAAACCTTAAATCATTTTCTTGTGTAAGTTTCATATGTATGTTCTTTTTCCCAACACAGGTATTTTGTTTTTACAGAATTGTCATATTTTGTGCAATCGATCCATTCATTTTTGGCTTCAGATCAGGTACGAAACCTGTGTCCGCAGTACCAATCTTAACTTTATGTCATCTGTCCACTCTTCACTTGATCCAAACACCCCACACAATTCTCACCTCACAAACAGGCGATTGACACTAAAGCCCCTTTGGATGGAGAAATTTCTCAAAGAAAATAAGAAAGAAAAGGTTATAGTTTGTAGTCAAATCACTCCGTTTGGATTGATAATTTTTGTGAGAAAAAGTAGAGATATAGAAGTTTTTTAATCGGTTCTTACTTCCTTCATATGCATGCCCAGGATATGTTTGATGATCCATATGTTTATTTTTGGGACCACTTTGATGATTCATATGTTGTGTTCGCAACTTCGCATAGATCGGCCTTTTGTTTGGGCTTGGAAATGCATAGTTTTCTTTGCTTTCTAACCACATAAAACGATTAGACATTGGTGAATCTTCTTCCCCTGCTTCTCTCTCTCCATACCTAAATTCGTGAGTTTTTATCTATTGAAATGTGAGAAAACCAATAAACCAAATTGCACGGAGAAGAAGCGACACTGAGTTCTTAGGATGATTGGGGTTCTCCAACAATCTAATTTACGTATTTCTCTTCGGTTTCTGAATTACCAGGGAAAGGAATTACACTACAAGCTTAATTTTGTTGGATTTTACATGGGGTACACAGAGAATAAGCCAAGGACTTTTGTCCTAAAGCTGCATCTCCACTGTGAAAATTGTGCGAAAGACGTGAAGAAGTTTATGGTAAAGAAGATTAAAGGGGTGGATTCAGTAGACGTAATAGATCAAGAACAGGGGAAGGTAAGAATTACAGGAAATGTGGACCCACAAACAATAATAGAGAAGCTTAAAAAGAATATGAACAAATATGCTGAGCTCTTGGTGGAAGAAGAAGAAGAAGAAGAAGAAGAAAGCCCACCCAAAATTGAAAACCAGGAGATGCAGATTGTGAACAAATCAGTTCGGGAATTTGTTGATCAACGGAAGGTGGTCCCACTTCTTCCAGGTAACGATACGTATCTTTATACGATTCATAAAATAATTATTCCAATCTGAAAAGAAGAAAATTATTTTTGTTTTTTCTTATTTTTGTAATTGTGGAATGTGATTTCATGCTTAAATTGCCTCAACTGACCTTGTTTTTTTGGCTAATTGCCCCATTGATTTTGTTCTTTATCAAGTCTCAATCACCCTGCTTCAATTTTTAAAACAATGCATCATATGTCGACATTCTCTTGCGTAAATGTGATCCAAATTTCAAATTTTCTTCGAATTTTTGGTTTATTGATCTATGATATTGATTTTAACTTGTTTTTATTTGTATCGTTCTAATTTTATCAGATCTCGTCATCAAACCCATTGGTGAACCGATGGAATTAAAAGTTCGTGATTGGTACCGAGCGCACGATCATGAGCTTGAGCTGAAAAGCTACAACAAACCGTTCACATGTAGCAGATGCAAGGAAGACGGGTTTACATCGGGATATAGATGCAAGCTCTGTGTCTATGATATCCACAAGGAGTGCATGAACCCGAAACCCAATATTATCCACAAGCTTTTCCCAGGATCCGTCTTCAAATTTCGCAAGAAACCTCACATAAATGGAAGCATTTGTGATGCATGTGGGATGATAATCCACGGCTGTTCCTATCGCTGCGAAGCGCACGACTTGGATTTGCATCCACGTTGTAGCGACCTGCCAGGGAAATTGTGCTTCGGTGGCACGGACTTTGTGCTGATCTGCAAAAACGTCGAACAAAGATGCTTTTCGTGTAAAATGGAATTGCATAGCCGGCTTGTGAAGAAAAAGGTACCGGGTTGGTGTTATGTTTCAGAGCGTAACAAGTTTTATTGCCATGTGTATTGTGTATCTCAAATGGTGCACGAGGCTTGGAGGAGAGGGGACTTGGTTCCTGACAACGATGATGACGACAATGATGGTATTTCTAAGGCGCTGGAAAAACTGGATTTGAAGCTGGTGGCTAATTCAAATGGAAGTGGTGGGAGAGGTGGTAGATTGTTTTTGAAGGCGGTAACCGTATTTCTTAAGGCAATAGTTAGTATTCTGTTTGGCGATCCCACTGGTTTGATTGTGTATGCAGTGACGGAATTAGTCCAATTGTTGTAGATGATTGCATTGAATAGTAGGGTTTACCATTTCATTTTTTTAATTATTTATTAAAATCTTTGTATGTACCAGTGTGAAATGACTTGATATTACTTTATAAGAGATTTGTACTTAATTTGCTTTTATGATTTTTCATTTACATTCCCTTTCTCCTTGTCGCTTAATATGCTAATAGAGTTGGGCACACGCGATGTCGAGTTTTTAAGTTGACACGTCTAAAAGTGTGACGATGCCAAATACTATAAAGCAAAATTAATCATATCTAAGCTAAAGTGGTAGAAAAACAAATTTTCAGAGATGGATCAAAAGGCCGAAGATGGCACTTTACCAGATGAGAATATAAGTAGAAGAAAGAAAGCTAAGGAGGAGTATTGGAGTTTGAGTAGCTTGCTAGAATGGCCATGGTTGCAGAAATCTAGACTGGATTAGAATCCTTTAAAGGAGACAAAAACACAAGGTTGAAGAGGGTGCATCCATAAGTTGATTGGCGAAGTTCAATTTGCTTGAAAAGTGAAAATTCTAGCTGCCGCTGTTGGAGACATTCACAAGTCTAGCCGCCAGAGTGATAGTGATTTGCAGAAAGACAGAGAGATGAGAGCTTCAAATTACGTTGCCACCAAATCCGCCGTGACAGAGATATGAAGTTATGAAATCAGTTGAGAGAGACAGAAAGAGGGATGAAAAATTGTACATTGTCGCTGTGAGAGAGAGGAAGATAGAAGTTGGAACACAACGGTCAATTTTGCAAAAGGATACATATAGCTAGGGGTGAAAACGGTCCAGTTCGGTCCGGTTTTGGCCATTTTTTGGGACCGGACCGGTAATTCGGTTTGGGAAACTTTGAAACCGAAACCAGACCAATGAATGCCGGTTCGGTTTGCCGGTTTCGGTCCGGTTTGCCAGGTTTATCAGTTTGGGCTACTGGGTCACGTATTGGGCCAACTCAGACTGAAATTAAATTGGCCCAACACATTTCAAAACCAATTCAAGGCTCAAGCCCAAAATTAAAATGGCCCAACACACAACATTCATCAGTTCATATTTCATACTTCAATACTTCATATTTCATTCTACCAAGTACCTAGTACCTACTACCTGCACAATTTCCAAAATAAAACAAGTTTCCAACATTTCTAGTCCCAACAGCCAACAAATTAAACAAGTTTCCAATGACCAAATTAAACAAGCCCAACACCAACAAATTAAACAAGTCCAACACCAACAAATTAAACAAGTCCAACACTACAAATTAAAGGAAATGAGGCAGCAATCCAGTAAGCAATCCAGCAAGGCTGAGGCAGCAATCTAGTAACCCAGCAAGCTCCAACTTTCCAAGTATCATCTTCCATACACGGTATGACCGTACTTGACTACCAGAACTATGGATCAGTCGCGTATGGGTAGCTCCATCTCAGGTCTGTAAGTGGTGATTTCTTCCTCTTCGTATCTGAAACAATGAGAGAAATCGTCAATCGAGAGGGTTCGACCGTTCGTGTGAGAGAGAGAGAGAGAGAGAGAGAGATAGAACTTGGAACACAACGGTCAATTTTGCAAAAGGATACATTTAGCTAGGGGTGAAAACGGTCCGGTTCGGTCCGGTTTTGGCCATTTTTTGGGACCGGACCAATAATTCGGTGTGGGAAACTTTGAAACCAAAACCAGACCAATGAATGCCAGTTTGGTTTGCATTTGGTTTGCCGGTTTCGGTCCGGTTTGCCCGGTTTATCGATTTGGGCTACTGGGTCACGTATTGGGCCAACTCAGACTGAAATTAAAATGGCCCAACACATTTCAAAACCAATTCAAGGCTCAAGCCCAAAATTAAAATGGCCCAACACATTTAAAAACCAATTCAAGCCCAAAATTAAAATGGCCCAACACACAACATTCATCAGTTCATATTTCATACTTCAATACTTCATATTTCATTCTACCAAGTACCTAGTACCTACTGCCTGCATAATTTCCAAAATAAAACAAGTTTCCAACATTTCTAATCCCAACAGCCAACAAATTAAACAAGTTTCCAACGACCAAATTAAACAAGCCCAACACCAACAAATTAAACAAGTCCAACACCAACAAATTAAACAAGTCCAACACTACAAATTAAACAAGTCCAATACTACAAGTTAAAGGAAATGAGGCAGCAATCCAGTAAGCAATCCAGCAAGGCTGAGGCAGCAATCCAGTAAGCCAACAAGCTCCAACTTTCCAAGTATCATCTTCCATACACGGTATGACCGTATATGACTACCAGAACTATGGATCAGTCGCGTATGGGTAGCTCCATCTCAGGTCTGTAAGTGGTGATTTCTTCCTCTTCGTATCTGAAACAATGAAAGAAATCGTCAATCGAGAGGGTTCGACCGTTCGTGAAAGAGAGAGAGAGAGAGAGAGAGAGAGAGAGAGAGAGAGAGAGAGAGAGAGAGAGAGAGAGATGGTGGGAGAGAGAGGTACTAGTGGTGAGTGGTGTCGTGGAGGACCAAAGAGTCAGAGACGATGAGAAGAAGATATAAGGTAGAGAGAGTGAGAGGGAAGTGTGCGGCGGTGGGGTACTGGGGTGGGGGTTTGTGTTTTTAGATTTAGGGTTAAGTTAGGAGAAAAGAAATAAAATAAAACTATATAATTTTTATATTTATATATCCGGTCCGGGCTGATCTGGGCTGGTTTTTTAGACCCCTACAACGGGAAACCGGACCGTTTTTTTGGTTTTTCCATATCATGAGATCGGGACCAGACCGGCTAAGTTAAAAGGGGTCCCTAACTGGCCGGTTTGGTCCGATTTCCAGTCTAGTCCGGTTTGGCCGGTTCGCACTTTCACCCCTACATTTAGCTGTAGGGGTTGGATTAAACTAAAAAAGCCATTTTTTTACTGTTTTTATTGCAATGGTGGTCTAATTGCTAGTACTTCTATGAATTGAACCAAATGGTGTGAGGTTTTTGAAAAACACACACACACAAACATGGATCCACCATATCGACAAAATTAAAAGAGAGAAAAATCAGTTTGAAACACAGAAGATGTTACACTATGTAGTGGTTGGTTATGCATTACTCAAGATTCGCTCATAGGTAATTCGCAAGCCCAATCTGTGTTGGGGAAGTGAATTGTCTTGCACCAAGGATACAACAAGATCACCATCATCTATCAAAAGTCGTCGTGGTAGCTAGTAAGGTAGCACAGAGAGGCAAAGAAAGTTAGTTGTGGTGGAAAGGTAGTTGGTGCCTATAACTTAGTTACTATAAAATTGTGATTAGAATGTGGTCAAACCAAAGTTAAAATATATTAGAAATTATTTGGTAATTCATATATGAAAATAGTAGTTGAGGAAAATTTTGGCACATGTGCCTGCCTTCTGACTCTTCATGGACTTTGAGGGAAATTTTTAGCCTCCGGTTGCAAGGGCAACGTTTCATTAAATCTGTCATTGGCAATGGTCAAACTACTTTTTTATGGTTGGATAATTGGCACACTCTAGGGCCATTATTTCAAAAATTCGGCAATAGAGTGGTTTTTAACCTTGGTCGGTCTCTTTGCACTAAAATTAGTTCCATTATTGTTAACGGTAGATGGAGATGGCCAAGAGGCCGAAATGCTACTATCAATGAGATTATTGCTGCTACTGCTGGTAATCTTTTACCACAGGTTGATCAAGAGGATAAGGTGGTTTGGACTTTGAATCCTACTGGAAATTATAGTGCCAAGTCTGCTTGGTTGGCGCTTCGTTCTAGTAGTCCAGTGGTGGATTGGTATGCTTTGGTTTGGCATAAAAGGTATGTTCCTCAATGGTCTTTCATTCTTTGGGTTGCTATTCTGAGAAGGTTATCCACTAAAGATAGGTTGTTTTCTTGGGGTATTACTACTGATTGCAACTGTGTTCTGTGCCATGGGGGAATTGAGTCCCATGATCATTTATTTTTCGGTTGCTCCTTTTCTACTCTGGTTTGGAGTGAAATGAAAGCTCGTTGTGGCTATGGGTCTATTTCTAGGACTCTTGGGGCCGAACTTCAGTGGGGGGTTCACCTGGGAAATGGTAAATCGATGAAGGTTAGTATGTACAAAATTAGTTTAGCTGCTACTGTTTACTTTCTTTGGAAGGAAAGAAATTCTCGTATCTTTCAACAGAAATGTGTGGATTCGCATACTGTGGCTCAGAGCATTTGGGAGGAGTTGAGAGCTTGTGCTTGTTCTTGGCGGAAAATGCCTCGAACTGTTGCTAATCGGATTCTCTGTGCTTCTTGGGGGATTCCTTTACAGGTGTTACAACAAGATCAGTTTGGTTCTTCATAGCTTTGCGTATATTGCTTTTCGTAGTTGGTAGGGACTTGTATATCGTTTGTTTGTTGGCTGTTTGAGTAGGTCCTAGGCTTTGGGTTTTTTTGCCTTGCTATTTGTTTGGCTTGGTCTCTTGTTTGTTGTTTTTTCAAGGTTTTTCCCTTGATTCGTTGGGTTTGTTCCTTAATACAAGATCTTGTTCCAAAAAAAAAAAAAAAAAACACATTTTGGCATGTACACCACTAGAGTAGTTTGGCCCAATTATGGAAGGAAAAAAAAAAAAAAAACTATATCATGCCATTTTGGCATTTGGTGCACACAAAAAAAAAAAAAGTGGCTCTTAGAGTTTGTACGGATCTTTTCTTTAGCTTTAATTTGACCCTCCAGATATAGTTAAGGTATAAAATGAAATGGATCAATTATTCATCACCTTTATCGATTGGCTGCGGTATAAGGAGGGGTATAAGTTTATACCCCTTGGTTTTATCCCGGTCCCACCTCTTTATGCATGGTTTGGCAAAATTTTGGGAGGGGTATAAGTTTATACCCCTTACAGATTAATACCCCTCAATACCCCTGGAAGGGGTACTAATTAATAACAGGGGGGAGGGGTGTTATTGTTTAGTACCCCTCAATACCCCTAGTTAAATTACTCAACTACCCTCCCTTATCCTCTTTCCCCTTACCCCTACAACAGTTGGTTACTGTTTTGAACAAGCCGAATTGCATTTTAATTTTTTTTTACGAACCTGTAAGAACCCGTATTTATTTATTTATTTATTTATTATTATTATTATTTTTAATGGTTTCCCGAAATAACATTGGGTATTGTGAGGAAATGAAAATAGATCAAAGATGGGTTAATGTGGCGTTAGAGAATGCACTTGGGCATCTTTATAATGCATTAGATACACAAGGGGTGTGAGTGCAATTAGTGGGGTGTATATAATGTGTTGTATGGCTGATTTTGGGCCAAAAATTCATCTCTCCCTCTCTCTAAAAAGGGCAGCAGCCCCTCTCTCTTCTCCCTCTCCATATCTTCTTCTAATTCCACCACGAATCCACCTCCCACACCTCTAAAACTCAAGATTCAACCTCATATTCATCATCTACACGCGAATTAGAGTCCGGGTACGTTTGGTGTTGCTAGGAGAAGGTGTATTTCGGTTGAAAATCCAAGAACAAGGGTTAGGGCTTTACTTCTCACCTATTGGGAGCTTGATCTTTGAGGTAGGGAACAATCTTCTACCTTCTCTAAGTGTATATTGGTTGAATGATTGCATTAATTGTGTTCTTGTTCCCAAAACTCTTGTTAAACTTGATTATCTCCATGGATTGACTTTGGATCATGAATGAGTTTGGGTTTTGTGTATTTGGTTGATAAATCCATGAATTGATTGTTGATATACCCCTCTCCTATGAGTAGATGTTGTTTGGAACCTCAATTTTTGGTTTGGGTTGAAATCCCCTCCATTTGGAAAAATCTGAAAATCTGAAAATTTGCTCGAAAGGGGCCTTTGTATCGATACCCCTTTTCTTCGGTATCGATACCCAGACTTTCTGTAAAAATTTTAGCAACCCGGTATCGATACAGCCTTTCTCTAGTATCGATACCCACTGCGACAGATTTTTACCCAACTTCGCGGGCACGCCCCGGCTTCGTCCGAACTCCGATTGAGGCGATTCTTGAACCGTTAGAAAGCTCTATGAGTCTACTTTCAAACCAAATTGGTCTCATATTCATAGCCTTTGTATGTTTGAGAGAAATGTGCTTTTCTTATCAAGATGTCGGGTTTTCTCGAGGTTCATAACCCCATTTTCATGTTCCTTTGCTCCGGGCCTTCATTGGTCTTTCCTAAGCTTCTCTACTCGACTTCTAAGCGTTGGTAGCTTATCATGATATGAATGATGTTTTGTCATGATCTCTCACATTCTTGGACACATGTTAATTTTGCCACAACCGACACGCCACAAGCTTTCGAACTAAACGAACTTGGACTTGAGTTGTGATAAATTAAAGAAAATGGATCGTGAGTTGATGAGTGAATTAATATGGGTACTTATGAGATACATGGGCATTGGTGGAATGTTTGAGAGACATGTGAGTGTTTGAGAGACATGTGAGTATTTGAGAGACACGAGGTACTCATGGGTATTGCGAGACACGTGAGAGAAACTTGTAGAGTACACGTGGGACACGAGAGTGTTTGTAGGATCCAATAAGGCACTTACTAAATAGTTAGTTGACACGTGGGTACCTATGGAATACGGGGACACACTAGTTGTATGTGGTGTGACACGTGGAAAGAAATTGACCTTCGGGATGGTGTCAAGTATATCCAGGGGCGGACACAGGGGGGGGGGGGGGGGGGGCGAGGGGGTGTTCGGCCCTTGCCCTCCCCCCAATTTTCGACATATTTTTAGTGTACTTTGAGATTTTTTTGTAAAATTACTGAAGAGCGGCCCCTGCAAATTTGGCAAAAACGGCGATCCTGCGTCCGCCACTGAGTATATCAAGCATACATACATTCGCACACATATATAAATGAGATACGATATGTTGATTATTGATGTGTTGAGTGGGCACATGGGTAAACCGTTAACGCGGAGTGGTATTGCGATACTTATGTGAACTTGTAGTATGCCTTGGCACGTATGGGACACGTTGAGACGTATGTGAGTATTAGTGAGACACGTTGGTGTTTTTGGGATATGTCGATAAGTGTGTAGGCAAGGCGGGGTTTGTGGACTCACGGAAATATTTAGATTTGCTTATGATGGGTGAATATATATGTATATGTAAGTAGGTGTGAAATATTTGGGGACGCGATTAATGGTATTTTATAACTAGTAGTTGCATGTACGGTTTGTTGTATGGCTAGAAGGATATCCATTAGTTAATTATTTGAAATTTGGATTGCGGAAGTGTCCTCAGGTGTTATGAGAAGTACTTTTACTTCAAATGGTAAGTGTAGAAGCCTACTTGTAAATGTTGGTTTTGCTTTATGCTCTTATTCGATACTTGTTATTTATGCATACTTTCTTTTTAGAGTCTGAAACCCAAAGGGGACACCTACTGGGCGAAGTGTATGCTCACCCCTTTGTTGTTTCAGGTTTCGCTTGAAGTGCAGGATGGAATGCATGGTGTGCATGACATGAAGTTTTTGGAAGCATCATTGCTTTAAATATTTGATTATCGTATTCATGTAAAACTTTTGAGAAATGATGATGAAATTCGTGGGAGTATTTCATGTGGATTTTTTAGGAAATGTAAACAATCATGTAAATTGGTACTTACCATTTTGGGGTTCGAGCTTAGAAAGTCAGATTTTGAATTTGTAATGCTCTAATGACCGGATTTTTTTTTGGAAATGCGTTTGACTCTGATAACGTGGATTTTAATTATGTTTCGATTTATTAAATTTGAGGGCGTGACAGAACCCTTGCAATTTCCTTCAGATAAAAAAATGAAATACTTTTAAGAAATAATTTTTTAATTTTTTTGCACCAAATTAAACTACTAATCGAGATCTTCAATTCGATACAAAATGTTTGAAAAATTTTATACTTTAGAATTTGACATTGTTGGCTTACTTTGCAATATCCTTCGGATTAAATAATAAAGTATTTTCACATTAAATTATTTAGTTATTATTAAAACCGTATAATTAGAAAGAAAATAAGAAAGCAAAAAACTAGGTGGTACGAAATATTATTAAAAAGAAAAATAAAAAAATAATAACTAAATATTTTAATTTTAGATATAATTAATAAAATGAATTATTTATTGAAAAGTATAATTAATTTAATTAGTATCATGTTTATGTATTTATTTTATCATAAAATCTAATATGACTGTCTGTACTAGGGCAAATAAGTCATTTGTCAAGTTTTTACATCATCCACCCCATTTTATCCCTCTTTATCACAAATTCATCCAAACCACATACTATTTAATCCACCCTTCATAAATGTCACATCACTGTGGGTCCACCCTTACTAAATAATACCCCTTACTATCTTATCCCCCTTAGGGCTAGTTTGGCCTACAAGTGGTTTTTGGATTATTGGTTTTTTCGTTTTGTCTTTATTCAAAAAAAATTTGCATTTGTTAGTTTCGCGTTAAGATTTTGTGGTTTATGGATTCCTCTCGGCGAGACGAATCTAACGAGTATAAAATTATGGTCAAAACTCAAATTTTTTTGAATAAAGCCAAAATAGGTGGATTATTGGAGGAATCCATAAACCACAAAATCTTGGCGCGAAACTAACAAATGCAAAAAAAAATTGAATAAAGACAAATCGAAAAAACCAATAATCCAAAAACCACTTTTAAGCCCTTACTATTTAATCCCACCAAAACTTATTCCGCATCCAATCGGGGCCTTAAGGTGAGTTTGAAATTAGGTAGGATATGACAATCCATTATAAGTCTCACATGGCCATAGATTGTCAGTTTTGTCCATGATTGAAATTTCTAAGAAGTTATCTGACATCTGAAACGGATCAACATAAAAAATTTATCATGGGAATAACAAAAGAAAACATTTTTTGACGAAAGTTTTTTCCCGATCAGAAATTATCTTTCTCGGGAAAAATTTAGAGGTGTCAAACGAGCCGTGTCGTGCCGGCATGGCCCATTTAATTTTGTGTCGACCGTGCGTTGTGCCGTGTAGTGCCGTGCCAGCCCGTTTACTAAACCATGCCATGTCGTTTCTTAATCGTGTCATGCCGTGCCGGCCCGTTTACTTAGTCGTATCGTGCCATTTTGTAATCGTGTCGTGCCCGTGCTGGCACATCTCCGAGTTTCGTTGAATTTTTTTTGTATAATCTAGCCAAGTTTCATCAAAAAAAAATTGTATATCTAATAACTATAGCTATATTACTTATTAAAAAGTATATAACATATAGTTCGAATTTTTTTGTTAATCTAGCCGAATTTCAGCGTATTGAGATTCGCAAAATATTTGTATTGACTTATTAAAAAGTGTAAAACATATAATTAGAAAATCCATGATTAAAATATTAATTTTTTGGTACATTAAATATTAGTATTTGTTATGTCGTGTCCTGGCCCGTTCCCCGTGCCGTGCCACGTCTAGCCCACTTACATGTTGTGCCTGTCTAAATCGTGTCGTGCCGTGCCCAACCAAGTTTCGTGTTGTGGTCGTGTCGTGCTCATCTAAAATTGTGCTCGTGCCATACCATATCACATTTAAACGTGTCGTGCCATACTGTGTCCATACCAGCCCGACTAGTTTGACACCCGTAGAAAAATCTATATATTTCACGATGTTGTGCACACAAATAGTACATTTTTACAATAGTGGATGAGATTGAATTGATCCAATTGAGGTGCATCCAATAAATTTTATTTAAGTGTCCATGCTCATTATTACTAAAGAGGTCTTTCTATTGATAGCTCATTGAATTGTTAATAAGTTCATAAAATGACAAAAACAACACACACTTTAATATACTTGTTATACTTTTTAATACAATTTTACACTCTTTTTAAACGTTATCAACAACTCAATCGGTTGTTTGTACTACCTCCTTTCGTGTTTTTTTGTCCATTTCCAATACTCCACACTCCTCGAAAATTGTGCATATATTTCAATATAAATCTCTAAAAATATGTAGGGTGATTTACCTATATATCCCTTCGACTTTCATGCAAGTGTCACTTTAGTCCTTCATCTTTCAATTTCAACAAAATGGACCTTGCATTTTCGATTGAGTGTCAATGTTGCCCCTCCCCAGACTTCCATCCAAATTTTGGACAGAAAGTTTCCAAAGGATTATTAAGTCATTCCACCTTAATATTTCCCCCCTTTTCCCTATCCCGTCATCTGTTTCCTGCCATCCCCCCTTCTGCTATTATAACCCCACCCATACCAAACCCCCTGTTTTATGCATACAAAACCTAGAGAGAGTGAAAGTGAGGATGAAGGCCATGGCTGAAAAATTACCCAAAAAAAAAAAAGAGACCATGGTTGGAAGGTTTACATAGTGATTATTTTTTTTCACCATTAAACAAAGTTTGCATTTGTTAGTTTTGCGTCTGTTTTTTTGTGGTTTAATATTGGTTTGTCTCAATGAGATGAATCTAAAAAATATAAAATTATGATCAAAATTTTTAAAAAGTTCTCTAAAGACAAAAATAATCTAAATTTTTGTTTTTTATTGGATTATTTTTATCCTTGTTCTCAAAAGTTCAAGTTTGGTTAATAATTTTTATAGTTTTTAGATTCTTTCATCGAGACGAACCAATAAACCACAAAAAATCGACGCAAAACTATCAGATGCGGAAAAAATGTAATTAAGGAAAAAAAATAAACCACTTAATTTATTTAGCCAAAGCAACCTACGTGGACCGTGGTTTTTTTTTACCTAATTAGCTAATGTATTTTGGCAAATTATGGTTGTGTGTTTTGAATTGCTGTTTAATGGAAAGGACAAAGGCTGCCAAAGGTTGCCCCAATGCAATGCAATGCAGTGCAAATAATGCCATTGCCCCAAAGGTATGTGTTGTCTTCGTTTTGTGGTTTCCTGTTTGTCGGTTGAATTGGGAAAGTGATATGTAGTATAGTATATAAGTAGGGTTTCCAGTGGGGAAGTGGGGTATTAGGGTGGAATGACTTAATTACCCTTTAGAAACATGCAATCGAAATTGAAAGATGAAGGACTAAAGTGACACTCGCGTGAAAGTTGAAGGGATATATAAGTAAAACACCCAAATATGTAATATGAATTCTATTTGATAAATTTCAATTTAGGCAAACTCAGCCTAAGTCTATTATGCCTAGAAGAGAAGAAATTTTGAAAACTTGAAACCCATTATAAATTAAAAGATATAAACAATTTAAAATATGAAACAAACATTAAAAATGAACCAACAAACATGGACGGATTGAGTAGCAAATCAAAACTAGGGGGCGCCCAACCTTTTCCAGCACGAAACCGCCTCCCCGTATTCATTCGGAAAAGAGTTCCAGAAAACCGAATATTCGTATTTACGCAGCGGATCATTCCCACGTGAAAGCCCAACGGGCGCTCCTTACTTTCCAAAAATTCGACAGAGCTTCTCGTGATGCCCAAGAAAGCGATCGCATCCGTTAATCGCCTTGCCTTTCTTCTCCATCCAACGGTCGAGATCAAAATGCAAGTGATGAAACAAGGAACTCGACTCTCTCACTATAAAGTACCTCACTCAACCAATTTTCTTCCTCATTTTCTCAGACGAAAGTTCAGAAAACAGTCGATTAATAAGTTTTGCGATTTGACCTAAAAATGGTGACGATCAAATCCGTTAAAGCTCGCCAGATCTTCGACAGCCGTGGGAATCCGACCGTGGAAGTAAGTTTGATTTGATTCTATCGAAGTTTTGTTGTTTTTGTTCGTTACTTTGATCTCGAGTGCATACTAGTTTTAAATGATCTATCTGATTCTTTGCTCGTTTGGTGTATTAGAAACTTAGGGAAAACGAATTGGAATGTTTATGAATCAAGGTTGGGATTAGATTTGTCTGTAACATGAGAGAACAAATACGTATCCGAATTCATATGTTTTGGCTTGGTTGAGTGATGATGTCGTTCTTTTAACTGAGCGAAACCGTTGGTATCTGATGATCAGACCGCGATCTTTGTATTCCGTTGCTCGTTTAGTTTGCGAGAAAATGAGGTAAATGAAAGGAGGAAAATGAGTTAAATAGTTAGATGAGATTTGCATGAAAGCAGTTTTTTCTGCTGCCTTTTTGTGGTGTTCTGCTAAAGAAATAAGCATTTTACAGATTGTGGTGTTTTCTGGATATGTTTTTCGGTTTATATGGAGATAGTATTTGACTCCGGGGTGAATTTCAGGTTGATGTTGGCCTTGATGACGGAACTTTTGCTAGGGCTGCGGTTCCCAGTGGTGCTTCAACAGGTGAAATTTCGGAGCGTCTGTTTATGTTTATATAAATTGATTAATGTATTTGTCTTGAAAAAAAATGCTCCAAGGATGAACACTTTCCTCTTTATCAACCATGATAATTTCAGGTATATATGAAGCTTTGGAATTGAGAGATGGGGGGTCTGATTACCTCGGAAAAGGTGTTCTAAAGGTGTGTAAACTGTAAATCCTCTGTTTCTTGCGAGAAAATTCTTCTGTTTTCAAGTTTGTGATTTCTTCATTTGTATTGCGAATTAGATTATGGAAACTCTGTGAGTCTCGAGACTTCGTGGAAAAGAGTTATTTGATGTGACACAATGGGGCATAATTGATTGCTTGCAGCTCATACTTAGTTGGCATGTTATGATTTTCTTGTACTTGTAGTAGGAATGTCGTCTGGTGACTCAGTCATGGGCTTTGTGAACTAACTATGCTGTGTCTAAATTTTGTTGGTTCAGGCTGTGGATAATGTGAATTCAATCATTGGACCTGCATTGATTGGCAAGGTACATTGCAACTGCGTTCATATCTCAGTGTTAACTTCTAATATGTTGCGAAACCTGGAGTAATTGGTCGCTTATGCATTGTTTAATCTTTATCTGCTCTTACAGGACCCGACAGAACAGACCCAAATTGACAACTTCATGGTACAACAACTGGATGGAACAGTTAACGAATGGGGATGGTGCAAACAAAAGGTGCAATGCGGTTTCGTTTCTTCACCCTAGATAAACTATAGCTATGAATTGATATAGTCTTGTTCCCTGCTGATGATCGGCAACTCAACTTGTCCTTCCACCTATTTAACTATGTCAGCTTGGTGCAAATGCGATATTGGCTGTTTCACTTGCTGTATGTAAAGCAGGGGCTATGGTGAAAAAGATTCCTCTTTACAAGGTATGTTCTATTCTAAGAAGTCACTTTCATTCTGCATTGTTCAGCCATATTTATGCTGCATGTTTTTATGGTGCTTAATGACTGTCTTGTGTCTAATATGCAGCACATCGCCAATCTTGCTGGTAACAAAAACTTGGTGCTGCCTGTACCTGCATTCAATGTCATCAATGGGGGTTCACATGCTGGCAACAAATTGGCTATGCAGGAATTTATGATTCTTCCCGTTGGAGCGTCTTGTTTCAAAGAAGCCATGAAGATGGGTGTAGAAGTATATCACCACTTGAAGGTAAGTCTTCTGCTTTCCCTCTTTAAGTTGTGTTATCTGACTGGCTGTATCCTGGGCTCATTGAATTTCTGATGTCTGCTTTTCCAGTCTGTAATTAAGAAAAAGTATGGTCAAGATGCCACTAATGTTGGTGATGAAGGTGGCTTTGCTCCTAATATTCAGGTATGTAAGTCCTCGTACAATGAATATATAAAATTGCAAACTAGAAATGTGATTTCATATTTTTCATCTTCCATGTCACTAAGGCCAACTTGTGCTTCCTTTTATGACTTAACCATATTTGAATAGAGATCACACATAGCAAAACTCATAATGCAGTAGGGTTAATTCAACACTGCATAATTAGTCCTTAAGCTGTAGTGACTGTGACTCAAACTCACTTCCATGTTCTAGACATCTAGTAATCAAAGTAGCCATTGCAACCATTATTATTTCCTCTCACCCGCACACTGAATCCATTCCATGAATAGATTTGACCTGACACATTTCCTTGTTGAGTTTTCAGTAAGTTTACCTGTTATGCTCTTACAGGAAAACAAAGAGGGGCTTGAACTGCTGAAGATAGCTATAGCAAAAGCTGGATATACTGGAAAAGCAAGTTTTCTGATCTTTGATAAAAAAAATTCTCAATTACTTTGCTGGTTATTCTAGTTTGCCATTATTCTGTTGATCTGACTAATTGGATGTATTTGCAGGTTGTAATTGGAATGGATGTTGCTGCCTCGGAGTTCTATGATCTCAAGGATAAGACATATGATTTGAACTTCAAGGAAGAGGTGTTAAATCAACTCTATGAATACACTTTGGTTGGAATGCCACAGTAGTTGCAGCCCATCTGGCTTCTCCTGTTTCTAACAAAAAGATGTTTGCCTGCTAAAATATGAGGACCTACTGAGATATGTGTCCTACTCTAAGTAGCTGAACCATTGGATTTTTATGTTGCAGAACAATGATGGATCACAAAAGATATCGGGAGACAGTTTGAAGAATGTATACAAGTCATTCGTGAGTGACTACCCCATTGTATCTATTGAGGACCCATTTGATCAGGATGACTGGGAACACTATGCCAAGATGACAAATGAAATGGGTGAGCAAGTGCAAATTGTTGGTGATGATCTACTTGTCACAAATCCCAAGGTAAAGCTTGAGATATGGTGTAACTTACTGTAAGTTATTCAGTCTGGGTTACTTTATTTATTTCAAGAGTATACTAACGTTTCATACTTACTTGGGTGGTTCAGCGTGTAGACAAAGCAATCAAGGAGAAGTCCTGCAATGCCCTCCTTTTGAAGGTAATGATCATTGCTCTCTTTATCCCTTTTCCCTAATCATGTGGGTGAAGCATGTCCGTCATAACCTTTTGCATCCGGTTCCTTTACAGTGTAAACCACAATTTACTTCTTTGGCAGCAATTGGCTTTATGTCACTAACTGTAAAATAATTGGAAGATGTGGAGTTGTGGACTAATGATTCATAGCAAAGATCTTAATAGTTTCGACCATTTTGTTAACATCTTGTGAACATTGAAATGCTGTTAATGATTCACAACACCATGGAGAAAAACCATAATGTCTTACTTTTGTGTTTTTTCAGGTTAATCGAATGGGTTCTGTTTTTTCAGGTTAATCAAATTGGTTCTGTTACTGAAAGCATTGAAGCTGTAAAAATGGCGAAACATGCTGGTTGGGGTGTTATGGCAAGCCACCGAAGGTATGGTATCCTCCCCTCAAACTCTGGTTCAACTGTCTGCAGTTAAGTCACGTTCTATATCGAGAAAGTGTCACTGATCCATTTGTTGTTTGTCTAATGTAGTGGTGAGACCGAGGATACTTTTATTGCAGATCTCTCTGTTGGTTTGGCTACGGTAAATTTTGATATTTCTCTCGTCTTCTTGTGCTTAGTCCTTGAAACTTTCAGGCAGTATGGGGTGACACATAGCTTTAAAGCAGCATTATATTTTCTGCAGTTTTGTGGTGCTGCATAGCAGTTTGCCCATCAAAATTTGTGGTCTTCTGGGCTGGACTATAGTGTAGTTTTGGTCCTTATTGTTTCTACAAGTGAACCTTATACTGGGCTATTATTAATTTATGGGTCTAATAGTTTTGTAGACTTGGATATAAGCCATTGATTTCTGGAACAAAGAAAAAAGGGTTATGGAAGCCGTAGAGAACTATGAGCTTAAGCCAAGTTCTGATTGCATTTGCTTGGTGTGAAACAGGGTCAGATCAAGACTGGAGCTCCTTGCAGATCAGAACGACTTGCTAAATACAATCAGGTGAGTAACATAGCCTTTGAGGAATACCTGAAGCAGCAATTATCTGTTCCTCTTTTATGTGCTTAACAATTGCATTGTTCAGAAATTAGGAGTTTTCAAACAACATTTTCTCTTGATGTTTTATTTTTAGGATTGTAGTGCACAGTGGGGTAGTCGTCACGTGCTTAGATTTTCTAAGCAGACAAGCCACTGATATTGTGTGCGAAGTTTTGGCCGGTTGTATTGAGCCCACGACAGTAGTGATTTGGTGTGAATGAATGACTTTGCCTCATTTAAGTCTCCTGTTGGATTTCCCAGTTAAGTTGTTGAACCAAGTCCTAGTTTTGAAGGTTTCGGCAGTTTTGTTTTGGTGGAGGCATTGTATCTTCTCCTGTAATTTTTTGAGCTATGTCACGTCTGTCAGAAAGTGTTATTACCAAGGGATTAGCTTTACTGTCATTCACATTCATCTCTCTATCTTAATTTTAGCTAAGTCTTAGTTTTGATTATCTGTAGTATTGCAGAGGCTAACATGATGTACATTTTTTCTTTACTGTAGCTTCTTAGGATTGAAGAGGAATTGGGATCTGCAGCAATCTACGCAGGAGAGAAATACCGTGCACCTGTGGAGCCATACTAAATTCCCCGACTCCCAGTCACTAAAAAAGTATCTAAATAAGCTTTATAATCTGGTTCCCCCATCATCCCTTTCCTTTTTGCTCTCTCTTGGTTGAAAAATTTGCGGTGTTAAGAAATCGTTTAGTTTTGAAAACCTTTGCTGTGTGGCTAGATAGAATGTTAATCGATTGGGGGAATTTAAAGCTATGAGAGGACCTCATTTTACGGCTCTTTTGTATGGTGTTCTCCTTGAGGAATACTAGGTGATGTTGAGCTTTGTTTTGTGGTCGAGATTTTATCTTGAACTGTACTCTTTTGGTTGTGAAGTGTGGTTTTTTGCTCCATTACGCTATAAGCATGGTGGTTACTCGAGTATATTCTGAACTCCAATCATGGATTTATCTGAGCCCTTGTGTGAAAGATGGTTTTTATTCTACCTGATTCATCTTTTTCTTAATCTGCAATTGAGCTCTGTAAAGAGTTGGACCAAGTTTGGGATTTCATGGAAAACCTGCACCCGTGGAAAACAAGCTATGGGGGTCGTCAGCCAAATTTTCCGAGTATGTTTTTCACTTCGACGATAGCCTTGAAATCCCCTTGAATTTTGACGCCTTCGTCCAGTGGTTTGGCCAAAATGAGTTTAGCCATTGTTATTGTTTAACCATGAATAGTGTCTTTCAAAAAATGGCAATGTTGATTTAATGCCGTTGTATTTGGTAATTTCCTTTGTATGTTATTTTCAATTAACTTTCATCAACTATAATTTCCTGGAGCCATTTGAGGGTCGGGTTTTGGTGATGTCACATAGACGGCCTAGCCATTTTTTCAGTCATTTTTGGGTGACAATGGCAAGATAAATGGCTCTGGCATGACAACAAAAATGGCTCACCATTGGGCATCAATTTTTGTAATTTTGATTGATTTTTGCTTTGCTAATGACTCAAACCATTTTTCTACGATTGGACTTGCTCTAAGAATTAAAAATAAATCGCTGCCTCGTATCAACTCTGGTGCCCATCTTGGAACTTGTCTGTAGCTCATTTGTGGAAAAAATATACTCCTAGACATGAAAATGAATGACAAGTGTAGATATGGACACAAATCATTAAAATACTAGAAGTGCGGACGGACACAAATGATTGAAACACAAAGTGGACCGCACACAAGATGTTTAAAGTTTCGGAATAACAATTGCTAAAGTAGACATTAGAGCATCTCCAAGAGGCTCTTTAAATGGGTCCTCTTGGCTTAAGTAGCTATCCAGTACCTTATTTTGGTACTCCAAGGGCTCTCTATGCCACTAGCTTTTTTGCCTTGGGTATTTTTCACTAGTTACTAGAAGCTAGTGAAAGTAGCTATATCTACTAAGAGCAAGAGCAGCAGTGGTAGCGTAAAATAAGGTAAAGTAGAGAGACAATAAATTAATATTTTTTTTTACCTAGAAGGTCCCTCCAGCAGCTAGTGTATTTTTTCTTCTCTTCTCTAGAATATTGCTTTTTTATTCCTACCATGGGGCCCAGAAAAGGAAGAAACGGAGAGAGGAGAGAGAGAGGAGAGAGACAATAGAAAAGGATAGAATAATGAGTAGCTCCGGAATAGTGGTTGGGTATAAATACCCAGGTCCTGTAGCTGTAGCAACTTTACCCAACCGAATACCCAAGTTGATGCACCACAAAATTTCAGATTTCTGTAGCTAGTCTTGGCTTAAATAGCTACCAAATGGGGTTTACCCAACCTGATGCACTTGCTCTAAGCCTCTAAGCATTAAATGTCAATTGACTCAATTCTATCTTTTTCCCTACTCATCATTGAAAATGGTCTTCTTCCTTCCATTTTTTTGCTTTTGGATAGCAAAGTAGAGAGTAGTATTAGAATATGGAAAAAACCTATGGGTACCGATGGGTATGTCTAGAAAATGTACAGAGCTACTCGGGGACCCACTCTTTTGGGTCCCACACGAGTGATCCAAATTTTTGATTGAAATGGTGAGACTTTGGTTCAAGCACTTATAACTGTCCAATTGAGCTGAAATTTTGTGTGGCCTATCGGAAAAAATGTTCTAAGAATAATGAACAGTTCGGATCACTCGTATGGGACCCAAAAGTGGGTCCCCGAGCATGATCTGTACGTTTTCTGTTCATTTTGCTTTGTATATGTAGTCGGGTCCATTAGAATATATAGGTGAAAAAGTGAAAATGAAAAATAAAGAGTACTTTTTTTTGTACTTTTGACTAGCTAATAAAACTATAGTGCTAGAGATGCTCTTGGTACATATGAAACGGCCAGGTTTTTTTTCTTTTTTTATCATCAAATGATATGTCCACTTAAAGCTTTCAAAATAAATAGATACTAAAGAAAACCGCATCAGCTTTATTTTAAAAAAAAATTAATTGTGACCATAATTTTATATTTTTTAAATTCCTCTTGTTGACAAATTAATAATCCATGAAAACTCGACGCAAAACTAACAAATGTAATTTTTTTTTTAATAAAGACAAAACGAATAAACAAAAAAACCAATTTATTGTTTTTTGCCAATGCAGGTTTGAAGTAAACATTTTCAAATTTCAAGGGTTGAATTATCTTTTTCTCCTCATACTCAGATGCGAGGGTAAATTAGAGTAAAGCCTCACAAAATTATTGTCAAGGCCATTTACCTCTCAAAGAAGGGTTATACTACACGACCACTCCAAAACTGAGCTAAAAATGCAGAAGAATAAGAAAACATGTCCCATGCTAGCAATAAGGCATACTATAAAATATGATTTTAAAAGCAACTAGTACTGCAAATCATATATTATAGGCCAAAATTATCACTGACATTGGAGTTCAAATTGCACTCCTGATATTGGATCGGGACAATTGGTTTTTGGTTGCTAAAACTTCATCAGTATGCAACAAAATAACTCCCAAATGTATGACACTCACTTTAGACCAAAAAAAGAAGCAACAAGTCCTTTCTCACACGGCCGCTCTTTTACAACCGACTCAAAACTGGGATACCCAAATCTTTGATCATGTATACCCAAAAAACACCAATGTAAAAAACCATCTTCGACTGCTCTTGTATATTCCCAATTGATTGACGAGAAAAAGGGGGGAATCCATGGTCAGAAGCCGATCAACAGACTTCTACCAACTCAACATCAAAAACCAACCATGAATTGGGTGGAATTGCTTGACCAAAACCTTCAGCACCATAACTGCATCACACATGCAAACTAAAGGATGTCATCTCGGAGAAACAAAACAGTATCTCATAAAAGGCCCAATTCTTCATGCCATAGAGTACTCTTTTAATCTAAACCATACAGTGTCCATTTTGCAGGTCAAAGTATGAAGATTGAAAAGGGGCAGCCTTGTGTGAAGAGGTTAAAAGTGAAAATGCTTGAATTGGGTGGTGAAAACTTAGACTTCAGGCCAAGTTTCCACAAAGGTATTTTCGGTATTTATGGACTACAAGTTGTCGAATCAACAAGCCATTCTCCTCACATACATCAACTGATTTGACTTGTTGTAATCCAAGAATACTGAAAATACCGTAGTGGAAACTCAGCCTCAGTGAGTACCATAAACTAAATGAAAGGTGGAAGTGTTATCCAATGGGTTCAGCTTATACAATCAAGTGCAAACCAGACAGTAACAGGTAAGTATAGGAAATTAAAACAATTGCATACCCCATGGCTGGTGGAATTGTGAGTCTTCTTTTGTCCCCAACACGCATGCCTGATGATCAAATATGAACAAAAATGTCATTCATTGCTATTTGCAAATAAAATGAAGGAACAATAATCCAAAATGAAAAGCCTCTTCAATCATAAAATGTTTTACCATTGACCCCAACATCCCATCCCTTTATTACTCCTCCTACACCTGAAAAGAAAAAACACAACCATTTAACATAATAAATAAAAGTTCCTCAAGCTCTACTTGGATATTCGATTTGTGAAGGAATTTGCAGGAGAAAAGGAAACGCAAGGGAAACACAGCTTGGTATTGTGGAGGAGAACCCCTTTTATTTTTCCTCTACATATCCTCCATATATCTGACATCCAAAGACAGACTAAACGTGGTTATAACTAAGAGAAATGATTACCTAGGCGGAATTTAAAAGGTGCTTTGCCAATATTAGAGTCAAATATTTTGCCATTCTTTCTCAACTTGCCAATATAGCGGACGCTTACCTGATAACAAACAAACTTCTGTCATTAGTGAAAACAAAAACTCAAAAATAACATCCAGTAGTGGAAAATTCAAAAGAGTATATGCACATATTTCCTTCTTAGTTGTAACGTGATACTTTCTTTCCTCTTTTGTGTAAACCAAAACAAAAAACCGTAGTGGTGTTCGTACTGCAAATGCATGGTGCAGGGATGAAATAATCTAGTGTGAGTGTACACCATCTGGTAATAGGAAAAAATGCACTATAATATTTTACGAGGAATTGGCCAAGTCTAGAATGGTTTCATCAAAATCAAATTGCAAAAAGTGCATTCCTTTCTTTGCCAAGAAGGTGCTCGTTTGCACCATGTGTCTCGTGTATTCTCAAGTTCTAACACACTAGATGAGCACATCATATGGACCATATGGCATCTCCGAAGGAAACCATCCTGTAAATCATCATGATGACCCAAGGCAAAACAAGAGATCCGGACATGTGATTGCAACTTAAGGGGAACAGAGCTTCACCTTTTTCCCCGGAGAAGCTTTTTTCCCATCCGCCTTACCCATTGCCAGCTCTTCAATGACCAATCCATTTGGAAAGGACCTTACTCTAAATGGCTTGGATCCAGTTTCCTTCTCTATGTCCTTGTCTTTAGAAGATCCAATATTCTCTGGAACACTTTGGTCCGTATCTGCATTGCTACTCTGCTTCTTGCTCTTTTTCTTTTTCTTCTTCCTTTTCTTCTCGTCAGCCATAGAGTCAGCATCAATGTCAAGGTCCCTGACATATATCCACCAAAAGTTACCATGTATGTAGCATTAACATCATAATAGCACAACCAATGTTAAACCAACTTTTCCATCTAAGCAAAGAACTATAACAATAAATATGCAAATCACAATCGAAGATACATTATGCTATATGCAAATCACAATCGAAGAGACATTATGTGTTCAATGTGGGAGAAGAATCTGTCATGACATACCTATGAAGACTAGCCAAAAAATAAAAGAATGTGCACAATGTAGTAATAATTACAAATACACAATCTTTCATTGACAAGTCTTTTTAACGAGTGTTTCTGAAGTCTGAACCTTTAAGTGAGACAGCTGAAAATCACATCTTAACATCTTTATTGCTTACATGTTAACACGTGTGAGACTCACAATTCAAACACTGACAGATGCACACAAAAGCTGCAATATCATCTCTGAAAAACTGCTAATATCATAGGTGGGGGAAAAACAAAGCAAATAGAAAAGAAAATCAGGCAGAGAGAATCAAAGGTTCTGATAACGGTCTTAGACTCTTAGTTGGATAACATTGCAGCAGGCTTGAAGATACGATTATTCCCACGTGATGAAACCACTGCATAGCCTAAAGTTTTATCCCTCCTCTTCCTTTCCTTTCCTTTTGTTTTCTATTAAAATTTTTTTGCAATTGTTTTAACAAATTACGATTACCTATGACGGAAGCATGCAGATTAACAAGTTCAATGCGCAGTGAAACAGTTGTATTGTAATTAGCTTCGAAAGATAATAACCACTCACTTCTCATTATTTTCCTTCCCAACTGGTTGATCCTGCTCTATATCGGTGGTAGCAGCATCAGACTGCATATTACTCTTGCTGCCAGCATCAATTGTCTTTTCCTCTTTATTCTTTTTCTTCTTCTTATTCTTCTTCTCGTCAGCTTCAGGAACTACTTCAGTATTTGCTCCTGAAGAATCTAACTGTTCGTTGGCCTCCCTGCAAACAAGAGAACAGGACCAATAAAATGAAAGAATCTCAGCAATTGTCAAAGCAATCAACCAGGAATCAAGCTCCAAATGTACTGGAAGCAATCAAAGTGGAGATCTTAGCACCTATCGATTAGTTACCAATTTGACCCTATTAATTTAGAGTTACTGACCTTGTTTGTTCGCCAACTTGAAGAATAGCATCAACCTTCCTTTTTAAGCTTTCAACATGGTCGCGGGCATCTTTTGCCACCTTCTTGAAATCATCATCTGTTCTCATATCCTTGTTTTTTCTCGATTTCCCTTTAGTACTCTGAGCATCAGCTTTGTTCTTTTGGGGCAAAGATATTGGAAAGCCATCTTCATCTTCACTCTCTAAGATTGAGGCACCAGTATCACTCTTGAGAATAAGTTGTCGCTCAGAGTTGCCATTGTTGTCAGAAGCGTTTGACTGGATCTTCTTCTTTCCTTGTTTAGCAATGCCATTCTCACCAGTGGGTTTTTCATCATCCAAAATCTCCTCAATCACCACTGACAATTTCAACACCAATAAAATTCTAAATTGAGGAATGGGGCGTTCCATGCTGTAATAGATGACAATGCACATTGCACAGATAAATTTGGAGACTAGAAACTTAAGTTAAGAGTGAAACTTCAATTATTCAATAAATAAGGTATTACTATTACCTCATTAAAATCTGCTACCCAAAAAATATATATATATATATCTTTGCCATATGCAATTTGCAAAACTTTCTCACCATCCACCATTAGAAAGTTTGAATGTCTCTTCAGCTATAATTGCTAGATACTTTTCTTTCAAATAAGATTATGAGTACAAAAAGGATAATCATACACCTTGTTGAGAAATTCCCACCCCCCAACACCCAAACCCTACTTTAGACGTTAAGCAGCAGATTTTAGTGCCATCAGTACATCAACTTCGAGCTTTCTGTTTTCCTTGTCAAATCCAAGATAATCAAGCAAGTTTTTCACTACCAGAAGTACTCAAAGTACAACTTATGACAAGCATGCCTGTGGTAAAATGCAACCAAAAAAAAAAGTAAAGGAAAATCATTATTTCGTAGGCTAGATGGATTCACAAGAAAGGATTCAATAAGCTTCAGAACAATACCTCCACTGTTGGGGACAGGTGAGGGCGGGTACATATCCAAATCCTCGACACTAAAATCATCATCATATTCATCTTCAGAGTCATAATCAGTAGACTCATCAGATTCAGTCCCACCAATATCTTCCCCAAAAGGATCTCTGTCATAGTTAAAGAACTTACAAATCCCAACCACATAATCACATGGGCATGCTATTCAACTTAATGTTGCCTTTTGTTCATAAGGATGACAAGATTAAGTTGAACAAGCCCATTTAATCAATGTAAAACCAGTTCAGAAATAATCTAAAGGATACGACTCATAGTCATCTCCACCACAATCATGAGTTTCACCAAGAAAGAAACCAGACAGATGAATGCTATGAGGACCAATTACTGAGAAGATCACTTCATCTTCCTCTTCAAATTCAAGATTCAACGGGCAATTCTCAAATTTCTCTGGTAACAACGAGCACAAGTAAACTGGTCTTTTATCTCCAACTTGACATTGAAGTATGGTCTTCTTTGTAGATGAACCGGTGCCCAACGTTGCCTAAATCATCAAATGGTACATAATGTCTTCAAATTGTCCCGAACAAAACAATTGTAACCGCTTGACTACGTGTAGCCAAGTTACAGAAACTACAAAACCACAAGCGAATTCCTATCCCATTCCAAAATCCTACTCAGAAGTGGAGTGGTGCAGGGGGTGAGATGAGAAGCCACAACCGTGCAGCATATGACTAGACTCAAATTTTCCTATTCAGACAAGCACAACCCAAGGTCCCCAACCCCTCACCCACGAGTACTGTATCTCATAATCAACATTCTGAATCCTCATCTCATACAAATTGCAAAGAACCTCGAAGGAGCTAAAGATATGTAAAGAATTAAAACACACGAATAAATGTACTCCATGTACATGAAACTGCCCTTCCAAAACAAAAATTACCATGAAACATTTTAAAAAATAAAAGACAAAGTATAAAAAAAAAAGGAATTTAGAACAAGTGAAAAATAAATGCTTAATAAGTTAGAATGGGATATAACCAACTAGGGCTAGCCTAGTTGGCCCCCCTTGTACACTCACAACTAAGGAATCAGTAGGTCAAATCTTTCCGAACAAAAGAATCGACTATTATTTCTCATTTACAGGAGTCTTTCCTTCTTAGTTGATTTCTTCCCTGTATGGGGCTCTTTCTTGATTTGTTGTCTATTTGGCTTGATTAATTGATTTCGTTCTGCGGACTCTCAAATGATTGATGTAATATCCCCTTATTGTGATTCTCATGATATACATGATGTAATTCTCCAACTGCTTAACATAAAAAAGTTAGCATGGGATATTATTGTCACAATCACCTCAAAGAACAATGAAAATCCAATTGCTAAAACTTTACTTATTTTCATGTTCAATGACGCAAGACTTCTGCAATATCCTTAAGAGCCAACTCTGAAACCTTAAACTCCCACGCATTTGGGCAGGGTTCAATTCTCCTGACTAACATCTACCACTACTAACTCCTAACTCCTCTAATCCCATTGACCCCCGCCAATCGTACTCTGAGCTCCAAAAATAAAAATAAAAATCTGAAACCTCATCTAACATGAAAACTAATTACACAGCAAAAATAACAAACCAAAAAATCAACTTCAATTTCGGGAAAAAAAAAAACGATTGAACTTGACTAGCCCTCGAAAATAAATAAATTGAAAAAACATGACTCACTCATATCACATAATTCAACTATCGAAAAATCACATTTAGGTACACTTACAGAACCCATAAGATAAAAATAATGACTTCAGTTGAACTCAATTAAGTTACCTGAGATATATGAAGCTTTCCTCTCTCCTCATCGAAATTATGAGTGTACGGTTTGCTCGCTTTTACTTCAACTCCTGCGTGAAAAAATAATCCATCAATGACAAACAAAATGAACTAAACTTCAAAGATTTAAAGAGTTAAAATTTCAATCACTGCACGAAGTGGGAAAAAGTCATCGGAAACAGACCCCAGAAAGCCATCTCAAGTGCCAATTCAAGCTTCCTCTAAAACCCTGTGAGAGAGGCCGCTTGATCTTCTATGCCTCCTAAAACCCTAAAACGCCGCAGGTTTTTGTTAACTGCACCTGTAACGCACGGAGGGAACGTGAAACTAGAGTAAAAAGTTGACACGTGCAAATGAGCGTGAAACTTGGGCCTTAAGTACTCGTCAAAAACGGCCCATGGGCTTTAGGCACAGACCTAGACGTACGAGGATACTAATGAGATGAATGGAGGAAGGCCCATAAAAAGGTGGAATTCATTTTTGTATGTTTTTTCCACTTGGATAGATGTCATTATAAATTCACATAAAGGGAGTGAAGTTATAAAAAGGCGATATGAAAATCAATTACGAAAATAGAAATAAAATCTTGAAAAGATTGAAACATTATCACCTTGTTCGGTTTGGGTCTCAAGACCCACCCTGCATGATCCCCAATAAAATTTTCTTTCTATCTCTCTCTACACATTGCCCCAAGAAACCTCCCTCAAAACCCAAACCCAACATGAATTATGAACAAAAGTTCGTTTTTAGCTATTTAACAGTACGATCTTTGAAAATTGTCAAATAATATGGAAGGGAAGGAGCATTAATATTAAAGCATAATCCAAGCATCCCGTTTCACTAAGTGGCTTTAGCTTTTCACAATTTACGAGATAGGTCTTCTCCTCACATACGTCAAGTAAAAAAGCCCAAAAAAACAAAATTTAATGGAACGGGAATCATTCTTTTTATATGTTTTGAAAAGATTATAAACTCCCATGATAATCAGTTGAAATCCCAAGAAACCCATTTTTAGGTGAGGTTTGGCTAAAAAAGCCAACTCAACTTTTTTTTTTTTGTCTTTATTTGATTTTTTTTTGCGTTTGTTAGTTTTGCATCGATTTTTTTGAGTATTAATGGTTCGTCTCGGCGAGACGAATCCAAAAAGGTAAAAGATTATGACTAGAACTTTCAATTTTTTGAATAAGATCGAAAAAAATGTAAAAAACTGATTTTTTGGCTTATTTTTGTCTTTATTCAAAAAAATTTAAGCTTCGGTCATAATTTTATACTTTTTTTATTCCTCTCGCCGAGATGAACCAATAATACACAAAAAGTTGATGCAAAACTAAAAAATGAGAAAAAAAATCAAATAAAGACGAAAAAATAAGCCAACTAACTTTTTAGGTCAAAACACACGTTAGAGTGGGTAATGAACATTTGCTAGATGGCATTTTGCTTGTGTACACAATTATCTTTTAAAAAGTATCGAAAAGAATCAGTAACTTTGAGCTCAAGACAATTAAAGTAATTTCAATTTGATTCGATAATTGAAACCCCACCAAAAACAATCATCAAGGTTTTAATTTTTTTTAAAAAGGGGAGTATTAATTAAAGTATGAGGTGCACATAAAACATGTGTACGAACACACATATAATAATAGTGGTGGAAAAAGTTGACCGTGTACAAAAAGTATTGGACGGTAACAAGCTAGAGAGAGAGAGAGAGAGAGAGAGAGAGAGAGATGGACCACCGTAATTGGAGTTGGTTGGGCAGGACTCCAATTTCTGTTCATTCCGCAATGTGTTTTATGTGCTTCAAAATGTTCGATTAATAAAATTTATTTAAAGTTTGAGCTTTAAATTAAAAGTTCATTAAGTTTTGTAAACTTGCATGAGTTTTGTTTGTTTGTCAAATGAACGGTAAACGAGTTGTAATCGAGCCGATAACGATCCCAAGTCTTGCTTTAAATTAACTTAGTAGTTTCAAATGTCGTTAGAAGTTTTGCTTGATTGGCAACTGGACGATTACAACAAACATTAACGAGTCAAACTAATTATCCGGTAATATGAGTAGTGAAATTTTTTTGAGTATCAAACGGATTAAAATCACGAGATAAGCAAATTGTTAATGTCAAAAGGATTAAAATCAAGATACTACTCACATTATCATTCACTTCTTTTAAACCCTTTTCTTTTTTTCTTTTTTTTTTCCTTGGAAATTTCATCAACTCCTAAAAGTAACATCGTATATAGGAGTGTGTTGAAACCAATGAGGGACAATGCTTTTGAAAAAATTGCTCATCACCATTCCTAGTGTATGAGAAAATTTTGGGTGCCGGGCTGGTATGGTACACGTGATGTCGAGCGCACGTCTCGGGCATCCAATCACTTTTGGACGGTTCATTATTTCTCCAACCATTCGCCTCTCTTTCTCTCTCTCTCTCAAATCTGGGCAGTCCCAAATACATTTGGACCGTTGATGTGCACACTCGGCACCATATCACCCATACCCGGCACCCAAATTCTTCTTGTGTGCGCATATATTTTTGTATCAATCATGACGTTCGTTGGCTAACACAAGGGATTCCCTTGTTTCGCTAAATATGGCAATTGGAAAACGGCCTGTTTGGCTAGGGTGTGCAATATTTGATTCTTGGAGTTACATATTTACTCCATTTTGTTTGGCAGCATGTTTTGAATTTGCAGACAACCATTTGGCTCGTCAGTTAATTCGAACTTCCAGCAGACACCCACATGAGCATGTATTACTGAAAAATGGGCATCCTCAAGGATTAAAGGGGATACCAAAAAGGTCTATTGTGGATGTTGGTGTATCCTTTGTTTGTTATGGCTATGTAATTTGTCTCGCTCGTTTGTAATATGTCTTTTTTCAGTTGTATTAGATAGACGGTGAGTAATAATTTTTTTTTTATAATCAATGGAGTTCTTACTCTTCCACAAAACGTATTATGAGTTGGCCAAAAAATATGTATCGCGTGGAGTGTAGAACCCCTAAAATTAAATTAATTTGATGGGAATATGTATTGAGCTGCATGTTTTAGTGTCCCAATATGTTAACAAACGAGACAATATATTTTAAATCAAGGTTTGTGAGAGGCAAAAAACAAATTGGAAGTTGTAAGCCACCGCAGAAAGGAGTGGAAAAAGAAGTTGCAAGTCCTTGGTGCATCAGTATTTAAAATGTGGCGTACACGTATATACATGAGTTTTCACACACGTGCATACATACACAACAATTAATAGCAAGAGTACACTATTTTTTTAGTTCGACTGTTCGGGTCAGCTTTCATGTATCTCGACTAATTTTGAAGGAATTGTGGGACTCTAGAGGCCAGTGGTAGCCCATGATTTTAAACAAGGGTGTTTGTAAATCTTAACTATCTTTAAAAACCTCAATTGCATATAAACAAAAATTAATCTTTTAATATCAAAAATGCCACCAGAAAATAACAAAGGATATACTCCCTCCGTTCTAAGAAGTTAATTCACTACGAAAAGACGTGTAATTTTGAATTTTCACACCAAATTAAAGAACTAATTTAGTTCGTTAATATGATGCGAATAAATTTAAAAATTATGGATGGAAATACTTGAAAATTGCATATTATGTAGTGGACTATCTCTTTGGGACAGAGGGAGTAGGATACTAAAATGGCCCTCGATGAGTTTTTCTATTTTAAAACCGTTGCATATTAGCCTCATTATCAACCGTATCAAATATATCATTCTCAGTATAAGTACCCAAGCAATCATTCAACCACTGATATCTCATTCGATTGCGTAGATTGCTCTTTACTATATTGGATTGATTTGTAGACTGATTTTTTTTGCGTAGGGTGTTCAAATATTTTTGAGTTGGGTGTTCAAGAAAAGACTGATCTATAATTAAGCTAAAAATATTATATATATTCTAGGAAACAAAATAAATTTCGGGTGTTCAAATGACCACCTAGGCTCCAGTGCGGAGCCGTCAGTGCCGGAGGCAACAAAAAATGTCATGTCATGAAACGACATGGTTTTAACGTTTGAAATGGAGATCCCAAACCCAGCCATTAGTCCCTGTTTTGCCAGCACTATTACGACATTTATTCAAATCAAAACCTCGTTGTCATCAAATAATTCTTCGTTGGGCTTAAAAGATTCTTGCTAACGATGTTAGGTGAGCAAACTTGCATTACAATTTTCGGAAAAAAAAAAAGAAAAAGTACTAGTATAAAAATTTGGAACGTAAGTAGGGCTCATCCATCCCTCGATCCGTCCTTAATTAGTTGTCATCCATTATTTACACTGGGTTCAAAATAAGTACGAAATCTACGCATTGTCTTAAACCACCATTGGTGACTTTTCACTTTTAAACTGCCATTAGTGCTATATATGAGAGTGTTGCTCGTTTTGCAAAAACTTATAATGTTTTTTCATTATAGACATGTAAGGTCTCATGAAGTGATTCTTGTTAAAATGTGATTTTTTTTTTTTCTCTCAAAATCTGCAAATTAAAAATATATGCCCTCCTCAGTCCTCTCCAAATAAGAGTGTATTATTTTATTTTTGGTTGTCTATTAATACGTGTTCATTTTGAAAAGTTAATAGTAAAAATTGGAACAATTGTTATTTTGTCATTTTGAAAATTTAATGGGTAAATAGTTAATGGTAAAGTGGATGACAATTTTGGAAAGTGGAGGTAAAAGTTGATATGAAAGATATAAATAATAATAATCTCTCATTATAAGTTGGAATTACGAAGTTACATACTTAAAAGGAACATAGACAATACTAATTTTGATACTTGAATGAAATGTTTGGCGCAATTTTATATGTAGATTAAATATTTTGGACGATAAATAACAATTTTAATGGTTTTTCGTTGCTGCCAAACAGGGACTAACGGCTGATTTTGGGGAGTGATTTCAAGGCTAAGATCATGCCGTTTCATGGCACGGCAGCTTCCCTCATGGACAACAGAGTCCCCCAATATCCCTATGGCCCAATCTCACTGCCCAGTTACAGAAATTTTATTAAAGCCGGAGCGAAACTTCATATAAACTAGCGTTAAAAGTATTGATAGCACCTAAATACATGCATAAGAATATAGATGTGCACCGATATAGATAATTGCTCACCAAAAAAACAAAATTACATTGGATAATGGAAAAGGATCTGGTCTTCAATCCCTCTCCCAAACAACCCCTAGGGTTGAAAAACCTATTGCTTTAGGTAAGATTGCCATCATGCACCTTGCAACCAAACAAGAACGCTTTTTTGACTTTTTTTCCATATCCACATGTATATACATGCATACTGATACTGGTAGTGGTAGGCAGTTGTACATGTTTTTTGTGTGTCAAAACTTCTGTCGTTTGGCAACATCTTTGATTGTCTTTTTTGGCTAGTCATTTTTTTCTTTTAGTTTGGCAGTCAGGATATCCGGGTTTAGCTTGCGCGCACTTCGACTAAATCTCATTCCCGATCCGGTTAAAAATATATAGATCATCAACGCAGAGACTAAGAGTTCACTAGAGAAGCTTTTAGGTTGCCAAGTTTCAAATTCAGGATTTCTTGATTTACAGCTGATGAAAACGTACTAAATTAAGGCCTATGCCAAGTGTTGTTTTACTTTATTATCGGGTGTGAATTCGTGAAATAATTTTATCGAGAGAAATGAGAAAATAAGAAAACGATAATAAGGTAATAATTAAATGAAGAAACTAATTGATACAATTTATTTGGATTCCTGTTATTTTCATATTCCCTTTGTAATCAATCCAAAAATTTACAATTAATCAAACCTTAACCTTGATTATTTAGCTATATTTTAATGTTTATCAGTTTATATATGAATCTATAACTTTTCATATCTTCTTCTTTTTCTTTTGTATATTTCAACTTGTCCAGTTGGTCAGTTTCTACGAGAAAGCCTCGTTAATAGTAGAACTACTGTAACAACGGATCATTGACATTTTGTATGCAATTTTTGACAACTGATAGCCAGATTAATTTATGTTGGATGTGTCCTTCATTTGCTTTGGCTATGTTATTTGTCCTTTGTGTTCATTATGTCTTTTTTAGTTGTATTTCTTTGAAGTAAAAAAGTTGTAGTAATATTTTCTATCAATGATGTCCTTGCACTTTCAACCAAAAAAAAACTCGTCCACAAAAAGACTTTAATGCATTTCTTGCCATTCCAAAAAAAAACAAAAAAACTCGTCCCAGTGTATTAATGATGTACTGTAATAGTTAAATATATGCACAGCATGGGGTCACACTGGGAACCAACCACTTCACCAAATTATCAAGCATCATTTGCCCATCACCATCAAATAGTTAACCACTTATTGCACTCATTAATGAATATCTCACAGTACAAAATAATGTTTGGCCGTTCGGCTATTTTCATCACACTAATTATTTACTAATTTACGATTAGCACGTGATTCTCTGTCTGATTTTTCGGCCTTCAGTTTTTCTTCTTCGCGTGATACAAGTCTTTTACGCATTACGCATAATTGAAAAAACCTCGGCACAGAATGACACGCTATTTTCTTACGAATAGTGGGATTCTTTTTATAAGCTAGAATGATCGAAATTAAAATATGGGTATGCACTAATTACAAGTGTTAATTTAGTGCGTTCCATTTCTGCCCAAAATTGACTAGAGGTATATGTGGGGGATTCTTTTGTTTGTATAAAGTGGGCAGTACTTTACACCAACCAACAAAATAAAGCTTGCATGACTTGGTCACAGGCGACTTTTCATTTTTAAAAGCATTGTTCATGTCATTCTTGTTGGAGTAACAAGACAAATATTTATATACTACCAAAAAAATACACTATTTACCGGTAATCTAATTTCAATTTTTAATCATTTCCTTTGCATGATAAAAGGCTCTTTTTTTTATTATATTCTTTTGGCAATGTATTCACTGAATTATTTACAACTTTTGTCAAGCTTGGAATAATGCAACGAGGCCCCATAGACCTCTAAAGGTTGGTTATCTGAATTTTATCCGTTTGATACGATTAAAAAGTGAAGGGATGAGGAACATGGGCTCGTTCCTTGGGTTTCGGAAGCTGCGGTGGCAGCGGGAGACTTTTCTGGTTGCGGTGGTTGTGAGCTTTTTAGGGTTTTACGTGTTCGGGCTTGGCCCATATTTGGTCATTGTGGGCCCATATTGGTTGTTGTCGGGTTGTATTGTTTTATCCGGATATTATGACCTATTGGGATGTTGGGCTTCGGCCTTGGTTTTTCTCGATTGGCTTCTTGCCAATTGTTGGGGAGGGTCTCATTTCTCTTTAATCTTTGTACCATTCCAAAAATTAAGTAAAATACTTATTTTTGCTCTTCAAAAAAAAAAGTTGTTCTAATTTTCACCGGCACACCTAGTTCAATCCGGAGCTTGTTTCAAAACGTTTAATTTATTTCATAAGCAAGTAAATATAGTTTTATTTTCCTCATGTTTTTGTATCTTTATGATTGTACTTAATTTAATTGACGGAAAAAATTTTGAGCCAAAAAACGCATGTTGAAAAATCGGGTTTTTGGGTATAGTATTCTGTTCGTCAGTTTCGGGTCTTTTTCGAGTCGATTCGGGAAAAACTCAAAACTGAAAAGTTGTAGATCTTGAAAAGTTAAGCAACTTTGATATAGAACTCATCTCGATCCGAGTTAAGTAGAATTTTATATGATTTTTCAAAGTTTCTGCTGTAGTGTAATACGAGACAGATTGCAGATTATTTTTAAAATCCAATTTCGACCTCTTTAATGAAGGATTTAGAACCCGGGTAAAACACAGAATCTATTTGTAACGTAAAGATTAATGTTTCTGTAAAATCTCGTGATTTATGGAGTTAGTTTGCTATTTTTAGTAGATTGATAATGTTTCTGTTTTACATGTTATGTTAAATTTCTCTTTTTGTGATTATTTTAATTTGGTTGTTATGTTGGACTTATGTGATTAATGACCTACGTGATGCATGAACCCAATCGTTAAGTACTTATTGATCGAAATGTTAAAGTTTAAGAATGATTAGATTTAATCGCGATATTTGGGGTTGGGACGTGTCCGGTATGGGTCTTGAGCCATGCGCAGTTTATACTTTTAGGTAGCTTTGCTGTGTGATCGGGCGCCGGAAGTATAATGTGGGTGGGAATCGATGCCGGATAGAGATTGATCAATGGGTGATCAATCGTGGGCTGTGCGCAATATACCCCGAGGTGGCTTTGTTGTGTGATCGAGCACCTGAGGTATACTGTGGATGGAGGCCTGTGACGGGAAGTATACGTTCAAAGTTGGAACGAGATTAATAAAATTTTGTGAATCCTTTGTGTTGAGGAATGACGTGAAAAATTTGGGTATTTCATACGTAATAAAATTTCAGTTATGTGTGTAATTGTTGCATGAGTAACTTTAGTAAAGGGGTGGCTTAGGGCGCCCTACTGAGTGTAATTTTACCACTCACGGTGCTACTTTTTGTGGCCCTGGCGTCCCCAACGCCAGGTACAGAAGGAGATGAGGAGCTGTCTGCTGATTACGAAGCGATGGAGCAACTAGATGGGAATCAGGTGGCGAACGCATGGCTTTATCAATAGAATTTGGCTAGATGGCTCTGTCATTTATTTTAGTTGGATTTTAAATAAATGTTTAAGTTTTTCAGACAATGTTTGTATTCAGTTTATTTCAGTTGTAATAAGTTAGTTTACTTTTAGTTTTCGCTAAAAAAAAATTATCCAGTATTCTTTAGAATTTTAATGAAGTTGGTATTTTTATTTAAATAAATCATGAAATTTATTTATTAACGTACCCATTTTTCGGGGCGTTACAACTTTAGTTTTTTTTTTTTGATGCTTCGGAATAGAAAACATTCTAAACTTTAGAGCAACTAGAGCGTTCGTCCAGAGGTGGCTCTACAGAGTCTTGTGGGTGGTCACTTGAACATCCTAACAAAAAAATATTTTTGTTTAGAATACATATAATTTTTTGTACTTTTATTTAAGTTTTGTCTTGTTGAACACCCGAGCTAAAAATAATTCAACATCATTTCCAATTTTTTTTTGTACAATTAGCCCCAAAAAATCAACCTACAAGCAAAACCAGTGTAAAGAATACAATTAAAAGCCATAAGAGACTCTATAGCTTCTCATAGATGTTCAATTGAACAATCTAAACTCTTTTACATTTTATATTTTATGTAGTAATTTTATTTCGAGTTTGTTTGAACACTTATTACTATACCGTAAATATCCATTAATCTAAGAAATTCACAATTGAATACCTAATCTATTAGCTCAGAACAAAATACATACTCTTAATGACGAAAATTTTAAAAATAGAGAGAGCAAAAAGTATCTATTGGTATGGATTTTGTGCTCTAACTTTTCTCTGAACAACTATCAACTCTATATCTCTAGAAAATAAGAGTATAAGTAAAAAAAAAAATCCGTGTGAACTTATTCGTTAGACAATTTTCTATAATAAAAACTAATGTGTTTATGTGCCAGTTTAATTTTGCTTGACCTAAAAAATAGAATTCGCCGAGAACATGCAATGCAATTGTGACATACTGTCTTACGTATATTCGTATTATTTGATCTCATTAGTCAAACTAATATAGAAAAAAAATAAAATATATATATGGCTAGTATATAGAATTATTAGAGTTAATGTAATTTTGAATCCTGGAGCCGCTACTTGCCCGATCGTTTACTCTTCAAGGTTCCATAATTAGTTGAGGTGCCGTAAACTGACCCGAAAATCTGGTTACGAAAAATCTGGTTACGAAAGAAAGGGAAAGAAGAAATAAACAGAGAGAAATTTGCCAACTCCTCCTGTCCTACATGCCAGCAACGCTTGACCTGAGAGTTGACCATACTTTTACTGAGTCAATTGCCCAATGGCACTTGTTGACAAATCTCAAATTTAATTGGTTGATTCCCCACACGCGCTTTTGGCTGCATGTGAAAGCACATGCCAATTCTGCATCTTCTTATACCAACGCCCATTAACGAAAAAGCTATGGTACACCAAATATACACCATATCATGCGAGGCTGATCGGAGCCGTTCAATATTTTTAAATTGTTAATTTAAGAGTCCCTGAATATAATCAACTTATTCGGATATCGAGAAGGGCTTTATACCTATGTATTTACCTATGAACGCTGATCAAGCCCTTCTCGATATCCGAACAAGTTGTTTTTTTTAAGAACTCTTAAACTAATAATTTAAAAATATCAAACAGCTCCAATCATTAATGGGACCCGAAAATAGGTCCCACATGATATAGTGTACATTTGGTGTACCCATAGCACTGGTGTGCTCAAGCGTTAGTATTATTTTGATTAAAAGAAACTTACTCCTATTTGTTTAAATGGAGTATTTTTTTTATGTTCAACTTTTTACGTGATTAGTAAAATTTTCATATTTGGATGCGTTGGGAGCTACTCCATATAACATGTGTGAATCTTTAGGCACAATATGAAAAACTCACACGTATTAAACAGTTTCTTCGAATAAGTTTTATTTAACTATGTATGCATATCACACCTCATTATAAAACTAGAAAATAAATAATGAAATTAATATTGGTACTTTATTTTTTTTTTGTCTCTATTCATAAAATGCAAAAATAACCTTACCTGATAGTGACAAAAAAGGGAGTGTTAATAGAAAAAAGTGGTCTGCCAATATCACTTCTCATAGCAAGTAGTGGTTAGCTTATGCGGTAGAGTTCTTGGATTTTTCACGCTGCATCTCGAGATCAAATCTCATTCCCCTCCCCCCATATAAGCTTAGGAATGACGAATGACAAAAAAATAAAAATAACTTCCCATAAATAAACCTAAATATTTAGGCTTAGGTTGGGTTTCCCAACTGATTTTATGAGATAAAATCAAGGGGTAGTTAATTAGAGATCCCCTAAAAATTAAAACGTTATGATCCCATTCCAATGGTTTTGAATAGTTATGATCCCATCCCGAAACTTAAAAAATACCCATAAAGCCCTTAAGTAATAATTTGTCCTTTTGAATTTCTAATTATTTATTAACAGTTATGGAAAACTTGATAGTCCCAAAGCACTAAATTGTGGCAGTTTGGATGCCTTTCCGTTTATTACGTGTTGGACGGTTATGGAATGATTTCCAACCCAAAATCCGTCCCAAATCGTCCCACTACTATTTCAACTACTCCATCCCCTATTTTCCCGTTAGAGATACTTTACCAATCTAAACCTCTAAAACCCTCCTTTATCTCACCAAATTTCAAAACGATTTCATCCCATCTTCCATCCCAATAGCCGTCTCATTCCCCCTCAATCTCGGATTCTACGCTAGTAAACCCACGATACAACAGATTTGCAACATCCCACCATCCCATTTTTCAGAGATTCACGGAAACCCATCTTGCAAAGAATAGGAAAAACGAAGCTTTTTCCGGCGGCGTCTCTGGTCGGAATAAACAGTGACGAACCCTAATCGATGGACGAGGAGAAGACCATACATGGTTCATAAGTTCTCTACTCGGTATTTTAGTCCTCCATGTTTTTTTGGATTTGATGAACAGCCGTGATTTATATGTATTATATGGATTTTCATGGATTTTGGAGAGTATAGATGTTGGTAAACATGGATCAAAGTTTTCTTCCGACCCGAAATCGTTTATGGTGTTTTGATGTTTGCAATTTTCAAAGTTTTCTTTCATAAACTGTATGAAAGAATAGAACATGGATTGTAGTTTTTTCTATTTTCGTGGATATTTTTTAATGGGTTTGTAGATCTAGAATGCATGTTAACTGTTTGATGAAATGCCCCTATAGACAACAGTGGAATGAAATTTGCCCGATTTTCATGGTTTATTGGGATATCATTTTCCCGTTGAGAATTTAGTTCATGTCTTATTGATTTGGCTTTTTTTTTTTTACTTGTGTAGTTATTTGAAAATGGTGAATCGTTGAAACATGTTTATTGTACATTTTTAACAGAGTAAGGTTAGGATTTGTTAGATCAAAGTAATGGTTTGCTGTGGTTAATTGGAAATTTTTTGTGGTGATCTAATTTACCATGTTCTAATGGATTTACACGGTGAGTTAGGAACTAAACCTCCACGGGAAAATGGAAGCCCAGTAATCCATCATTTTCAAGGGTTAATCATGGTTTATTTGTTTCTCACTTGCAGAAAATAGTTTAAAATTGAAACAATTAAGAATAACTGGCACATGGATTATTGATTTGGCATGAGTTAGAGTATAGATTTTTCATATGGTATAGTGATTTTCCAGGTTTTAATAGTATGAAATTATGGTTTATACATTTTTTGCAGGCATTAAAACCACAAAAGGAATATCGGGCCCAAACCACGGAATAAATTATTTACGCATTTTTTAATGATGAGCTACTCTCGTGGACCTCTTCTCAGCATATGGATGAGGCCGGAAACAAGGAGCCGAATACAAAACAAGCAATTGGAGGTGGTGAAAAATACAGAAAACCATCACGCACCCGTAAGAAGAAATGAGTGTTTGTGGGTCACAAAAACTTAGACCATGGTTGACTAGTCGGAAAGTTTCATAAATTTTTTTGGCAAGTGACAATAAATGTTTAATTGGGTATTGTGTTTTGGATGAATTGTGTTAATGAAATCTGATTATGTTTGGATTTGTTAATTAATGAGTGTTCGTGATGATATCAGTTTGATTATCAGTTTGTATGAGTGGAAGATTTTCATTCATGGGATCATCTGTTGGTACAAGGGACATGGTACGTTGATTTATCATGTTTACCTGGTGAAAGAATTTATCATGTGGGATCATCTATTGGTACAGGGAACATGATACGCTGATTTACCATGTTTACATGGTGAAAAAAATTACCATGTACACATGGTGTAAAAATTTACCATGTTTACATGGTGTAAAAAATTACCATGTCCATCGTGTGCAAGTGATGATCCCCTCGACTACTGTAACACGTCTTTTAGAAACAAAACAAAATCAGTTGTTTGTATGCTAATTGGGAAGATTTTCATTCATGGGATCATCTGTTGTATGCTAATACTTCACTTGATAGGACGTGATTTTGAAATTCAAAATCAGTTTGTGCTAAGGAAATGAAACAACCAAGTTTAAAATTGAAACAATTAAGGAAATGAAACCCATAAAGATATAGGATTTCCGGAATTAGTGGAAACCATAATTGTACAAATAAATGACGTGCTTTAAAGGATGGAAAACAGGATGATTTAGATTTAGAATATATAGTACTAAGGCTTAGTTTTCGGTTTGATTTTAGCAACTGAGTTGCTAAAATCAACCATGATTTTAGCAAATGAGTTCAGGTGCTAAAATCATAGGTATTTCAAATCACAAAATTAAGTGGTTCCGTTTATCGTTTTTCGATTTTTTTCACACCGAATTAAAGTACACGAGGAGTACTTTAATTTGGTGCGAAAAAAAATCGAAAAACGATACACGGAACCACTTCATTTATTGATTTCAAAATCATGATTTTAGCACTAGTTAAACTTATTTGCTAAAATTATGGTTGATTTTAGCAACTGAGTTGCTAAAATCAAACGGAAAACTAAGCCTAAAGTAATTAATAGGGGCACAATCGTCCCATAATCAAATTACAGGATGGAATCATAAAGATTCAAATCCACTAGGGTTGAATCATAATGGAAATATTGGTTTAGGATGACAAATTAAAATTCTCTAAAATGAAAAGTATTCTCCAATAATAAAAGTTAGAACAAATTTTATCACCTCTTATCAAACTTATACTGGAGTATAAAACTCAATTAAAATGAGATTTTATCAATAGTAGATTTTATTATTTGGGAATACAATGTGATTTTATCATCACTCCATAAACCTCAACTAAAATGAAGATGATATTTTATCTCATTTTAGCATTCGACAAACTTAGCTGTGCATTAAACGATTCTGAATACGTGTATACGTATATCTGTTTACGAAATACTAGTAAAATAAAGTGAATAGATACTCCACGAAAACACTTCCTAGGAAAATACTACTTATGTCCCAATTTTATAGTCCCTCGTTCTATCCTAACCGGATAAAAAAACGATTATATCTTTCAATCGGTAATACATTTTATATGCAATATGGATCTTGTTTGATAGATCTTGATTTAATCTAATAAACAAAGTGTTCAAAATCACCTAAAACATTGTAGATTATAAGATATAACACTTTAAAAAGTGGCACGAACTCCCAAAATGGACTATAAAATTGGGACGGAGGGAGTATGTAGGAAGGAGAAGAGCATCAGCATCCCAAGTCCCAGTGTCCCACCTTCCCTCACTTCCCCTTCTCTCTCTCTCTCTCTCTCTCTCTCTCTCTCATACTCTGCCAATACTCTTCTCTCTCCAGTCTTCAACCTCAATTTCAGCTAAACAATTCGACAAACACCTACCACGCCCTTTTCCACTCCCACCCCTAAAAAAAAACTGCCTCACTTCCTCCCACCAAATCGCCGCCTTCCGCCATGAAACTCCGGCCACACCCCAAACCCCAACTTCCCACCACCGTCTTCCCCCATCTAATAAATGCCCAAAACCACTCCTGAAAAAACTCCAACCACCCAACTTTCTCAACTCCCACCTCCAATGGCTAACAACACCAGTTCTACCTCCACCCCATCGGAAACCTTCTCAGCCGAAGACGTCACCGTTAAATCCTTGAACAAGCGGTTCGAAGGCCTAGTCACTGTTAAAACCAAGGCCATCAGAGGCAAAGGAGCTTGGTACTGGGCCCACTTCGATCCCATTCTGATTAGAAACCCAGATACAAACCTCCCAAAGGCCGTTAAACTCAAGTGCATATTATGCAACGCAGCGTTTTCGGCCTCGAACCCGTCTCGAACCGCTTCGGAGCATCTCAAGAGGGGTACTTGCCCAAAATTCGGCTCCGTTTCCAAACCCATTTCACAACAACTGCCCCCTTTAGCTTCCCCTTCTTCTACTTCTCATAATCACAAGAAACGGAGTTCCCAAATTGCCCCAAACCCTGTTAGTGTTGTTGCTCCTATAGGGTTTAATAATCAGCAGCATTTTGTGTTATCTGGTGGGAAAGAGGATTTGGGTGCTTTGGCAATGCTGGAAAGCAGTGTTAAGAGGCTAAAGAGTCCTAAGTCTTCGCCTGGTCCGACATTAAGCAAGGGTCAAGTGGATTCTGCTTTTGATTTGCTAGCTGATTGGGTTTACCAGTCTTGTGGGTCGGTTTCGATTTCGAGCCTGGACCACCCAAAATTCAGAGATTTTTTAAGCCAAGTGGGATTGCCGGCCTTGTCGAAACGGGAGTTTTTGGGTGCAAGGCTTGATTCGAAGTTTGACGAAGCGAAAATGGAGTCGGAAGGTAGGATTAGAGAGGCCTTGTTTTTTCAGTTAGCTTCTGATGGGTGGAAGAGCCGGGGTTCTGGATATGGGGATGAGAATTTGGTTAAGTTCACTGTGAATCTTCCTAATGGGACATGTGTGTTCCAAAAGGCTGTGTTGATGGGTAGTAATTCTGTGCCACCAGATTATGCAGAGGAGGTGTTGCGGGAGTCCTTGGCTGGGATATGTGGGAGTGGTGTGCATAGATGTGTAGGTATAGTTGCCGACAAGTATAGTGGTAAAGCATTGAGGAATTTGGAGATTCAAAACCATTGGATGGTTAACTTGTCTTGCCAGCTTCAAGGGTTTATTAGTTTGGGCAAGGATTTTATCAAAGAGCTTCCACTTTTCAAGTCTGTTATTGATAATTGCCTGAAGGTTGCTAATGTTTTTAATTACAAGTCTCAGGTGAGGAATAGTTTACAGAGGTTTCGGTCAGAGGATACCGAGCTTCCCGGATTGATCAGGGTTCCTCTGCATAATTGTGATAGCTCAAAAAACTTTGCTTCTGTCATTGGAATGGTGGAGGATATAATGAGCTGTGGTCGGGTGCTACATGTACTCACAATGGATGATTCGTACAGGGTGATTTGTGTGGAGGATCCGTTGGCAAGGGAAGTGGCTGAAATGATTCAAGATGCGGGATTTTGGAACGAATTAGATGCTGTTCATTCACTAGTGAAGCTGATCAAAGGCATGGCTGAAGAGATTGAGGCTGAGAGGCCTTTAGTTGGGCAATGCCTTCCTCTTTGGGAGGAGTTGAGAGCAAAAGTGAAGGACTGGTGTGCCAAATTCCGGATAACTGAAGGTCCTGTTTTGAATATTGTTGAGAAGAGATTTAGGAAGAATTACCACCCAGCGTGGTCAGCTGCATTTATCCTTGATCCACAGTATTTGACTAGGGATGCAAGCGGGAAATACCTTCCCCCATTCAAGTGCTTGACACATGAGCAAGAGAAAGATGTGGATAGGCTTATAACCCGGTTGGTATCAAGAGAAGAAGCTCATATCGCATTAATGGAGCTTATGAAATGGAGATCAGAAGGGCTAGACCCACTTTATGCGCAAGCAGTTCAGGTGAAACAGCGAGACCCTGTGACAGGAAAGATGAGAATGGCAAACCCTAAGAGCAGTAGGTTAGTATGGGAGACTTGTCTAAAAGAGTTTAAGTCATTGGGGAAGGTTGCGGTGAGGCTTCTCTTCCTTCATGCAACCTCGTGTGGGTTTAAGTGCAATTGGTCTTTTATGAGATGGGTTTGTTTGCAAGGGAACTCAAGGGTGGGCCTTGATAGGGCTCAGAAGATGATTTTTGTTTCTGCCCATTCCAAGCTTGAAAGTCGTGATTTTTCGAGTGAGGAAGAGAAGGATGCCGAGTTATTTGCCATGGCAGGCGGTGACGATGACATGCTCAGTGATGTCTTTGCTGATGCGCCCTCAGTGTAATGTTATTTTTTTAAACTACTGTAGAATTTTAGCAAGTGTAGGATTTATTGTATTCTTTCAACCTATCATTTTTGGTGTTCTTGTTGTTTGCTTTTATTTGAAGATTTTAGGTAGGGGTCTAGAAGGGAAGGAGGTAAAATTGAGCTATGTATTAGCAGAAACAGAATCGCCTCATGATTCGGATGAATCGTTGGGATTGCATAATTGGAGTTTCTTGATTTTGTAGAGGAGACTGTCATTCTTGTTTATAAAGATCAAAGTGGTCCAGGAACAGAATATCAAGAATGTTATAGTCATTGTTGTTAGAGTAATTTGATATAAATAATATTTATGACTTCTGTTGTTTAAACCTTTGTCTCTTTCACGTCTAGGATCTGCGAAGACCATTTACCGAGTTTGTTAACAGGCTTTCGTCTTGTCAAATAGATGAAACTTTGGCATGAATTTTGCGTTACGTTCTTTCTCATGGGTACTAAAGGAAGTAGAAGAGTAGGTTATAGGATTTCTGTCCAGCAATGATTAGCAAGCCTTTGTTTCCTGCAGGTTGCTTTTGAATTATGCCTTTTGATGACATTTTCATTTGTCTTCTACAACATTCTTGTGTTCACTGCTTTTTTAAATTTAGCCACAGCAGTTAAACACTTGATTTTTCCTTTTTATTCAGGAGTGGTAAAATCATGGGTATTGCGGAGATAAGGTGGGCTGGACTTACTCATATAGTAAATCATGGTTCCAAAGTCAGCAATTAAATATTGTGCCTTCCAATTCTAATGCATTCACATGGATTGGTTTTTTTATGGAAATGCCAAATGCCTGTTTCCATTATCTTCTCTTTTGTTACCACATGATGGAGCGATAGAGGTGGAATGCGTTACCATCTTCACCTAGATGTTGTTAAGAGTTTGTCATTCGTACAGCTAGGTGCCGTATATGGAACCTTGATTAATAATTGTGCTTTGTACCATAACATGATAATCTTCTTCCTTCTACAGTTCTACTTTTTATGCCTAAGTTTGTTCATCTAGATAAACTAAGGGATATATATCCGTGTTGCTTGAATTTCTTTTCACATCGATCCTATTTCATTATAGATTTTAGATTTTCTTAGGAGGTACACTGCTTCATTGTCCATCTAAGATAAAGCGTACCAAGCTGATAACCATTGGAATGCACATTAGCGTCTGAGAGGAGTCACTTTGTGCAAACAATGCCAACGTTAAGTGCCTCTCTAAGCAATAATATAAGGAGCTGTTGATGCTAGTGTTAGGCTCTCCTCTGTATTAAAATCTCAAGACCAAATTCTTGCTGCTTATTCTCATGAAATTCTAACATTCTTCCCCTTAAGAAAGGATACAAACAGTGCGTGTTCTTGACATTTTATTAAGTATCACTCGGGCCATGATTTGAGAGTATCTCTTAGTGCGTTGCAGCCTTAGTGTACTGCTGGAAATGGGGCTGTGGTTTGAATCTTGTCCAGATCATTTTTGCAGCTTTAGGAAAACTATAACCCGTTAATAGCTTACATACAATTTTGTTTGATAGTAGGAGCAAGTGACAAACATGTGTTTTGGCAGGAGTTGGCCGCGATAACACATGATAGAATTTGGAATGCTTCAAGTTTGCTTCAAAAAGATGTTCCAAAAGGGTACAAATGGGCATCGTTTGGAATCTGTTGAAGAACCTTTTTGCCACATCAGAATTTTCTTGAACTGGTTGGGTCGATGATGACGAACCAGACTTGATGATCACATGGGTCAACCTCAAAAAGAGCCAAGAGCGGATCTTTGTTGCCAAAGCAGCACTATAGACATCTCAGTAGAGTCTGTACACAATGGAGCCCCACCATGAAGAGTAAAAGTCTATCTTATTGCTTCACTACTTTGGTTGTGATGGTCAAAGAAAACCAAGGACCAGAAAGATCTCTCTCTTCAGTTATTCATTTATTTTTCCAAGTTCTAATTTCAGGATCTTTCGGTAACCTGATTAATAAACGTCTCCATTATTGTTTTCTATCAGGTTGGGCCCGCTGTAACATAGATCCCCATTGAAAGGACGTGATTTTGCCTACTATCAGTTAGATTTGCCATGATTGCTAAAAGGTCTTGAGCAAGCTGGAAGCAAGAGAGCCTGTTGGCATCAGGAATCACATAATATGGCTGAAAGGATTGGGCAACCAACGGAAATCTTCTTTTATTTTTCAGGTAATACTTTGCTGCGACATTCATTCTTGACTAATTCAGTAGGTTGGTGGCACCAGTGGTAATGCTGTTATTTTTTATTCTTCTTTTGTCTTTGGTTCGGGTATAATTATGTACAGGCATATTGGTAGTTTCTTGCTTGACTAATACAACGATCCTTCTTTCTCTTGGTTCTGGATTGGCTTTGTAGAAAGTCCGAGTCCCTAAACCTTTGATGTTCAATATTTGGAGGTTTAAGCAATTTAGATGTTTGATTGCTGGACTGGAATACGTGGGATACGGATCCTTGGCCCAGGGACATCTAACCTCAGGAGAAAATTTGGCTCCATAATCCCATCTTGCATTTGATCTATCATCTAAAAAAAATTAAGGCTTACGCACCGTTTTGGGATTAATTCGGTTGCTGGGGTTAATAAACCAAAAGCTGGACCAATTCAAAAAGTTCCAATCGTGCAATACTTAATCCCACAATCAAATGTGAGCATAATCCCCTCCCTTTTGGGCTTGGCAATAGATAAGAGTCATACGACGTAAATGTTGATATACGTGGCTGGTTCGTTTGGGGAAGAGTTACATGGAATTGATTCCACTATCAGCTTATTGACCGTGACGAAAAGCACATGCAAAAGCTAAAAAGAAGTATGCTCAAATCATGTATCTTTTGATTTGTATTAAATGGCATAGCTGTGGAAAATTATTCAGGCAATGCAGTACCTAGCAGATAAAAAGTCAAAATCTGCTATACTTTTGAATCATGGTTCAAAGGAAAGACATTGAAAAGAAGAACAGTACAAGGGATGGGAGGAGAAAGTAACAGAGGTGATAAATACAGTAGTGGGTAGAGCAGCATAGCATATGGGTTCTGAAGTTGGTAACTATCCAATCCTCCTGTTGTAGCTGTAACATAGTGGTTCTTGTTTTGCTATTCCTTCGTACTATTTTACACTAAGAATAGCATTCCCTCTATTTTTTTAATTTTTTTTTGTAACTGTAGACTTTATACCACATCGCTCACCTAAGCCACCCAAGCTTCATTAATATAATATACTCCCTCCGTCCCTTTTTAAATGATCCATACGGGAATACGTGTAATTTCAAACCCCTAAAAAACATATTTCTCTATATAACTTTTTAATTTGTTTTATACCAAATTAAAGTGCTCATTGAGTACTTTAATTTGGTGCAAAAAAATTTAAAAACAATATGCGAAAGTACATTTTTAAACGTCCGCAAAAATACACGTTTCCCAAGTGGATCACTTAAAAAGGGACGGAGGGAGTAGAGGTTACTCCACCTATTGCTAATTGGTTTTAGGTTGGAACCTTTCAAGAAATCTAATATAGTATCAAAGCTAGATCTTGGATGGCTTCACTTCACGCGGTCAAGTCTCGGCCCGAGTCAATTGCCTCACCTTGGATGACAATCGTCTCATACCTCTATGTGCACCCGGGCTGCACGTTAGAGGGAGTGTTAGACTTTACCCATATCGCTCACCTAAGCCACTCTTGGTTAATATTATCTAGAGATTGCTCCACCTATTGCCTATTAGTTTTAGGTTAGAACCCTCCAACAAGTCTAACACAAACCATCTCCATTATTTCCTACAGTATAACAATAGCACTATAGAACAAATTGAAATTTGAACTCAACATTCAGCCTACCTCTCTTATTTAGTAAAAGCCAAATGGGTATGCAAAATAATAAGTTAAGTCATGTTTGGTTGTGTGAGAATTCTCTACTAGAGTACAATCATGTAGTGTTTGTTGTTCATCTCCACTTTTTTTGGCCTTAGGAACTCATTTGGTGGAGAGTTGACAGCGGATCTTGTCGGCATGGGGACTAATACAGACTGCTCACCAACTAGAAGGTAAAGCTTTTCTTCACTCGTATGGTATTTGCTTTTATTATTCACCCCACTCATGTTTTTTGTAAAAGTGGAAGGGAGATACAATTATTAGTAGAGGACATCACCTTTCTCTTTATACAAGAATCTTTCCCCTTTCAATGCTCCTTCATAATTAATCCTCTTTTTTCTTGTTCTCATCTCTACTCTTTCCCACTTGTTATTCAACCCTTTGATTGCTTTTGGATTTGAACACCATTATAAGTAATGAGTATGGGATATAATTGGAACTACTATGGCTATACTGTAAGTAATGACAGCAGCAATTTGGAACAAGTTTTGCAAATAATGAAACTTGGTTTTCCCTTGTAGATTCTCCTGATGATATTTGTGGTGAAATTGGAATGATGATGATCATGTATTCTCCTGGCACATATATTATTTTTGTTTCGACTGTCAGGCTATCCGAGCCAACTTACGTGCACCTCAATTATTCCCCTCTTTGCACGTATTAGTAAAAACCAAACGCATTCCTGTTCATTTGAAGTCATATGGGCGCGTGTTTTAAACTCTCTGCCCATTACTTTGGCTAATAAAGAACAGCTCTTTCCATTCCTCACAATATGTAGTGTTTCCCTTGTACTCCTATATCTTTCATCTGAAAGTTGATATCTTTCTTAATTCTCGGGCATATTCTTTATTTTTTTTCCCTAAACAAATCTTGTGAAATATTTATAATCAAGCTCTAGAAGGCATACTGTTTACCTAAGCAAATACAAACTGGAATACTATTTGATCACATGTTGTACTTGTATACTTTTAGGTGTGCACTTTCGGCACTTTTACTTGTTTTTTGTCCACCAAACCATTGCATTGTTGGTTGTTACTTTAAAATTGGGACACTAATACTTTGGTGAACATGTCTGAATATCGCATTTTGGGTATCATTTGATGTGTCACCACTGTAATGGTAGAATGTGCCACATTTGTCATGTAGTGAAGTATATTCTACCAATGCAATGGTGACACCTCACATGGTACCCAATATGTGATAATCAGACATGGTCACCATAGCATTGCTGAAATTGGAATCGGTAGGAATATATAAATACGGGGACCTAATGAAAGTCCAGTGCTAGTACCCTTATGACTTACTATACTTTAGTCGAATCTAAATATATATACTCCATCTGTCCCTTTTTTTTTTTTTTTTTAATAATTCCTTATTTTATTTTAGGCGGTTCCTTAATAAGTGTCCATGTTAAAATTTAGTGGGGTAAAAGTGGATACATTTCCCATCTTATCCTTAAATGTATATTCTATTTTAAAAATTTAGTGGATAAAGTGTAATGGTAATGTCTCATTCAAAGACAATACTGGTAAGTTAGAATATCTAAAGTATAATAATGATGTTTCTATAAAAAGTTGGATTTACGAAGTTGTACACTTAAAAATGGAAGGAGGGAGTATCGTGTTTGTTTGTATATATCAACGCCCAGGACTAGGGAATATATAAGAAATTACTTTCTTGATACCTAACCTCAAGGGGTGCTTTGGAAAAAAAAGCAAAAAATGGTTTTTTTGTTTTTTCATTTTGCTTTTATTCATTTTTTTTTTTACATTTGTTAGTTTTGCGTCAAGTTTTCATGGTTTATGGATTCGTCTCGACGAGACGAATCCGACAAGTATAACATTATGGTCGAAGCTATTTTTTTTTTGAATAAAACCGAAAATAAACCAGAAAAAATTGAATAAAGATAAAACAAAAAAACCGAAAAACCAGGTCTGCGTTTTTTTGCCAAAGCACCCCAAATTTTTTAAAATAGAATATACATTAGATTCAAAAGCATATATATCGACACATACATAAACTTAGTTTGATATAATACCATTAAGTTGCTTGGTGTATTTTCTCACTCAAAAGCACATGCTACTTTCTCATGCTTTAAGCTACGAAAATTATTTATAAGCGTATACTAGTGCCTGGAAATTAAATTAAAGCGAATTTATTTGCTGGTGTACCCATAGTCAATCAATTATTGGTTAATACCTGAATGGTAAATTTACTTTCGATTAAAGCGAATTTATTTGTTCGTATTCTTATATGAAGTAATTTCACAAAGTGACTCCTTAACTGTTAAGAAGAAAAAAACAGCCACTCCAATATCCCCCTCACCTTATCGGATAACCATTACCTCAAAATACTTGCGCAGAAACATTATTCCACTTTCTTTTTTATTATATAACTCGGGTAAGGGTGCTCACAGTCCGGATTGGCATGAATCCAATCCTAATCTGCGAGTCACGGTTTTTTGAAAATAAAATCCGTGTCCGATCCAAAAGTCTCACAGTTTGGTTCCAATCCAATCCGCGAGTCACGGATCGGTTCCGGATTTGTCCACGGATTTTCAATTTATTCTAAAAAAAAATCATCAACTCATTTGAAACCCAAACTCAACATTGAAACAAATAATGAAAGCTTATTAAACATTTCAACAAATTAATTGAACAAATCTAAACTTGAACATTATAGAATCAAAATAGATAACCAAAGAACAAAACCCAAAAATAGTTGCTCCACTGCTTAAGAAATATCCATGGCAAACCAATCATCAAATGTTTGAGCGAATGGTTGCTAACTTAGTTGGTTTACATAGCAACTGATCCGGCTAAAAAAGAATTCACTTCAACTCCTAGCCTGATGTAATAATAGTTAAGTGATAAAGTACAAGAAATGCAAGGTAGTACAGTGGTAAAATTATAAAAGTGGTAAAATTAGATATAATAAAAATCTCACGGTCCGGATCGGTTAATCCACGGTTTCAAAATCAAAATACATGCCCGGACCGCGAGTCATGGTTTTTATTTTTTGAATCTGTGTCCGGACCATTAATCCACGGCTAAAATCCAAAACGTGCGGATCGGTTCGGTCCGGACCGGATTCACGGTTCATCGGTTTTTTTGAGCAACCCTAAACTCGGGTGTTCGGCCATGTTTACGTGTATCTCAACTAACTTTGGAGACAAACTCACCGAGTCACCATCCACTTAAGGAGAACCCAATTCAAACCGGAAGAGAGCAATTTGTACTACGAATTTGTACTACGAATGAAAACCATTATTACGCTTTCTTTATATTCGTCTAACACAACAAGTGCAATTTGTACAACGAATAAAAACGGTCACCTAACCTACCTAAACAATTATTCGATTTCCAATTTCAGATCATTCACTTTTTCCCAAAGGTCCACAGACCAACGGCTGGTTTGGTCTGGATTCAATAAAAATGATGTGCCGAAAATGTAGGCTTTCGAGTAGGGTTAATGGGTTGAGGGTAGTCTCTAATTACGGGTACCTAATTAATTATGTTCTTTTTACTTTCGTTGACTCGCAATTTTCCTTCTTTCTAAATGGGAAATGTTTAAGCAAAAATGATTCGCGTACATCAGGATGCGTACCCCACTTGCAAACCAGCACATTTCGACCGTCCAAAAGCTTTTTTCGACGTTTTTCAGATTTGAAATGAATTCTTACCGGTAAGAATTCATTTCAAATCTGGATCTGGACCATTGATTCTTGAAATGGACGATCGGGATGTGCTGGTGTGCATTTGGGGTGCGCGTATGTGGTGTGCGCGTAGAATTGTCCATGTTTAAGGCCACCAGAATAAAATCCATCCTTAATTGTTGAGCCCTTGAGTTCAAATTATTCTCAGCCACTGCAAAATATGAAATGTTTCATTATTTTCAAAAAATTTAAGCTCATTCTATTTCTTGGCCTTGAGAGAAAGGGTAGTTTGGGGGTTATTTGAATTTGAGGATGGGAACATAACTCTTCGAATCAATTAGGATGGAAACATAACTAAGTTTGCTGAACAGGACCCCTAAATCGTGTTCTTTGCAATAGGAAATGTCTAACAGTTGTTTTTAATGGTAAACAAACTCACCGCATACGCTAAAACATCTAGCTGATCGTTAGATATGTTGATTTTTTATATTTTTTTCCTGATAACTCAGGCTGTTCGGACCATCTTGTTGCACCTCGACTCTTCAAGTAAAAGCTCACACTTATATAAAATAAAAGTTATACAATATTTTGAATAGTAGCAAAATAAATTATATCCACACAACAATGACTAACCAAAGGAGTTTGAGGAAGAGGGCATCCTGTAGTGCACTGCCGCAGGGGTGCTATTCAAGGCCAAACAAGCCGAACACACTATTGCTCAAATTTGGCTTAAACTCTTCGTACAAAATGTGAGGCTCAGCCCAAGCTAGAAACACTACTAGAATAATAGATAAAGATCACACTAGAAAAATTAAATAGCTATTGAAAATAGCTATTGAATCAAGATAAAAATTTGATCAAAAAAAAAAAAAAATCAAGATAAAATAAGTTTCCCACAAGTTTGTTTTTCTTGGCCAATGAACAACTAAATTTTAGTTTTCCTTATAGAATCACTTTATCAAATGAACATTCACGGAAAAATAGATTTTCTTTTCCTATACTTCACTTTTTTCAGGATTGACTTTCCTGGACACCATTCCTAACAACTGAACGGAGCCTATAAGGTAATTCTACCTTTTTCCATTTCCCTGTTAGAAAACAAATAGGAAGGTAATCATAGTCTAATAGAGGTCTGTCATTTTTATTTATTTTTTTTATTTTTTATTTTTACCAAGGTGTTCCGTAGCCTACCTATTGGTTAGGAGTCTTCCTCTTAACCATCAGGTCACAGGATCGAATCTTAGTAGGCAAGATTCTAAAAAAAAAGAGGTCTGTCGTTTTTTTTTTTTTTATCTTGTGTCTATTTCAAGCCCATCTGAAAGACCCAATTGTGCAGTTCAAAAAAAAAGATGGACCCTATTGTGACTTTGAGGAAGAGAAGTGAGGCCTAGATTGAGTTGGGCCCTTAATCAATGATTGTCCTCAACTATTTTGAGCAAACCAACATGTGATCCATATTCTAATGCGACGGCCCATTAATCCCAAGCCAGGGAGAAGTAAAAAAAAAATAAAACACGAAGAAAGGGAGTGAAACATACTTTCTTTTGTAGTTGAAATATGGATGAAAACGTCCAATTTTAGGAGCATTTTTATTGGATTCAAAATTTCATCTCCCATAAAGATCTACTTGCATGAAAAATAGTATGTGTTAGCCACGAAATCAAGAGCAATTACGAAACACCAAATTACAACAAGTAGAGTGATAAGCACCATGTATTTTCTTGAATTTGACTCAGTTCAAATCTCATTAACCACAACTAAAAATAATACCGTTTTTCATCAAGTGGAAAAAAAAAAAGAGAGGGAAAAGTACGGGCCGGTCCATAAAATGCAATGAACTAACAACGCACTCCACTAGAAAAACTAGAAAGCACCGCTAAGTCACTTGTCGGTCCAGAAAAAGGTAGGAAAAGGTGGATACTGTAAATGTTGGAGCAGCCTATGCCCGACATTTCTCTCACACTCTCTCTCTCTCACATTTTAAATTTTAAAACCCTCAAACCAACCTTATGAAAGTGCCTAAATATCAAATCGTATGAAAGTGCTTAAACCACTAAAATCATATAATAAGAAAGTACACCCTAAACCTAAACCCTATGGTACCCTATGAAAGTGCCTAAATCTAAACCCTAGGGTACCCTAATGAAAGTGCCTAAACCCAAAAAAAGAGTGATTAACCTTAATGGTAATTAAAAAAGAGTGACTGACCTTAATGGTAATAAATATTTGTTTTTTTACCTTAATGGTAATTGTTAAAAAAAAAAAAAAATGTGACAAACGGGCCCTAAGGCCCAAGCATGAATAAAATCTGGGCCCGTCCGAAGCTCCACGATAAACGGAGGGAGCCAACTGCCAAGCCAACGGGGAGGGATTATTTAGGGGGTGTTCCACAAAGGTGGTTTTTTGAAAAAACTGACTTTTCACGGTTTTTTATGTGATGTATTGTGAGAGAATGACCTGTCTTGGGTTTTGGAAAAAACAGTTTTTTGTTAGTGGAACACCCCCTAGTGAGTCAGGCACACAGATATATAGTGCCCAGCTGTGTCCTGAGGCGGACCTTAGCCAAGTATTTTTGGAAGGGTTTTCCCAAATGATTTTATGAGATAAAATCTAGTTTTGGTAAAATATAATTTTTATGGAGGTGTGATAAAATCACATTTTCTTCTCAAATGATAAAATCTAGTTTTGATAAATTCCACCCAATGCCTTTATTTGATAAAATCTAGTTTTGCTTTTATCATTTGAGGATCTTAGATTTTATCAAAACTATATTTTCTCTCATAAAATCAGGCCAGTTTGCGAATTGATAAAATCAAAATTTGATAAAATCAAGTGTTGATTTTATCAAATTGACGAAGAAATTTGATAAAATCTTAGATTTTTTTAAAGATTTTGCATTACAAAATATGATATTTTATCAAATTTTTTCCTCAATTGATAAAATCAAGTGTTGATTTTACCAAATCTTGACTTTATCAAGATTCTATCAATTGGTAGACTAGGCCTCAACAATGGGTATACCATTTTGTATACCGTATGCACCCAATGTATGTGAGCCATTCCATGATGTTCTACACAAATAATCAGAGCCACTGAATTTATTTAAATTATTTTTTAGGATCTTTATAAGAAGTCGGCTCACTTGGATATAGGTAGAAATTTGATCAAATTTTCGTTCAATTCTCTGACAAGAAACTGAAAGAAAAAATAAATCAAGCTTTTGTCAATATCAAATTAAGTTACTTTATTGATGAATAATTAAAAAGTTATTTTAAACGAATTAAGCAACTCCGATCATGTGGAATCCAAAATTGATCCACCACAATTTTGTGAGATGGAGACAAGAAACGTGTCAATGGCATCGAATAATTGTTTGCCAACGAGTCTTTATGTACTCTCTTCGCCTCATTTTGATAGTTCATTTCGATTTTCAATGCAATTTTTAAATTATTACTCCCTCCGTCCCAGTTTGTTTGTCAATTATTCCATTTTCTGATACGTCTTAAATTGCTTATATCTTTCAATCTATAATGTTTTTCACCGTTTTAAAAACTTTGTATAATAGAATTAATCGTGAACTATTAAACAAGATCCATATTGCATATATTTGGAGATCGATATTAAAAGATATAAGCGAACGAAAACTGACACAATTATCAAAAAATGACAAACAAAAAGGGACGGAGGGAGTAATAACTTTCAATCTACAATATTTTTAAAAATTTTAAAATTTTTGCATAATAAAATTAATTGAGATCTATGATCCATATTACATATAAAATTGATAGATTGAAAGATATTACTCCCTGTGTGCCTTTTAAGTGATCATTATCGGAATACATGCAATTTTAAACTCCTAAAAAATATATTTCTTTATATAATTTTTTTAATGTTTTTATACCATTTGATGCAAAAAAAATTAACAACATGCTATTGAAGTAGGGGTGCACATACACCGGGCTGGGCTGGGTTCGGGCCGGGCTTATACTAGATAATAACGAGATTTGTGTATTCCCAAGCCCAACCCGTTTATGATCGGGCTTCATTTAATATGCCCAAGCCCAGCTCAATTAAAATTTTAATTTCCCAAACCCGTCCAATAAGCCCATTTTTTTTTTTTTAAACATGGTATCACAAATATAAATTAATCAACTATAATAACAATTCACAATCGTAATAACATAGTCAAACTCAAAGTTCTAAGTTCTTATAAAAATAGTAACAAAATACCCCAAAAAATAAAAAGCAATTGCAGTGCTAAAAATGATGAAACTCTCCAACATCCATCAATCTCTAACACCCAAAAACTTCTCGTGGCTATCTCTCCTTTAAAAGCACACTTCTTCACAACAGATTCTGTAGAGTACAATAAAAATAAAAGGAAGAAAATAATGAATTATTACCATAAGACAATAGTTTAAGGGAAAAAAAACCTTCAAAGTTTTCTTAACAATTGCTTTTTAATTTCTAACCCTAAACAACTAGGAGCTGTAACATATATATATATATATATATAATCAGGCTGGGCTGGGCCTCAAAGCAATTTCCCGAACCCAGCCCATTTAGTAAACGGGCTTAAAATATCAGTCCAGCCCGGCCCTATAGACCTAAAAATTTATCCCAAGCCCTAAAAAAAACGGGCTGGACTGGGCGGGCTGAACGGGCTACCGGGCCGGTGTGCACCCCTATATTGAAGTACATTTTTTACCGGTTACAAAATACATATTTTTTAAAAGTATCATTTAAAAAAGAGATGGAGGGAGTAACAATTTAAAAATTGCATGGAGACGAGCGGACTATTACAGAGAAACCGTATCCATACTTCTCCAATAATCCATTGTTGGTTTTCAGAGAGAGAGAGAGAGATAATCGATAATGACTCGGACGGCGAATCGTCATCGTAAGAAGTCGAACCCTGCGTCGGCGAAGGTGAAGAAATCGACACCAAAATCGAAACAATTGGACGTCGAATCAACTCCCGTCGATCAGAACAACATAGAATTGGAAATCAAAGGCGAAGAATTTGAATCCACAGAGGGCGCCTGTAATCAACAAGAAGGAGTGTCTGCTGCGGTTAACGACGGAAAATGTGAACAGGTGATGATCGGCGTTGGGAAAATCAAGCAAGAATGTTTTAGGGCTTTAGACTCGAGTACTGCGTTAGGACCGAAAGTTAAGGAGGAAGTAGTTCAGGAGGAGAGAGACGTGGAAGGTTTGATGGGAGATAAAATGAAGGTGAAGATGGAGAGGTTTGTAGAGGATGTGGAAGGGTGTGGAGAGAGAATGGAGGGTGTTCAGAGAGAGGGTGAGCGTGAGAAGAATGATAATGCATATGCGGTGGAAGTAAGAGAGGAATGCCATGAGGTTGAGGAGAATGAAGTGGAGGGTGAACAGAATGAAGGAATGGATGGGGGTAATGGTGGAGGTGGAACTCAATTGGCTATTATTCCAGGTAATTGAATCACTCCTTACTAGTTACTAGTTGTTGAATGGTTAGTTAGAAGTTTGAATTAATCTTTTCCTTTTGGGTAATTTCAATTTTATTGAAACAAAACAACTAAGGGTGAACAGACTGAGGGAAGAAATGGCGATAATGGTGGAACTCGATTGGCTATTATCCCTGGTAATTGATCACACCTTACTAGAAGTTGACTGGTTAGTTTAATTAAGCTAATTTCAATTGCATTGTACACGATAACGGTGAAAGAGAATGTTAAGCTTACCACCTGTGAAACAAGTATACTGAGGGCTGCTAACGAATTGAGCTGTTCGGGTGCAGTTCGAGGCTTGGCTTGTCGGTAAACTAGTCAAGCTTGAATTTTAGCTCATTTAGTAAAACGACCGAGCTCGAGTTAGTTGTAACTTGGCTCGTTTATAGAGGCTTGTCTAATGTACGAACCAAGCTTGAACACCTTGATATTAAACATGCTGAGCTCAAGCTTGATTGGGTTCCATCAACCTCGAGCTAGACTAGTTCTGAACGAGCCGAGCTCGAACACTTCGAAGCTCAGCGTGGTCTGCTCATGCCTTACGTAGTCTAGGGGTATGGGTACTGACGCATTAGTAGTATTATTTGTAACAAGTTTGAGGGGGAGACTTCATGTTATTTCTACGGCTTGGAGATTCTTGGTCAGTGATCCTAATGGAGCTTCATAGGGCATGTGCTTGACCGAAATCCTAGACCTAAGTTAATGGGTTGCCCCAAGCGTAGGGCGGAGACCGGTGTAGCATAATACCCGGTAAGACCGGAATCGAATCCACAGAGAAGGCGGAAAGTGTTTACTAAAAACTCGGGTTGCTAATGTTTAACACGGCTCTTAGGTAGCCACCCTTGTGATTTGATGGGCAAATTAACAAAACTAAGATAAAACCGATTTGATTAAACTATTAAAAGCAAGTACGGTCGTAGGGTTCATAACAACAGTGACCAGATCTAGATAGTTCCGCTCAGTTCGATGTTCTGAAAACGTTTGATTTTAGAGAGAAAAAGATATCCCGAAAGATGCGAATCCTCGTGGTCGCCGTTTACCCGTGTACAGCGTAGAACAAGTTTTGGTCCCCCGTTCCCCGCGTTACATGGGCTCCGACAATGCCCGGATTCGTCCAACGAAGGTACTTTAATAACCTAAAATTGCTTTTACCTTTGTTAATTCTGGAAACAGGAGCGAGAACAGACCCAGCCCTGGCCACGGTGTGTTAATCACCCCGCGACCATACCTATAGAACTACTCACTCATGTTTACGCAATAAGCGAAGAAAACCCTAGATTGAAACATGCTTCTGAATACGAAATAAACAAAAGATACGAATTAAACAAGTACCAAAGAATAACTTTATTAAAGAACGGGAATTAATAACGAGTTGCCGGAATGCGAGTAATTGAACAAAGCTTGAAAACTTGAAAGGAAAATCTCCAAAGGAAAAGTCGGCTCCTCAAACGGAAGAAAAACAAAGTAAAGTTCGAACCCTAATTCGACCTAAAATCGGAGTATTTATCTCCCCTCAAAGTCAAAACACGTGGCAAAGTCAAACGGCAGATTTAAGACCCTCGGTATCGATACAGGAAAAGTCCTGTATCGATACCCGTTGCTTCTGTTCGCTCAATGTCGCCTGGGTATCGATACAGGGGAATCCCTGTATCGATACCTAGCCCTCTAAAGTGCCCTTCAAGCTTGTTTGGTCGTCCTTGCTTGGGTCCCACCGGTTCCCAACATGTCTGATTGCCTTGTGTCTACTTCCCGTGCTCCTTTTGGCCCGTTTCCTACGAAACAAACACAAACACCAAAAACAAGAGACAACACCGCATCAAGTGGAAAATGGAATAAATCGCGCCTCTAATGCGCTAATTCGCCCTACTTAGGTGCTTATATCTTGAGATATTGCGCGCCTATCAGCATGTTTGGTGGTGGGATTATAATCCCCTATCCGTTGTACAAGGGAACATGTGGGGCCACATGTCCCTTAGGATTAGCTAGTCCCACTTTTTCTAACGTGGGATTAAAGTTAGGACTGGACTAGAGGGGAGATCATTTGGGTCCTTAATATCCTATCTATGGGACTACCCAATACCACCTGAGGGGGCGGAATAAGCTAATCCCGATCATTGGAATAATATCCCTCTTTGTCCAATGGTAAAAAATGATTCTCCATTCTTTATACCCTCATTTATCCTGCCTAAATCAAACATAGTACAGCTAATCTGGTACTATATACAATCTCATCTATTATCCAAGGACCCACATGTCCTCTTTATTCCCATCATTAATCCCATCTTTTCTAATCCTTCCAGAAAATAATCCCGACCATTGGGATTACTTCCCTCTTCATTCAATGGTAAAAAAATGTTTATCCAATTGTTATCACATCAATTTTCCCACCCAAATCAAGCATAGTACTACTATCATGTACTGTATACAATCTCATCTATTGTCCAGGGACCCACATGTCCTCTTTATCCCCATCATTAATCCCATCTTTTCTAATCCTTCCAAAAAATAATCCGGCAATCAAGCGTCCCCATACGTATTGGACAGTAGTAAAGCACCAGACTATGTTTCTAGACTAGTTTGTTGTCCATTCTAATCCTATCTTTTAACTATATAGTTCAACTCTATCCAAGTCTGTGCTTGCTCGCTGATGTTTCTCGGATTTGTATTTCGCCCCTTGTGACTTTGTCTGGAATTCCTTGTTTTACAACGTTCAGGCTCATAGTTGATGCTATTTAGTTGTTAGTTGCAGAACAAAACTCATGTAATGAAGGAATTTCTGCACCTCAAATTGGTGATGCTAAGGCACTTGGTGACAATGACAATGTTCTTGTTATATGTGAGGGCGGGGATGGGAAAGGAGGGGATCAGGTGGGTGCAATAGATGGTATTGAGGATAGTGGTGAAGATGACAAGGTAGACAACGAAAATGGGGAGAACCATTCCATTTTTATCAATAATCACTTTACTGAGAGGAGGAAGGAAAAGGATTTGGAAATTTTTGTTGGAAGGCTGGATAAAGGGGCTGTTGAGGATGATCTGATCAAAGTCTTTGGGAAGTTTGGGGAAATAAGATCTGTTAAGTTAGTGAGGAATCCAACAACAAATCAGAGCAGAGGATACGCATTTATACAATACGCAACTGTTGAGCAAGCCCAAAATGCTCTGTCTGCATTAAAGGACGGGATCCAGGTTTAAATTTTGCCTTCTATTATTCCAGCTAAGAAACAATGAAGATACTCTTCTCTGTATGTTGATCTAAGATAGCAATAACATGGTCTTTTCGGCTGGTAAGGTAGGAGGCAAGCATGTTAAGATATCGGCGAGCCAGGACAACGATACACTTTACATGGGCAACATTTGCAAATTATGGACAAAAGAGCTTGTAAGTTTTGAATTCGACTACGGCTTTTCATTTGCACGTCATAATGTTTCTGGCTTATTTATGTGGTCATGACCTCCATGTTACTTTGCAATTGTGTCGTCTTCATATATTAAGGGATTTACCGGTGGTGGTTGTCATTTTCATTGTGACCCAAATTATTTTCCCTTTCCCTCTGAAGGTACTGGAAGCATTGAAAAGCTATGGGATTGAGAACATTGAGGAGATACATTTGCCAAATGACTCTCAGAAAGAAGGGAAGATCAAAGGATTTGCTCTTCTGGAATTCAGCACCCACTCGGATGCATTAGCAGCATTTCAACGACTAAGAAAACCAGATGCAATCTTTGGTCGTGATAGAAGTGCTAAGGTTGCTTTTGCACAAACCCCAATGCATCCTAACGAGGAAGTTCTGTCTCAGGTTTGAAATCTGAGGCTGCTTTTGCTTTTGCTTACTGGACGCCGTAATTTGCGAAGTATTTGCTATCAAAGCTTGTGCTAGTGTGTTTGAGTTTGAACTTGAAACTTGCTTGGGTGCAAGTCTAGAGTGGGAGGGGTAGCTAAAAGCATGTCGTCGTGAAAAGGTTTCCATCTCTTTAATGAGTTTAACCAATAATCCATCACATAAAATCTTCACTTATCCATTTTTGCCCCTAGTTACTGTGGTGAGGTTTCAAGAATGACTTGCCAAAAAGCATACCTGTTTGGAAAGGCCCGTGCAGTCCATATCAAACTTTGACTCTTTGCGTGACTTCCGTCAGGTGCAAGTACCTTTAGCATATGGTGAGGCAGACATGTACAAATGTATTGCAAATAGATATATAAGTTGGGAGTCAATTATGCAAAATATATTTCATAAGATAGTTAAGCCTTCTATTACATACAATATTTTCATGCTTCTAAGCTCAGACACAACTTGAATTTGTACATTATCTTGTTTTTGTGGCTAAAGTAAAGGAAACTCTGTGATAACACTAAATTTATGGCAATTTTTCCTGCACAAGGCGGCCATTCCTTAGAGAATATATCGTTGATACCATGTTGCTGCAACTTAATTGGTTTAATTCTTGGAAGTGCATGAACGACAAATACAAAATTTTCCTTCTTTTAGGTTAAGACTGTCTATGTGGAAGGCCTAACTGCTGCTTGGAATGAAGGGAAACTAATAGAAAACTTCAAAAAGTACGGTGAGGTTGTGACAGTTAAGTTATCTCGGAATCTAGGCACCAGACGAAAAGATTATGGCTTTGTGACATTTTCCTCTCGAGAAAGTGCCCTGGCTTGTGTTGAAGGGATTAATAGTGCGCGTGTTGGAGAAGGAGATGTGAAGGTAGTGAACTGTTTTTCCTTGCTTTCTCCTCTGGTTCCTTTTATTTGTTTAGGAAAACAGTGGTCTTAGGTTAAGTTTCTTCAGGTTACGGCTAGCATTGCAAAGCCTCATTTTAAAGGGCGGCTACAAAAGCAAGGTACTCGTGGTGGATTCAAGGTTACGGGATCGACAGAAGGCCCACCGACAAAAGAAGAGAGTGGAAGAGAAAACAAAGCTGTATCTCCAAAGATGAAAGGTCATGCAAAGTCTAAAAAGGTGAAAAAGAAGGCAAATATGCTGGCTGAAGTAAAGGGAAAGGCTCTTTGCGAGCAGGAAATTGATGGAGGTAGTAAACCAAATAAACACCAAACTATCACTGAAGCTCAATTTGTTCTACCATCATCCAAGTTGGAAAAGAAAAGTCGCAAGAGAAAGAATCTGCACTCTCAGGATGAGGGCCGTGGGAAGACAGGAGCTGACCATGGTCATAATGACAAGCGATTAAAGAGGCAAATGGGTACAAGTACCTTGCAGTGGATTATACAAAGCTACCCGTTTAGCTGCTTTTATATAAGGTTCTGAAAATTGAATTTCCTAACCTGAATACGCAGGCAACAAGGGGGGAAGGAAAAACAATGACTCAAGGAAGCCAAAGAGGCATCTGCATACTAGGAAAGGGTCAAACTATGGTGCAGATTCCATCAAATACAGAAATCCACAGGTACCTGGATTCAATACATCATCTGTTAGTTATCGAAGTCCTGCCTACACCGCCACCGTGTCTGGATCTAAAAGGCCTTATGCAGATATGGTAAAGAGTTAAACTTATATCTCATTCATCAGTATTGCAATTTTCCATTTTCTGCTTTGATTGTGTGGAATGGGTTTGTTACAGGAGCCACATGCTGGGTACCTAGAGCCTGTTGCTCGGAAGCAAGGCCGAAGCAGTTCAGGTTATCTTGAACCTTCTGTAGCAATGCTGTATCAACCTCTTGCAGGATACCGAGAAAGTGCAGTAGTGACACAAAGCCAACCTCAAACAGGATATCGTGAACCTGCTGTCATAAAATACAGTATAGCTCATGCAGGATATCGTGCACCTGCTGTTGGAACTTATGGTCAACCACCTGTTGGATACCTTGAACCTGCTGTTGGAAGTCAAAGTCGGGCCCATGGTGTTTATTCTGATTCTGCTGTTCTAAAATACAGTCACGATCCCTACTCAAGAAGGTTTTTTCATACAAATTTTCCCATTCACTTTGAGTTCCAATTTTGCTACTTCGGTCAACATAACTGTACTTGTCCTGTTGACAGGGCCGTTGCACAGGATCTCCATGCCAGTGGTCAGTCAGCATATGGGGCAGGTATTGTGTTAACTCCACTTGTCACAGTCATTCGTTTTCACGGTGCACAGAATCCCCAAAAGAAGTAGAAACTAAAAACATAATAAAAGCCAGAACAGCCGAAATCTAACAAAAGGAAAAAGTATCATATATTTAGTTTCTTGATGACTTGTTCAAGTTCAATGTAGTTGGAAGGGCAGGTAAATATGCATTTTCTTAGTCCTTTCCCTGCTGCCTAGTGTATGGAAAGGGTTCCACGTGCTCCCTATTTCGTCTCTTTATTGTATTTGTCAAGAAATCGGGGGCAAACAGACAAATGTATCTTCACAACATTCTTCAGTATCTCAAGTGCTTTCCCATTGTCAGCGACATATGATATGTCTGCTAATGCTAGTAATGTATTATGACAAGTCAGTTGTAATAATTCTTTTGTGGTGGTTTTCCTGTAGGATATTCTCTTCCGCAGTCCTATGTTTCAAGTTATACTACCTATGTTGGATCTGAGGTCTCTCTCTCTCTCTCTGCGTGCATGTGTTCACACAGAATTTAATTGCATTACTATTTTTCACTGCATAGAATATTTGTACACGGGTATGCCTAATCTCCAACAAAAGAGCCTATGTCCTTGATTGTAGGCTATTTTGGGATTTGGGGCAATCTTCACAAGAATTTTTAAAGTCGGCTGGATAGTTGCTAAATCTCAAGTTTTGCTGTCTTTGCCTCCATTGAGTTATCATAAACTGTTTGTACCTTCAAAGGAGTCTTCATCCGTCTTGTTTGGTACTTGAAAACATGATATATTTGATCTGGAAGTCCTCATATAGCGCTTCTCCAACAAATATCTTTTCCCTTGTTGTCAAAGCTTTCAGATTTTGTAATTGTCCTCTCTCCTGAAACTTAGGAAGATAATTCTGTGTTTACCATTGAAGGCTTCTATTTCAAGTCCATGGTTCTCTGGATGTTCCGTCAGCGAGTCAATAATGAATAGTCTGTTTGTTACTACATGCAGAGTGGTGGCAGTGTTGGTCATTACGAAAGCAGTGGAGCACACCTACCTCGAAGGGCGTTCTACTAGCGGAAAACAAGAGAGAGATGCAGTTACTTTATCTTATCTCGATATCAACCCGTTGTTGGCTCTCTCTCTCTCTCTGGTTTTTTACGTGCTTGGGAATATGGGCGGTCGTCGTGCTAGTTGACCATATGCAATATTCAGCACATAGATAGGGTTCTGTAAAAATGATATTTTTCCTGTCTAATTTCAAAACAAGCATTTGTCAGTTGTGTTCTGTTTGTTTGTTTGTGTTCTTCCAGAGGCTTTTGATGTCCCTTTGCTCAAAACCTGTTCGGCACGAAACGACATTTGTATCAGATCTTTTACTTGGGCCACTCATATTATGCCCGTCTCCCGGCCGAATCCACAGCCCCTGGAATATGCTGATGAAATTTGTTGGAAAAAGTAGAGGATAGAGTGACCACTGAACCCTTGTAAAGTCCAAAAGTTTGTATAGAAGGATCCGCTGAAAGGATCGTAGTTCCATATTAATATGCAGGCCATTAACGTACCAGAAACCAAAGAGAAAAATTAGAGAATGTCTGTGTATTGAACTGACCAACATTCCACAATACTGTGTTATATTTCACAAAATCTTCTTCAATTTAATTCAATCAACAGGTAACATCTTTAACAAACCTTCTTATTTGGCCTCGTTGGCCGAGTATCAGCGCTTAGCATAAGCGAATCATTGTATAAACAACTTTCTATTGCTCGATACTATTGATGTTACTTGAATTTATATCCCAACCTAAACAAAACAAAGAACAAAAAGCAAAAAACAAACTCGTATGTATATACTATCAGAGGAAAGATACTTTCAGGAGGATAATACCCATATCTCTCAGAAAATCAATCAGCAGCATTGATTTGAGCACTAGCACCTTCCATCATCCCATTGCGAATCTGCTCGGTAATATCCCTAACGTGACCAGGACCATGTGGTATAAACACAGTGGTGTTCTTTGAGGAGTTGCCGAGGTCCTTGATGGTGTCAAAGTACTGAGTGATCATGATGAGGTCCATCACCTCCTTGGCCGAGGCACCTTCCACCTTGTGAGAGAAGTTCAGGATGTTCTCTCTCAAGCCATCTGTAATTGCCTGCCTCTGCCTCGCAACGCCAACCCCACCTAGGTACTTGGATTCAGCATCACCTTCTGCTTTTTTAACTTGGAGAATCTTCTCTGCTTCCCCTTTGTATACACTGGCAAGCTGAAGCCTTTGAGCTGTAATAAATAAATTGAACAAAATTTTCTTCAGTTTCACACACTCCAATAGATCCATTTGATTTGACAGGCATACAATAAAGTAGCCAGATTTGGGATTATTCATCAGTAGATACCATAATATCCAGAATAAATCAGACTTCACATTAAATTTCAAGAATTGTTTGTGTGAAAGTCTACTTTGTGAGAGGTACTAACCTGCATTAATCTCATTCATTGCCTTGCGCACAGAGGGATCAGGTATTATATCAACCAACAGAATGTGTTCTATGCTGTATCCGTATGCTCCCATCACCTGATCCACATATATACTTTTAGTTACCATTCTGAAAAAAGGGAACCTTGATACAGAAGATTTGTAATTTCAACCAGTCATTAACATCATACTGGACACATGGTTCGTGCCTAGGTGGTGCCTAAAATAAGAATCACAAACACAAAATTAAGTTGCTAAAAGAGAAACATGTTTACACATGTGGTGCCTAAAATACACAAGTTTCACTTGATCTATTTTCTTCTTTACAAACTAAAAAGTGCAACCATCTCAAGATATTCAAGAAGCAGTTCAAAAAGGAGAGATTCAAGAACAGCTGGTATGCGTATATGAAAATTCCACATAACATTTGTGTCGCATTTTAAGCACACTTACAACAGAATCCAGTCTCCCAGACAGTAACATATTACTCCATAGAAGAGAAGGGTATCATATGTTGAAAGTAAACAGAATTTAGGTGAGTAGACAACGGGTATAAGGGCAGAACTTAGCACCATATCTTGAACGAGTATCCAGTATAAAGTGCCAGAAAAGCTTTCGCAAATAACGTTTTGTCTGTCACATTATGATCATCGACCCCAACAGGAAACATACATAAACACAAATGAGGTAGTTCTAAATGAGAAGCTGGCAAATATGAATAGAACTAAACTGGCTCAAGGGGAATAGAATACCACGCCTAAAATACTGGATACAAGCCTACATGGTTTCAATAGGATGCTGGCATATGAAAGACAGTTTGCCCCACAAGCTGTGAGCAGACATGAAATGTCCCTCCAATATATCATGTTAGATTCATCTGGTAATCTCAGTACTGGTTGTTGCGTCCTAATGGACAAGTTGTAGCAGCAAGCATATGGTCGCCTGTGGGACTAAGACTAGTTTTCCCTTCTACTTTGTATTCACCACAAAATTTTGCCAAACCCTGATATATCTCTGGATCTTCAAAACAACCCATAGTTCGCTTATACCAGCTTATAAAAAATAGTTGCACAATTCACGATAAACTCACAAGCTTTATAATCTGCAGAGCAGATCAATGAGATCAAGACATGAGTATGAAGCTATGCATCTAGCCTTTCAAACTAAAGCAGCGACAAAAGATGAGTGTCTCAGTCACCGGTATAGATGACTGAACACATAACCGAGATAAGTATTTGCAGCTACAAATGTTATAGAATGTGATTAGGTTACCATAAATAACTTCTCATATTGGAGCAATGTAAAAATGTTGTGGTGATCAAATAACCAACAATTTACCTTCTCAAGCTCCTCCGAGACAGCTTGAGCAACATCACCCTTCTGCTCAAAGAGCGCATCAAGAGTCATTCTTGGTACATGAGCTCGGACAACTGTATATTAATGGAGGAACCATTAGATAGTGGGAAAAGGCAAATGAGAAAAGAAACAACACTTAAGAATAGGTATTCCAGAAGCCGGACGAATGAAAATTACCATCAAAGACGTAAGCCTGAATCTGTTCCTTGGGATTTTGCAACTCATAAAATGCATCATCAGCATTTTCTTTAATGACTCGGTATTGAATTGAGCACATAAGTTGCACAAAGACATTATCCTGTAGAAGGAACAATCATTCAGAAGTGTACTTCTCTGATAAATAATGCAATATGTGTCATGCCTAAAACAAATATTTATGGATTCTTATGCCAATGGCACAAGCATGCCTTATTGCTACCACCACGACAACTCTTAGGTAGTTTTCCAACTGGATACACAACATAAGTAAACAGCTGATAGTAAAAGAAATTAAGCTGAATTCAGGGTCTCTAAGTACATCAAGGGAAAAACTACCATCTTCGTCTTTAACAAAACAAACCCTATCAATAAATTCAACACCACCTCCTTAATGATTGGTGATGCCGTTTCTGCATCGTAAGTGGATTTTACTTTTACACATTAGCCTTCAATTAGGTTGATGATGCCCCTAACTACGCTGGAATCAAGTAAAGGTAGGACAGAAAACAAACTGGAATTAAAAAGGCATTTACGAACTACATGGCTCAAAACCTTATTCTAGGAGATACACCAATGACAGGAGGAACTACCAGTTGATGGTAATGAATTGAGGAAATTAGATTAATTACCTATATGCAAGGCTTAAATCAAATAAATATCAGTATTAAAAAAAAATCAAATAAATAGTAAATACAAGTGAAACATGACAATGGAAACAATTGAATTCACCATGGCATTCTGCTGACTAATTGTAAACCCTCTTCACATCCAACACGCCTGTAATGATTTCTACTACCTATTATAAAAGAGGGAGTTGTGATGTTTGTCAAGCAGATGAATTCAAATGACAAATATACCCTCCCCTTCATAATTTATGGCGCGCATCCTTAGAGCTAAGGAAGCCCAAATAGATGATACCTTGCGCCTGCCGCCTCAACAGATCTTCTTTGTCCGCTTCCTCACGCCGCCCCAGCCCAAAAGCGCACAGCCACCGCCAAAACTGAATGTGTACTCCTAACGCAACAATCTTGCAGGCAATATTATTGGTCGCACAATCAGCCACAGCCATTACTTGCGCCTCCTCGGACATAGTAGGCCATGGTACCTATATATGTGGGATGCTTAATTACATTCACTGTCAACCAAGTGACCCAGCTTCGGCTATGCCAGCGCCCAGCGGAGACACTCACGAAACCAACAGTTTGTGGGGAAGCAGTATGATTAAATGTAACCAGAACTTATACCCCGTACTCTTATGCAAATTTCCCCCCCAATTTTTCTGTTCAACTGATTGGACAATTGGTCCATTGAGGAGCCTGTACGTATTACTAGTTTAGCACTAAGAAAGTTTGATACGGATGTCAGAGACAAAATTAAGGCTGTGCTATGTGTTAGTTCACTAAAATCCCGTGTTTCTTGACGAGCTGGTTGTTTCAAACCACCCACCAGGTGTTTGACTAAATGACACATGAACATGCACCCTCCTGTAGTATCGTTTACCATTTAATTTCGTATGATTTCACCACTATGAGGCTTGCAAAAATTGCTTGATACCTGACTGTTTGATCAATTTGCGACTTCTAAGGTAGAAAAGCCCCAAAACAAAAAGGAAAAAGAAACTTTTCCAGGCTCATAAATACCTACTAAAGTTTCCTACACGATTTTTGTTCATTTGGCACTACCGTGTCTTATATTCGGGGTACATAACATGACGAGAAAGAGATCATGTCATAGGGTGCTACAGCCCCAACTTCCAGAGTAAGACTTCAAAGAACCTCAAGAATGGCATACACAGAGAGTTGACCACAGAAGCGGCTACGCTAATACTACCAATTGACAGTCTAAGAAAGACGAAATTCCTATCATCAATTAGCGGACAAATACCTGTTGAGAAATCAACCAAACCAACAAACACACAATGCGCGAAGAATACTTAAGAACAAAAACAAAGAATGCAAGACACAGATTTTTTCTGTGGTTCCTAGGCGGTCCCAACTAGATTTAATCACAAGTTACATTGGCTGAGTATACAAAGTATTTACAACTAGGTTTAATCACCAACTACAGTGATACCCCTGTCTAAGTTTCACAAGCCCAACAATACCATCGGAAAAAATAAATCCTAGGATGATAACAACGTGAACGAAGATCAACAAATCTCTCATGGTCATCGTTAAAAATAACCCAATTCCAGAATTCGCTTATTCTACGATTGATCAGGATACGGAAGTTAAGTGCAAAAGAAACTGAAGAGATAAACGAGAGAGAAAGAGAGAGGACCTTGGTTTTGGTCTCGACGCGAACGTCGAGAGAGCTGATCCTGGTGGAGAGTCTACCGGCAAGGCACTCGCCGGAGAAAGGGTTGAAGAAGTGGAAACCAGGTTGGGCTATCTTCTCGAACCGGCCCCACCTCTCTACCACTCCGATGCTCGATTGCTCTACGCATCCACAAAACACGCACGATACGTTCCCCATCGCTCCCTTCCTCTTTCTCTCTCTCTCTCTGAAGAAGGAAGAAGGAATTTGTTTGTTTGGAAGAAGAGGCAGACGTGGTGTAGATTTGAAGGCCACCGACGGAGGTGGTGGTGGTGACGGGAACAGCAGCCTTCGCGGGTCACCAAAAGTTTTTCATTTTTAAATCATATATCCCCAGAAGTGGGGCAATGGATGTCACTGGGCTGAGCCCGGCCCAAGTTTCAATTCTTTCTCTGGTCCAAATACAATGGGATCAGGCCCAATGCTACAAGCTTCCGGAATACCATAGGATCTTCGTAAAGTTGGATCATTATGAATGTTATGATTCATTAGCTCGTTATTTAGTACAAATCGGTCAAATGACAGAATCTATAAAAACTATTCAGGCCTTGTTCTCCTATAGATTTTAGATGCATTTTATGAAAATCTCATAAAATGAACATTTTATGGAGGGGTGATAAAATTGAGTTGTTTTCCCAACTGATAAAATGTAGTGGTTTTCCTATAGATATTGGGAGGATTTTATGAAAATTTCATAAAATCACTTTTACATTTTATGTGTTAAGACTGGAGTGTCATAAAATGTGAGATTTTATGTCCCAAAAATCTGTTGAAGAACACACCCTCAACAGACTTTGGAAGGAATTCCGGGAGGACCCTATAAGAATTTAGAAATCCGGCACTTTGATGGAGGAAGGAATGCCGAAGGGAATGATTTTGAATACCGATTCATTAGTAAAAAAAAACCTTCTCCAACTTTTGAAGCAAGAACTTTTTGTAAGAGTCGAAGCTCCAAAAGGAGAATTGGGAATTTTTTTGATAGGAGATCAAAGTGTTTTTCTTTATTTGTTCCTGGAACAGAGGTTGGGCTGGTGCGATGCGTGTAATGGTAAAATTAATATGGTGAAGCGTGGAAAAACTTCAATAGAATTCTCAACGTTGTCGTGAATGAAAACTGTTTGATCCGAAAGTAAAGGGCGATAAGATCCAAACAATCTCCAAGGGAAAAGCAAATGAAATCTATGATTTCCTCAGTTCATTTCTGTCCCCCCTAACTGCGCACCCCTCGGCCTTCCAATTGTGTTTTGGACGGCCCGGATGTGTTTTGATATATTACCGATAAAAATAAACCAAAATTAAATTAAAATTGTCGAATGCATCCGGGCCGTCCAAAACACGATCGGACAGCTGAATGGTGCACCACACCCCCGGATTCCTAAAGTGGACAGAGTGGCAAAAGAGTTTTCTAATAGTTTGAGAAACTTGAACTATTGTAGCTTTATTTTGAATGGCTTCCTGTGCGTTCTATGCTTAAATCATTCCTTGTGTTAACAAAAATACTTGCATCTCTTGATGCTTAGACATTTTGGAATTGTCATTTGGGAAGCACAGTCTTTACTCACAACAATGAGTAAAGGGAACCAGATATGGTGATAACCGGAAGCGGGGGTGCTGGAGTGCACTCCCTGGTGTGCATTACCAGGATCGTCGGATGAATTTTCAACGGATCTAATTTCATCTCGGCACTTTGTAGATCCGAGTTGTCCATTGTCGAGGAGAAATCCGAGCCACGGTCCTGGTGCGACACATTGTGACTTGCAGAATCCATTCTGGGATGGAAGCATAAATTTCTCTAGATGATCCCTACACTGTTTTCCCCTAACCTAAATCCCAGAAAGAGTTTTTGTGAGAACCCATGACTTTGTCCCACATCGGTGGGAGTGAGACAATAGTATATTACGAGTCGCGAGCAGCTACTTTATAATTCAAGGTTAACTTTTTGAGCTACGTGATTAGGCTAAGGGTTACGAGTTGCTATCACTCTCCAATGCAAGTAGCTGGTCGTGTACTTTTGTAAGTTCGCAGTTACAGCAATGTAAAAATGTTACTGGACAGTATATCCTGAAACATCAGTACTATTAGTAAGAAAGAAAAGCATCAACCTGTTCAAAATAAATCCCATGCGAAACCAACAAGCGATGTATATCAACTTAACCATGTGATCAGAGCAGTTGTCTGAAATCACAGTAGGGTCCGAGGCACGAACGCAGAAGGAAAACAGTGGTGAGTGATTTGCCTCCAGACAAGAATAGCGTTTTCAGTTGAAAACAAAAGCTAATAAATAGCCCATTTTGTAGGTTTGTGATCAACAAACTCTCTGGCTTTACTCATCCAATGAAGGAATTCACGAAGGTACAGCTCCATAAAGTCGCAATTGGCCACACATTTCTATTGCAATTCTGGTTGGATGTGACTCTCGCAAAACATCCACATTCATTACCAACTGAACTAGACGTTTTCACGTCTGGCATTTTTTTAACCACCCAAGACTATTCGCCATGTTTTAATACCAGAGAATACGTGATCGAAAACAAACACATCATTTTGAGATTCACAAAGATCTACCAGACGCGATACATAAACATGATGTCGTGATTTTTACGGAGGAAAAACCACCATTCAAAAGGCAAATGTTTAGTCGGTACAAGTGGTTACTGGTGAAAATCCACAGGAAAGTCCCATGCCTAGGCTACAAGAAACTGAACCATGGTGACATTCACAACAAAGCTAAGTCCTCAGCAAAAGGACATTCGAAAATTGTTGGAATAGGAGCGCAATCAAGTGATCTAATGGTAAGAAGTTAGTAAAAATCTTATCTCCAGCCTATCACTACCCTTTTCTGCAATTTCTCAGGCAATTGCCGAGTGATCGAGTCATGGAAATCAGAAACAGTTGATGAAGTTGGCCAAATCTTGAATTATTGTTTCCATAGATGGCCTCTTCTCAGGACATTCATGGGTGCACATCAAAGCCAACTTAGCAATCTTGGCAGCTTCAAATTCTGAGAACCTTCCGTTGAGGTTCTTGTCAATAAAATCAACGGACCTACATGACTCAGCAGCAACTCTTATAGAGCTGGTAATTTTCCTCTTCCCTGACAAGATCTGAAAGACGAGCACGCCAAAAGCATAAATGTCACTTTTCTCCGTGAACCGGCCTGTATTAGTGTACTCGGGAGCTAAATATCCCATTGCAGCACAGGCCTTGAGTGCTGAGAAGACAGTGTCGTTTGTCAGAAGTTTGTGCGCGCCGGAATCAGAGAGCAAAGGTTTGAATCTCATGTCAATGAGAACCTTCTCTGCTGAGATATTTTGGTGAACTACAGCTGGTTTGTTCGTCGTGCACCCATGTAAATAATCTATACCTGCCAACATAGGTGGACAAAGCCCAGTGTTAATATAAAAGCAAAATAAGGAATGAACGAAAACTAAAACACTTGTGTGTTCTATAGGGAAACCATGTAGCAACTATCCCAAAAAATTCTTCAAAGTTTATTTGAACTATAAGAAGAAAGACAAATTTTTTGTTAGAACAGGTGTATAGAATTTAAAGTGTTTGAAACCTGTGTTAGATGAGAAAAATATCTTCCCTAATTTATCTTTTTCTAGCTGACTGAAGTAATACACAATTCAAAACACTTGGTTTAAGACTGTATTAAACAACTGTAATACTATAGCAGCCACCTTTGGATGTCGTGTGATGTGGCTCCTTGCATGGTCCAATCACATGTTCTAGGTGGGGTCCCATCAAGTGATGTGGTTGGTGCCATGTGTGCGTGAAGCGAAGTCCCACATCGCCTGGGTACCAAAGTTATATGAAGTATATAAACGTGAGGGCACCCTAACTTCATGAGCTTGCATTTGGGGTTGAGTTCTACGCAAGATCGTGTAACATGGTATCGGAGCTTGGTACCATAGATGGGTAGGGTGCGTGTCTTTGGCCTGCACACGGCAGGTGCTGCTGAGTGAGCATGCTCTGCGTGAGGGAGGGTGTGAAGCAAAGTCCCACATCACATCGGTACCGAAGTAATATAAAATATATAAGCATACCTAAATGTGCGCATCAGATGGTACCTAAATGTGGTCGTTGAGCTCTTGAAATTCAAGTTAGTAAGCAATGAAGTCGAAATGAAGAGGCAAAAATGGATTATGGGAAGTATGTTGGCAGCGATATCATTGCAGCATTTAGATTGACGAAAAGCCATGCAAAGAAGAATCAGCTTGAACATTCAGGAAGAAGATCATCAAAATAGAACTGACCTTTGGCGATTCCATTGATGATAGAAACTCTGGTGTTCCACTCAAGGACCCGATTATCCCCCTCCTTCAGATCAAGATAGCACAGCAAGTTTCCATTTGGTACAAAATCATAAATGAGAAAACACTCACCTCGGCCTCTTGAACTGCAAAACCCTCTCAACCTGACTAAATTCTCGTGTCTCAATGAGGTCAGAATGTTCAGTCCCTTCAAGAACTCAGCTTCCTCTGACTTGCAACTACTTTTAGTGATGCTCTTGATAGCAACAATGGATCCATCCCTTAAAACCCCTTTATAGGTTGCTGAAAAGTTGCTCCTACCCAACAGATTTTTTCGAGCAAAGTATGAAGTAGCTGACTCTACCTCTTCTAAATTAAACCTAAAGCTTTGCAAAGCCTCTTGGGAGAACCCACCCAAATTGCGACCATCGGCCAAGGGGTCCCACCCATTTGAGTACTCAAGGCTGATAAGGGGAGAGCCATTCTTCCTGTAACCCTCTACAGACTGGTCTGTACTGACACGATTATCAGATATGTCGCACGAACTCCCAAGCTTCTGTTTCCGGCGGCGATATTGCGAGAAAGTCAGAATTCCTATAGCAGAAAGCATGACAATTACCACAACTACTCCAACAATAACAGAAGCTTGTGGGGTTTTAGAGGAGTGTGAGCATCGAGTTTGGCTGCAATTCAACTTCAAGTCTGCTGTTTCCGGTATGTCTCTTGTTGGAAGACCAGTTGAGCCAGCTTCGTAAGGTTCAGGCATGTTTGGAATCACATCACTCAAAGTGCTGCAATCTCTCAAAGCCGAAAATCCGACACCACATAATCCAGGGTTGTTTTTGTATTGGAATCCTTCAACTAGTCTTCTCAGAGCTGCATCATTCACAGGTGAAAACAGACGTGTTTAAATTTATTCAACCTTTAAATTACTACACATGAAACTGCATATCTGAGTACACGGCACGCATGAGTTAAAAAATAAAAATAAAAAAATTGTACCAGGAGGTACATTGCCGGAAAGAGTATTGTTTCGGACGTCAAGGACTTCCAGCAAAGGAGCATCAGCTATCCTTGTGGGAATCGAACCAAAGAGGCGATTAAAACTTAAGTCTAGCCTCATTAACATTCCCAAATCCCCTAAGCTCGCGGGGATGGCACCGGTAAGTTGATTAGACTGCAGGGCAAGAACAGAAAGTTTCTTCAAAGACCCCAACTGCGTGGGTATGCTTCCAGTGAACTGGTTATAACAAAGCTGCAAAACTACAATAACAGATGGAAAATAAAATCATAGTTTAGTATCAGAACCACAAAAACCAGTGGTAAATAACAAAAAAACCTACTCAGTTAGCTTGCAGAAGAACAAAAACTAAACTTATTATACCAAGATTAATAAACAACTAGCCACATCCACACTTTGCGAAAACCAATATGGAAAAAGATGCAGAAGGAAATGACTTTGTTCACAAGATTGAAACTTTTCCATGTCTGCAGGTAAACCACTGAGAACCCAAATATGCTTTCTTTTGATAAGAATAATTTCACCGTTTCTGAAAAAAAATAAAATAAATAAATACTGTTAAAAAAAGTAACAATTGAACAATCCCTAATTTTGATGGGCTCATCTCCGATCAGGGATGGAGCCGGGTGCTAGTAGGGCGGTCGTGCCCTGCAGGCTGCAAGCCAAAAAAAACCCTCGAATATTATATAGGGAAAATAAATTTAAAAAATTTTCCAATGAATTATATAGGCTCGATGTGCATAATGAAATTTCTGGCTCCGTCCCTATCTCCAATCTTTACCCATTTCTTTCATTTAAACCCTTATTTTTAGGTAAAAGGAGCAAAATCCCCTCTCCAATGGCATGCCCATTTCTCTACCCAAAATGGGTTTTGCCCATTTTCTACCTTTTTTTCAAGGCATATTTGATATCTCTTATTTACAATGTTGCCATTGTAAGCTTCTTTTTTTTTGGGTAAAAATGGGGTTTTGTCATTGGAGATGCCCATACCCAAAATGAGTTTTGACTCAAATTAGGAGAAACAAAAGGGTTAGGATTGGAGATGCTCTAAAACCCTCAAAATCCAGAAGCATACCCCTAAAACTAGAAGGTCACCAATTAGGAGATCGTAGACAAATACTCTGCAGTAACTCCCATTCAACACTCTCTGGAAAAATCGGAGACAAAACATTTCCTCCCCTTTCAGTAATGAGGAAGGGCCAGTTCTCCTTCTCACAAAGAGATGAGAAACGGTGAGAAAATATGAGGAAAAAATGGATAAAAGTTGAATCTTTATCGGTCCATTTTGGTCCAAAGGGGAGGAAAGGAAGTTAAAAACTGGAATGCATGTGCATATATTCAAGCATACACATATACATATCGGCAGAGAGAGAGAGAGCATATATAGTTGTAAACGAACCTTGTAAACTAGCCATGTTTCCCAGTTCCGCCGGTATGCTCCCAGAAAGATTGTTGACATTGAGGTAAAGATCAGTAAGCTCAGTCAAACTCGAAATCTCTGTGGGTATTTCACCATGCAACGAGTTGTAATGCAGGTAAAGAGCGGTCAGGTGCTTAAGCCCACCAATCGCCGGCGAAACCTGACCGGAGAGGCTTTTCCCCTGTAGAGAAATGTTGGCCACGTGACCCATCTCATTACACACCACGCCCTCGAATGAATCGTGACACGGGTCGCCTGAGTCAGTCCATGAGGTGAGTTGGGCGTTGTGTGGGTCGAGACTCGCCTTGATTTCCATGAGTACTCCGAGTTCGGGATTTGCACAGACAGATGGGGGAGGAGTGAGAGCGAAGAAGAGGAGGAGAGAGAAGAGAAATGGTGGGAGACCCATTTCAGTTTTGGGCTGAAAATTTGATTCAAGATGAGTTCTCTCTCCTCTTTTTACAAGGGTCACTGGTTTTGTTGTACTCTGTTGTTGTTCTTCTCTCTCTTCTTGTCTTTGTTTTGACTTGAAGAACAGAGACCGAGGGTTCGACTCTCGGCGACTAGAGGGCGCCCACAAAAGTGAAAGTAACCCTTCACAGTTCACAACTTCACACGCATCTCTCTCTCTCTCTCTCGCTCTCTGTGTCTCTCGAAACGAGAAGATGGTGAGGGAGGAAGAGACAAATGCTGAAGAAATATGTTCCATGGTCCCTCCCTGCTGCTTCAGTGAAAAAGAAATAAAAATATGATTTTGCCCCTGATTGTCCCAGTTGGGGACCGGTTGACGTGGCAAGATCATAGGGGTGTGAGGGATTTACGCTGTGTTTGGAACTTGAGGAAAGCGGGAGGGAAAAAAAGGAAAAAGAAAATGGGAAAAAAACAAGAGGGAAATCGTATTGTGTACAGTAATAGAATTTTCTAATGTCTCTCTTTGTAATGGTAGGAACGCAATAATTGGTCACAACACTTTACGTGGCAGTGTATAATTGGTAATGAGAGAATAATTATACAGTGTCACACGTTGAACTGTTGTTGTCGGTATTATTTCCAATTGTTGTATTCCTAGCATTATTATTTCTCTCCTCTTTCACTTTTTTCCCACAGGTTTCAAACATTGCAGAGGATACCAGACTCGAGGAAGGTGGATACTATGGAGAAATGGGGGTTAGAAAGAAAAAAGGAAACAGAAAAAATCGAATCGTTGATCTAAAACCCTGACCTTCGGATGTAATGACCGATTGAAGAGTATGAGTGTTCATGCATGTCAGCTACATGCTAGTATTTGACTCAGGTGAAAAAAGCAATGGAATCTTTTTTGTTTTGGGTGAATTTCAGGAATCATCCCTCAAGTTTTACCGGAGTCTCGGTTTGGACCCTCTAATATTAAATGTAAACAAATTGACCTTTAATTTCACATTTGGTCCCTATTAAGTTCAATCAAAGACGACAATTAAAATTTTAGATGGAAATTTATACTGCATCTCACTTGACCAATAAGAAGGGGTATTTGGATATTACACCCATAATGAGTTCACCTGCAATGCCTTTCCTCACTTAAACTCTTTTTTATTCTTCTTCATTTGTTCTTTTTTCACCAAAAAACACACTCTAACAAGTAGAATGGCTGGTAGTGCTCGACGAGGCCCACCATTTGTATATGATCGGACAGGATGACGGGTGTGGTGTGGATGCATGTGTTAACCCCTTAGCAAATCCCATTAATTGTTAATAAAACTTATTTGGATAGGTCTAAAAAGACTAATATCGTTGAAGTTAGGAAATTGTAGGTTCTTAAGTTTGGTTAGATTGTGGGTTATATTTTTCAGAAAAATTATTCATTGCTGGTGAGAGTTCGGGAGAAACTGCAATTGGAGTAGGTCGTGACTTAATCGTTTAGAGAGATAAAAACCCGTCAAGGACAAGCTCCATGGCCTAGTTAGGGTTGCATTTATGCCAACATAATGACATAGAATAGTGAGGAATAGGTCACGGCCGGTGGAATATTGTTCGGCATTTGAATTTATTTCAAGTCATTGGGCTCCACTGCATGGGGTTTTTTATTTTGTTGTCAATTTTAAGGCAAATTTCCATCAGCACCACAACATATACACCTCAATTATACGCGTCATCGGTTATTTGCAATCCTTTTTATGCTTTCAGATTGGACCAAATTAAAAAGAAACTGGTGATCAAGGATCCATTAAATGTATTAAAAGCTTCAATCCCTTTCACTATCTGTGGCCTTCGGAATTCAACATCCTTGATTGATTTTTTTATTATTTTTTTAAATATAGAAGGATTTTGGCGTGAGTTTGTGTTTGGGTTGGAAATGAAGAGAGAATAGGAGTCTTGGTTGAATAAACCCATGGTGGCATAACTCAATACAAGTGTAATGTCCAAAACACCCCTTCTTAGTTATCAACTGAGACACATATGACACATTTCCCAATCAAAGTTTTAACTGCCAACATTTGTTGGACTTAGAGTATCTAAAATGGACTAACCAAAATTGAATGAACAAAAGTTGTCACATCACCTTTTGATTATCTATTTAGTGTGTGACTAAAGTTAGCAACTCTATGCTCTACAATAGCCTCTACATTGAATGGCATTCTAGTAAAATTAGTGAAAGTGGAGAGCATATGTTGAAATAAAGTGACCAACAATGTTAAATTCAAAAGCTACTTGCTAAAGTGGAGAGCGAGTTTCACCCATCAATAGGAGAGGGAAAAGAGGAGAGAAAAGGTTTTAGGATGATGATCGGTGTATTTGATTGAGAAGATATTAGGTCCGCTAAATTTGGTTATTGGCAAATGGTTGTTTATCCAAAGACCAAAATTTGGTTAGTTGCTAAGTTTGGTTATTCCAATGTGAGCACTTTTTCGAATGAACATTGCTAACTTTAGCAACTTTTGAGTTTTGATTAGGCCAATGTAGATGCCCTTAACAGAGACCAAATGTAAAAGTAAAGGTCAAATTTGTTATAATCATATTGAGAGGCGCGTCCTCAAATTTACCCCTCTATGTTTGAACTGAAAAGTAGGGATGGCAATATCACCCAAAACCAATGGATACCCAAACCAAATCGATCCTATCGGAGCGGTTTTTTATATTTTTTCCTACCCATGGGTTTGGTTTTCAAAACATCAAACTCAAGCGGGTTTGGATTTGAGTTTGGTCTTAGCAAGTATTCGGCCAAACCCAAACCCAAACCCAAACCGGTCCATATAATATTACTTATAGGATATATAAAAACATATTATATTTTAATATACATATAATTTTTATTTTTCAATTCATAACTTTCAGTGACTTTTCATTTCATTTCACTCCTTATTCCTCTCAAATCCCTTAAAATCTCAAGAGTCTCTATAGGAACCTCTTAAAAAAAGTTTATTATTTAGTTATTTCCTTTGATTATGTTGGAATTTAGATATTTAAAGGTAAAATCATATAGTATGTTGCTTTTTTAATTTAATATATAATATTTGTCCTTCATATGTTCATTAATGAAATGAGTATTAATGCGGGTTGGATGCGGTTTGGATAAAATCCAAATCCATATGGTTTGGTTATGGTGCACTAAAATTCAAACCCATCGGATATCGGTTTGGATTTGGGCATAGATAAATGCTTTAGATTTGGGTATGGTAATCACAAAATCTGGACCAAACCGATCCATTGCCATCCCTACTGAAAAGAGTGGAATCTGCTCCGTGAGTTTGGTTGGTCCCAATCTCCAATTGGCATGCAAGGCTGCTGCACCAAGTGAAAATCATACCAGGTACAACCCTTTTTTTTTTTACCGGCTTAAGTAGGTCCTACCTAGATTTCTCTTAATGCAATCCTTAAAGAAGACTTTGTCCAATCGATCATGGTTTTGCCAATATTATTGCAAATGATGGTAGACAAATCAAACGGTCTCAAACTGTTTGACATTAGAGTTGGGACCCGTTTCATGTTTCACTTAACTTGATGGTGGTATACAAAATGTGCATCTCATACTGTTTGACAAATTAATGTTCCACTTGAGTTGTAGGTAATTGTTATTTTGTGCTCACTAACTTTGAAATCAAAACATAATTTTTTAATATGTTAAAAAAAAAAAAAGGAGCAGGGCAGGGCGGGGCCGGTAAACCTGTTACCCGATGGCAGTGGGGAAAAGATTTCCCATCCATTACCAGGTCAAGTTAGGAGCGGAGGCAGAAATAGATTTTTGAATCGGAGTATGACATAACCTACCCGCCTCGTTGCTATTAATGGAACCCACCAATAGGTGTTGGGCTCGTTAAGAAGATCATAAGTGTTGATCTGAACCATAGGTGTTGTAGGGATCGTTAAGCAGAGCATCCAATAAAAAAATTGTGTTGATCGGACATCGATAGGTTTCAAAAAAACTCATATTTTTAGTTTTTTAATACCCATCGATGTTCGAACAGGATAAGTTTTTTACTGGATACTCTTCTCAAGAAGCCCTACAATACCTATGGTTCAGATCAATAGATTACTGAGTGGACAATTATATAACTTTTCTTGAAGATTCTTTCAAACTATAGGATCCTAAATTCTAAATGAAAATCAAACGAATTAGATCAATTATGTAAAAATATCCAATGGGCCTGATTTTTTTCAAGACCACTCGAATAATTATTTTAAATTATTTAACGGTTCGGATTGATTGCGTGGATCCCGAAAGTGGGTCCCACGAGATCGCATTTCGCAAACCCCATGGGTGCTGTGCAGATTATGCACAGCAGCATCCCTCCCCGGCTTGCCAAATAATCACTCTATCAAACCACAAAAAGGCAAAATGAAAAGAAAAAATAAGGGGAAAGACTTTTTTTTTACCAATAAATCGAGCGGTCAATTTAAGAGAAGGTCCGGTGGTCCTGAGGGCACGGGATTGCAGCAGTTCTAGTTCAATGGATAAATTTACTAAAGACCAAATTGGTTTTTGGTTCAACCTTTTTTAAAAAAAAGGGTTTTTGGTTAACAGTTGTGTATTGGGGGCTTTACAGCTCGAAGACCCATTTTTCTTATGCACTTTCGGGACCTCTCTAGCAAGAGAGGAGAAAGCAATTGCCTTCATGCCTTGTGAGTGGTGGGGGTGTCAGAAAACTGACAGTAGTTCCGGAGCACATATTCCCCCATTATACATTTATATTAGGTCCATACGTGCATACACTTGGTCGTAAATTTCACGTATTGCAGTGTTAAAGTGTTCCAGAACACCATAATCGTGTTTCGGAATACTCTGCTGTTGGGAGAGATCTACTTCTTCGGTATTCCGAAACACGTCCAAAATTTCTCCCTCTTTTTCCTTCTTGTTTCAAAATTCCCTAATTACAAGACTGCCTCGACTCCGGACATGGGGCTGGGCCGCTAAGGCACAAGAGGCTCATATGTGTTGTTGTTATGGGCCTTGTCCTGAACTCAAAAATATAATATGAATTGCTCACTTTGTTGAGTTTTTTTCTTAAATTTATCTTTATTTAAGAAAAAATTGTGTTTGATTCAGATCATGTTTTTGAGCTCGAGATGAGGTCCATAAAGCCAAGGCCAGCTTTGAGATTTATAGGACCTAAAGTGAGTTTTTCAAATGGAGCCCTAAAGTCTCAAAATATACTTTGAATAGCTATAAATAGTTACGGGAAAAGAAACCTCCATAACAAAGTCATTACAAGATTTGAGAGTATAAAGACCCAAAATCAATAACCATTACAGTATCCCAAAAAACTATAATTAGTAAATTGCTCATTTCGCATTTTTTTAACTGCAAATGAACTAATTAAACCTAAATAATCAAGTTTTTTTTACAACAGACAACAACCAATCCATTCAATTCCTCTTGTGACATGGTCGACTGAAGGTAGACTTTTATCAACTTTAACTTCGAAAAATTCAGCTTTCTCCTAAGGCAAGGGTAACCGAAATAGTCAATAATATCCGGTACACAATCTATGCATTTGAAAAGCAACTATCCTTTGCCTTCAAAGTTAGTGAGCACATCAATGGGTTTTCTTAGTTTTTATGGTGAAAGTTCTCTCTTGAGTCTTGACTTTCATTTTGAAACATAAATTCCTCTTATCAATGTTGGAAAGCTCATCTTTTGTAATAAAAAAAATTCTTACTTGTACATAAGATACCGAATTATCTCATGTTTGGATCTTTTCACTTTGGGCGCCTTCACTTTGAATAGGGCCCCTAAAATTTTGAAACAAGTTAACTTAGTTTTATGTAGGCATCACTCTATATGGGTCTATAAAGGCACTCCAAAAGCAGTCAAAATTTAGAGGCCTAAAATAGTGATTTTATGAGCTTTAACTCAAAACCGGCTCAACATATCTAAGTTCATTTTGGAAAAAAAGAAAAAAAAATCAGGAGAAAAACGTTTTGAACAATTGTATTTTTATTAGTGTTTTGAAGTTAATTTATTCCGCATAAGCAACGGCCAACGGTATAAACTGCCAGAAACAAATTTGGCAACACTTTTAAAAATTAAAATAACAAGCTTAAATGTTGCCACAGACACGATTTATCCGGAAACGGGGTGCGTGTTGTCCATCGTCCGTGCTCGGTGATCAACGATCATGATCTGCTTGGACCCAAACACATCTGCACATTCCATTACCGAGCAAATCTGCACTGTTGATCGCCAAGTACGGACGACCCGGATCGGGTCAACACGCATGCTGCCCCTTAAGGGACAGCACGCACCATCAGTGTCCCCTCTTTTTTAGCATCAGTGTTAATGGATCCGGAAAACCTAAGGGTACAGACCCATAGATACAGAAAATGTACAGAGGTGTTCGGGGACCCACTTGTGGGTCCCACACGGATGATCCGAACCGTTCATTCATCTTAGAATAATTTTATGAGGAGCCTCGCAAGAGATCAGCTTGATCCGACGTTCGTAACTAGTTGATCCAAAATCCAAAATCCTCCCGTTTCATTCAAAACAATTTGCATGAAACGAGGGGAATTTGGATCAACTAGTTACGAACGTCGGATCGAGCTGATTTTTTGCGTGGCCGCTCGGAAAATTATTCTAAGATGAATGAACGGTTCGGATCATCCGTGTAGAACCCACAAGTGGGTCTCCGAACACCTCTATACATTTTCTGTGCGTTTTGTTTATGTACGCCTAGCACAGTCTGAGGTCGCTTTGGATATTCAACTCGAGTAAAAGACTAAAAGGAAAACATTCGCATCGGTTGGTGACATCCTTGTTTTTCTCCTCACAATTAATTTCACCTTGAGCTTTATAACCTCCAATCCAAAACCAGAACATTTTAAAATGTTGGCCACCTTCCCAATACCATATAAATTTATCAGTCCGATTAGTTGGTGGGTATACTCTTCACTTAATTGACCAGAGTACGATTACTGGAGTCAGTCCACAAAAAAGATTTCATTGGGAATCTCCTAATCCCGACAAAGATGGTCTGTCTTCCACCAGACTATGAATGAGATTAGTCAATGCACGCGTAAGTTGACCCGAAAACCCTGACCAATAAAAAAAAAGAGATAATACTAATAAATTTATTAGTGTGTGGATAACAGTGAAGGCTATGAGAATCTAGTTATTCAGATACGGTTAACCAAAAAGGTTAAAATGGACACAAGCTAGGTTGATCCTCCCAATAAATGGAACCCCGAAAAGAAGAGAATATCCAGTTTTTAAAACCAAAAAAAGAGCATGGATTGCATTGGTTCGCATAGGTGTGCGTTTTATTACCCACAAAATGTCAAGCAAAACCCATCTTGAGCTCCACTTTTTCCATGAAATACTCCAAAATAGACTCACAAAAAGAAGCTCTATAGGCTCCATATTTCACTAGTTGTTGCTTTCTAGGCATGCACATGTGTGCATAGGTCTTGGTGCCCTAAATCCTTTGTGAGGGAGAGTAGGATAATGGTGACAATGATGCGCGAACAAAATCTTTGCCGACCTATGACTTGCCATTTTGTATAGATCTTGGTGTGTTTTGGAATTTGAGGAAATAAAGAGAAAGGAATGGAAAATAATGAAAAGAAAAAATAGAGAGGAAATTGGAAAGAAAATTATCATTATTATTTTTTAACTTTTCTTCAAATTTCATTCAGAAGAATTCAGTATCCTAAATTTGCAATGAAAAATTAAAAGATTGGATGAAGTACTTACAATTGTATTGAGCTAATTTTTTTTTTGGACTACTCTAACAATTATTTTCAAATTATTGAACGGCTCAAGTCATTCGGAATTCTTTATTTATTTTTTTTGGACCTGACCGGGGGTGGTGGTCTTGGCATGTGAATATGCTATCGAGGGTTTGCTCACTCCTAAAGTCTCTCAGATTCGATTCTTTTTGCCAACAACTCTTAGAACACATCATCCCCATGTGTAAGTGTGTGAAAAAGGTTGAAGGAGGGGCTATAAAAACTAGTCCGAAGGGTGTGCAAGTTGCCCGTGACACCGTTTATTATAGAATAAGTAAAAAAACAGAGAGAAACAACGGTAAAATACAATAGTTTGTGCAGTTGCACCGTTCTTTTTTTTTTTTTTACCATATTCACTTGGACAAGGCAAGAAGATATATATGGACCATACACTACATTATTGTACGTCCCAAATAGTTAGTGCGTCCAAGAGCCCACAAAGAAATGACACTTCCAAAGCTTGAAAATGACTCAAAATCAAGAGAAAGGTGGGGAATATGATATACTGAAAAGAGACCTGTCATCAAAACAGAACATTGAATGGCATCTACTCCAATAGAGTACCTTTAACCATAAAAAAAATAAAAATAAAAAATTCCAACTTATCTTCATATTTTCAATTTTTTCCCTTTTTGAGCGAATTTTTTGTAATTTATCCTTTTTTTTCCCTCAAATTTTTATACTTTATAGGAAATCTTGGAGGGACCGATCATCCTTTTTAAAGACCAAAGTCTTGAAAATAAAGTTATGAAAAATGTGTTGGAGATGCTCTAGCTAGTATACAATTTGAAGACACATCCCCACAAGGAATAGTTTCCACACCATGTGGATAGATGACTGTATTGTATCCCATCTTAAACAGTTGACCGTTATTTATTTATTTATTTTTACATATTAGTAAAAGAATATGCACTGCTCAAAATGGAATTTTAATCCAACAACTTCCATCTCATTAGAATTGAACTTGTAATTTCACTTCGATCCACAAGATTTTGCGGTATTACCGTGACGAGGATTGACAAACGAGGAGGTAGGAGCGATAGGTCAATAGCTTCCTCTTTGTCTTTTTCTCACTTGCATTGCATTGAGATTATATCTTAATCCAATCGGCGACCACACATTGCCAACGTTTGTCCCTGTGATCCAAATTCCAGCTCCGCCACAGGATACACACATTGGAGTCAACTGCCGAACTATTAATATTGACACACATTCTTGTCTTTTGTTTGTAAAACATGCACACAACACTGTTTTTTATTGGGTAAATTTCACCTACCTCCCCTGAGGTTTCTGACAATTACAGAGACCTCCCCTAAGGTTTCTGAAATTCCACTAACCTCCCCTACTTTTGAAAATAAATGTCACATACCTCCCCTCCGTTAACTTCCGTTAGAAAAGCTAACAGAAAACGCTGATGTCAGCGCTACCTCACTCTCCTCTTTTTATTTTAAATCTTAAATGTTTATAACTTTTGTTTTATATATTCACTTTTTATAAAATTTATATATTTAAAATCTACTCGAAAAGATCTATAAAATGAGATCCATATTCAATGTGAAATTATGAAAAAATAAAATCTTATTTTTTCAATGTGAATTTTAATTATAATGTTACATAATTTAAATTATTTTCAATGTGTAAGTCAAAAAATTTACGCAAAAATTGTAATACCTCAGTTCCAAATTGTTTGCCCCTTTTGGGAATGCATGCATTTTACACGCAAAAAATAATGTACAAGCATTAATTTTTTTCAACAAACTTTATACCATACCAATTTAAAGATCTTATTGAGAAGAAAAAATTGATGTAATTCTTTTTCAAAAAAAGTTCTCATAGACACGTTATTTTTTTAGTGTAAAATGCACGCACTCCCAAAAGGGGGGCAAACAATTTGAAACAGAGGGAGTATGAAACATCAAAAAATCTTCTTGTTTAACAATTTTGTTTTTTCCAAATATATTCTTAATTAAATGAACATGGTAAATTTGTAAGTCCATTTTTCTATTTAATGGTGACTTTGTCCCAATAAAATTTTAAATTTTCAAATGCAAATTTTAATTATATTGTCTTTTTTTTTTCACCATTCGATATTCATCAATAGAGTTAGCTGTTAGATGTTAGTAAACTACAAGAGTTGACCTCCTCTCCATAGGAGTCGAGCTCAGAACCTTACAAAAAAAGTTGTAAGAATTTTGAGGTTTAAAGTTTTGAGTTAAACATTGAAAAATTTAAATTATGTAGCATGATAATTCACATTGAAAATTAAGATTTTATTTTTTCATAATTTCACATTGAATATAGATCTCATTTTATAGATCTTTTCGAGTAGATTTTAAATATATAAATTTCGTAAAAAGTGAATATATAAAACAAAAGTTATAAACATTTTAAGATTTAAAATAAAAAGAGGAGAGTGAGGTGGTGCTGACATCAGCATTTTCCGTTAGCTTTTCTAACGGAAGGGGAGGTATGTGACATTTATTTTCAAAAGTAGGGGAGGTCAGTGGAATTTCAGAAACCTTAGGGGAGGTCCCTGTAATTGTCAGAAGCCTCAGGGGAGGTAGGTGAAATTTACCCTTTTTTATTTTATTTTTATTTTTGTATCTTAAACAGGCTCATCTTGACAGGAATATCAAATTGACTGTTGAAGAGCATCTTGGCCTTTTGTGAAGAAGATATCAGAGAAAATACAAAGTATTCTTTTGAGTGGCTAGCAGGTTGGTGCCCCAAAAGAACTTGTAAAATGGAATTTCTCACTTTAGATTTATGGTCCTTTGAGCTATAAAGAATAGATGATGCCAGTAACTTAAATAAAGCCATAGGTTCCCACATTATAGCAATTGCATGCAATATTATTTGGAGACCAGGTTAAATATAATCCTACTTGATGATAATTACATGAACTTCAACGAAGAAGATGACAGCAAACATCCATAAAAGATAAGTACTACTTGTGCACGGTCGATACTCGGTTTTAGACACTATGCTTAAGTCAACGATTTGACGCACCTTCGGTGGCTCCAAAAGTTTTCTGCTAGTAGGTGCGAGTTAAATCTCCGAGTTCAGAGGGCTAAGCCCCTTGGTACCATGCTCCCAATCAACCAATCCCTAGATCATCTCTTTCACTTCTTATTATGCGACCACCTCTTCTAGTGTAAACAGGGGCGTATGGAGGGGGAAGAAGGGGGGTGTTTGGCCCCTCCACTCTCTCCAATTTTCTTCATATTTATAGTACACTTCTGGATTTTTTTTGTAAAATTACTGAAGAGTGGTCTCTGCAAACTAGGTAAAATTTGCAATCTTGTGTCTGCCACTGAGTGTAAATCCTTCTGGCACTTTTAGCCCTTCCAGCACGTTTAGCCCTAGCCAACTTTACCTGCATTGGAATATAACCAATATATTACCTCAAACCAAAGTAATAGTCACCTCTAACATTAATGTGGGTCTGCCTTAGAGCATCTCTAGTGGTTGGAGGCAATCTATGGAAGCCAAATCTATTTTTTGACTTGTTACAGTGTGATTTTATCAAATTTCGGCAAAATTGCTCCAATGGTACCAAAGCTATTTTTTGGAAACTTGATTTGCAGTGGTTGAATCACAAGCCATAAAATTACATGTCCCAATCTCAACAATTGGAAAAAATGGCCAAGGCTATTTTTCTTGCTAAAGAAATGGCCGGGGCCATTTTTGGCTTGCCGTCAGAGAGGTGCGAAATAGCCTGTGAGCTAATTTTTAGCTTTGACCGGAAGGTTGGCTCTCCATTGGAAATGCTGTTAGACCTTTAGCTTTTGAGTCTTTAACACCCATCATGCCTTTCGGCATGTCTTTCTGTTGGACCTTCTCATTTTTTATGAAAGTGTTTTCGATCTATATAACAAAACCACTTTATTTGATGCTTCATTTGATCATTAGGAATATAATTGGTGAAAAAGAAAGACAAGACTTGGAAATTACAACTTTTTTCTCCATATTTTGCTCGATGTGATTCCAATATGCTTTTACTCTCCACTTTTCAATAAGCCACATGATGGAAAGAATGAAAGACAGGATTTGTACTAGGGGGATCGGATCCGGCCAGCACACACCAAAGCCACGGTTCAGATTCTGTCCTGTTCGGTATGCCCCAGTCCCGTCCAGGTTTTGTGATTTGGGGGTCATGGCAGGCCCACTTTGATGACCAAAATCGTTCATATTGTAGTGCTCGGTGAGGCGAGTAACCATGCCCAAAATGATCTTCATCGGGTTTGACACAGCCCGACACAAAAACTGGACGGGACATGATCATAACAAATTGGAGAGGATCTGAATGCTCAAAGGGTTTGGGCCATGCCCAGGATAGTGGATGTCTGGATGTAATAGTTCAGTGACCTTAAGGCACCCAGAAATAGAATTGACCATGCACTTTTTTGCTTCTTTCTCCCTTTTTTTTTTAGTTTTTTTCGCTAGCATTTTCAAAAATTCTTTTAAGGTCATACGGACTTTATTCTGAAAACTCGCTAAGAAAACAAATTAAACTCACATTAAAAAAATTAAACTGAAAGGTTTTCATTTTCTTTTCTCTCTTTGGAAGGGGTTGCCTTGAACCCAACTGTAAAGCATCTCTCTCTAATGTAAGCACCCAACATATGGGCCTTCCGGGATGAGAAAGCATGCTTGTTTTACATGAAAAAGTTTAAACCTTAAAGCAAAACAAATGGTCGGCCAACAGGCCAGTTATCAGTTAACCCCACCAAAGCAAATTATTACTGCTAAAAAGCTCATGAAAACAATGGGTGGCTCAGTCCAATTGTTACTGAGCTCATGAGAAAGCATGCCTGTTTTTTTTTTTTTTTTTTTCGTTTGGAGTAGGGATGGAGGGGAAAAAATAATCCCCATTGGAGATTAGGGCAGGGACGTAGACGGGGGAGGGGTTCGGGGATCAGAGACGGGGATAGTAGTCTCTGGCCTTGACCCGTCTTCATTGCCATCCCTAGTGTTGTTGGAAGCCCTATAGTGCGGCATTCAAGCTATTGATCTCAGCAATCAACTCTTTAGATTTCATCTTGACATTGGACGGCTCGGATCTATAAAGTGCTGAGATGAAATTAAGATCATTGAAAATACATCTAACGGCTTAGATGCCGCACTAAAGGCGCCCTAAAGCACCCCTGTTTTCCATAGGGGGGTGTGTCCAAATTTTATCCCTCCTCAAGGGTTATAGAAATACAAGGATATCATATCGAGGAAACAAAAAAACGAAACAGACACCGCAAAGGCGGCTCCAAGTAGTGGGTAGGGTGGTCACCCGAACACCCTGAAAAAAAAATTTAGAAATACATGTAAATTTTTTTATTTTTTTTTAATTTTTAGCATTTTGAACACCCTGACCTAAAAAATTTGAACACCCTGCCTAAAAAACTTGAACACCCTACCCAAAATGTGTGGACCGAAAAGAAAAAACAATGTTCATCTCTTAATCTATGAACTACGGGGACTGGTGCTTAGTATAATTTTTTGAATCAACACTAGACTTTGCTAACTTTAATTTTTTTTTTAATTTTTGTTCAATTGTTTGCTTAGTTGAAATTATGGACAAATTTGTGATAAGAAAATCAAGAACATAAAGAGCAATTTGCGCAATCGAATGGGAGATCAGTGGATGAACGATTGTTTGGTTACTTATATTAAGCGTGATGTATTTGATGCCGTTGATAATGATGCTATTATGCAACGTTTCAAAATATGAAAAGTCGTCGAGGGCAATTGTAATATTCTAAATACTTTGTTGTTTTTTGGTGGCACTGTTGGTATTTGTAATTTTTTTTGGGGGATTTATGCACAGTTATGATTTCTAGAGGGCCGTAGTAGAATTTTTGAACACCCTCACGAGAATTCTTGGAGCCGCCACTGAGACACCGGATATGCGACAAACCGAATTTTTATATCCGACCTCTCCATGTATCTCCGTCCATTTCCCACTAACAAACATGCTGGTAATGTATTCTTCAATTTTCTTTGGCAAGGAAAATGCAAGGAAGTTTCCTTTTCCCCTTGACTAGTCCCATTATCGCCTGTGGGGGAAAAGGCTGTATTCCGTTTATAGATTTCCTCCTTTTGGTTCCTGTTTTCTCTTGATGTGAACTGTTTTATTTTTTACCTACTAATGCAATTCCATTTTTTTCCCCCCAAAAAATAAAAAATTAAAGACACAAAACCAAGATGACAGGGCTCCTGTCCAATTTATTGGATGTCGATCATTGTTGTAGTCCGATAGGAGTCTACAAAGACCCAAAAATGGACCAAGCATCTGACAAAAGATGCAAGCGATCGTCTTTTTCACTGAATTTCTTCCGACTCTTATTACTTCACCTGTTCGCTTAAAGGAGCGATTTCAACAATCCAGAACAAAGAAAACACAAGTAAATTTTTGCTAAATTTGTTTCGCTCATGTATCCATTGATGTTCTATCAAGAAAATTTTTGGAGCGGATGTCATATTCGGCGAGCTCTACAAAATGAACGATTCGTTGTGGGCTTGGAAAAGACCTACAAAGGCTCAAAACTGGACCAAACTGGACACTTTTGAACACGAGCTCTGTCCAAACCAAGGATCAAGTTCACTAGAGTTTTTATTTTTTATTTTTTAAACGGCATCACGTTCACTCAAATGTTTCCATTAAATAGTAAAAAATGATGCCTCCTCCATTGACAATCTCCACCTGGCATGGGCCTATTCCGCAGCCCAAGTTTCTCGAATTGGGCCTCGCTGTAGCCATTCACGCCTATATGCAAATAACATCTTTCAGGCTTCTCTACAGGCCCAAACCCACAGCTGAAGCAGAAACATATTTCTCTCTCTCCCTCTCTCTCTCTCTCTCTCTCTCTCCGTTTCAATTTTCAACCACAGAAAACAAACAGAAGAAACCAGAAGCAGAGAAACAGCAGCAAACCAAACCAACAATGGGGAAAGATCTGAGCTCCGACCAAGTCTCCTCCATGAAAGAAGCCTTCACCCTCTTCGACACCGACAACGACGGCAAGATCGCCCCGTCGGAGCTCGGCATCCTCATGCGCTCGCTCGGCGGCAACCCCACCCAAGCCCAGCTCAAGTCCATCGTCTCCGAAGAGAACCTCAACTCGCCCTTCGATTTCCCTCGCTTCCTCGACCTCATGTCCAAGCACCTCAAGCCCGAGCCCTTCGATCGCCAGCTGAGGGACGCCTTCAAGGTCCTCGACAAGGACGCCACCGGATTCGTCGTCGTGTCGGATCTCAGGCATATTTTGACCAGTATTGGGGAGAAGCTGGATCCGGCTGAGTTTGATGAGTGGATCCGTGAGGTGGATGTTGGATCCGATGGGAAGATCCGGTACGAGGATTTTATTGCCCGCATGGTAGCCAAGTGATTGATTCCGTAAGTGACATTTTCTCTCTCTCTCTACCTAGGGTTTGATTGCAATCCGTCGAGTATAGTCAACGAATTATTCAGTAGATTTCGAAAAGTCAGCAAATTGTGTGTGACGAGAACAAAGAATTTTCTTCATTTCATCATTTTCGTTGTTGTCTGTGACGTTTGTTCATTTTCTTGGGCTTGATTTTGCTGATTATGTGTGAAATGTGGTTTATTGTGATTTTCTTTGGTACTTGTGATAGATGCATGTATATTTGCAGTCAACTAACTAGAGGTCCGGACTCCAGATTACAAGTTCTTGGAATGTGTGTATGTTTAATGTAGATACTCCGTTTGCGTTTGTATAAGCTTAATTAATTTTGGGGATTGTTCGAGAATGGGAATAACACTAAGGAAGTTTGGGAAGTTCGCCATTTTTTATTGGGCTAAAAACTTCTGGCAAAAATAAAGACCTTTTAAGTTCAGATTGTGGTATAAAGGGGCATTAAACTGAAGTTAACTTGAATCTGAGTTCATTTCTGCGATAAGTGCAAGAATCCTTCAAGACTTCAACCAAAGCTACAAGTTTTCATCATGAAACGAAGCTAGAGACAAATGCTGAAAAGTGAAACCGAACATAGTCTGTACAAATTACAAAATGCAAGGGAACTCACAATGCAAGACAACCTTTAGGTCTTAAATATGTATTAGGCGTTTTCAAAATCGATTATGAGTTTTCAAATAATGATCTATGTGGATTGTGGAGGCTAGAATGTTGTTTCGATGTTGTGTGATCGGCATATATCTTCTTGTTATGTGGGAATTTGGTATATTTATTTGCCAATTTTTAACCTTCAGAACGCTATATGTGAATTTTGGAATTTATCTGGATATGGTAGCTCTAGCTATAGCTATTAAGAAAAGGGTAGCTTTAGCTAACGAAACATGTTTAATGTTAGGGAATATGCTTAGGCAGAACAGATAGTGGCTTCATATTGTGTTAATGATAGGTAATAGTAAACTCTTGTAGTTCATTCATCATGCGCAGCAAGCGCTGATTACGAGCAAGGAACAGTATGGCCTTGTTTTGCTTGTCTGTGCCTTTTCGGTCGTCATAGTCTCATTGTGCTTGGTATAATACAGAGCTTCTATATCAGTATATTGTAAATAGGTGCATCCCCTTCGAGGATCTCTTCAAACAATACTTACCAATGGGAGAGGGGAAAAACAGAGACAGGAACAATGTGGCTTACATGCCATTGATGCTAGGGACCATGCAAGTAAATAAAGATTAAAAAAAGAAAAAAGGGGTGCCATTTGACATCGCAAAGTAGATACTATTACTTCCCTAGTAGAACGAAAAATGTGGCTTTGACTAGTGACGAAGCAGGCTGGCAAGACTAAATTTGTGTTCATCACGTAAGGATGGGACAAACTCTTGTATGTACTGCACCTTGGCTTTTTACCAAGTCTGTTGTTTGACCCTCATCCCATATCAACATTGTTAGACATCAATTGCACTACAAGCTTTCCAAACAAACAACAATAACTGTACCCATGTAGTAATTCCTAATTGATGGGGGCATGGGCGGGTGAGGACCGGAGACAAACCTAACCTTTGGAGTTGTTGGGCCCAGGGTGCCCTATGGATTTTGTTACACAATGCCACTCCTTGCAACTGCTCTAGGAGAGATGGTGGAAAAGCGTTACGATAGGTAATATATGCACTAAGTGGCTGTTCTCACAAAGTTTTACCACAAAAGTAGCGGCCCCCCTATATCTTTGAAATTGAGTAACTCAAAGGGACATTATGTTGTGGAACCATGCCACTAATTAAAGCCAAAAGGTATCAGAGACGGCTGGCCTAGAGACCCAATTCAATATGTCTGCTCATTACCTTGCTTCCTTCATTCAAAATCAAGAGCATCAGTGATGCTCACTTGCTTCAAGCTTCAATAGTTAGCTAATGGGTCCAACAATGTTTATCTTGCTATCCGAAATTCTCTTTCACGTGCAATCCTGTCTTGCACACAGAGATGATAAATAGAGAGACTTGATCCAAGGCCTCCTAGAATGTTAGATCAATGATTGCGCTTAAGCTGTTACACAACAAACTCATCAATGCATATAAAGCTATGTAGCTCACATTTAATGCATTGTAATGTCTTTGATGGACTTTTGTAATGTGCTTAGGATGAATTGAGAGCGCCTTGGATATATTTAAGAAACTTATCTCTTTTAAGAAACTTATCTGAAACTAGGATTTTTGAATTGTGGTTAAATGGAAAGAAGGGTGAAAGAGATGTAGGAGAGGGTGCTTACACTGTGTTCACTTTACATTTCCAAAAAAATTTCCAATAAGATTCTTTCCACATCTCTCATCTCTCTAATCATTAATCACATTTCTCTCTCTACTCATACCCCTCTCTCCAATCATTATTCTCATTTCTCTCTCTATCTCTCTCCAACTATTACACCTCTCTCTAATTATTACTTTTTCCAAAAACCCATCTAAACACTATCTCAAAAATATTTCTCAAAATATTCTTCTCAAAACTCTCAACCAAACAAAGTGATACTGTTTTTTCTTTAACTGTTTGCTAAACTTTCTAATTCTTCAGTTTTGTTGGCTAATCTGCCACTTTTAGCTGGTGGACAATTTTGTTTTCTGCCATTGGACTATCTGATTTTGCCTTTTGACTCCCGCAAACTACTGGTTTTTTTTTTTTTTGCGTACATCAGAACAAGCATTTGAAATTCTGTTAATTCCTTACTTACTACAGTACTTATCCTCATCCCTAGTGGCAAGGAAGTCATATCCACATTTGCATCATAAACGCGACAATGGGGATAGGTTAAGTTAGGAAAGAGAACCTGCCACCCCTTTCTTGCCAGGGGGAAAGCTCAAGTTACATCAATTCATCACTTAAAGTAGTGTTTTATGAAAGAATTGAGTTAATTTACTGGTTGCGTTAACTTATTCCGGGTTTGCAAATTTAGATTGGGAAAATAGACCACACTTGCATGGCATGGCAGATTGTTGGAGTTGAAAATCTGAAACAAGGTTTTCAGAGCTTTGACGATGTTGCTTTTTTACTCTTTTAACTTATTTCTTGCATTTCATTGTCTGTGCATTTGTAAATTAAACGCTCTCTCCAGTATTTTGTTCTGTATTTCCAGCTCAACGCTAATAATGGACATCTTTTGTATCACTTTTATCCAATGCAGGTGACATGGAAGCAGATGCTTTAATTTCCATGTGCACACTTAGGGAGAAGCCTGTAGTTATCTTTCTTCAAGTGTAGTAATTTGTCTGGCAACTCAAATTATGTTGTCCTTTGCCTTCTCTGGTTTCATTTTTCAGCTTTCTTGTGTGCTGTGAATGAATGATTGTGATTCTACCATTTGAAAGGCTCTCTCTTTTGTTTTTTTAATCTTTCTTGTCTAGTCTAGGGTTTGAAAGCGATTGTGTGTATTGACTTCTGAGATTTGTTATTGTCGGTCGTATCTTCCAGGATTGAAATCATCCTTTATTTTAGCAGTGCTTTTTTTGTTTTTTTGATTCTGATTAGCAAAGCAAGGAGACAGAATTTTGTTTGAGAACCAAGGAGACACAATTTATTTGGACGTGCTTGCTTACCTGTTTTTGTTTTCTTTGATCTCCTTGGTTTGTACAGGTTCACTGGCCCAAGTCTTTTTTTTTGTTTTTTTTGTGTGGAGGAAAGTCAGCATTCTCTAAGAAATATTTTGATTGATCCATAGTTGTAGCTCAAGCGGTCGTGAGTGGACACTTGGATGCCAGTGTGCGAGCATAGATGGACAATGAGGAAGACTGGACTCCTTGTATTTGGTTTGGTATTGCTACCGCACATAACTTTGAGAGTCATGATGATATTACTGAGGAACCACCATAGTTTAACTTTCAGTTTATCATGGTTTCGGTTTTTATCGTTTCAATGGAACGGTATTAGCTTGTCGTAATAATCTATCTTTTTTCTCGAGCAAATATAAACTTCATTGATAGTACATAAAAGAGGTACTGTAAAACAAAACGCATACCAACGAAAAAACAAAACCGAGCAAAACAAAAATGGCAAGGACTCCGCTACATAACCGAACTAAAACCATTCAAACATGGAAGTGGGGTCTCTGTAGTGAGGTAACTCACGTTCGCTCAAAAATACCTAATGATCACCCAAGCTCGCCCTTTGCCAAAAAAAAAAAAAAACCATCACCTGCGAAATAAACATGAAGAAAATGAGGCAAACAAAAGCGTCACTGGACAGCTGGGCGTTGCAGGAAAGAGTAAATGTGAGGATCGCCACAACTATCCTTTATGATGGGTCCTTTACTATCCTTTACGATGGGTTGACGTTTACGCTTGGTAGAAGTGTAGTAGAGAAAAGTCCCGCTATTATCACAAGTAGCCCCATGCTCGCCTTTCACCTTATGTTTTCGATTGCAGTTGTCCTCTGAACTGTGCTTCCTAATGTCATCTTTTTGGACACCAAGACTAACCTCCCGAGGCATATGGGTATTGGATGTCTCAAGTGTATTGACAACAAAAGAGACCTTCTTAACTGAAATAGAAGGGCTAGGCATATGGAAAAACTGAAACTTCTTATCCATTTCTGAATTTTGAAGACAAGTGAGGCTAACAAGAAGAAAGTCTCGTCCCATAATAATCTTTTTCTCACGGTCTCGAATCGGGTTAGAACGCTTCATGCTAACCGATTGTGCCAAAACCCTACCAGCTTCGACGAGCTTCTCATGTTCCACAAATGACTTAAAGACATCAGGAAGAGGATGAAGGGATGCCTTACAATTCTTTTGGCAAAAGAAGAACTTCATACATACTCCACTCGTCCCAAATTATTGGTCATTTCTTTCCCTTTCTTGGATGTCTCAAAAAGAATGTCAATTTTGAAAAGTAAACATAAAAAATTGCGCAACTTTACTCTTTTGCTCTTTCTTTTTACACTTAAGTGTCATGTCAACCAAGCATTAAATAGGGCTAAATTGAGAAAGTCAAATCCAATTAAATGTCTCATCATTCTCCTTATAAAAACTCATTTTTTCAAAAGGGACAAACAAATTGGGACGGAGGAAGTATAAGATAAAAGAAAATGAGTTCAACAATAACCCACTTACAAACTAGAAAAGAAGCACATGAACAAACTCTAACTTGAACCAAATCCGACCCAAGGTATACTCTCTGATCCAAACGCCAATAAAGATTTTGGCCTTGGCGCCAGCGATGGAGCGTAAAAGATCCAAAGAACAATGGATGATCAGAGAGTCAGGGACCCGTATCTGCCTTCACCGTTAAGTAGATACACTGGCGACTAGCAAAGGCCAAAGATCAGAGCACAGATACATGCAAACGTCAAAAATCTGCTCTGAGCATATGCCCAGAGAGATGGAGCGCCAGCGATAGCAGCACGCGAAGATTGATTTAACTCTAAATTAAGTTCCAAAACATCAGAAAGATTGTCCACAATTGAAGTTGCTTCCATAGGATCTAGAGTAGAAATGTTATTCATGGGCAATAAAAACCACGGGTGTTTAGCAATATCCTTCCCCTTCGGCCTCCTTAGATGGTCGTCGTGAACTTGTAGATCCCGTAAAGAACCCCTTTTTCAACCTAAGGCCCTTTATCAACATAATGGGCTGTACTAGGGATAAAACACACACCTTAATCTTCAAACATCTAAAACACAATCACTAACAGATTGCACAAACCTTCCAACGGTCGATACAAGCATAAAAACGGACAATCGGAGACTGGGACGGAGTTGGTGCCTAACCGAAGACTACTACTTATAATGACAATCTCTCTTCTAATTATAGGTGAGATGAGTAACTCTACTAACACACTAACATCCAATCGTCCATAAAAAAGAAGTAGTACTATTTAACTTGTACTTTTATAGGTTGAACTGAACTTAAGCTAATAAACTCTTGCTTGATTTTGATCTACTGCTACCAACTGAATATCGTCCCGGCTCCTCTCTCTCTCATTGTTGTTAGTGTTATACTGTAGTCGATGACATACCAGTTATCAATAATCAAGTTTTTTTCAATATATATTAAGTGTCAGGGTCAACTTACGCGCATCTCGATTAATCTTGTGGCTCAATCAAATCAAGATTAACTCTAGTTTTTAATAAAACTTTTTTCCTCGGGACAAATCTTTTGAATACGTATAGTTTCTCAAACCCTTTCTCAAACAGATGTCAAGTTGAACTATCAACCATCTTTCCATTCGATTTGAAGATAATGTCCAAACTGTTTTTTATTTATTGTGCCAAAATTTCAATGCTTAAACAACTTGTACTCTACTCATGAGTACAAATATATTTTATGCACTTGAATTTTTGCACAATCAAAAACAGTTTTGGCATTATCAATCGCAGTAAACAAACACAATTTTGGTGTAATAATTTTCACAATGTTCACTTTTTGGTTGCAAAGGCCAAAGGTGATTCTTTCAGAATTTCAGAGGGCTTGGGCTTCTAACACGGCTTTGTTCACTTATTATGGGCTAAGCCCAGATCGTTTCCTCAATAGCCCAATCACGAACCAACCCGTCCTCTAGGGTCCCGTCTTCCACATTAAAACCCTACCCCAAAATATTTTGGTTGGAACTAGGGTTTCGTCTCAGTAGAACTGACAATAAACAAAGCACAGCAGCTAGCCGCACCTCCGTCTCCGCCACCATGGGTCGCATGCACAGCCGCGGGTCTCTCTCTCTCTCTTTCTCTCTCTCTCTCTCTCTCTCTCTCTCTCTCTCTCTCTCTCTCTCTCTCTCTGTATCTAAATCTCTTTCCTACTTTCTCCCCATCTGTATCTCACTCTGATTCCGTCTTTTCATTCTACTTACAGGAAGGGTATCTCCGCTTCAGCTCTACCATACAAGAGAACTCCCCCCAGCTGGCTCAAGATCTCCTCCCAAGATGTCAGTGCAAATCCCTCACCTCTCTCATTCTCTATACATATATTCATCTACATTTATGTATACTAGACGCCTGAGCACATGCGATACGTGTGCAAATCGTTTTATGCAAAATATAGAAACAGAAAGATCTTGAATTGAATTGAGATCAATCTGTAATGAAATCTGGGAGAAAAGAGGGGAGAAGAAATGTGGGATGACAATTTTTTTTCCTTCTTCTTGACAGTTATTCTAGGTGGTTAAAGGGATAGTTTGGGGAAAATGGTGTTAGTCAGCCCTATTCGAATTTTTATTCCATAAATATTTGAGCAAAAGCTTCATTTGGTATGAAGTGCTCCAATGGACAATCCAAATATAAGCACAGATTTAAGTCATTAATAGCATAATTGTTAATTATGAAGGGAAAAACAAGCCTAAAAAATCACGCAATTGGCTAAACGGTATTATTGGTATGTAGTTAAAAAAAAAAAATCACTGTTCAAGACAAGTCATTTCCTCTTAACTATATTGACTAGATGGTATTTTTAGTGGAAACGAGTGGTAATTTGGCATTGGTCTGAAGACAAAAGATTTAGCGTGAACTCACCCTTGCTTTGGTGAAAATTTCAAGTAAAACTCGATCAGGAATGAGTTTTGAGTCAAGAGATTAGAGCAAGTTTAGAGGTTATACTCAGAATTTGGGTTTTAAGTCAAATTAGAAGAGTAAGGGCTGGAGATGCTAATGTTCCCACAATAAAGAGGTGTTTCCTTTATAATGGTAATAGATGTATGTCTATTCTAAGATGCTATGCTGATTTTGTAGGTGGAAGAAAACATCTGCAAGTTCGCAAAGAAAGGCATGACACCGTCGCAGATCGGTGTCATTCTTCGTGACTCTCACGGAATTGCCCAGGTCAAGAGCGTCACAGGGAGCAAGATCCTCCGTATCCTCAAGGCTCACGGTAGCATTTCAATTCTCTGCTTGGTTCCTGCAAAAATGTTGTTCTACATTTTCTGCTGCTGATTGATTTTATTTTATTTTTTTGGTTATTAGGCCTTGCTCCTGAAATTCCCGAAGATCTGTATCATCTGATTAAGAAGGCTGTGGCTATCCGCAAGCATCTAGAGAGGAACAGGAAGGATAAGGATTCCAAGTTTAGGTTGATTCTAGTTGAGAGCAGGATTCACAGGCTTGCTCGCTACTACAAAAAAACTAAGAAGCTCCCTCCTGTCTGGAAATAGTAAGTTTCCTTTCCACTATTGTTGGTTGCAATTGTAGTTCACTGAATATCTGGGAATTATGTAACAATCACTAAAAATGATTGCTTGGGATCTGCCGGCAGTTTGCGTGCTCTTTGTTCTGTGTGAACAAAAGAGATTAGTAATTTTTTTGAAATCAATTGAAAATGGGAACTATTGAACGAAAGGTCACCGAATGAAAATTTAAGAAGCTAACTCCATGCCTTCAAATGCTGCATAACAATAATTTGGGATACTTTTTGTCACAATGGTTGAGAAGGAGTCTTTTTCATATCGGAATCATGTTTTGCGCTTGTAAGTTTTTCTCATTTTATTTTTTCCATGTTAAGTTTTTCGTTCCAGTGCATGAATTTTGGCATTGTGACCTGAGTAAATTAGATGTGAAGAGGGACAAGCTGTTTTTTTGGGGCATGTTGCTCTTAGTCTCACTTCTCATGTTCTTCCTATTTGTGCTTCAGTTCGGCTGGCATGTGTTGGTAATTTCCTTCATTTCCGATTTACGAAAACTTAAGGGATTTTTTTTGGCGGATTATGCAAATTTTCTGGGAAGACTTGCCTCATTTCACTAACCATATTCCTTGTTGTAAGATTTTCTACGAGAGCATATTTTGTATATGTAGAATCACTTTTATTCCCTTCTTTCCTTTTCCCCTCATTCCTGCTTGCAAAGGCTGAAATCTGAATTTTCTCCATGCATGCCTTTATTGTGTTCCATATGGCCACGTTGTTTATTTGATATTTAGACATTTGACCTTTATTCGAACTTGAGCGCGAAACAGTGCATTGTGATTTATGGAATGATCCCCACTTCCTATACGATGATAAAACTTGGTCCCCATGCTCAGTGTTTTACTCTCTGGATCAGGTCGATGGATCATCGGATTCTATTGCTCCTATTGTTCATACTTCAAAACATAGTGTCATGTAACTATTTATTCTTACGCCAACATTTGCTCATTGATTGCACGCTAACTTGAAGCTTCTTATTTTCAGCGAGTCAACCACTGCCAGCACTCTTGTGGCTTAGTCTAAGCAGCTACCTGCTCAGCCAAGTTTAGTGATCGTCACGAGGCATGAATTCAGTCAGCGAGATAGAGAGTCTTCCCGAGTTTGGAAATTTTGTTTAAACGAGAACTTGTGACTTGTAATGGTCATTATATTTCAGTTGTGTCCGGAATGGAAAACGGAATAGCGACTCTTTGATGTTCGCAATTACAAGGTTATTTGCTGTTGGATGATTTGCAAGCTATTTACATTTACTTCTCGTGGCATATTGAATTGTCGGTAATGAATTTTCGTGAAGGTGAAGGGCATACAGTCTAGAGCTTTGATAAATTGTGATGAGTAACTTATCTCCACTAAAATGGGGTCCGGCTGTGGTGCCCAAAAGTCCGATTGGGACACCAGTGCCCCAGTTTTACTTACCACGAATACTGGGTCTACAACTTGCAAAAGCAGATCATAGTTACCACAAAAACAGACCACACTTACCACACGCATAGACCATAAATTGTGGTAAGTAAAGCTTGTGTTTATGGTAAATATAAAGCATTTGTTCATAGTAAGTACAATTGCATGGGAAAAGTGCAAAACCAACTTTCTTCTTGTCGTGGTTTTCATTTAATGGTTCAGATTCATCTATTTTTTATTTAATAGCTTAGATTTATTGGGACACCAGTGCCCCGATACGACATTGGGGCAACATAGAAATTTTGCACTAAAATAGGTGCTTTAGTTTTGTATTTCTTTCCTTTTTCAATCGGTACAGTTAGCTGGTATAAATCTGGATGATGGTAGCTGGTGTGGTTGCAGAGCTTAATGGTATTGAAACATCTTCAGGGGTACTGTCCGCAGCCCAGAAGAGAGTAAGAATATTTGAGGCTGCTCTTTTAAGTGGCCGTGGAGCTAGCTGAAATTTATTTGGTCGCTTTTCGAAAGAAACCACAGCAGCCAGAAAATGTTTCAATCCTACTTTGTTCCGGTAAACGATTAGGCTACATTGTTTGTTACTCCAGTTCTTACGGCTTCCATACGCGATCCTCGTCTGCAGTACAATTCATGAACTTCAATTTGTGTACAACCTTGTCGAGCAAACAGAGACACCCGCCAATATTTTCCAGATAATGCGAACAAATCAACGAGTTATCAATACAAGTAGGTGGCAACAGTTCCTTTCAACTCTTATCTGCCAAATCAAAAGCAATAATCATCCAACAACAACGAGAATCCTTGAAAGCTAGCCAAGGAAGACACCCATTTACGAAAACCCCAAATGCAGGAGAGAAGAAACTGAAACGGTAGTAAGGAGAATGTTGCCTCTTCCTCCTACATGAATTAGTTTTCAGTGAATAGACACTGACAATGGTGTTAGGATCTTTATGATCTTCATATTCATAATCACCAGTCAAAGAATCATACCCATATCCAAACTCATTCTAATCACGGGTAAAAGGCGATTCGGGTAGTTCCTTGGATTCTCTTGTCAAGGGACAAAAACTTCTTGTAGGCGCAGTGAAGTAAAACCAAACCATTGCAAGTGCCTACAATTATAGGGTACGTGGGCAAAGCGAGATCAAGCTTTGTTGCGATTGGAACGACGTTGTTGGTGTAATCCACGGAGTAGAGATGGTTAGAGTGGGAAAGGTAAAGGATTTGACTATTGTTGTGGGTAATGCTTCGGTTGAGGTGGGTTTCGGCGAAACAGGAGTCGGAGATTAGGGATTTCCATGAGCGAGAAACACACATGAATAGGCAAAGGGATTTGGCGGATAGTTGAGAGAGTACGTTGGTGACGATCTCTTCAGGATGGGTTCCGCCTTTAGACATGGCCCGAAAAACTGATGGGAAAAGAGAGGAAATTGTTTTCTTTGTGTTAGTTCACCCTTACTAAACGAGGTTATAAAAATTCTGATTTGTGAAAAAACTAGTGCATGCCCGTGATAGTGACTGAAGGCGCAACTTGAGCAATCGATGCCCGTGCTCATTCTTTACAGTCTTTCAAATTTCAAAGAGGGGGAAGGAGAGCAGGTAGTGAGAGAGAATGTGGTTTGAATTTTGAAATGGAGAGAGAGAGAGAGAGAATGTGATTTGAAATTTTGGGTGTGATGGGCCGGTGGAGGAAAAGAGTAGAGAGAGGGGGGAGTGAGTTGTCAGAGAGAAAGTTAATGTAATATGATGACTGGAACCAAGGGCGGATCTTAGAAGGTCCTTAGGTGGGCTATAGCCCAGGTGGTTTTTAAAAAAACAGGAAAAAAAACAAAATTTTATATGTAGAATTTTATCCTACCAAATTTTAGCCCACTTCATAGTTTGGTCAGCCCAGGGTAGATTTGTGTCCTAGATCCGCCATTGACTGGAACAAAAGTCGCTCTATATTATAATAGAGATATATATGTATTGATTCCATAGACCTCACACTTTTTAAACCAATTAGAGTGAGGGTGAAATTCATTCTCATTAAGTGAGGGTGATCAAAATCACATTTCTAACATTTCGTCTTTTTTAATCATCAAGAGATTTTTTGTTTACTCGAGACATTTCTAACGGAGGGAGTAATACTCTTTCCAATTTCTTCCGTTTTTGTTTGTGCCAAAAATGTTGTGCTTAAAAACTTTGTACGGTGTGCAAGGTACAAACCTTTTGTGCATTATAGTTTTGGCACAAACAAAAATGATTTTGGCATTATCATTTCCCTAAAATATAGTCCATACTGATAAATTAGTGGTATTGGCTCGTGTGTCACATGTGATATCTATTGTTTGGCTCTCCATTGAACTTTTTATCCCTCATTCGTTTACACCCCTTTGGCTACACAGGTGAGGAAAGAAAAGAAAAGAAAAGAGTATGGTTTTACTTAATAATAAGAAAGGACTCTCACCGTCTCATTTGGATAGATAAATAGGGAGAGAGTCAGAGAGTCGTTTCTCTCATGCCAATGCTTATTTTACCAAAATACCATGTTGTCCTCATATTGCTTCTTTTTCTTCTACCTTGCACATCTATCCCTAATACTGCTTCTTCTTCTTCTTCTCCTTCTTCCTCGCACATTTATCGTTCGATACAGAGAGAGAGAGAGAGAGAGAGAGAGAGAGAGAGAGAGAGAGAGAGAGAGAGAGACCCAGCATCATCAAACCCTAGCAGCATTTATCAATCAAATCCTAGTAGCATCTATCGATCTCTTTTTCCTCCTTGCAGAGCATCTACAGTGGAAAGCACTGCTCTTTCTATCGATCTGAATCTACAGCTTCTTCTTTCGAACATTGACCTGCTGTTACCACCGTACCTGTATCAAAATCTTGTAGCGGTGATGGTGTGTTAAGGGAACGAAGTGGTGGTGCAGGCGGCGTAGTAAGGTATTTTTGAACATTGAAGTCCCCTAGCTCTTTTTCTCATGGAATCTAACCAATTTTGTTAAGAAACAAAATGGGGGTTTTAAAGGATTCTCTTCTCTCACCTATTGTGCCATCCAAACATGGGTGAGAAACCCTTTTCGCTTACTTTCTTTTTCTTTCTCCCGAAAACCCCTCATCCAAAGGAACTGTTAGGGTGGTTTTGTGAGATTGAGAGACAATAACACTAAACACAAAGATAAAATGTAAAAATATTGTCTTCATGATAAAGACATTTCTTTGATTTTTAGCATCGTATGTACTTTTCAAAATTTTCTTGTTGAGACAAATACTGTGACATAAATATTATAACAAATTTTTTAAAAAGCTAAGTACTTAGTAACGATTGGCACAGATAAAAAAAAAAAATGTCTACCATTTTCAAATAATTAATTTAGTAATCGAGTGTGAGTCTGTGGGTGAATTTTTCATTTCTTAAAACTCCTAAAAAAACTCTTAAATATGAAATTTAAATTTTAAGACTGATCATTTTTCTTGTATACATCAACTATTTTTAAAAGATTTATGCACGAGTAGCACTTTTAGGAGTTTTTAGAGCATCTATAGTGCACTACCTAAAAAATGTTTGCTAAAGTGTACACCTAAGCACATATGAGACCCTATTTTGTGTGGTAAAAACTTAGTTAGCTAGCTAAGGAGAAATGCATTTTAATGAAGCTCCCTAAAAATGTTCATTAACTTTAAGTCTTTCCTTTCTCTCTCCTCTCTCTCTCTCTCTCTCTCTCTCTCTCTCTCCTTAAAGTTATTCTCTCTCTCCTCCTTCCCTTCTCTCTCTCTCTCTATCTCTCTCCTTAAGTCTCTACCCAAATTTACGTAGTCACTTAGGGCATCTCTAGTGCACTACCTAAAATCACTACCTAAAGTGCCCTAACTAGTTAGCTAAGAAAAACCTCAAAAAATGGTCTCTAGTGCACAAAAATTGGCTCCCTAAAATCCTAGGTGGCACCCCTCACTACCTAAAGTGCCTAAGTGACTACCTAAATTTGGGGATGGACTTAAGGAGAGAGAAAGAGGAGAGAGATAGAGAGAAGGGAAGGAGAGGAGAATTTTGTGGGACCACTTGGCACCCCTCACCACTTAAATGGGTCCCACTCTAAAAGATAATGAACATTTTTAGGGAGCCCCATTAAAGTGCATTTCTTCTTAGCTAGCTAACTAAGTTCTTAGCAAACAAAATATGGTCCCACATGTGTTTAGGTGTACACTTTAGGGAGCATTTTTTAAGTAGTGCACTAGAGATGCTCAAGACACTTTAGGTAGTGAGGGGTGCCACCTAGGATTTTAAGGAGTCAATTTTTGTGTACTAGAGACCATTTTTTGAGTTTTTCTTAGTTAACTAGTTAGAGCACTTTATGGAACTCTTTTAGGTAGTATACCAGAGATGCCCTTAGAAAACTATTTTAGGTAATGCACTAGAGATGCCCTTAGAAACTCGTCCTGCGTCACATAGGTGCAATTTCTTGCGTAACGCAGCCAAGTACTGCGGAGTACTCCCTCCGTCCCAATTTCTTGGTCTTTCTTTCCATTTTGAGATGTCCCAAAATATTTGTCCAACTTCTAAAAACATCCATCAAAATTGAGTCACTTTCCAATTTTACCCTTAAAAAGTACTTTTCCCATCTTAATTGGCTAGTCTATTATCTTTTATTTTATAACGATTTTTATGATTTTGAAAATTTTGTATAATAAAACTAATTGATATCTATGAAACAAGATCCATATTGAATATATTTTTACATAGGGGCAAAATAGAAAATTCAATACAAAGTTTTTACACCCCTTAAAAATCCATTTCCCCAAAAAGGGCCAAGAAATTGGGACGGAGGGAGTAATAAAATTTGGCGCCCTAAAACGCTTCGTTGCATAGAGGACTAAAAGCGCACCTCGCCTTCTTTACCAAAACCAGAGTAGGGTTTGTTCCATTACTACGGCAGAAGAAATGGCGGTAGGGTTAAGACTGTTCACTGAGAGAGTCGGCGACGGCGCCGGAGTTCCATCCCTCGATTCCAACGCCGGCGAGGAGCTCATCCACGTCCAGCCCGGCGTCTCCATCGTCCTCGATAACCGTCCGCCTGAGTCCCCTGGGACTCTCTACATCTCCTCCAAGTACCTCTCTCTCTCTCTCTGTTTTTGTGTTTGTGCTCTGGAAATTTGTTTGGCTTTGTTAATGAGGGTATTGATTTGTGGGGGGTCTTGAAGGCAAGTGGTGTGGTTGAGCGATGGGGACAGGACGAAAGGCTATGCGGTTGATTTCTTATCGGTGTCACTTCACGCAATCTCCACGGATCCAGAGGCTTATCCGTCTCCTTGTATATACGCCCTGGTACTTCAATAGTTCAATTTCTTTCCACTATTGCTATTCAAGTATTTATCAGGTTTCTAATTGTATTCATGATTATGATTTGGTTATTGGTGTTTTAGAGTTTAGGGCTTTTGGTTGGTGTTACTTGCCTCATAGCGGTCAAAGGCCGAGAGAACATTTTTCGAACGTATTCAGCAACATTTTCCAACTTTAAAATCTGCTCTATTGTATGAAGATTTGAGCTCTTGAGATTGTTTACGGAATGATTCCCGCAAACATGGAATCTATATGCAGAACTAGGGGATGGAATTTATGGAAACTCTGTCTGCTGCTGTGATGTTGATGTAGGGGACATATACAGTGGCGGAGCTGTGTAGGGGCCGGGGGGAGGCCCTGGCCCCGGCCCCGGCCCCACCAATTTTCTATTTTGGAGTATATTTTGCATATTTATGATAGATATTTAATTTTTTTTATAAAATCTCGAAAATAATTTATAAGTAAGAGCAATTTTCGTTTTGAGAACACTAAATTATGGTGAATCCATGCGATAATGATACTACGTTTGTCGAATGATATGATAACAACAATACTAGAGATTAATTTTTCAATCTATCAAAACCATCCCATAACAACTCGAATGACTGGATTTAGTCTTGAAAAATTCATCAAACCAATATTTCTTTCAGAATTCGGCCCCCTCCGACTTCTCTCTTCAGATTTCACCACTGGACATTTAACTCCTTTTTGGATTTACAGTGCAAAGTGAAATTTCTAAAATTGAAAGGGTGGAGTTTGGAATTTTTCCATTGGTGTAGCAAGATTCAGGGACTCAAATACAATGAATATTTTTGTTCGATTTATGAAATCTAGAGAAATACTAGTCTATCTTATGCTTTTCAGCCTTATGGGCTATCACTTATCAGTAAAGGTTGATGATGTAACGCAAAAACTTTATTCTTCAGACGCGCGTTCACGATGAATGATTTATAGATTAGGTTTACACAAAATCCTACACATATTAATTGAAGGACTGAAAACGGGTGTTTTGCTTCCGTCTTAGCTTATTTGGTCTCTCAAGCCTAGATCCCTTACTGATACAATGCATTCTTCTTCATAGTACTTATTCATTGCAACCTTGATTTAGCATTTGCTATTTCCGATCCATCAAATTATTTATATCCCAAATGGGCATCATGCATGGTGGTGGGCCCCGTATCATATATTACTAGAAGATCAAGGTAATACATGGAGAAAATATGATTTTGGCAACCTAAGGTGATTGCAATAAATGAAGAAAAATGGATGGTGGAAATAAGGAACTGTCTAGAGCACATACTTGAGAAGAGGATGGACATGGTTTACGAATTCAGCAAGGTTGGTACATGTAGATTGTAGAATTTGTGGAGCAACTAAAAAAGTAGGAAGAAACAATCCGGTTACTCTATCATTTACCTTAGTTTAGTACGCTTATTTTCCTGCAAACTTTTTCCCAGAACTTTGTCTGTTCCATTTGAACGTCGTTTTCATCTTTGAGGCCCACACTATTTTTGTTTGGGTAATTCATGCGCAGGGGCGGAGCCAGAACTAAATGTCAGTGGGGTCAAATTCTTAAAGAAAAATAATTGAGAAAAAAATAAAAAAACCAAAATGCGAAATAGAAAGGAGAAAAAGTAGATATCTAGCTATTAATAACATATAATTTTACAATTGATCTCCCAAAAGATACACTGAAATGCCAAACAAAAATTAGCTTAGATATACAACATATAACCGCGTCCACAACCAACCACAAAAAGCTACACTAGAATGTCAACAAAAAGTAGCCAAGCAGATATCGATTTAAAACCTATAATAGCGTTTACAAGTGACCTGGCGGTTTATCATATTAATTTTGAAATCGTAGCATAATAGCCTCATTTGTGATGCTATTAAAAATCTCCCTCTCAATATACACAATCAAGCTATCATGTAACCATTGATCATCCATTTGGTTACGAAGTCGATTCTTCACAATCTTCATGGCAGAAAATGCTCTTTCTACTGTAAATATCGCAACAGGTAAAATTAGAGTCAAAGTCAAAAGCTGAAAACCAATGGTATCTTTTCGGGTCTCAACCGTCTTTTGAGAAACATCACCAATTCCTTTCAAGTTTAAAAACTCAACACTAGACCGCACATCAATGATGAAATTCTCAAGTTGATCTGAAAGTGCCAAAAGCTCAGTACCGGAGAAGTCTTTAGGATAAAATTCGGCCAAGTGGTTCAACTTTTGGTTGTCAAAACTTGAGTTGGATGGACTTAGACATGCAACACAAATAAGCAACTTGGTGTTTACCTCATTAAAGCGATTATTCAGCTCTTTGAGTTGCATATCTAAGACAGTATACAACAACTTGACGCAATTGGGTGTGGTAAGGAGGGCAAGTAGTGTTGAAGAGAATTAGAGAGTTAGAAGGAAAATTATTTGGTGTGGTTAATGGTAAGGAGGAGGGCAAGTAGTTGGGCAAAAAAACCATATACAAGGGGCAAAAATATAAAAGTTTAAAAAATATTATACCTATCCTATTAAAATTTGACACCTCAGTGGGGTCAAGTGACCCCGCTTGACCCCCCTTGGCTCCGCCCCTGTTCATGCGGGAATTGTGAATTTTCCTTAGTTGAGGCAAAAACGGACTTTTGTTGGGTTGGGTTGGATTCCCTCCATCTCACAAAGTATGCCTAATTAGAAGTTAATTTGTCCACTTGGAGTGAGCTTGGTCTTGGTCCTTCTGCAGAACTTAAATCACCTGGAGAAAGTAATCTCCCTACTCAGGAGTGGGAAACTGACAAATATGTTTGCTGTCGTTGCGAAGAGTTTTTACTATATGTTTTGTTTGCCTGAAGATTGACACAGAAGATGAAGATGGGGATCAGTCGGAGGGCTCAGATACAGAAGATAATGGACCTCTTGTTTTATCAAAGGTCACGGAGATGAGGCTTGTGCCCTCAGATTCTAATCAGTGTATTGTTCAGTTTCACTCTTGCTTTTTCTTTTTTATGCTTTAACCCAACATGTCACTTTATCTAGTCCTTGTTCACTTGTAAGAACTTATTGTCTGGACTTGATTTTTGTTTGACAGTGGATACGCTGTTTGGAATTTTTTGCCAATGCGCTGAACTGAATCCTGAACCTGTTGAAGGTGAGTATCAGTCTTCTGCCCTCAGATGGATTCATTGCAATAATATTCTTTTGGCCTCAAATTGTTCTCAATTGTTCTTGCAATTTCTTCAGAGGAAGAGGAAGCACACAACTGGATTTTCAGTGCTGATCAGATGCAAGATCAGGGCGAAGGTATGTCCCTCTCAGAACATTCATTGGTACTCCTTGGAAGTTGATTGGATTATATGGCATACTATTGTTGTGTCTGTGTGCAGATGGAGAAGAACCCGATTGGCATTTCTTTCAAAATCCAACCAACACAATTGGTCATTCAAATGGGGATCACGACCTACCTCATACTGTGCTCGAGGTATGATAGTTCTCCTTCCTATCTTCATCATTTTCATCTCAAAATTGCAGGTTCTGTTTTCTTCCCCCGAGGTTTATCTTTCTACCTTTCTTACAGCAACTTCAAATCAATGATGAACGTTTTGAGGATGCTGAAGAGATGGAAGGTGAAAATAACAGTGGCCATCCATAAGCTGTTCTATCCACTTGCTGTTTCGTGGCACCTTCATCTCTTTGATTTTTTTCGTTTACGGACATACAGCAGATGGAGAATGACGTAGTAGCAGTGGCCAGTTTATCCTTGTGCTATAAGACCTTGGCTTCTGGAGTTCCTTTTTACCTGTGGTCTTATTACATCTCCTTTTTGTATATTTGGACGGTCTAGAAATTGCCAGTGAACCTTGTATGTGTTATGGTCTTTTGCCGATGGATATGCAGAATCCTGAAATAGTACCAGTTTTTTTTGCAGTGTGACAGTTTAGGACCCTAGATTTATTTAGTACTATTTGGTAAGTGTTAGGACCCTAACTTGGTTGAAGCGTGTAAGAAATGTTCTCCGAGCAAGAAAAATACACATGTAACTTGTTATTCATTTGCATTATCTACAAGCTATCCCTTTCGGGTGCAATGGTGGATAGGTGAAATTTGTTGCCTACTTGAGTTGAGGGGAAGAGGATTGTTGAAAAATTTCCGGTGGTCACTTGTGCTCCTCCCCTTGTCGTAAATCCAGGGATAAAGGAAGCTGTCTCTTATATAAGCCCTTCTATGTTTTTGTTTGGCATGCCCTTTGACAGAAGAACATGGTAATTTGATGATTGCTGTGTGCATTTTTCTCCGGAGTTGCCACTGCCATTACTTCTGCGGCTGCCACAGTACCAGAACTTCCAATCTATCAGCAAAAGCAACCGGCAGCCGGTTGCCTACTATTGACAGATGTGAAGTGAGAATTGTCTCTGATCTCTACGTGAAATAACGTTAATCATTTAGGTGTTTTTTTTTTTTGGAACAGAGGGTAAGAGGGTAATTTCACTTAACTCACCGAACTAGGCAATTGTTGACTAGTGACTAATAGATCCAAGGCACTACATCCCTATAGTGCCCCCCGATTAGATCGTCCATTTCGAAAATGCACGGCTCGGATGTAATCTGAGTACTGGATAGTTCAGATTTCTAGGAGCTAGGATTAAATCTGAGACGTTCGGCTTGAAATGGACGGTTGGATCGGGAGCAATACAGGAACCCTATATTCCCTTTTAACACTCTCATTTTATGTGATTGATGATGCATGTGAATATGTGACGTGTTATATGATGAGATTTCAAACCCATTGGAAAGTAAACTACTACTCTTGCCAGAGAGATCTGCAGATTTTTAATTGAAAGAATAAAGTAAACTGAATTTATGAAGAACTACAAGCGGTTAATCCCCAATCCAATAAGCAAATGGGGTGAGGTGGTATTTTGTTTCACCCGATCTGACTCCGATTATAGGTATTACTTATTTTTATATCTACACATTTATATAGATATCATTATTTTGACATAATGAGAGCAAAATACCCACTAATAGATAGATCACTATTTTATATCTTTGTTTTCTTTTTTTCCTTTGTGTTTATTATTTTAACTCTCACCACTCATCAATATCTTTGTTTGCAATCAAAATATTCTAAAGAGAATAAAATTAGTATGATGAATGAGGACCTGATTATTCTCCGACTCTGATACCTTTCCAATTTCCCCAGCTGGTAGCTCCTACTCCACCCCCGAAAGGAAATGGACGGTACGTAGAGGGTAAATTGGACTCTGACCCATCATCGTGTCACAAGTCAACAATCAGTGACTTATTAGGGAAATATCATCATTATATTTGTCATATTTTTCTCTTATTTTATCCTTCAAAACATCATCATTTTTTGTATTTACTTTTAAAAAATAAGGGTAAAAGAGTAAATTTATAACTTGTATCTCATTACTTTTCAGTGGAAACAATTTTTTTTTGCATAATAAATAGTACAACTTTGAGTTTTGAGGGAGTTTTTGGGAGATTTTTATGAAACTACCGCTGTTTTCAAAACAATTTAGGAATCTACCGTTGTTTTCAAACTATTTATAAAAATACCGTTGTTTTGTACTTTTCATTTTCAACTTGAGATCTTTAATTTCATCTGGCGTGTCCCCGTCCAGCGTGTCCATACATACTTCTCATGTCCAAAATGAGAAGTCGGTTTTGTTTCAGTTTCACTAATTGCGAACATACTTCCCGTATACTTATTGTATACCATACATACATACTTCTCATTTCTAAAATGAGAAGTTGGTTTAATTTGTATATCTGAGAAGTAATTTAAACAACCCATTTTGGACCTTAGAAGTTTAATTTATACATCTCATGTCGAACCTAAGAATTTCAATTAAAGATCTCATGTTGGACCTGAGAAGTTTAATTAACTACCTGCCAAACATATTTGACGTATTTTCCAAATACTTCTCGTATTGGGCCTGAGAAGTCTTTAATGCATCTCATTTTGGACCTGAGAAGTCTTTTTAATTGTCATTTTTACAAACTTCAATAGACTTATTTAGAGTTTGGGGTGTATCTATGGGTTATATTAACCGATTTGAGTTTATTTTATGACTTAAGTAATTAATATGCAACTTTTTTAAAAAAAAAATTCTAAAATATTTTGAAAACATGTTAAATGTTTTTAAATCTTTTCAATATATACTATCACTTTTAAATGTCCGAAGATGTTTTGTACCTTTTGTTTTCTTTATATGCCTCTAGCAATCAATATGAATCTCAACCCTATCTCACAGACATTGTCAGCCACTTTGTTACAAGAAAAAATAAATGTGTCCCATCCACCAATTACGTTAGTAACAAAATAAATATAAAGTTTCTAAACAATAAATAAAAAAACGAGACCAAATATTTATTAAAAGAAAAACTTGTTATTTCTTTTTCCCTCTAGTATTGCTTGAAGTACCATGCCGAAACCCTAAATACCCTAACTCTAATCAGAGAGAGAGAGAGTACTTTGGTGGAAAGAGAGAGGAGCAAGATCAGTGAGGAAGAAACTCCCCGTTCTTCTTTGCTTCAGTCTTCCTTAGGACGCTAGTTGAGAATGACGAATGTTTTGGTTGGAGAAGGGGAAAAAGGAGAGTTAAAGGTACTTCTCAAGTTCAATATGAGTTGTATAAAATACTTCTCAGGTCCAATATGAGAAGTATGTTCTCAATTAGTACACTAGAAATTTCGTATATTTATCAAGTACAAAACTCAAATAAAACCGACTTCTCATTTTAGACATGAGAAATATGTATGGACACGCTGACCAAACATCCACGCTGGACGGGGACACGTTGGATGAAATTTTATGAGACTTCTAAGGTTGAAACTGAGAAGTAGTTAAAAATCTCAGGTTGAAAATGAGAAGTACAAAACAATGGTATTTTTATAAATAGTTTGAAAACAACGATAGATTCCTAAATTGTTTCGAAAACAACGGTAGATTCATAAAAAACTCGATTTTTGGGGGTAATGAATAGAAAAAGAGAGAATTTTTTTTTATTAGAAACTGTGTAGGGTAAGTTTTGAGACCCAAACCGAACAAGGTGTTTGAGTCCAAAAATTGGGAAGCAGAGGGACTAATAATTAGAGAGAAAAGAGAATAGACTTCCACGGTTCCCCATACATCAACTGGCCTGCGCGAGTTAAAGAGACACCAAGAAAAAAACCATCTCTCACCGTCCACAATATTTCCATCAAACGGCTAGGAAAGCCACGATTTGCATTCTCGACCTAATAGCTTCCCTTTAAAAAGTCTCTGCTATTCCACCCCTCTTTCCAGTACACCAAGCTCAAGTGCAACTATTTTCTCTCTCTAGCATTCTGCCGGGGTATTTTAATCAGTTTCCGTAATTCGGTGAATAATCTTTTGTTTGGTTACTGAGAAAAAAAAAATGGCTGGAAAAGGACAAGGACCTGCGATAGGGATAGATCTCGGAACGACTTACTCTTGCGTGGCTGTTTGGCAGCACGATCGCGTTGAAATCATAGCAAACGATCAGGGAAACAAGACGACGCCGTCTTATGTTGCGTTCACCGATACAGAGCGTCTGATTGGTGATGCTGCAAAGAATCAGGTCGCCGTGAACGCTACCAACACTGTTTTTGGTACGTCCTAAGCGCTGAACATTCGTGTTATTTTTAATCCAATTACATACATATTCTTTGGTTTTGCTTCTATTGCACGCTTGCATGCCTTGTATTGTACGGTGTTGTTATTTTTCATTAAACCGCCCAACAATGCCTTCATGTGCTTTAATGCCATCTATTATTTCTTATTTATGCATGTCTTTTTAAATGGGCAGAAGTATTGCTCATAATAATTTTTTTTAATTTGAAAAATAATTTTGCGTTAATTTGAAAAAATAATCCCTCTTCTTTTTGGGTTAACTCATATATATTTTTTTAACCAACTATAGCACCATATTAGAGCATCCCCAATGGTATACTAAAAAAGGAAAATACTCAAATTTTGGTTTTTAGATACTCCAAAAAGACTCAAAATGGCATTTGGATAAATACTCAAAGTTAACAACATTTTTTATATATACTCAAATTTTGGCATTTGGATACTCAAAACTACCAACTTTTTCTTAATAATCAGATTTGGATACTCAAAACTACCAACATTTTTTCCTATTTTGATTATGGACAAAAATGAACCATTGTAGAGTTTCACGTTACTAACTTTAGAAACCCATTAAATGAATACTCAAAAGGTGATGTGGCAACATTTGAGTATTCATATTTGAGTATGCCATTAGTGATGCTCTTAGGAGTAGTCCTCAATTTGAAGTAATTTTGGAGGTTCAAAACAAGGTAATGAATGTCGTACCGTACCGGCTTTTACGTACCGGTTTTGTATAAAAACGGTACCAAGGACCCCCAATACCGTACCGTGTCCCAGGGACAGAACTAGAATTTCATACATGAGGGGGCCACAAAGTAAAACAACGAGATTTTGAAATTTCAAGGTTTAAGAATTTAAATATTTAAATGTCAAATAATACCCAAACAAAACACAATATCTAGGTGGGTATTTCTTTTTGTTATGGATCAGTAAAGAGACGATATACTATAAGAAAAAGAGAAGATACAAGCCTAACTTCGAGAGCAAATGCCAAGATAGCAACAATAGGCATTAGAGCAGCAAATAACAACATTAACAGCCCCAACAAGTAATAGAAATAGCAATAATAGAAATAGCAATAGAAACAGTGGTGAAAACTGCAGCACTTAGATATTATTTATTAAAATAATAATAATTTTTTATAGTAATTTGCAAGTGAGGGGAGGCCTTGGCTCCCATAAGCCCCAAGGTAGTTACGTCTTTGCCGTGTCCAATATCGGGCCATACTGGTCGGGTACCGGTTGTACCGATAAATATTGGGCATAACGGGCGATACCGGGCAAATATTGGGCATACTAGAAAAACAAGGGCAGAGCGGAACTGAACTGCCACCGTATTCCGGCCATAACTTTTTACTATGATCTTCGATCGAGGCAAGTTATACATCAAAATTTAAGTGAATTTCAAGATTTACAACACTGTAGCTATACACTTTTTCTAATTTGGTCTCGGTGTGACCCAAAAACCATGATTTCTGAACGGGCAGATTATTAAAAAACAGGGTATATTTTTGAAAAAGGGTTTGTGATGCATGGGTTCAACTTCTATCACTACCAAACATCAAATACAACAAGTATGGACTAGATATACATAGATCAAGTGGGTTAAGGGGGTACCTTGATTTGAAGAAAATGGGATTGAAAATGTCATATTTTGTGGCAAATTTTGTCTCTTGAACCCTTCATTTTGGCCCCCTCCGTTGCAATAAAGTTCTTAGATCTATAGGCGGCCGGACTTGGAACTTGGCTCATCAACCCGGAGAAGCAGCTTTTGGTCAACTCGGTTCAACTCAGTGCTTCTGATCTGACTCGTTGGGGTAACTCAGTGAGGTGACTCAGTTTGCATATGTGTGTCTGAGTCCAGAATTAGCTGGGTTTTTTTTTTTTACTTTGTTTTAGGGTGTTGGTTTGTGTTTTTTGATTACATTTGCGCTGTATTGTTTTAAGGGTTTGAGCCGGGTACCCGTTGGGTTCTCTACTGCCAACATTTTGATAGGATTCATCATTCCATCCCGAAGGTATTGGGTCTGCTTCGACAGGTGTGTCTAAGAGCTAGTGGCATTGTATGCCGAGCGAAGGCCGTGCTCATATCAACTGTTAGTGGTTTTGGTTTCACTCCTGTCTTTGAATGTAATTGTTGCCGGGTGGCGTTTATAATGGAATTCTTGACTTTATTTCAAAAAAAAAAAAAAAAACCCTTCATTTTATTTGACGATTTATTGTAGGAGCCTTAAAAACACATTTTAAACACATTGAACTGTTCAAATCATTAAAATTTCATTGGAAAACGTGAAGTCCACACAAGTCCTTATTGTAGAGGTCCTTATTAGAAGCTTGCAGTAAATCTTGAGCTGATATTGGTATTCAAAACCTTGGTTCAAACCTCAATTGCCTTCCTACTTTTACGGCTCTTGATCACCTGTACCGAAACTCTATATTCACCCTCTGTACTGAGAAAAACTTGGGCGCCGGCCGGCTAAGTACCACGTGGTGGTACCCAGTGTGCATCTCAGTCATTTAAAAGTATTTTGGACGGTTTGAATTTAGAGAGGGAGAGAGAGAGAGATGTGCGCTTGGGCACCACATCAACAGTACCACCACATCAACAGTACCCTATTTACACCCAAGTTTTTCTCGTCCTCTGTACCAGCCTTAAATCTATGCCATCTGTCCACTACTTGACGGTGAAGTTTTTACTCTTTTTGGGCATGTTGCAACATAAACAAAAATAGAAAGTCTAGGTACAAAGAATAGGTACCCAGAAACTACTCAGAATTTAAACTTCAACGATCCAGATTCTGGTAGAGTGAATCTGGACCGTTGAAATTCAAATTCTGGGTAGTTTCTGGGTACCCATTCTGGGTATGTAGCACAGTACTCTAAAATGTTTTGGGTAAGAAAATTTTTATTCAAACAAAACCAATACAAGTGCTAAGCAGCATACCCAGAATCTTGGAACTTTATTTCTGTTGATTATGGAAAATGTTAATACACCACCTGAGGGTAATTGAAAACGGATGGAAATTGTAATGACATCTCTTTTTAACAGCCCCTTTGATTGTGAGAAGTGACGAGACACAGAAAGGAGAGCTCTTTTTCACTGAATCTCGCCAAAATTTGGAGAGAAAAGAGAGAGCCAATAAAAAATTTCATTTTGGTACTTCTCTCTTCATTTCTCACCGAACTATTCAAACCCAAATGAGTGATTTGAAGAGAAACTCTAATCTTTTACGTTCTCACCAAATCTATCACGCAATCCAAAAGGGTAATCTGAAGCCTTGCCTCAGACGCCCTTCCTACATTGCTACTGCTTGTTTGCAGCCTTGAAGGAATGTGATACCTTTTGAAACATTGTTTACACTAGTGGCATAAATTCATTACAGTATTCTATCATGTTTTGTATACATCTTCTAGACTTCTACATTGTTGTACCCTTTAGATCTTTTAACTCATATCTCTACCTTGTTTTTTATTAGTTGATGAAATTTAATTTGGTTTTTCCAGATGCTAAGCGTCTAATCGGAAGAAGATACAACGATGCCTCCGTTCAAAGCGACATCAAGCTATGGCCATTCAAGGTCACACCTGGTCCAAACGACAAACCCATGATAGGAGTGACTTACAAGTACGAAGAAAAACAATTCTCAGCCGAAGAAATCTCCTCAATGGTACTCGTGAAGATGAGAGAAATCGCAGAGGATTACCTCGGCACCACCATAAAAAATGCCGTTGTAACCGTCCCCGCCTACTTCAACGATTCTCAGAGACAAGCCACCAAGGATGCCGGAGTCATCGCAGGTCTCCACGTCATGCGGATAATCAATGAGCCAACTGCGGCCGCCATTGCTTATGGTCTGGACAACAAAGCCAGTAGCACCGGTGAGAAAAACGTGCTCATATTCGATCTCGGGGGTGGAACATTCGACGTATCTCTATTAACCATCGAAGAGGGTAAATTTGAGGTTAAAGCTACGGGTGGGGATACCCATTTGGGTGGTGAGGACTTTGATAACAGAATGGTGAACCATTTCGTTCAGGAATTCAAGAGGAAGCACAAGAAGGATATTAGTGGGAACCCAAGAGCTTTAAGGAGGTTGATGACTTCTTGTGAAAGAGCTAAGAGGACTCTTTCATCGACAGCTCAAACTACGATCGAGATCGATGCGTTATACGAAGGGATTGACTTTTACTCGAAGGTTACTAGGGCCAGGTTCGAGGAGCTGAACATTGATTTGTTCAGGAAGTGTTTGGAGCCAGTGGAGGAGTGTTTGAGGGATGCAAAATGGGATAAGAGCAATGTCGACGAAGTAGTTCTTGTTGGTGGGTCCACTAGAATTCCCAAGGTCCGGCAATTGTTGCAGGATTTCCTCAATGGTAAAGAGCTTTGCAAAAGCATTAACCCTGATGAGGCTGTGGCTTATGGTGCTGCCGTTCAGGCCGCGATTCTGAGTGGTGAGCGGAATGAGAAGGTTGAGGATTTAGTACTGTTGTTGGATGTTACCCCGCTTTCTCTTGGTTTGAAACATTTTGATGGGGCTATGATAGTTTTTATTCCGAAAAACACCATCATTCCGACAAAGAAAGAGCAGGTTTGGTATACTGCCTATGATAACCAAACCCGTATTCGCTTTTCAGTCTATGAGGGGGAAAGAACTCGAGCCACAGACAACAACTTGTTGGGCGAATTCAGAGTGACTGGAATTCCTCCGGCTCCTAAAGGTGATAAAAAATTCAATGTCTGTTTTGAAATCGATGTGGATGGTATTTTGGTTGTGTCTGCTGAGAACCAAACTACCGGACAAGGGAACAAGATCACGATCACGAATGACAAGGGTAGGTTGTCGAAGGAGGAGATTGATAAAATGGTGCAGGAAGCTGCGAGGTACAAGTCAGAAGACGAGGAGCACAAGAAGAAAGAGGAGGCAAAGAACGCGTTGGAGAATTATGCTTATAACGTAAGGAACACTATTAAGGATGAGAAGAATGGTGGGAAGGTTACTCCGGCTGACAAGAAGATGATTGAAGCTATGCTTGAGCAGGCGATTCAGTGGTTGGATGGGAACCAGCTCGCTGAGATTGAGGAGTTTGAGGATAAGATGAAGGAGTTGGTGGGTATTTGCAACCCTATAATTGCTAAGATGTACCAGGGTGCTGGTGGTTGTATAAGCGGAGGAACAGATGAGGATGCTCCTTCTGGTGGTGGAAGCAGTTCTGGACCCATTATTATGGAGGTTGATTAAGATGTTCCAATCTTCAGCTGGAGGATTTCATTTATTCCTCTGTCTCCTCTGCAAAACATGCAATGTAGTATCTATTGGGTATTTCCTTTTTGCAATTTTTTTTTTTGGGGGGGTTTTGGGTTTTGCTTCTTGCGAAACTCAATATTTTTTGAGTCTTCAGTATCGGTTGCCTGCAACTAGATGGTGAAAGTATTATGTGAAACTGTTTTCTTCATCTGCTTTTGGCAAAAACCGTTTCGATTACAATTCGCAAAGGAGTCTCTTATCTTACGGTTCTCTGGTGGATTGCTACGAGCAAATGAGCGACAAGTAAACAAGTACTTCACTGAAGCTGTTTCTTCCTTAGCTAACTACGAATTTAGTCAAGACATTGTTCTTGGAAGTACTCAGTGGAACTAAACCTAAGAAAAGAAACGAATATGAAATCCTTCCGTCAATTGCTGCATTATTCGACTCTCACGCGTTTGTACATCCACTTAAGCAAGATATGTAATAATTTAGTTTTACATCATTCATGCTTCTACCAGCTCAATTAGAAGACGAAATAGTGAACCCAGAAGTAAGATTACTGTACAAGCAGAATTCTTGTGGTAGGTGATGGTTAAGAAGTATTGAATTCCAACAAAATACTAGAAGCATGAGCACAAAATATGTATATATATATAGGTTCCACTTCCTATCCGGACTTTTCATTTCCGGACTTTTTATCCAAAAAAAATTTTGACGATCCGATCCGTCCAATGTGTTCAGAAGGTGTTTTCAAGGGTCCACGCGAAAAATCTTAAAAAAAAAACACCGGGAAGGGCTTGATCCAAGCAGTTTTCGCAAAAATATATAAATACAGTTTTTGCGAAAAACTGCTTGATCAAGCCCTTCCCGGTATTTTTTTTTGAAGATTTTCCGCTTGGACCCTTGAAAACACCTTCTGAACACATTGGACGGATCGGATTTTCCAAAAAAAATTTGCAACACAAAAAAATCCCATTTTTTCCTTAAATCCGGGAGTGTGGATAGGAAGTTTGGCCATAATATATATATATATATATATAGGATAATGATCCCTTAACCAAAATATGGTGCGGACCTCCCCCTTTTTCAACTTTCCGGATCAAATTTTGACGATCCGAACCGCTCAATGTTTTTAAAATGCATTTTCCAAGGTCCACGCGGAAAATTTTCAAAAAAAAATACCCGGAAGGGCTTGATCCATGCATTTTTCGGTAACGGTAAAACTGTCCATACAGTTTTCGGTAAATGCATGGATCAAGCCCTTCCGGGTATTTTTTTTTGAAGATTTTCCGCGTAGACCTTGGAAAATGCATTTTAAAAACATTGAGCGGTTCGGATCGTCAAAATTTGATCCGGAAAGTTGAAAAAGGGGGAGGTCCGCACCATATTTTGGTTAAGGGATCCCTTAAGGGATCATTATCCTATATATATATATATATATATGGAGTATATTCATTGGCAAAGAACTCATACCAGCAGTTGGGTATAACAGGCATCCATTGGTTTGTGGTGTTTTGGAGTTTTAGTGTTTTGGCTGGTTTCACTTGCCTGATAACAGTTGATTACTATTGTACAATAAACACGATGAGAGTGAGAGCAATGGCGAGAGAACATTTTTCCATTGTATTCACCAACATTTTTTTTACCTATAAGATCTCCTTTATTGTATTATAATTTGAGCTCTTGATATTGGCAAGCTAAGAAATGCTTGCCGCATAACATGAAGTCTCTATGTAGAACTATGGCATGGAAAATTTGTCTGCTGCTGTTATGTTGAAGTATGGGACATATATATTCCTTTTGGATAGACAATGCCGAGTACTAAAACTAAAAAGGCAGAGACTGGAGTTTTTTTGGCGTAGTTGTAGCAAATTAGGGATTTAAATACCATGAATAGTCTTTCTTTATGCTTTGGGCGTTATGGTTATAAATGCGGACGATGTAATGCTCAAAGCTTTATTCTTCAGACTCGCATTCAGGTTGGATGGTATTTTAGATTAGGTTTACACCAAATCCTACACCTGTTTTTTGAATGACTGAAAGTGGGTGTTTTGCTTCCCTCTGTCTTTCTTGGTTCTTCCTCTTCTCAAGCCTCTATCCAGTACCAATGCAATGCAGTCTTCTTCACACGGGTGATATAGTGCAACCTTGGTTTAGCATTTGGCATTTCTAATTGGGAGATTTGTGGGCCGGTCCTGTGAGCTGGGCTCACACCCCAGCAAGTCCTGGAAAACTTACTCCCGGAAACCCGACTTCTCGTTAGGTCCTCCTAATCCAGAAAATATCCACCGGCCAACCACAACCACCGGCCAACCACAACAACGTTGAACGCATTTCAGAGAGAGAGAGAGAGAGAGAGAGTGGAGAGATTGAAACCTCCTCGCCTCCGGCGACCGCCACCACGAATTCCTTTGTATGTATGTCTTGGTTGTTCCGATTCAATTAACCGTCATTATTTGGTTTTTATCCGGTGGATTTCTTTCCAAATATTACAGAGATTTTAGTCGGTGAAGAAGAAATTTACCAAATAATGACCAAGTCGGTGAAGAAGAAGGGTGCACTACCTGGCAAAAAAACAATCAGAACTTGGCAGTTAACAGTCAGAAATTGACAATTAACAGTTTTTAAGTTTGTGCAAATTGACACTTAACAGTGCATTTCAACAATTAACACTTTTTGTTTCAACAATTAACACTGCACTATCAGAATTAGCACTGTTAATTGTTGTCGAAATCCACAATTAACAGTATTTAAGGGGGTGAAATTGACAATTAACAATCATAAATTGACAATTAACAGTCAGAAATTGACAATTAACAATATATAAGTTGGTTCAAATTGACACTTAACAGTGCATTTCAACAATTAACAGTATTCTGAAAGTGCAGTGTTAACTATTGAAACAAAAAAGTGTTAATTGTTCAAATGCACTGTTAAGTGTCAATTTGCACCAACTTAAAATACTGTTAATTGTCAATAACATTTGCCCAGGACCCGCCAGGGACTCAAATAGCGCCCAGGACCCGGTGAGGTATCAAAGGCAAAATTAGGGACCGGCCTGGAAATTTCCGTTTCTAATTTATCAACACATACAATCCAGTCTGCTTGCTTTCCTGCAAAAAATTTCCCAGCAACTTCGTGTTTCATTTCAGTGACAGTGTTTTACTTTCGGGGCTGACACTTTTTTGTTAGTTCATGAGGGAATTTCGTAAGTTTCTTTTGTCAAGGCCAAAAAGGACTGGTAGCGGGTTCCCTCCATCACTTCGTCCAATTGGAGCAAGCTCGGTCTTGGCCCTTCCGCGCAACTTAAGCACCTGGAAGAACTATTTTCCCCACAGAGTGGGAAATCTAACAAATATGTAATCCATCGATGTGAAGATTTTTTTATGTATGTTTTCTTCGCCAAAGATTGACACTGAGGATGAAGAGGGGATCAGTCAGAGGGCTCAGGTTCAGAAGAGAATGGAACTGTTGTCTTTCAAAGGTCACAGAGACGAGGCTTTTTCCATCAGATTCTAACAAGTGTACTGTTCAGTTTCCCTCTTTACTTGTCTTTAACACAAAAAGCCCCTTTTTCCCCCTGGACTTGATGTTTATTTGTCGGTGGATACGCCATTTGCAATTTTTTGCACATGTGCTGAACTAAATCCAGGACCTGTTGAAGGTGGTTATCAGTATCCTGCCCTCAGCAGGATTCATCGCAAAATTATTCTTTTGGCCTAAAAATGTTCATTTTTCTGCCAATTTCTTCAGAGGAAGGACACAACTGGATTTTCAGTTATGATCAGATGCAAGATGAGGGTGACGGTCTGTGCCTCTGAGCCTCTCACAGCATTCATCGGAAATTTGGAACTTCTTAAAAGTTGATTGGATTTCGTGTCATACGACTCATACTGTTGTTGTGTGTCTGTGTGCAGATGGAGATGAACTTGATTGACATTTCTTTCAAAACACCACCAACACAATTGGTCATTCAAATGGGGATCACAACCTAGCTCATGCTCTGCTTGAGGTATGATTGTTGTTCTCCACTCTACTTCATCATTTTTCCATCTCGGAATTGCATGTTCAGCGTTCTTCCTCGGGGTTTATCATTCTCCACTTTTTTTCAAAGCAACTACACATCAATGATGAACGATTTGACGATGCTGAAGAGATGGAAGGTGGCTATGGCAGTGGCCATCCATGAGCAGTTCTATCCACTTGCTTTTTCCGGGCAGCTTCACATCGCTGAATTTTGGTTTACAGAATCTTGGCATAAAAAGTCCTTTTTATCTTCTATTTATTTCATCAATGGATTCTGCATATCCTAAAATCTAGTAAATTTACTGTTTTTTTCAGTGTGACAGTTTAGGACCCTAACTGGGTTTAATGTTAAACCCTTTTTAGTTCCTTCCACTTAAAGTGTAAGATACATTCGTTGTTCACCGAGCCAAAAAAAAAGTGTTTGCTTGACAAACCGTTTGACGTAAGGCCAAGCTATTGTGATCATTTGCGATCGCTGCTTGCATTTTTCACCGGACTTCCTACAACTGCTACTTCAGCCGGCATAGCTGCCACCATTCCAGAACTTCCAATATATCAGCACAAGCAGAAACAAACCGCGGTAGGCAGTTTGCCTACTACTTGGTGTTATGAAGGGGAAATTGTCTTGTAATCATGATTGACACAATATCTACAATTTTATTTGCAAGAAAATAAAGTAAAGATCAAAGAGCCACAGGATTATAAGACGGGAGAGTTTTTGTCCTTGAGAGCTATTATATATACTAGGATTAGTTTTGCATTTTCTATTTCATTATACTTTTTTTTTGTCATGCAAAAATGTTCACCAAAAATAAAGAATAATTGAAAAAAGTATTCATAACATAAGCAAATTCATCTATAAAAAGAAAGAAAGAAGAAAAGCTAGTTGAAAATTGGATTTACCGGAACAAAGAAAACTTGAAATCATTCATGAGAATTTTACACCTTGTTCAGTTTGGGTCTCAAGACCTACCCTGTACGGTCCCCAATAAAATTTTATTTCTATCTCTTTCTACTCATTACCCCTAAAACCCTCCATCAAAACCCACACCGAACAAAGCCTTAGTTTTCATTGATGGGAAAAACTTGAAATCATTGCCCCTCTCTTGCCTTGTGTGCACCATAAGAGTTGATTTTTGTTTACCCACCACCCTACGTGAAACCAATACTGACCAATTTTGATCCTTAGACATGTAGGACCTAATTTTTTTGGTATACCCTTGCAAAAATCAAAGCAAGTGATGTCGGCAAGTGTTTGATCCAAGTATTCAATTCCTGGTCTAATAATTCTAACTACAAATCGAGTAAGGGAATAGAGATATCGAAGTCTGGGTGAGTTCACGCTGTTGACTAAACGATATTCTTGGTATTTAGTACCAAATTTTTCACTAGACAAGTTATTTTCTCTAACTAAATGATATAACTTTTTTAGAAAAAAACGAGTGGTATTTTGACGTTAGGTTGTTCATCTACTTTTTACTTTTTTAAGCATGCAAATAATGATTGCACCGGACTATGAAGCCCAATCAATCTGACTCAAAGTAAGCACCGGATTTTGTTGTGGACAAACCCACTACGCTTCTCTCACCGTTCATCTCAGCAATTAACAGTTTAGATTTTAAATAAACTATTTACGTGGAGAATTTAAATTAAAATCTGGCCCGTTAAAAACAGTTTTAGACAGCGAGAAATGAGTTGTGCATGGTCCACAACACCAACCCGGTTGTGTATCAATCATTTTTGCAAAGAGCTTAAAAAATCTAGACCATTAAAAACACTATTGGACAGCAAAAAAATGCGTTGTGGATTGCAATCATTTTTGCAAAGCAATGGCCCAACCACTTGTAGGCCTTACCCAGTACCAGATCCTCTGTGCCCAAAACCCCTGTGCCTCTGTGCCGAGGGGTTTTGGGCCGTTGGATTGTGATTTTTGTTTTTATGTTTTAATATTTCTGGGTGATCCAACGACTAAAAAATACTACTATTATATTATTAATTTTTATATATTTATAAATGATTCCTTAATTTGATGGTGACCAGGGACGGAGCTAGAATTATTGCGTAGGGAGAACGGGTTATATGTGAAGGAGGGGCGAGGCTAAATAATTTGATGATATATATAATTTTTTCAATGTAATAATAAGGTTTTTTCAAATTGTAGCAGGGGCAACAGCTCCTACTAACCACCTCCTGGCTCCATCCTTGATGGTGATACCATAACTCCTAAAAGTAAATAAAAGTTGCTTCTTTGTTTGAAACCCTGCTACTTGTTTTGTTCTTTTGATAAGGAGAGCTTGATCTAGATATGCTGAGCTTTAAATGTGATTTTTATTGGTACAAGATTTTTAGATGTGATTACTGTGATGTTTTTCATTGATTTATGGTTGATAAAAGTATTTGGTGTTTATGAATGACGCTATGCTTCCGAACTCCTGGAGTTGCCACTGCCTCCAATGATTGGTTTAGGTGCATGTTCTTTTTTTTTTTTTTTGGGTCAATTAGTTGATGAGATTATGGACAATTGTAGTTGGTGAACTTTGTCATGGTAATGCTATTTTGTGATTAGGCTGTAAGTGATAAGATCAGAACATTTCAATTATATCAAGTACAGTTTTTCTATGTAACGGTAAGAATAAATGTACCCAGAATTGAAAATGTGTGTAAGAGCCTCACTCTTGTAATACTCTACCTGGGTAAAACTGCGGTTTAGCTGGTACTCACAAATATTGTTTGACAATTGGAAAGTATGTTCTAGGTTTGTGAATTGAGGATGGGAATTGCATGTAATTTCATGATGTTGAAATGTGTCAATTAACCTAATTTTGGAGATAACCCCAAGGGATTGGCCTAGTGGTTCAGGCTTGCGAATTAGGGGTTTGCTCTTTCTTAAGGTCTCAGGTTTGAAACGTCTCAGGTGCTATCAACTCTTTTGGGTCCATCCCATATGGGGCTTGCTCCAGATTGGGTTCCCCCACTAGGTGATGGGAGATTGATCCCAAGATTGTTCGAGGTGCGCGTAAGTTTGGCATGTAGTTATCCCCACCCAAAAAAAAACCCTCACTTTTTGGAAAATTGACCTAGGAACTTCCATGGGGGTTCTTAAAGGAAGCATTGGACAATTGTGATCCTTAATTACCAACATTTGGAGTCTCATAAGGGGTGACATTTCAGAGGAACTTTTTTCCTACTTGATATTTTGTTTCTTTAGGACATGAATGCTTTCGATGGTCTTCTGATTTTGAGGAATCGCTAACTTTTTGATATCTAGTTCATTTTTTTTGGTTATGGATTTTAGTGTGTGCTGAGACTGAGGGTGAAAGGTCCTGTGAGAATGCCCACTACGATTCTTCACATCACTACTCGGAAGGCCCCTTGCGGCGAAGGTACTGACATTTATTCTCATTTAGAAGATAATCATATTACAATCTATATATATATGTTCTCAATTACATCGTGCATTCGTACTTGTATTTGGGTTACTGAATATGAAACTGTGGCTCTAACATTGTGGCCAAAGTTGTGAAGTAGTTTCACTTTCTACTTCCCTGATTTTTGTTTGGATCTTCATAATAGGAGACTGTCGCACCCTTAGTAAATGAAGGGATGTTTTTGGCAATACAGGGTACAGAAGTCTTTGTGCCGTTTAGAAACCTAAACACCATACCCCCTGTTTGTCTTCCCTTATCTTGCACCAGGAGGGGTGAGGGATGCCCTCCCTCTTCCTTCCCCTACCTGCACTCCCCTCGGTTGTTTCAATTTGTGGTTCCTTTCCATTTTCATTCTGTCGTCTTGAACTGTGCCAAAGAGCATTTGTCTGTGAACCTTCATTCTTTTACCTTATTCTGTCATCCTAAAGTTTCACGCCTTGGGCTCGATTCACAATGTATTTTTAGGAATACAATCTGAAATTTCTTATGAAATTCAGACCTGTAATCTTACCACGTCCAGCATTATTTACACCCGTTTTGTAGATGGTACCTGCTGAGTTCTGTCTCCTGGGATTTAATGTTCTTGGCTTCTGTAACATGAGAAGTGTAATGATATCATGTCCAGCTTATTGGCTTTTGTTTGAGAAACTGACCTTAACTTTTGGCTCCCACAGGGACTAACACTTGGGACAGATTTGAGCTTCGCGTCCATAAGCGAGTGATTGACCTTTTTAGTTCCCCGGATGTGGTTAAGCAGATCACCTCCATCATTATTGAACCTGGTGTTGAGGTCGAGGTTACAATTGCTGATTCTTGAACATGTTTTTTCGTACCTGGTTATAGTTTTTAGGCTATGAACCTTTTCTCACTGTTATCCAATATGGCATTGAGTTTATTTAGCAGAATGTCTTAGTAGTAAAGTTTTTGCAGTGACATTATGAAATTAGAAAGTCAGTTTGACGAGTGAGATGGATATTCATTTTGTGAAATTTCTATTTATAAGAAGCTTGAATGTGGGCCATTTTTTATTTTGCTGGATGCATTATTGTTTTGTTGAGATTGGTTGGGGGTGCAGAAGTGTTTTAACATAGTAAAACTTTGGTGTTGTGAAGGGGAAATTGTCTGTAAACCTCTACGTTAAATGACAATACTCATGATCTGATAGGGGCACAATATCTACTGTGACTGATGCATGTGATGTGTTACCTTACTTTCTAGTTAAAATTGAAGTACAATTTTATGTGCAAGAAAATAAGGTAAAGACAAAAGTGCCACGACAGGGGAGAGTTTTTGAACTTGAGAGGTAGACTGTGATGAGGCATGGTGGAGTACATGAACATGAAAACGCATCTGACGGGTGAGATTCACCCGGTACGCTATCCCGTCAGATGAAAACACTATCATGTCAGATACGTTTTCATGTTCCATTTCATCTAGAAGAAGAAGAAGAAGAAGAAAAGTTTGTTGAATAACGAAACAAAATTAAAATGGGAACAAAACTTGGCAAAAACTTGAAATCATAGCCTTCTCTTATCATGTGTGCATTGTGAGAGTTCACCGAAGTTTGATGCAATAACATGCTTGTGATGTCCTTGGATGCTAAGGGCTTCGTCTATTCAACGAGTTTTATAGCCTTGACTGAAAGGTCTGAGTACAAAATCTATGCTAAAAACATCTGAAAGTAATAGGAAAAAAAATCGTCATATGTGAAACACACACGACGATGACTAGGCAAGCAGGTTTGGGATGCAATTTCTTCCAAGCAAGCCAATGGATGGGTTTTTTGTCCTTAACTTTCCACCAATAGTTCGCAGCAATCCGTGACGCAAATCTTTTCGATCAAGCTTTACTAGCCAAGCAGAGTTGGCGTCTTCTTACCAACCCATATCTGCTTATTTCTCGTATTCTTCTTCCGAAATATTGCTCTAATGATAGCTTGATAAATGTGAAAGCTCACTCCAATTCTTCATGGGCTTAAAAAAGCATTCTTTTTGGTCATGATTTAATTGCCAATCATATCTCTTGGCGAGTGGGTGATGGGTCATCACCAATCTTTTCCACGATAGGTGGATCCCTAAATTGGATAAGCCTCATATTCAATTCATCCCTTTTAGCGGCTCGGACGATCTAAAGGTTTCATATCTTTTGCATGAGGGAAATAATGGGAAAGTGTGGAATGTGGACAAGGTTAAAGAGACAATTCCAATGTTTCTAGTTCTAGAAGTTCTGGCGATTCCTCTTCCCAACAGCAGCTCCCCTGATCAGCTTATCTGACCTTTTACTAACTCGGGCATTTATTCTACTAAATCAGGATACAGATCTTTGTACGTCACGAAAAGGCCGTCGTCTCAGCCTTCCTCTAGCAATTCAGTTTGGCTTCATAATGGTGTTAATATAAGAAAAATGCATTGGAATCTGGACATTGATGTAGGACAAGATATAGACCCCTATTATTTATGGAAACATTATTTTAGTAATATTTTTATTTACGATTAGTATTAGGAGATTTTATTTGTGCTGCCTATTTTGCACGTTTTTTAGTTTAGTTTTGGTTAGACTTTATTTTATTTCCTTTTAGCAAATAGTCTAGGTTTCCAAGTAATGCTTTGCTTGGTCGCCACTCTAAGTAATTTCCTTTTAATTAGGACTTCTACTAGTATAAATAAGGATGTAGCCTATGGACAAATTTAACTTTTATTCATTTAATAAACAAACTTTGAGAATTGTCTCTCTTTTTCTTGAGCATCTCGTGGATTCGAAAACCTATCTCGTTTGGACTAGTACGTTAACTAGTATCTCGTGAATTCCGCTGTGTCAGACATCCCTGAACGGATTAAGATCTTCTTATGGAAATGCCTCAAGGGAATTCTGCCAGTCAAAGATAATGTGGGGTTGTGCCTTCACCATGTCTCTCCTACTTGCCCTCTGTGTAATGCAAAAAATGAATCAATCGTTCATTTATTCTGCCTTTGTCCACTTTCTAATTCAGTTTGGGAGACTATTGAATTCCACAATCCTAATTTGGAGATATCTCAGGAAGATTCTTTTAATAATTGGCTTCTAAACGAGATTATTCAACTTCAAAAGGACAAACGGAAATTCTGCTTTTTTATCTCCATTCTTTGGGCTATTTGGAAAAGTAAAAATCGCTTGATCTTCTCAGGGGTTCCTTTCAGTGTAGAGTCTACTCTTGTTGTGGCTAAGGACTGTGCTCAGTGGTTCTTGAGGGCTTCTACTTGGCTATCTCAATCAAAGACACCAGCTCCGACTCAAACTTCTCCATCTCCCTCAATGTGAAATCCAACTTTTACCATAAAGCAATGTCATCCTTTGGAAATTGATCAGCGCATGGTTCATCTTCATGTGGATGATGCTTGGAAAGAGGGGAATAATTGGAGTGGGATTGGGTTCACGGCTAGTCAACCTAATGGGTTTCTTATTGCAAAATATGCTTTATCAACTTATGCCTCGACGCCTATCCAAACAGAAATTATAGCTTGCTATGAGGCCATTAAATGGGCTTTATCTCGTAACTATAATATGGTTTATATTTTTTCTGACTGTGTTAATGCAATTATGCAGATAGCAGGGAAGGCTGAGTGTCATTACCATGACACATTTTTGTTGCGCAACATGGTAGCAGAGGTCTCAAAGCTGTCTTTTTGTCAAATCTCAAAAGTTGCGCATCACACGGTCCAGCGAGCTCATATCCTAGCAAAGCATGCTCTGGACTCTTTTGTTCCTCACCCAGATAGCGGTGATGGATTTCCTCATCAGCCTTCTAATATTATTAGTATTGTTTAGCTCTTGTTTATGTTTAGTAGTGTTGATGTTTTTTGCTCCTTTATGTTCCCCTTATGCTTATGCTTGTACTTGGAATTTTATCTAATGAATTTCTTCCTATTTCTCAAAAAAAAAAAAAAAAGCAGGTTTGGGATGTGAATTTTGTTTACCCACCACCCTATGTGAAAATTGATCATCTCTATTTTGATCCGTGGGCTCCTTTGGCAAAAAAGTGTAGAAGTAGTTTTTTCGTTTTTTCATTTTGTCTTTATTCAATTTTTATTTTTTTTGCATTTGTTAGTTTCGTGTCAAGTTTTCGTGGTTTATGGATTCGTCTCAACCGTCTCGTTGAGACGAATCCAACAAGTATAAAATTATGGTCAAAACTAATATTTTTTTTAATAAATCCGAAAATAAACCAAAACAAAACAGTTTATTGGTTTATTAAAAAAAAAAAAGTTTCGACCATAACTTTATACACTATCGATTCGTCTCGTCAAGACGAATCCATAAACCACGAAAACTTGACGTGAAACTAACAAATGCAATTTTTTTTTGAATAAAGACAACCAAAAAACTAAAAAACCAGTTTTTTCTCTTTTGCCAAAGGAAATCTTAGATTTATTCAATTTATAGGACCTACTTTTTTTTGGCTTAGACTTGCAAAAATAATGCAATTGATAACGACAAGTGTTTGATCAGGGTAATTATTGGTCTAAAATTCTAATTCTAACTGCAGATCAAGTTAAGGGAATATAAATATCAAAGTGAGTTCTCGCTATTAATGAAATGGTATTCAGAATATAGAAAATGCTAAGTACCTCGAAAAATTACTCGGAAAGTCAAATCAGTAGTTCAAATATAACCTCCTTGTGAATCTGAACTATTTTTTTTTGATCAGGAATCTGAACTATTGATTTCACTTTTGGGGTACCTACCATGGCTCTTTTGGTATTCAGTTTAAAATTTTCTGCTACCGAAGTCATTTCCTCTAACTAAATGATATTTTTATTAAAAACGAGTAGTATTTTGGCACTAGTCTGGAATACGCAAAACCAAGACTCGCAATGTCATGTACTTATTAAAGCATGCGAGCGACCCATAATTGCACCGGACTAGGAAGCCCAATCAATCTGGACTCAAAAGTAATGGCCCAACCACTTGAAGGCCTTACCCACCATCAAGTCAGTTGGTGGAGATCTATGCAAAAACCCTAACCCTAACTGCAGAGATATAAATAAGCTGCTTACAAATCGACCCGAGCTCTGATTTGCTTATCGCGCGCCTCCATCCACCTTCTCGCGCGTCTGTATCTCATCTTCAGGTATCTTCTCGTCTGAAATGAAGCTTAATTTTTTTTGAACTGCAAATGAAGCTTAATTGAATCATTTCGTGTTTTTCAACGTTTTTAATGGGTTTATTCAATGGTCTTGTGGTTCAGAAGACATAAGGAACAATGGCGTATGCAGCAATGAAGCCGACCAAACCGGGGTTGGAGGAACCACAGGAAGCGATTCACAAGATCAGGATCACTCTGTCCTCTAAGAATGTCAAGAATCTTGAGAAAGGTTTTCTCTTTTTTCATGGTTTCAATCAAACCCAGTTGAATTATCCTGTCATTTTGGTTTAGGCTTCTTTGTTCATTTGTTTTTCCCCCCATCCAAGGATTGGTTTGGTGGATGTTCGTGTTTTTTATTTTTGCTCAATTAGCTGATTAGAGTATGGGCAATTGTAGTTGGTGAACTTTATTATGATAATGCTATTTCGTGATTAGGCTGTAGTGATAAGATCAGAACATTTCAATCATATAAAGTATGGGTTTTCTTTGTAATGGTAAGAAAATATGTACCCAGAATTGAAAATGTCTTTGACAGCCTCATTCTTGTATGACTCTACCTGGGTAAAACTACGGTTTAGCTGGTACTTATAATTATTGTTCGACAATAGGACGGTATTATCTAGGTTTCTGAATTGATGATGGGAATTGTATGTTATTTCATGTTGTTGAAATTACAATTGGACAGAATTATCTAGGTTTCTGAATTGATGATGGGAATTAACCTAATTTTGGAGATAACCCAAAGGGTTGGGCCTAATGGTTTAGGCTTGGGACTTAGGGGTTTACTCTTTCCTAAGGTCTTAGGTTTGAAACCTCATAGGTGCTATCAATTCTCTAGATTGGGTTCCTAGTGGGGGATATGAAGCACCGACACCTCTAGGCGTAGTTGTATCGCAGTGTCCAGACACGGGACACGTGTCGGGACACACCACGTGGAGGGGCACACGGCTAAATTTATTTTTTTTATTTTTATTTTTTTTGGGGGAGGTCAAAATGAAATTTTTTAATTTTTTTCTGGGGTAAATTCATAATTACTCAAAAGTTTGGGAATAAAACTGTAATTTTACACTATATAAATATCTCCCACTTATGGATAATGGATGTCTTGTTTTGTTTGTCTTTTCTTAAAAAATATATATTTATATATAAATAAATAAATAAATATACACGTGGCGTGTCCCCTGCCGTGTCCGTACCTCCATTTTGTTAGAATTCTCGTGTCCGTGTCCGTGTCCGTATCTGTGTCCATGTCCGTGCATCATAGGTGGTGGGATTGATCCCAAGATTATTCGAGGTGTGCGTAAGTTTGCTAGGTTCCATGGGGATTCTTAAAAAAAAAACACAGTACTTTTGGAAAATTGACCTATAAACTTCCATGGGGGTTCTTAAAGGAAGCATTGGACAATTGTGATCCTTAATTGCTAACATTTGGAGTCTCTTAAAGGTTGACATTTCAGAGGAACTTTTTCCCTACTTGATATTATGTTTCTTTAGGACTTAAATGCTTTCGATGGCCTTCTGATTTTGAGGAATCACTGACTTTTTGATATCTTGTTCATTATTATTTTTTTGGTTATGGATGTCAGTGTGTGCTGATTTGGTTCGCGGTGCCAAGGACAAGAGACTGAGGGTGAAAGGTCCTGTGAGAATGCCCACTAAGGTTCTTCACATCACTACTCGGAAGTCCCCGTGCGGCGAAGGTACTGACATTTATTCTCATTTAGAAGATAATCGTATTACAATCTATACACGTCTGTTCTCAGTTACATCGTGCATTCGTACTTGTATTTGGGTTGCTGAATATGAAACTGTGGCTCTAACATTGTGGCCGAAGTCGTGAATTAGTTTTACTTCTACTGTTTTCACTTTCTCGATACGCTAAAAAAGATTTCATATTGTGTATATTGTTCCCTGGTGCATGCATATCATGCTTAATATCTCAAATGGGGCATTCAGTCTATTGTCCATGTGCTCCAACTATCCCATTAGGCAGTGTTCTAAAAGTCGCTAGTTGCTCCCAGGTCGGATGGCTGCCGACTAGCGACTAGGGGACTAGTCGAGGATTAGTTGGGGACTAGTCGGCTAGATTTTTTTTTTTTTAAATATATATTTTCCTTCATCCTTCATAAGTTGAGCAAGTAGAATAACATAAGTAGCAAATCATAAAATAAAAACATAGTGGCAACTAAAACCACAACAAGAATAATTAATCCTTAGTGGCAAACCACAACAACAATAGACAGTGTGCTAATTGATTGATTTATTCTACAATCTACAGTACATGGAAACTGTTTTTTAATGTTTACTGTTTTTTTTTTACTGTATATTCTACAATCTATTTGTGGAAACCACAAACCTTAGCCTCTCGTAATCATAGATAAAGAGACAATTAAATTATTAAAACTGTTTTTTAATGTACTGTACATCATCCACAGTTTTGAGTTTAGGGTAAAAAGTTAAAAACATTCAAAACAATTACACTGCAGCCCCAAAAATTTAGCAAGTTCTGTTTTTTTAAGCCAATTTTTCCAATTAGTCGCCGACTTGTCCGATTTTTTTCAATTCGTGACTTTTCCGATTCGCCGACTTGTCCGATTAGTCGCCGACTTGAGCCCGACTAAGTCGGCCGGCGACTAAATCAATCGACTAGGCCCTAGTCGACTCGGAGTGCCCCCGACCCCGACTTAGTCGCCGACTAGTCCCGACTTTTAGAACACTGCAATTAGGTGTGAAACAGCTAACCTTAGGGAAAAACATAAGAATATTTAAGCCTTGGTCTTGGTTCATCTTAACAGCAAACCACCTCTAGACTCAGTGTTCTAAAACTCGGGATTCGTCGGCGAGTACTCGGCCCCTAGTCACTAGTCGGCACCTAGCTGAGGAGTATGGTGTAGTCGGTTCCGTTAGTCACTGGGAAGATTACTCGGACATTAGTCGGTGATTACTCCTCGGTAGTCGGGAAAATCCGGATTTGGCGGTAAAAGTCGGAAAAAATCAGGGTAATTTAAAGATGTTTGCAAATTTCAGGGTAGTTTACTAACCTAAATCTATCGATCTGAATCATTTGATCGTCTCACCTCACTGAATCATCTCCTCCAGTTGTCGATTGCCTCTGGTAAGCACAAATCTCTCTCTAACTCTCTCTCTCTCTCTCTCTCTCTCTCTGCTGTGCTGTGCTGTGCTGGGATCGACCCACAATTGGGGTTTCAGCCTCTCTCTCTCTGCCATGCATATTGCATGCTCTGTTTTTGTTTCGGCGCAACAGTAAAAGAAGAATGAATGGTGCTCTGTTTCTTTCTGGGTCTTTGGGTGCAACATTCAAAGAAAAAGCTCAGTGCACTGTGTGCAACAGTAAAGGCAAAGCATTTAGTGCATTGTTCAAATTTTTTTATTGCTTTGCACTATTTACGGTGAAAGACTCGTACAGCTGTGATTAACTTAATAACTCATAAACTGCTATAGTGCTGCCGTGATCAATAAAAGATTTCTCTCTCTCTCTCTCTCTCTCTCCGTATGTATGTATGTATGTATGTATGTATGTATGTATGGGTTTGGGCCAACTTTGGAGAGGTGAAGAATATTGAAAATAATAATAATAAAAACCTTTTTTATTATTGTTTGGATTTTCGTGATCAATAAAATTTCTTGTTTGGATTTTCGTAATAGTAGACAGTCGTACCTTTAGTAAATGAAGGGATGTTTTTGCAATAGTACAAAAGTCTGTGTGCCGTTTAAAAAACTAAACACCATACCCCCTGTTTGTCTTGCCTTACCTTGTACCAGGAGGGTCAAACGATGCCCTCCCCCTTCCTTCCCCTCCCTGCACTCCCCTTGGTTGTTTCAATCTGTGGTTCCCTTCTGTTTCTGTTCTCCGTCGTCCTGAACTATGCCAAAGAGCATTAGGCTGTGAAATTTCATTCATGTACCTTATTCTGTCCTCCTAAAGTTTCACACCTTTAGTTGGCCTCGATTCACAATGTACTTAATAGGAATATTATCTGAATTTTCTTGTGAAATTCAGCCTTACCATGTCCAGCACAATTTACCCTCTTTTGTATATGGCACCTGCTGAGTGCTGTATCCTGGGATTTGATGTTCTTGGCTTCTATAAATTGAGAATTGTAATCGTATCATGTCCAGCTTATTGGCGTCTGTTTGAGAAACTGACCTTAACTTTTGTCTCCTACAGGAACTAACACTTGGGATAGATTTGAGCTGCGTGTCCACAAGCGAGTGATTGATCTTTTTAGCTCCCCAGATGTGGTTAAGCAGATCACCTCCATCACTATTGAACCTGGTGTTGAGGTTGAGGTCACAATTGCTGATTCTTGAACATGGTTTTTCATGCCTGGTTATAGTTTTTAGTCTGTGAACCGTTTCTCACTGTTATCCATGATGGCATTGAGTTTTGTAGCAGAATGTCTTGTAAGTTTTTGTTATAACATTCCAAAATTAAGAAGTCAAGTTTGACGTGTGAGATAGATCTTTTCATGAAATTTCTATTTATAAGGTTGAAATGTGGGCCATTTATCATTATTTCATGGAATGTTTTGTTGAGATTGGTTGGGAGTGCAGAAGTGTTCTAACTGTTGAGTCTTGAGAAGCCCACGAAATTGAGTCTTGAGAAGTATGATTTGAACAGTGTGTAGCTTGTGAAAGGTTGCAGAGCTGCGAGAATAGCTTTTCGTAGGCAGAAAGAGGACAATTTGGTCCACTGCAATTAAGTGAAGATGTCATACAGAGTTCGTAGAATTTACTAACCGCTATGTCATGGCAGGGAGTGATTTGTTATGTGATAGAGGTATTTGTAATTTTCCAAATGTGAGGGGGCAATCTGTAATTTCTAGAAACTTCAAGGGTGCTTGATTATTTGCCCTGGAAAATGGTCACAATATAAAAATAATCCCTTCGGGAGAACACATGAAATATTGGATGAATTTCTGAAGTCCAAAAAAAAAAAAAAGGAAGAAATATCGAAGATGATCCTGTCTTCTCTGTCCATCTTTTCCTTGAAATCGTTTGTGGCACAAAGGCTGCTCATCACTCCAAAATACTTCCAAGCCATGTTATAGCAGTTTCGAATGGAGAATGTTTCTTCGAACGAAAATAGATCTTGTGATATTCTTTTTCGTTTCTTTTAAATTCAAATGATTCCATAAAGGAATGGGATAAAGGAACTGGACGGTCCTGTCCGAGTCGTTTCTGGACCCTTTCCGATTTTGTTTTGATGATCGGGACTGTTGATATTTTAGACCGTTAATATTTGACGAATCTTCTTCCCTTGTACGTTGAAAATTTTGAGGATTCGTTGAAAGTTTTCACTCCAGGACGAGGTCTAAAATATCACATCGTTGGTAACAGAGAGAACCTTGCTTAGTTGATTTATAGGTGGGTGGTTGCGGCAATTTCTCAAACATCTGGTCTGCCATTTTTGGATTCCTGAAACTAAACTCAAAGACCGACTTCACCCCATCTCTGATCTTCAATCAAACTAATACCAGAGCCATAAGCCCTAAAACTTTCTGGATTATTGAACAAGATCAAGATCAGGATCAGGATGAATAAACAATCAGTTTGATTCACGATCAAAACATTCATAGAATCGTATCAACCACATACAGATCAACTCCTTAAAGCAAATTGGGTATTCACATTTGAGAGCAATATTGCACAGAAAGCTCAACACAACACCCTACATTTTAACATGTAAAATACTACAAAACTAAAGATTAGAATCTCATACAAAAGTTTCGCCTAAAATTGGCCTGGATCCCCCTTCATCCTCCTCCCCTTCACCATTCTTACCTCCCTCCTTTTCCCCAATCTTCAAACCCTTTAATCCATCAACAACACAAGCCTCCCCTCCCTCCCCCAACCCCTCCCTCCCATCCACCACCTTATCCCCCCTCCTCTCCTCGGCCTCTGTCAACCCAGCTACCACCTCATCCCCCATCACCTCCCCCAGTCCGCCGCCCTTCTCGGCCACGAAATCCCCAGGTGGAGAATCCACACCCTCCCTAACCCCCACCAGATCATCCCCAAGCTTCTCCTCCCCCCACGGATCCTCCACCCAACTCCGCCCCTCTTCTTCTTCTTCAGAATTACTAGAAAAGACTGAAACGCCGCGTGAGCTGAAGGCGGCGGCGGCTCTGAGGAATGCTTCTTTTATGGAATCCGGTGGGAGTGCGCAGTCTTCGAGGCCGGCGTCATCTAGACGCGGTGGTTGGATTTTGTCTAGCAAGCCCTGTGCATCCCTCGTTGCTTCCATTGCAGTGAAATCCCTAGCCCTAGAAAAAAATTGAAAGGAGGATTAAGAAGAAGGGCAAATGTATCAGGACTCAGGAGGCATACATTCTACCATTAATCCTCATGCCTCCTAAAGGAATTGACAAAGTGAATCAATTACCAAAACACATTTCAGTTAGTAAACCGCATTCACATACGCGGCTACGCCATGCTCATAGCAATGAAAACTTCATGGTTAACATTCAGAACGAACTTTTTCATCCGTTATTTTTTTTGTTTGCAATAGACAGTAAAGCAATTACCAAAACACAAGTTCCAGATAGCAAATTACATTCACAAACACCATTCTCATAGAAGTGTATACTCTCTCTCCTTTTTTTTGTTCTGTCAATGTCCAATTATGTAAATTCTACAATGCGGCCAACAGTCAAAATCCCTAATGAAATTTGAGCGCAATCCCTATCAAATTCGAGCTCAACAGCCATGATCTTTCGATAAATTGATACTTTCAGTTGCTAATGTTGTTTTCCAAGTGCGTTAACACTATTAAATAGATGTCCTTGTTACCGCCTCTCTCAATGACTTAAAAAGTGCTTAATGAAAGAAATCGAATAAAATCTCAACCATAAAAGTGCTTTCATGCATTTTTCATTCAGTTATAAAGAAGTTTGTTTATGGAACTTTGAAGTTTGTAGAATCCAACAAAAAAATTTCCTAACTTCGGGAAAAAAGACAACAAAAGAAACGGAAATCGATGGAAATTTCGGAAGGCAAACCTGATGAGAAAAACAGAAGCTCGGAATTGTTCAATTACTTCCACCAAACGACGTTCGCCGAGCTTTGGGGATTTGATTTCTTAGCCACAGAGACAGGGGGAGAGAAAACGGGAGAAGAAAGGAAGAAGATAGAGGGGTAAAGAAGTTGAACCCCGAAACGTCGTCGTTATATTACTGCCAGACCACTTACCAATGTCGTAGACTGTGAGACGATGGACGTAAAAAATGTAACAGTAAACGACCCACGGCAGTTTACTCTGTTGTAAGGATTTGTTGATCTGATTTTGTCCAGTTATGTCTAGTGCGGTGACACGTGGTAGTGTCTGAATCACGCGCATATCTTTGGCTTTTATCTACTCCTCCGTCCCATATTGTTAGGTCTCCTTACCTTTTTTAACGTTTCAAAAAATTGTTTATATCCCATAATATATGATATTTTTATCATTCCAACAACTTTGTTTAATAAAACTAATTGAGATCTATTAAACAAAATCCATATTGAATAGCATAAAAAACTTAATAAATTAAAAATTATAAACAATTTTTTGCGACGTCCAAAAAAGGAAAGAGACCCAACAATACGGGACGGACGCACGGAGTCTCATGCTCATTGTTATCTTGTGGTTTCAAGTTAGTTCGATCGAATTTTTATTCGATTTTTCTTTTAATAAAGACGATTGTTTGTTTTTGGCTCTCTTTTTTGTCGTTCTGAACTTTTAGGCGGACCATGTTACTTCATTCCTCTCTATCAGCATTCTCATGAGGATTGTCCGTTCTCTGGGCTATAAATTTCCATCAACACGACGACAACAACCAAATGACAGAGAAAATGAAGATTCCGTGTGAGATAAATCTTGGACTATTGACAAGACCAAACCATGGTGAATTGCGATACGTCAGAACTAGCAGAAAACCCGTGCTATGCACGGGACAAATTCAATTCATCGGGTTGATGCAAATGCAAAAGTGAAAGAGGTATACGTTTGATTTAATTGTCAAAAACAAAAATACTCACTCCGTCCCAACTCTTGATCTTTTTGGTTTTTGACAAATACGGCATTCTTAGATTAAAAAAAAAAAAGTACTTTCGTGTTAAACTTTTTGTGTCATTTTTAGAACAAAATGTAAAGTGCACAATTTGAAAATATTTGTAGAAATGGCTATATGTGTTTCCCATGAAACCTGTACTATTCAAAAAATAGTTTGAACTATCAATGGCTTAATACCAAAGAACTCTTAAGGGTGTTCATGATCCTCTTGACAAAATCTACATCTCTATCTACATATTTCATATCAGTAACAGTAATTAAATTTCTCTCGTCAAGTTTAGCCATAATGTAATGATGCCGATCTAACATGATGTGCTTTTTTTGACATTCCACATTCCATTACTTGCTTTTCTATAAGGACCGTCATTAGTGGTGTGCCACGTAGATATCCATCTTTCCAATTGAATGAAAAATCCATTACAAAAGAATTTTCAATGAAGAATAATTGGATCAACATCTAATAATTCATTCTGCAAAATAGAGAGACACGATAAAATTAATTAACTAAGCATGAGAAGATGTTGAGTCTTCCAGTAGTGTGCAAGTTGGGAGAGAGATTATAGAATTCTCGTTATGAAGTTTTCTTTAAAAATGAATCCACCACTTCTTCCACATTTTAAAGAAATTGAGAGAACAATGTTCCTTTTAACTTTAAGCATAACTCCCACCCAATGCACCTTTTAAATAACATTGCCATGAAAGCTACTTTGTTTTTATTTATAGCTAGTGTAAATTATATGCATGCGGAGGATTTTAAGAAGATTTTGGGTGCAAATAGGGTATGGTTGATGTGGTACCCTTCAGGTACATCCGGGTTGTCCAAAAATTCAACCGATGGTCTTGACACTAAAATATTTTAAAATTGGTTGCATTTGTTGGACGGCTCGAATGTGCCCCAAGGGGTACGATGTGATACCCTATTAGCACCCAAAAAAAATTGTGTATAGAGGAAAAATTTAGAAACTTTCAAACACCGATTCTTAGGCCAGTTAATGACACATTTAATGAAAATAGGTAAACCTGATCAATCTTATTAGTTTTCTTGCATGTCCAAATTAGTGATTTTATCAGGCTATGGCATTTTATCTTTTAAGAGTTCAAGACATGCAAGTTCTTCCCAAAAAAACAAACAAACAAATAAAATATTTTCAAAGCATGCGGAACCACCTCCGATGCTATTTTCAATATAAAAAAAAAAATGTTTTGCCTCGAAATCTAATCCAATCTCCTAAAAAAATTCTGAAACTATAATCCAAATGGATCGGGTAAATGTATGATCACATGAAGCACTAAGATCGCATACCAACCAATTAAAAGTATTTCATATATAGAGGTGTAACAACAAATACATTAGAATTTTTTATACCTCATAAATGCCATATTTTGAAGTAGATAGATCTTCATATTCCTCACACTTCCCTTCTCCTTTTTCCTGAAAAAAAGAAACTAAGTACCATTGTTTCATGAATTAATTGTACGAATTGATGGATAAAGGTGCGTGGTTAGTGTTTGAGATTTTCAAGTCCAAATACCAAGATTTAGTGGAGTTTCAATTTTTTTGGTCAATTAAATATTTTTTATTCTTTAAAAAAATGAAAAATTCAAGGAATTAGCAATACAATTGCAATAATTAACTTTGTGCTTACCTCTAAAGTCATAGATGGTGTTGCCATAGTGCCACCATTTGATCAATCTTTGTGCTCCTAAAAATGTCATTCTTTTTAGGATCAACAACCCTCGTGTGTTTCAGTAAAATTGAGATTGTTTTCCTTCCAAAGTACCAACAAATAAAAATTAGTTAATGCATCCAAAATTCCACGAACATAACTTGATCAAAACCACATTAACAAAACCGATAATGGATAAAACAATGATACCCAATTAATTTTTTTTGTAGGCATTGATGACCAAATGTACCCTATTCAATCAGTACACACCCACCAAGTTAATGGCCAAATTCGAAATATAAGAATAACGAAATAGAAAAAATATTCAAATACGTGAGATAGGAATGATTAAGAAAGTGATCCAATTAATATATGAGAAAACCAAACAATGAAATATCAGACAACAGTAATTTTAATTTTAAACTTCTAGAACCTGTGCTAGTTAAGAGTAGAAATTGAACCCATCTATGCTATTACGAAGACACTTAGCAGTGGCGTCGGCGACAGCGTTAAAAAATAATCCGAAGAAGAATAGAATCAGAAGCAGCGGTGTCGGCGACGGCGTTAAAACCAACTAACCTTAAATTCTTGGAAACAACGGCGTCGGCGTCGGCGTCGGTGGTAGAATGGTCGAGGTGAGATGTAGAAGACTAATTAAAATTTCATTAAGGAATAGATGCATAGTAAGTTACGTATATGTATAATATAACCTCTCATAATTGCATGCACTATAGTGAATCAAATTCAAGTAAGGAAAGTGGCACGGTTTATTACGGTAAACAATTACGGTATAGATTGATATGTATATATATAACTTAGTATAAGTTTAATACGGTATCAATCTAATTTGTACAGGATGATATTTCCTTTTTCTTTCAATTAGGTATCAATCATACCTTTAGTTTTGTATAGGTATATGATGACATTTCCTAAATTTCCTAAATAATACAAAGGTAATTTCTTTTCTTTTTCTTTTTTCTTTTTTTTCAATTTGGCATGTGATTGTGTACAATTAAATTTGCTTCCATAACAAATAAATTAGTTCAAGATCATTCCATTTTGATAGGTATTTTGTTAGAAATTTAAAGAAAAATTAAACTAAAACTTTGGATGGACACTTGTCACTCCCACAGTGCTCCTCACGAAAACCCATTCTGCAATACTAATATAGATGACTCCGGATGAGCTAGCTTTACATTTCTTTTTCTTTTTTCCTTTTTCTTTTTTTGCATTCTCCTTTTGAGTTCCTTTTTTTTCATTTTCATTAACCAAAAGACCTAGAAAATGTATTATGCACATGTGTCACAAACACTAGTCCTGTTGCAAAATGAAGTTTGCATATTTCTCCTAAACACTTCTATCAAATTCAAAATACATTCTGATTACATATAATTCAAAAGCCAAAAAGTTAAGGGGAAATGCTACAATACACACCTCCTATTTGGATGTGCATCATACGCACCCCTAAAAATGTTACAAATCGATTACCTCTCATGAATAAAAAGTCACAAAATGCAAAAATATTACGAATCATAGAGAAAATGTTATGAATCATATTGCTGAAAAATTACGAAACACTAAAAGATGTTACGAGCGGCTATTTCCCAACCGTCCTCCAAGTTTTGTTGCTTGCTTTTCCCATCGTGATGTCATTGTATATCGACTGATCCTTAAATAGGTTTACAGTTTACCCATCAGATTCAGTTTTCCAAAAGATTTTAGCACCTGGGTGCTAAAATCTTTTGGAAAACTGGGCAGGCCATTTCCATGTTTTGATACTCCATGCGATGTAATAATTTCTTGTTTGTTTTGATATATTTTGTTTTCCTTCTTCACGCTTCTCCATGAATTTCAAATACCGTTCTTCAGAAGCTTCTTCAGCTTCCAACTATTTCAGGATCAATATAAATATGGGATTTCCTACTATTTATTTTGGGTTACATTCCTGGGAAAATATGCATGTCGCCCTAGATAGAACTCAATGGAAAAATAAGATTCATGTAGCCGATCCCAATTGATTGGGACATAAGGCTCAGATTAGTTTGGTTTGAATTCTATATCCATCATTGACATTGTCAGGTGTGTTCATTGCCGCATTCTCAATTTCTTAATTTCTTGCCTCTGGCATATGCTATTTGTTATCTACCCTAGTCTTATGTGAATTTTTGGCAGCTAATAAATAATGTTTTGGTTATATGATTAGATGATTACTTCATCGACTTTTACTCGCAGTATTGGTTTTGACCTTTTGAGAAAATATATTCTTCATTAATTTTGACCCTTTGAGATTCAAGTCTAGCCCAAAACAATTTTATGCAGAATTGGTCCCACGAACGACTACATACAACGTGGGAGGTGATAATGTCAAAACTGTTTCTGTTCTCAAAAAGAGTAGCAATCCTAGGATAAGGATTCCTTGAAATTCGTTAGCACCCAGCTTCTCTTCTCAGATGTTTTTTGGAGGACTGGAAATGAGTGTTCTCAAATCGAAAGCAGGATAACAAAGTGAAACTCAGAAAAGGCATACTGAGGTGAGGGAGAAAAAAAAAAACTCATGCTTGTCTTTCCAAACGTTACATAATTCAAATTGCACGAGACAGGAGCTTTGACGTCACAAAGCTCCAGAACTCCATTGAGGATTTATATCTGATCAGATGAAAGAAAAAAAAAAAAAAAAACTCGAACATCTGCTTCTTGCTAATTGTAGTTTCATTCTTATTAGTCCAAAAGGACCTCAAAGGATTCAAACCTATATTTCCTAAATTAACTGATGCAAAGCCGTCGTCTATAATTTCGAGAAAGCTTGACAACCAAATTCCCGTTCAACAGAAGATGCAAAGTGTCACACCATTTCACACACCTAGCTAACATAGAGCTTTGGCCGCTTCAACTACAGCCTCCACAGTGAGTCCAAACTCCTTGTATATCTTATCCGCCGGGGCACTGGCTCCAAAATGGTCAATACCGATCGCCTTACCCTTGCTTCCAACAATCTTCTCCCACCCAAACGTTGACCCCGCCTCAATACTTACCCTAGCAGAAACACCAGCTGGTAAAACACTTTCCTTGTATGAATCCGATTGCTCATCAAACAACTCCCAGCAAACCAATGACACGACGCGAACAGTCTTTCCGCCCTTCCTCAGCTCATCCCCTGCTTTGGCAACAATTTCTAGCTCCGAACCAGTTCCGACCAAGATAACATCCGGTTTATTACCCACTGAATTGTCAGAAATTATGTACCCGCCCTTCTCTACTCCGGCAATTGATGTTCCAGGAAGGTTAGGTAGTTTCTGGCGGGATAGAGCAAGAATTGAGGGTCTCTTTCTGTTAAGCACAGCGACTTTGTATGCACCAGCGGTCTCATTGCCATCAGCTGGACGGAGCATTAGAATATTGGGCATGGCCCGGAAGCTAGACAAGTGCTCAATGGGTTGGTGAGTGGGCCCGTCTTCTCCCAATCCGATTGAATCGTGAGTCATCACATAGATAACACCGGCTTCGCTCAAGGCAGAGAGCCTCATGGCACCTCTCATGTAGTCGGTGAAGACAAAGAAAGTTGCACAGTAGGGGATTAAGCCAGGAGAGTGGAGAGCGATGCCGTTGCAAATGGCACCCATGCTGTGCTCCCTAACTCCGAATCGGACATTACGTTCCTCTGGGGTTTCTTTTTGGAAGTTGCCAAACATTTTCAGCAGTGTCATGTTGGACGAAGCAAGATCCGCACTTCCGCCGAGAAGTCCAGGAAGGACTTTTGCTAGGGCATTAAGGCATTGCTGAGACAGATTCCGGGTGGCGTCTGCGGGGCTTTCTGGAGTATAAGTCTAGCAAGAAGAGATAAGTTAACCATCAGAACAATCACATCCATCCATAACAACTATGGCAATTTGATAGCATAACTACTAGGCTAAGGAAGGAATATCGTGCCATTATGAAAGAGAAGATTCTTAAGAAAATTCATAGTTGGGCAACCAAATCCCTCACATATGGTGGCAAGATTCAGTTGATTCAATCAGTCGTTTACAGTATTCAAGTTTATTGGAATATGTTGAGTAATATTGTCCCACGTCGCTAGGGATGGAAAGGGTGATCACATAATACAATGTTGGGACATCTCCACTCATTGCCAATTGATTTTGAGTTGAACATAAAGTTTCCACCTGGTATAAGAGCGGGGCCCATTCCACCCCACATTTTGAAAATTTGCAATCCACATCCCATGATAACGGACCAGCAAAAAGGCGTTGCACGACGATAACCCAAAAAGAAGCTACATGTGACAGATCTTAAATGCAGCTGCACTTGAGGGGAGATGTTAAGTAATCTAGTCCCATATTGCTTGGGAATGGAATGAGTGATCACTTGATATAACATTAGGACCTCTCCACTCATTGTCAATTGGTTTTGGGTTTGATATAAAGTTTCCACGGAGTACTATTTTCTTGATTCCTAATAAAGTGCTTAAAGAAGTTAAGAGTACCCTCATGGCATTTCTGTGGTCTGGTTCAGATCTGAATCATAAGTGTGACAAGGTTATTTGGGTTTATATATGTTGTCCGAAGAAGGAAGGAGGGTTGGGGTTTGGAAGATTGAAGAAGTGGAACAAAACAACTATTTTGAGGCATTTATGGGCCCTTTGTTTGAAAGCTGATTTGCTTTGGTAAAATGGATTCATTCCTACTCATTGAAGGTCGGAATATTTGGCATATGTCCATTCCTAATGATGCTTAATGGACCCATAGGACGGTTCTCAGAGTTAAGACTTTGGGGCAGCCCCTTATCAAATATAATATAATTCTACCTTTCTTTGGCGACATAATTGGCACCCCTTAGGGCCCTTATACAATAGATTTGGTGATTATGTTGTTTCCGACCTTGGGAGATCTCTCAAAGCTAAAGTCTCTTCTACAATACGTAATGGGGAATGGAGATGGCCAAGGATGAGGAACAGGACTACATTGCAGATTTTGGACCAGACACCGTTAGACCTTTTGCCTAATAAGGACTCAGTTGATTCTATTTCCTCGATCCCTCATCCAAGTGGAAGATTTACTATCGAGTCAGCCTGGGAAGACGCAAGAATCCAGTTCAAATTGGTATAGCCCAGATGGGATTTTATTCTATGGTTGCTGTCCAGCATAGACTCTATACTACTGATAGACTGCTGAGTTGGGAATGTCGATGATGACTGTTCTCTGAGGAGGGGGGAAGAATCTCACGAACATTTATTCTTTTGTTCTTTCTCCAGATTCGTTTGGCAAATGGTGTGAAGCAAGACTGGAATTTCTACTGGCACTTGGAAACTTAATGAAAATGTGGACTGGTTTGTGAATAATGTGCAGGGGAGAGGGCTCAGAAGTATTGCCCTTTGATGCTCTTCGGCTGCTGCCGTGTACCATATCTGGAGGGAGAGGAACCAGAGGATCTTCACGGCTACAACTGTGGATCAGATTTCTTCCTCAACTATTACTAGTATTATGGAGTTTCTTAGCTCCAGTAGATTGGTGAAACCTTCCCACATGTGCAGCTTGGGGATCACCAGGTTTTGTGCTAAGATCAAGCTAACTATTGCTTCTTGTTTTGTCCGTCTGCAACTTTCTTTTGAGTCTGCTGGCTCGTATTCTGGCATATATCTCTCCCCTTGATTTTGTTGTTATTTGGATCCTATGGTGAGCTGCTTTGCTTGGCTTGTGGATAGGATAGGTTTGTTTCTCAGGTATTATTCCTGTTTGCCATAAGGTTTATAACGTTCTGGTAGTTCAAGGTCGAGGGAAAAAAATGGTAACATAAATAACCAACCATAACCTACGAGCAGCGACACACTTGATTGATAACCATTCAACTTTATCAACCAGACACGATGGGGGGACACATGTGAGACGCGACGGGATACCTAAAGGGTTATCGTCAAGCCCTAACAAATTCTCTCTCTCTCTCTCTCTCACACACACACACACACACATGGATGATAAGTTGCTATCTATGTAGCAACGACACTCCTAGATGTCGCCGTATCCACGTGTTGGACACCGCGGGAACATGCCCAAATACGTATGGGACAAGCCACGTGGCGTGTACCTTAATTTTTCATATTTTTTGGCGGGGGACATGCAGGGAACACAGATGGGGCACGGTGGGGGTCAATATATAATTTTTCAAATTTTTTGGGGACTAAACATTATATACTCAAATGTTTGGGTTATAGTGTAATTAAACTTTATATAAAACATTCCTACTGTACCAAAATTTCTATCAATGAGTGTCTCTCTGGAAAGCCCTAGGTCAACTCAGTATCGACTCTCTCTGTCTCTCTCTTGCATCAGCCCTAGCTCAGCCCTAGCCCCCCCCCCCCCCCCCCCCCCCCCCTCTCTCTATGTCGTTGTATATATGTTTATTTTACCTCTACTCCCTTCGTTCCAATTCCGTTGAATGATGATTTTAAGAGGACGAGCAATGATGACATTTAAATTCAAATTGAGAGGTATCAACTACCTACGTTACCCCTATATTCTAACTTTTGACCACAATCATTGGTATTAACTAGGGATAATTTGGAAAAATTAAAACCTCTTTACTTCGACTTTTTAAGTGGGACAAATGTCTTGGGACATCCAAAAATGGAAAGAAAGACCAACAATTTGGGACGGAGGGAGTATATACAATATATCTTGCACATATGTGTGTGTTATTGTATATCAATCTATATCTCTGTCTATATTTTGCAATTTAAGCATGGAAAAAACATTAATAAATATATTTTGTTGTGTCCCCCATCGTGTCCGTGTCCAATTTTTTTAGAATTCCCGTGTCTGTGTCCGTTCTACATACATTGCTATATAAAAATAGCATCAGTTTCAATACAGTTTAGCTGGTTGTGGCAAAATACTTGCCATATTAAACAAATTAAAACCTACTTATAAAAATTGACGCGTCCCTCCATGTGTCCCTAATCTCTAATTTTTCAAGATAGTCGTGTCCTGTGTCCCGTTCCCTTGCCCTTGCCCATGTCTCTTAGTATCACTCACTAATGAGGAAAATATGCAAACGGAAATCCACTCACCGGAAGTGCCTTTTCCCAACCAGTAGGGAACTCCCCGTTCATGATCGATTTCAACTCTGCTGCTTCTTTTTTGTACTTCTTTTCATACTCTGCAAACTTGGTATTCCATTCAGCTTCAAGAGCAGCACCATCAGGGATATGGCGACTCCAGTGCCTGTCAATTGCAAGCAGCTCAACGTGAGACACAAAATATAATTCTAAGGCCTAAGGGCACAGGGCATGTAACCTTAATAATGATTACTTTTTAACATCCTCTGGCACATGGAATGGCTCATAAGGCCACCCAAGGTTCTTCCTCGTGGCATCAACCTCTTTAGCACCCAAGGCACTCCCATGTGCGCTGTACGAGTTTGCCTTGTTTGGGGAGCCATAGCCAATGGTGGTTGTAATCTGTAAAGACCGATAAAAAGGAAACATCACAGAACTAAGAAATGAAAGTAAATGAGAAAAACTTCAAAGATTTTACCATTATCAATTGAGAGACTAGACCTTGATTAAAGTAGGTTTGTCTTTTACAGCTTTAGCTTCTTTAATTGCAGCACGAATGTCATCGTATCCAGTGTTACCATTCTTCACCCATATAACATGCCATCCAAGACCCTCAAAGCGCAACTCGACTGTCTCGGTAAATGCAATTTCTGTGTCACCGTCGATGGAAATGTGATTATCATCATAGAATGCAATCAGCTTGCCAAGTCCCCAGTGTCCAGCAAGGGAACAAGCTTCATTTGCAATTCCTTCCATTTGACAACCATCCCCGAGTATTGCATATCTAAGGAAACCCCGGTACAAATAAGTCAACTACCCTAGGCTCTCAATTGTGAACTAGATAAAGAAACATAAGAAGTGGTATGAAGAAGGAATAAATAAGGGACCAAATTAATCCTGGTACTCAACAGACAAGCAGATAACAGCGCATAGGAAATGAATGTTAGAGATCTTACGTATAGTGATCAACAATCTCATTGTCAGGTTTGTTGAATCGAGCAGCCAAATGCTTCTCCGCCATGGCCAGGCCAACAGCATTTGCAATACCCTGACCAAGAGGTCCTAAACAAGGAGCCAGGAAATGCATACTATACATCAGCATATGAAAAGAAGAAAATATCACATGGGGTAACCCATGACAGTGACTTAGGTTGACTTCCAAGGAATATGAGCTAACCAGTTGTGACTTCAACACCCGGTGTCTCAAAGTTCTCCGGGTGACCAGGTGTTTTGCTCCCCCATTGACGGAGAGATTTCAAGTCTTCTTCCTGGTTTTGTCAGTCGAAGAAGAAACATAATAAGCATCCAAATAAAACTTTGAAGTTCGAAGATTAAACGATGTGTTTATAGATCAATACAAGTAGACAAAAGCAAGTTATAAATATCAACCGTGTCAGAAGCCTTAATATTCAGGCATAAATACAGAATGGTGGAGATGCCAAAAATATGTTTGCTCCTTGATAAGCAAAGATCTACATGAAAAACGAATAGACGCATATTTAAACAATATCATTTCTTTCAAGACTTCTCATTTTCAAACAACATTGTCCGTGGCTATAATTCACCGAGGAGTAATAATGTTTCAGTCTTTGCAATTTATCAGCAATTGAGTTGCACGCAAACTTCTACACAATCAGATTCAACCTCCAGCACTCGTTCACGACCAGCCGAACATACAACTGTAGTACATGCCAACAGTTTGTAATTTCTACTTCACCAGTTTGTAATTTCTACTTCACCGAGCCTATTTGCAGCTATGACTTCTATCACTATCGGCAAATTAAAGAAGCCACAACACACATGCAATCACTCAAACCATTTCTTCAACAAACGATAGAGCATCATCTACATACAGATTATGTATACCCACTGTAAGAAAAACAAAACCAAGCCTTTTTCCCATTCAATTGGAGCCAGCTACATGTGTATTTTTTTCAGCCATTGATCTCTACCAAGGGCTGTATGCTCAGCATAAGTTATTTCCTTTACCGCGGGCATCACATTTTGATTCAGCCATTCCCGCGTCCTAGCATTTTCATTCACAGTATTACTTCAATGATTTTGTCTTTGTTACATGTGACCAAATCATCTTAGTCTACATCCATTCACCTTATCTTCTTCAATTAGTGTTACCCATAAAAATTCACCAACTGTTTCCACTTGTGAATTTAGCATTCTCATTCCAACTAAGTTAACTAACATCATTCCTATTTCTAGTAATCAGAACTTGGAAAAGAAAATTCAGAAATATCTACAATACACTGAAACATCTATAATCCATTCTAATATATAAAGGGGGAGCACCAGTTTGGTGTCCCCTTTTTTTGAAGCCCTGTCACAAAAGTACTTTCCGTTTTTATCCCCAAAACAAAATGATAATAACCTTTTTGCGAGTTTTCCCATATTGTAACTGCCTGAGTTAAGATTGTAAAATACTACCATAGTTCACACCAACTGCTTTACCCCGCACATCTTTACCCCCACGTTGCCCACAAGTTTCTTTTTACAGAAAAAAACTGCCACTCCATACCTACAGTTCCTCTGTTTACACAGGGAAAACAAATGGCTTCCCTCACACCCTCTGTGTGTCTCTTTTTTGTGTGGTAGTTGATGCAATGCTATGTATGTGTAGTTGTGTGCGTTTCACATTGATCACTCACTTTCATGATCTAATCTAGGTAGTGCAGAGACCAAAGAGAACATGACAAAGTTCCCCTCAGAGGTATTGAGAAAAGGTACTACACTTTTTGTATTCTTCCTTATTTTACCTAAACGTATATGTGTTCCAATTTCTCTCAACAAATATGTGTTCTTCTCTATACACCCTTTTTTCCCCTCAACGAATTTGTGTTCCAATTTCTGTCTCCGCGTTGATTAGTCTCCATAGCACATTATGCACTTCTGTTTTCTTTTCATCCAATCAAAACCTACTGAGTTTGTTTTATTGATTTGTGTTTGTGCCCATTTTTATTTTATTTTTAAGGCCTTGATGGTTCTAAATTTCTAACAAAACAGTTAACAAGTTAATCCTACTTTTGCCACTGTTATCAATACCTGTCTCCAATTTACTGTTCTTACTTTCTTTATTTATGTGAATGTTAATGTGAACCAGTTTTGCATTCAACTCCATCATATTTTTAAAAAATAAATCCATATGGGAAAGAGTAAGACCGACACAAAGAGCATGACCAAACCGGTTTAGTCGAGTCAATTTACACAACCAGTTCGACTTGCACACGCATTTGCGTGTGCCCCGGCTTCTAGTATCTATATAAAGACTTCGAGTTGCGCGCAAGCTAATCCAGACATCCATTTATAAATGACAAATCAAATTCAAACCATCCAACACCAAACCAAACCCAAACCCCAAAAAAACTACAAAAAGGCAACAAATTTACCTTAACACTGTCATAAACCCAAACCCCAAAAAAACTACAAAAAGGCAACAAATTTACCTTAACACTGTCATAACCAGCAAGATGCAGAAGAGAATACTGTAACATACACCCATGTCCAGCAGACAGCACAAACCGATCCCTATTGAACCAATACGGATTCTTCGGATTATACCTCATGACCTCATCGTACAACACGTGTCCCACCGGTGCACAACCCATGGGCAGACCCGGGTGACCCGAATTCGCCTTCTCGACCGCATCCAACGACAGGAACCGGATCGTGTTGACGGATTTGTCAACCAACGCTGCCGCGGCGTCTTCGGTCTTCTCCACGGCCTCCACCGCCGCCCTGACGACGGTGGCGGCGCGTGATCCCGACCTCTTTATGCGCGTGGCGGCGGAAGGGAGAGAGATAGAGGTGGGTTTGGGTCCAGGTAGGGCGAGGCGATTAGATTGTGGGTGGGTTGATGTGGGGTTGGGTGAAGAGCGAGAGAGGAAGGATTTGGAGAGAAAGGAGGTTGAGGTAGCCATGGGTAGAGAGAGAGAGAGAGAGAAGCAGAGGTGCGAGAGTTTCTTTCTCGATGTATATATATATAATCTGTATCTGCTACCAACTTCTTGTGAATGATGAGCGTGAGGTTGGTGAAGGAGGGAGAGAGAGAGAGAGAGAGAGAGAGAGAGTGTCGGGGCAGAGGCCAACAGATTTTTGAAGGTGGGACGCACGAGGTCAAATGTAGGAAATCGGACGGTTTTGATGGGTAGGGGCTAGGGAATCGTGGCCGTTGGAGTTTCGGTAGGATTAAGGGAAATTGATCGCTTTGTCGTTTTACTTTTTTTGGCTTCCTGGTTGGTTTCTGCGCCCAAGAATGTTACTGGAAAAGTTTTCCGAAGATGGTCAGAAAAAAGAAATTAATGGTTGAGATTCACGTTACTTTAAATTTGAACATGATGAAGTGGTTTTCAGCACTGCTCGATGAGTGGCCTGCAAAACAAATACGACTAGGGATACCGATGTGGTGTTTGCAAACCAACTTTTGATGCCTAAGTCAGTCGATTTGTGGTATGCAGAGATATTGCTCAAGTAATTAGGTATATTAGAACAACGTACCAGATTCATGATTAAAGGGATGTTTATATAGGTATTCGTGGAGGTTAAGTCCCATTAGTATTTAAGGCTATAACCCTCCTTGCCAATTCGACCAATCCTCCCTGCTCATGATTGTTCTTAGTCTCTTAGTTATTACTTCCTCCAATCCAAATTATTGGTCACATTTCCTTGTTTAGAATCTCTTTAAATTTGTCTATATTTTCTAATTTATACTCCGTAATACTTTTTATATCCAATATCTAATATGGATCTTGTTTAATATATCTCAATTAATTTTATTAACTAAAATTTTTAAAATTATAAAAATATATTATAAATTGAGAAATATAGTCAATTGTTTTTTAGTGGCACTGACTACCCAAAAATGACTATTATTTTGAACGGAGGGAGTACCGAATTTGGACTCCAAACGTCTTGGAGATTGTATTGGGCTTGTCTTATTCTTATTATTATTAGGAGTTGAGTCCTCCTAGGGCCCATGGACACCTTAGGACAACTCAGCGCACCTTTATGGACGATTCATATCGTATGGCTGATTTGGGCCTTGTGGCCGATCTGTCCTCATCCTACCGGACTGATCTTAGGAGGTCAGCTCTACCTTATCAGAACCATTTATTTATCTTTTTCTTGAACATTTTTGAGAAAACTCTTCTTTGTAAGGCAATATCACTGACTTTTTTTTTTTTTGGGTTGATGATAAAAATTGTTTATTTGCACCTTTATTTAACAATTACTCGTTAAAAATCAATTTGATTGGATAACGTTTAGTTTTTTATGCAAGCACTCAAACTTGATTCTTGGTCTGAAACTGTTGACTGAAATTTGGAAGAAAGGCCAGTGTTTTTGGGATCAAGTATTCACCAGAATGAAATTGAAATTGAATTGATTTTATTCCGGGGAATATTTGGGCTTACACTTTTTATCTGGCCCATATTTGGGCTCAGAGCCATATCGAAAGGGGGGCAAGTATTGGGCTTTCCGCAAACTGAACCCATCTTAGAGGGCTTGAGTAGTTATCTTTGGGCTTACACTTTTTCTCTGGCCCATTTCTGCATTGTTTACTAAATTTTAGTATTTGGACAATAGAAAAGCCCAAATGGCTTATATCCGTAGATTCTTTTCAAAAAATAATAATAATAATAAGAATCCATAGATGGAATTTTATCTTCTTTTGGATCGGGATAGATGGATCAAATGACACAAAGCTGCGTGAGCATGGTACAAATGGATCTGTTCCAAACAAAAAAAATGGTACTGATGGATCAAAGCTTATTCCATTGGTTCGAATCTTAAGAGGTGAATATAGGGGTGCACAAACACCGGGCCGGGCTGGGTTCGGGCAGGGTTTATACTAGATAATAATGACATTTGTTCATTACTTCATTCCCAAGCCCGGTTCATTAATAATCGGGCTTTATTTAATATGCCCAAGCCCGACCCAATTAGAATTTTAATTTTCCAAGCCCGTTCAACAAGCCCATTTATTTTTCCAAAGCATAGTATCACAAACATAAACTACTCAACCATAGCAATTACAATAATAATTCACAACCGTAATAATATACTTAAAGTTCTAAGTTCTCCCCAAAATATTAAAAACAGACCCATAAATTAAAGTGCTCTAAAAGATGGAACTCTAACATGTACTAATTAAAAAGGAAATATTCAATTTTATAAATTAAAAAGGAACTACTGAATTATTAATTCAAAATTTTAATTTTACAAAAATTAGGGTCATTACATTAATAATTAAAAGTTTAAAGTGTATTTTAAAACTTTGAAAAAGTTCTCTAATTACATTGATGACGAGATTTTCCGCTTTTTCGGAAAATAATTTAAATTCAAAACTTGATTAACTCCTATTTTATTAGAGTCAACTAATGAAAGACAAACTTGAAAAGTTACAAGTTTTGGGTAACATTGTGTATTGTACATAAAATTTTGAAATTTATAAGTAGGCCAAACTTTTTGAGACAGATAGAGTAGTACAAAAGCCAAACCAAACTGGGAAAACTCCAAGGCAAATGTCTTTTTACTCAAATCCACTTGACATAAAGAAAGAGAAAATAATGCATACCCACCAAACAATTTTGCTAATCACAATCAATCATCAAAAAATTCCCTTGATTCCTTTATTGTTGTTATTTGCATACCTATTCCTGTTGGGGCCAAACAAAGAGTTGATTGACATAAAATCTGTTGAATCAGTGTCCTCGTAATTATTCAGCGATCTTGAGACACAGTTATGTAACTTAGTAATTGACGCTACAAAAAATGTGTTTGATAGGAGTGTTAGGGGGTGTTTGGATGCATATTTTTCACATTCTTATTTTTGGTTTTTCGCCTTTTGGGTGTTTGGGCAGCCATCACCAATAATTCATTCTACTAAAATGAGTTATGGTTGTGTTTTTTGGTTGATAGAGAACAAAAGCCAAAAAGAGGTGTAGATGAGCTTTTGAAATTATTATTCCTTTTTTTTTTTTTTGTATTCTCCTATTGAGTTCCACTTTTTAAATTTTTATTAACAAAGACCTATAAAATGTATTATGCACATGTCTCGCAAACACTACTCCTGTTGCAAAATGAAGTTAGCATATATCTCCCAAACACTTTTATCAAATTCAAAATACATTCTGACCATAATTCAATAGCCAAAAAGTCAAGGGGAAAGGCTGCAATACACACCCTATTTGGATGTGTATCATATGCACCCCTAAAAATGTTACAAATCGATTACCTCTTACGAATAAAAAGTTACGAAACGCAAAAATGTTATGAATCATAGAGAAAGTGTTATGAATCATATTGCTGAAAAGTTACGAAAACACTAAAAAATATTACGAGAGGCTATTTCCCAACCGTCCTCCGATTCGATTGTCCGGAAAATGAGGATCTCATATTATCTTAAGTGACCATTGAAACTTCTGTCGATATCATGCAACCCCTGATGTGTTGTGCCAAGAAACATCGCATTCAACAATCAGAGATTGACATCGTTAGCAATCTATCAAGAAAACATATAGGAGAAGACAAGATGGTTGTGGTTGTTCCCAAGAGGCTTCTATGCTACACGTGGGAACGTGTTAACGACGATTCGAACTGAAAGACGGTGTAGTGAGCACCCCCGATAAGTCTTTGAGCCCCAAGGGGACTGAACCTTGTAGATGGGGATGTATCACGTAAAGGTAAGCTTAAGGGCTTAAGACATTTATCCTTTACACTCTTGAAGACATTAGGAGTCCAAATTCCAGTAGGATTAAGAGACCTAATGCATTAAGAGAACTAAGAAGATTAACTCGACCAGCAAGGAGTCAAGACTCCTTGTCCTAATAGGACTCAACCACTACGAACGCCTATATAATCATCTATCAAACCGTGAACCTGGTACATTGCTCTTGTAATCTATATACTTGAATAATATTCACCTTCTTTATGCACCAATTGATTTAGGCATCGAAGGCTGGTTGGTTAATACCATACCGGTGTCCCTAGTCTTGTTTGTTTTGCAAGCCATTCGTCGAATCACACCGGAAACCGCTTCATCAATAAGCTTGCTTCAACTATGAGGTGCGCGTAATCTGGCTCAGATAACCCCCTGATCGTTGAAAAAATTAAGATAACTATTCGCGTTGTGTCATGGAAGAATCCACCAAACAAACGTACATTTTCACTTTACCTTTCTTTCATTTTTGGCTCTCACAAATTCGTGATCCAAACGATGTGAGAAATAGGAATTGAGACGAAAGCTTAGAGCCAGATCGAAAACGATGTGAGAAATAGGAATTGACACGAAAGCTTAGAGCCAGATCGAAAACGATGTGAGAAATAGGAATTGACACGAAAGCTTAGAGCCATATCGAAAGGGAGGCAAGTATTGGCCTTTCAGCAAATTGAACCCATCTTGGAGGGCTTGAGTTGTGATCTTTGGGCTTACACTTTTTCTCTGGCCCATCTCTGCATTGTTTGCTGGATTTTGGTATTTGGACAATCAGGTTTGCTACAGGTACTAATATTTATGCCAATAATTACACAAATTCTCTCACATAGAATGTGTAGTGCAAAATGTTAGTGCATCTATCTCTTGGACAATAGCAAAGCCCAAAAGCTTATATCCATATATTCTTTTCAAATGACATAAAGGTGCGTGAGCATGGTACAAATGGATCTGTTTCAAAAAAAAAAAGTAAAAGAAAAGATCGAAGCTAATTTCATTGGTTCGAATCTTAAGAGGTGAACGAATCATATCAATAGTCAGGGGTATCATCTTAAGGTCTCATGCTCGAAACTTTTTATGTGCTATAAATTCTTTTGGTGCTATTTCATACGGATCTTTGCTCTCGCTTTAATTGAGCTTCCCATGAGAGTGCGGATTGGGCTCAAGATTAGTCCGGTGTGATAAGTTGGATTGGACTGAACACGTAAATTATAAAAAAAAGTATAGTTAGTGGCAAAGCACACATGTATCAATAGTTGGGGCCAATTCACACTTAACATAATTGATTTATAAAGTAGCGTCAAATTTAATGAATGAAAAAGGAGTAAATTAGTTGTTAGGGAAAATACTGTTCATGTAAGTCGTTGCCCCCATCTCAATATGTGAGGTTTTACGGTTGCAAATGAATCGAGCTTCTTAAGGCTCAACTTGTTAAGGTTTTGCCGGACTCGTTTAGTCGTCGAATCGAGCTCGAATTCGAGGTCTAGACTTGTATTGCAAACGAGCCGAGCTCAAACATTTCAAAACTTGATTAGGCACGACTCAGCTCAGCTCATTTGCATCCCTAATGAGGTTTTGATGGGTGTGGGAGTACAAGACTCTGCATCCCTAATGAGGTTTTGATGGGTGTGAGAGTATCAAGGCTCGAACTCGCAACATAGCATATGACACCACAAGAAGAGTGCCACCACCAATGAATTCAAAGCTCTGGTCATCCCCTAATGAGGTTGAATATTGTACTCGTATTTGTATTTGTTCTACGTACAATAGACAGGGGAACAAAACCTTTTCGGAACAAAAATGATTTATTAGGCTTTTCTCTATGAATCACAAATTTCCATAAAAAAGTGATTGGGAGATGTTTTAGTATAGTATTAAAGCCAAACAAAATGGGAAAACTCCGAGGCAAAATGTCTTTTTAGTCAAATCCACTTGACATAAAGAAAGAGAAAATCATGCATACCTACCGAACAATTTTGCTAATCACAGACAATCATCAAAAAATTTCCCTTGATCTCTTTATTGTTGCTATTTGCATACTAGTCCTTTTGGGGCCAAAAAAAAATTACTACAGTATTTGATTGACATAAAATCTGTTGGATCAGTGAACTCGTAATTATTCAACGATATTGAGACACCGTCATATAATTGAGCAACTGTCGTTGTAAATAAAAAATGTGTTTGATAGAAGTGTGAGGGGTTTGGGTGTCTATTTTTCACATTCTCATCTTTACTTTTCACTTTTTGGGTGTTTGGCAGTCTATCACCAATAATTAATCCATTTTACCAAAATGAGATATGGCTTTTGGTTGATAGAGAACAAAGCCAAAAAGAGGTGTAGATGAGCTTTTCATTTTTATTTTTATTTTTTTGCATTCTCCTTTCAAGGTCCATTTTTTTTCCATTTTCATTAACAAAAATACCTACAAAATGATTTATGCACATATCTTCCAAACATTACTCCTGTTGCAAAATGAAGTTTGTACATTTCTCCTGATCACTTTTATCAAATTTAAAATACATTATGACCAGTACCGGCTATTGAGGCAAAGCCCAAAAAAAAAAAAATCTCAAAATTAGGGGGCCCCAAGTATATTAGACCTTATGTATGTGTATACATAGTCCAACTAGTTTTTGTATATTAGCTACGTATAAATAAGCCCAATACAAAGTTGAAATTGATAAAAAAAAAAAAATTACCTTCGGTCAACATTCAACAATGTCTCTAGAAAAATTAAATGGATTGGTTATGTTATCCATTGAGAAAGATTTGGTGAAGAAACTTGACCATCAAGATTTAATTACTACGTTTGTAGCAAAAAAAAATGGGTGTAAATCAATCTTCAAATGTTAGATTTTGAAGTGCTCTACATATTTCCTTCTTTTTTTTTTGTGCTACGATATATTATAATTTTTGCATTGGTAAACTTTTTGTAATGGTTATTGATGAAGAATATTTGTTGAACAAAATTAGCTTGAAAATATATAGATGCCCATTTTATAACTTTGCTTTTGGCCTCTGAAACCTTAGAGCTGTCTCTGATTCTGACTATAAGGAAAAGGCTACAATACACACCCCTAAGTTGGGTGTGTATCATACACACTCCTATAAAAGTTACGAATTTTTTGTAAAAGTTACGAATTTTTTGTAAAAGTTACGATTTTTTTTTTATAAAAGTTACGAGACACACCAAAATGTTACAAATCATAGAAAATGTTACAAATCATATTGTCAAAAAGTTACGAAAAACTAAAAATTGTTACAACTGCAGATGAGGTGGCACAATCTGAACCATACAATAGGTGCATATGGTACACCCAAATAAGGGGTGTGTATTGTAGCCATTTCCTAATAAAAAAAGTCAAAGTTAAGGGAAATGCTACAAAACACACCCCTATTTGCTGATAAAAAACACACACACACACTCCTATTTGGATGTATATCATATGCACTCTAAGAAATGATACAAATCGATTACCGCTCATGAATAAAAATTTATGATTTTTGGTATAAAAAAAAAGTTCCAGAATGCAAAAATATTACAAATTATAGAGAAAATGTTATGGATCATATTGCTGAAAAGTTACGAAACACAAAAAAATATTAGGGTTGGGCCAGTTGGCCCTGAGGTGGTACAATATGGATCATACAATAGGTGCATATGGTATACATTTTTAATAGGTCTTTATTGTAGCCATTCTCAAAAGTTAAAAAGAAAAAAAAAATGAAAATAAGACTCACAAACACTCCCTTAGGGCACCACATAGCGGTGACCCAAGATTATTCAATAATCCCTTCTTTCATTATTGCTAAGGACTGACAATCATCAAAATTTTCCCTTGATTCCTATATTGTTGCTACTTGCATCCCTATTCCCGTTGGTTGGGGCAAACAAAGATTATTAATTTGATATTAGTGACCTCGTGATTTACGAAAGTCTGCGGGTTCTTTCGGCCTGTTATCATGTTGATGGTCTCTTTAATCATTCAGATTAATCTCAATTTGTATTTCTGTATATGCTTTTGCTAATTCACACCTCTTTACAAAAGTTGAATAAAACTTCTGTTAGTTTATACAGCATTAAGGCACCACTAGTTAAACCTTTTTGATAAACACGTTTTCCGACTTTTGATGATTACTGTCAAAGACAATTTTTTTATTCTGTGCTGTAACAAGAAATCATAATAGCCAAGGAAAAAAATTGGATCATAATAAATTTTATTTTGAAAGTTTTTGTTAAGAAAAATTAAAAGAAACAACCAAGAAAGTCTAGTAACTTGTTCTTAATTTTTTCAGATTTTTTTTTTTTTTTTGGGAACCAGATGCTTACTAGATTACATAATTTCCTAAAGGGATTTTTTTGTTTTTGCACTTATCCTTTATCCTTTTGCATTTTTTTTTTTTTTTGTCATTCGTCATTTCTAATCTATTACATGAGATTGAGGGGAATGAGACTCGATATCGAGATACAGTGTGGGGCATGCAAAAGCTCTGCCACATGAGCTAGCCACCACTTGCTTTTGCAATCCTTTTGTTGTGCTTATTTGCATAATATTTTCAAATTGCCGTTCGCAGGTGAAAAGTGAATGAAAGGTCAAAATAGTTTGATTTTTTAAAGTTAATAATAACAAAATTAGAAAGTGCAAGAAGATAAGAAAGAGTGAAAAATCATTTCCCTCTCTTGAAAAGTAAATCAAAAGTTTTCAGGTTTTTTGAGTTTTTATTCATTTGTAGATGTAGAAGTAAGTATGAGATCATGTAAATAGTACTATGGACGTTTGCGATATCTGGGTATACATATTTTAGATTCTAGTTTCATATTTTGATTGAGATTCTAGATGTTATATTTTAGTAGAAGCAAATAATCAGGTTTACTATATTTGTGAAATTATGATTAAAAGCAGTAGTAAAAGCTGGTACCGTTTATTCCAAAAATATGAAAAATTAGCTTTTATAAGACATAAAACCTAAAATATTATTAAAAAAAATCAAGAAGCTACCTAAATTCAGTTTTTGAATTTTTTGAATTCCCTTCATTCTTTTAATTTTTCAAAATCTGTAAAATCCGAACATCTGTTATCTAGAATTTTTAGTAAATACTCCAAACTGAACGCCCATATGTTAGTCACTTATGGATTAACATTTTGTAGAATCCAGCAGGAGAACATGCAAATAGTACTCCCTCCGTCCATGTTTGTTGGTCCATTTTTTGCATTCATGTCATGCTTTCAATTGTTTAAATCTTTCAATTTATAATGAGTTTCAAGATTTAAAAAAATTCATATAGTAGAACTAATTGGGAGCTATCAAATACGATTCATATTGCATATTTTTAAAAATTCGTAGTGAAAAATATGTACAATTTTTCAAAGTGCGTGGAATTGTGAAAGTGGACTACTATTTTAGTCCCTTATTATAACATGTTAACTTGTTAAGTACTTTGTTAAGAAAGCTATAACAAATAAAATATTTGTAGCAAATGAATAAGAGTTACGATCATAGGAGTATCATATTCACAAGAAGATGTCAATTTGGGAAACGCGTATAAGAAAATGACTAACAAAACGTGTGAAGTGGAAAAGATAACATGAATACATTTCCTAGTAATAATTGGAGTTTGGAAAATCCTAAACACAACACTCAAAAGACCGGTGTCGGTGATGTGTAAAAACTATATCGGTATTTGACATAAGTGTTTTGACATCCGTAAATGTGTATTTATATTCATGAGATATGGGTATTGTTATGCACAACTTAATAGACAGTGGTTAGCAGAACAAATCTTATATATTATTGCATAATGAGTTTTCGCGAGGAGAGCTCTCAGCGCGACAAGTGGTACAATTTGATTGGGTTGTCATAAAAAATTTATAAGGACACATGTGAGATTATTATTTCCACTCTTAAGTTTTATATCCATTTATAGGTTCTATCTATATGCAAGCTTTAAGTTATTCAAAAGTTATTCCTTAACTTTATTTGAATTAAGGTGTGATAACCATGATTGATTTACTATTCCAAATCTACATTTTACGACTATAGAAACTCCCTTAATCGAATTTCATCTATTCTTTTTCCTATCAATTCCCTATCGCAATGTACGTATTTACGTAGTGGATCTTGCGTTTGTATTTTCTTTAAGGAAATAAAAATCAAGCATTTGACTTTCAAGGATGATATGAAAGTTGTACATTTTGTGTGCAGAAATCAAGTGACAAATAAGTGGAGGTTAGGTTAAACCCTTCTGCATGTTTTCTTTTGTTTTTCTTACTTTTATAACGAAATGTAGGAACTAATATGTTGACTTAGTAACAAATCGTAGTACCAAGTCCTACATCGATGATTTGATCCAGTAATATATGGACTTTTTTACTCGAAATTTAATTCATTGGCAAGCACATTGTTTTCATTTTGTTCATAGCACGAGTTTCCTGTTAGATTAATACATTCTATGCACAAGCAAATATATCAAGATATGTACAAAGCTTTTGATATTGCATAGCATAGGTTTATTACCATAGGACGGGTTTAGTTTATGAAAAGCAGTCAATCTGTGCCCGAAAATTTTATTTACAAGTATACTATACAGCAAGGCAGCCATAGAGGTTAATATACCACATACATCGTAGGTAGCGGGTTTATTAGCATAGGACGGGTTTATTTATCAAATTGCATTCCATATATATTTTATTTTACTTAATGTAGCGGATGTAAGTTTAAAGTTTTTATGTTGTATAATTAAGTTAAGCGAGTACCTAATTATATTCTAAGATCCTCCCGTGCATGGCACGGGTTTTTTGCTAGTTATAATTAAGCTATTAAATTAGTACCAAGTTTGACATCTTAGCGAAAGTAAGGCTCTATTTGGTGTAACTTAATGTCAACTTTTTGCACGATTTTTTTGTTAGTTTCTCTAAAATTTTAATGGATAGAGGTATAATTTTTTACATGACATATCATTCGACTCAACAAGAGGAATTAGAAAAATATAAAAATATAAATTAAAAAATTAAAAATTTTCATATAAGATGATGAAAAAGGCTAAAAAGATGCTTTCCCAAAGCACCACAGTAACAATTGGTCAGAGACAATATGAGAAACAATTTATAGGGGAAAATGAATCGGATAATGTGATATTGTGATGTAAGGATTACTCTTATATTGCAATGTAGTAAGGAGAAATTAACAGATAACCACCAAAAAGATTGCAAAAATTTTCATTGCCATGATTAATCGCAACGCCTCTCTTTTATGAGTTGGGACATCCACATAGATAGGAGTCATAATAGTGTTACAAAAAAACGGTTGCATCAAAATTTGGGTAAGTGTAAAAAAAAGTCTCAAACAAGTTAGGACAAGGTGCATTGAGGGGAACCCCAGGGAGATGCACATCACCGTGTTGTGTAGCTACGGCGCGGCCACAAATACTATATCAAAACCACAGAACCCATTCTTTTACAAGTTATTTGTGTTCTGATAAGGCACTTAACGATATCCGATCGAGTTATTTTTTATACACATGCAGTACTTGACGAGCTCTACGCGATGAACGTATCCGATTGCCAGAAAGATGCCGGCGCAGCTGCGCCATGTAGCTGCCCAACACAATAATGTGCTTAAGGTTTCACAAAATTGATACAAACTCAAAACTACTGTAATTTATTACTATGTTTTACGAGACAAATTAGTAGTATTTTTTTTTATGACACATCAATCCAATTTCGCTCCGCAAGTGTTTAAGTTCTTGTGAATGTTGTAGATTTAGAGGGTGATCACGCGGCCCTAGAAATAGTAGGCCGGAGCTACTTTCACCTGCTACCTTTTTCAGCTCACCGTCGGGTGACTACAACGTCGTCCCCACGCGCCACTGTCGAAAGTACTATTAAACGGGGTTATTTCCAGACCGTCCGGAAGGGATAAACCTGGGCGTACAGAAAAACTTGTACAGAAAATGTACAAATCGCGTTCGGGGACCCACTTTTGGGTCCCACAAGAGTGATCCGAACCGTTCATTTTTCTTAAAAAATTTTTTCGAGTGGGCCCACCAAAAATTAGCTCAATCGGACGGTTAGAAGTGCTTGAACCAAAGTCCCACCGTTTCAAATCAAATGAAACGATGAGACTTCGGTTCAACCACTTCTAACCGTCCGATTGAGCTGATTTTTGGTGGGCCCACTCGAAAAAATGTTTTAAGAAAAATGAACGGTTCGGATCACTCGTGTGGGACCCAAAAGTGGGTCCCCAAACGCGATTTGTACATTTTCTGTACCAATTTTTCTGTACCCCCAGCAGGGTCCCCGTCGGAAGTGTGTAAGCCGTTTTCTGTAGCATCAGCCCAAAGTTCCCGCAACTTTGTCCCACACCCACTTCCGTCGAAGCGCGTGAAAAATTGTCAGAGCACGCGCGTGCCGATTTCTGATTTCATTGCAAAAATTTGAATAACATACAGAGAAAGAGAGAGAAGAAAGGTGACAAGTGAGCACACTAAACGCCAAAGCGGAATCGATGATCTGGTAGTGTATTGGGCCCACCTCGAATGCCCAAGATTTTTTGTTCGTGCTTCTTCTGTGATTGCAGTTAGGCCCCGACCTATGGGTCGCCTTTTTGGGGCCCATCCATCGCTCTTTTTCTCACTCCAGCTGTTTCGATGATCCCTCTCTCTCTCTCTCTAGGAGCTGTTTGATGGCTCCGCGATTGACTCGTTAATTGTTTTGGATTTTGGATTTTCCAGTGTTTGATTGAAGCATGCATATATGCACAATATCCCTTTCATTTTCTCAAATTCTGGCATCCTAGCTCTTTCATGTATACTGCTTCATAAGAAAATGGTAGTACAAAAATGTACAAATTATACTGTTTATATACTATTGATACAGTAACTATTAAGATTCACGAATGTAATTCTCGAAAATATTTACTGAAAATGTGATTCTGGTGTGTGCCCCATGACGGTGTGAGAATAATCTCGGCATATATATAATTAAGGTGACATTTATATATCAACTTGCGTGCCTGTTTCCTTTTTTTTTACATTGAGAACGTCGTACAAACATCAATTATGCAAAAGGAATTGTCACTAAGCAAGATCATGATATTGATAAGCATTGCATATTTGTGCGGCCCTACTATGCGGTATTCAAACTGTCAAATGTGTTTTCTAATGGTCCTGATTTTATTTCTACACTTTACAGATTCGAGCCGTCCATTGCTAAGATGAAATTTGAGTCATTGATTGTCGAGATCAACATCTCAGATGCGCGCACCAGCACCCTAGGTCCCTAAATTCAAATCTAAAAATTGTGAGATTGCCTTTGATGGAAGAAATTATGCATGAAACATTGCTCCAAAACGCCCACTTTTTAAATTTTTTTGGGTTGCACAGAAAAAGAAAAGAAAAAAACTGATTTTTAGGCCTCCTTTGGGTGAAAAAACCAAAATGGTTTTTTGTTTTGTCCTTATTCATTTTATTTTTTTTGCATTTGTTAGTTTTCGGTTGATTTTTTGTGATTTCTTGGTCCGTCTCGACGAGAGGAATCTAAAAAATATAAAATTATTAGCCAAACTTAAAGTTCTGTGAATAAAGACGAAAAATAAACCCAAAAAACGGTTTTTTGGATTAATTTTTGTCTTTATTCACAAAACTTTAAATTTGGTTAATAATTTTATACATTTTAGATTCCTCTCGTCGAGATGAGCCAAGAAACCACAAAAAAATCGACATGAAACTAACAAATTCAAAAAAAAAATTTGAATAAGAACAAACGAAAAAATCCTAAATGATTTTTTTTAGTCAAAGGAGGCCAAGAGTTTTACACCTATATATGGTATGGTAGGGGGGGAGAGGGGAGGTGGGGAAGTGGACCAACACCATGGGTAGTACCATACCAACAAGTGGTTTTAAACCTCCAATTCAATGTTTGGTCGGTCCAGTACATGTTTTCTTTCCCCCAAGAATCCCTTCTGATTGAATTTCGCAACTCTGATTCTTTCTTTCTTTCTTTTGTATCCAGTACGCTCAATGTGGACTCCATTTGTATCCAAAAGTTAAGTAATCTCAAAAGAGGCATCGAAAGTCCTTCTTTCACCCACCTGCTGCCTCTAAAGTAACCGTGTGGCGTACTGCCCACTACTCCAATGGAACGTACGCGGCAGACCTTAATAACACAGTGGTGTACTATTTTTTTCAATCAGATATTCAGACCGTTTACGTGCATTTCAATTTCAGATCGTTTACGCGTACCCCGATTAATTTTTGAGATTCTGAAGTTAGTGATTGAGCAAACCCTCAAGTAATTAAGGTTTGAAATATTTGGCCTCCATCAAATTCAAACATGCAATCTCGTGAAGGACAAGAACATTATAGTAGTGTATATATACTGTTCAATTGATCAATTTTTTTTAATTATGTTTTCAAGTTTTTCTGTAAATTTCATGTTTCAAATTTTGATAAAAACATAGTATAAGCTTATTTATTTACTTTTAAAACTGCGATTCGGTATGTTATATTAATGGTCATAAAAAAGTGGAGTACAGTTTTACGAAAAGTTATATTTTACTCCTCTCACCTTTGAATAAATTTATCTTGACCATCTAACTTTACCTGGAGCCCCCCAAGTATAATGTGTACCTCTTTCACCTCCAATTTTCTCTCCAAGCCGCAACCAAAGCAACAGCGTTCTTTTCTCTTATGCCATTTTTTTATTAGGGAGGTGAGGGACCTATGCGAAGAAAAATTTAATTAAGGTGGGAAAATTAGGAGGGCTCATTTGTTTGCTCAGAGATAAAAAGACGAGATATATAATTCTTCGGATATGAGTGAGATATAAACTCCTTGGAATATAGAAATGATGGAGAGACAAAAAAATTAGTGTTTGTTTTGATCGTGATTGTGACAAATATTTCTTATTTTATCCTCAAGTGCACTTTATCCTCATGCAAACTGCATGAGGACAAAAATTGGAGAGGGCAAAATAGTCAAATTTAGTAGCTTTTGACGGAGGGGATAAGAATCAAACACCGCCGGCTGCTCCGGGGGGGGGGGGGGGGGGGTGGCGTTGGGGAGATCTCATATCCCAAGATATTGGCACTATCGGAATATGAAATCTCGTCCATAACGCGATTAAACGTTGGATTTTGAATGAAACACACGGCATAACATGTTCAATCTCCCCTTCAAAATCCTCCAAACAAACAAGCCGGTAGTGGAGGCACAAGGAGTAATGCAGGATGAAAAAAGGACATAAAAAGGAAAAGGTACAAATTGGGGTCTGGGCATCAGACACTAATTATTCAATGGTCTTAGGCAATAACACCAAAAATGAGGGACCGAGAGAGAGAGAGTATCGAATAGATCCTTTTTAATGCACATTATTCAGCAAAAATGAAAAGAAAAAAAAAGAGACAGACTAATGGAGAGAGCTAATAAAATTGTTGTCCTATATAATCATGAAAGTTAAGGAAAGAATTACTACTATGATTTTGTTACTCTAAATTTACATACTTTTGTCTCTTTTGAGCTTTCGATTCACTTTCGATTGCGACTACTTTGGCCATGTTCGTTTCCCAATTTAGTTTTAGTTTGAGTTTTGATGACATCATCATTTCCCTCAATTCTCTCTTTATCTCTCTCCACTCATTACACCTTATGACATCATCAAAACTAAACTAAACTATCTAACCAAACACAACCTTTGATTTTGTAACCCTATAAACAGTACTCAAGTTCAAAGTAGCATTAAAATTTGGGTAAGTTATCATAATCACCCTTGAGGTTTACAGAAGTTATAGATTACCTCCTCACATTTTTAAAAATTACAAATTATCCCCTATTACTTAACAAATTACCCCTATCATGTTGGAATGGTAGGAAATTCGACGGTATGACATCATCAAATCTTAGTTACAATGGACCAAATTGTCATTTTATAGAATGTGAAAAATTATTTTCACAACTCTACAACCTTTCACAAGCTACAAAAGGAGAGTTTGGTCCATAACAATTATGAATTACTTATGTCAGGCAAATTCTGTTGAATTTCCTAATGCCTACATCACGATAGGGGGCAATTTGTTATGTGATATAGGGTAAAATGTAATTTCCAAAACTTGAGGGGATATCTGTAATTTCTATATACCTCAAGGGTGGTTTTGATCATTTTTGCACCCCCAGAGGGGTGCGGTTAACAATTTAGGGGTGCAAAAATCACTCCCCTTACCTTTTTGATGAGAAAAGACACATAAGACGACAAAATTAAGTCCCCATAATACCCCCCAGCTCGTTTCCCGCTCTAAACATGCAAAAAAGGTGAGAGGTAAATTCAATGATCAGATGACTACGACGACCATTATACGATGAGATGCTCGCATCCTCCTCCTCCTCGAGAAAGTTTTAAGTGAAACAGTGGTGTCATGATTTCACTCATGGAGTGCCGTGTTTGCATGGCATGGAGTCCAAGGCTGAGCTGGCCGAAAACTCAGCATTGCCGAATCAGCCTTAGTCCCCATGTCTCTGTGAGAGAAACCGTGACACCACTTCGCCGCGCCATATAGCTTCATCGTTAGACAAAAATACCCTCCGGCGCTCGTCCTCCTCCTGTCCATCAGCTCTGACCCCCGTAGGCCCCACCTCCCAGCTAGACTTTAAGAATCTATCTGTCCTCCATTACCCGCAAATCAATGGCATCCCTCCCCTCTCTCTTCACATACTAGTACAGTACTTATTTATATCCACTATATAAATACCCGCATATATAACTTTCCTTATCTTTGTAGTGTGTATTTATAGAGAGAGAGCCTCACTTCCCCTAACATTTAAACATTTACGATGAGCAATGGCTGTGTCCGCCGGTACCCGGCGGTCCTCGCCCTCACCACAGTCGCCGTCCTGTTTTTCCTCACCACACCGGCCACCGCCTGGCGCCCATGGCCCAACCAGAAGCCCAACGCCACAGAACTCGTGTTTGGAGCCTCCAAAAAGTACGAGGGCTCCTCCGACTTAGTCAAGTTGAAATACCACATGGGCCCAGTCCTGACGGCCGACATCTCCATCCACACGATCTGGTACGGCACGTGGAAGAATCCTCAGAAGCGGATCATCCGCGAGTTCATCAACTCGATCTCCGCCGTCGACTCCAAACGGCCTTCAGTCGCCGGTTGGTGGAAAACTATCCAGCTTTACACCGACCAGACCGGCGCCAACATCTCCCGAACGGTCCGGCTCGGCGAGGAGAAGAGCGACCGATTTTACTCCCACGGCAAGACCCTCACGCGCCTCTCGATACAGTCAGTGATAAAAAGCGCTGTAACGGCCTCCACGCGCCCTCTCGCTATCAACCCCAAGAGTGGGCTTTACCTTTTGCTCACCTCTGATGACGTGTACGTCCAGGATTTCTGCCAAAACGTCTGCGGGTTCCACTACTTCACGTTCCCGTCGATCGTGGGGTACACGCTCCCTTACGCCTGGGTGGGAAACTCGGCCAAGCTATGCCCAGGGACGTGCGCGTACCCCTTCGCCGTACCGGATTATATCCCCGGGATGAAGCCGTTGAGGTCGCCTAATGGCGACATAGGTGTTGACGGAATGATAAGCATAATTGGTCACGAGATTGCTGAGCTGGCGACGAACCCGTTAGTTAACGCCTGGTACGCCGGTGGGGACCCTGTTTTCCCGGTGGAGATTGCCGATCTCTGCGAGGGCATTTACGGAACAGGGGGTGGTGGGTCCTACACCGGGCAGATGTTGAACGATTCCGATGGTGCCACGTACAACATGAACGGGATAAGGAGGAGGTTTTTGGTCCAGTGGGTTTGGAACCATATGGTGAATTACTGCACTGGCCCTAATGCACTTGATCAGTGAATTATTATCTACTAGTACTAGTCTTTTTACTCGGTTGCGTCTCTCGAGTAATTATTCAGTAGTTTCGGAGAACAGTCTCGGTCTCTTTTTCTTTTTTCGGGTTATCTGGATATTGTTTCTTTTTTTGGGTTTTTTATTTTTGTGAGCTGCTTGTTCATGGATAATTTGATTAGTTTAAGTTTAGTTGATGTTTGTTTTTTTTTATTTTATAAAAAAGTGTAATAAATACTACGTCTATTTCGTATACTATTATTTGTATACAAGTACTAATTTATTAGTGAAATAAGCAAAAAAGCCAAAAAAAAAAAAAAAAGGGTTAATTAGTGGGTGATAGTGTTTCCCGACTTCAGTGGTGGGGGTTGGTGGAAGCCTTGATGGAGTTATTTTATTGACATTTCAGATATTTTTAGTTTTTATTAATTTCTGAAAATGGGGTGGTACGGATGTGTTGATATTTAAGGAGCTTCTGTGCGTCCGTGCTTACCATTTTTACGCAATCGTCCTGACTCGACCTACTCTCTCCGTCCTACTCCTATTGTGTACAGTATATTTTTTTAATTTTTTTTTGGATAAACCAACTGGTACAGAAGTTTTTGCACAGAAAATGTACCGAGCCCTCTCGGGGGCTCACTTTTGGGTCTCACACGAGTGATCCGAACCGTTCATTATTGAAACGGTGGAACTTTTGTTCAAGCACTTCTAACCGTCCGATTGAGCTGAAATTTTGTGGGGCCCTTCGGAAAAATGTTATAAGAATAATGAACGGTTCGGATCACTCGTGTGAGACCCAAAAGTGGGCCCCCGAGAGGGCTCGGTACATTTTCTGTGGGAAAAGCTCTGTACCCGTAGCAAAGTCCAAAATTTTTGGATTGTTTCAAATTGGACCCGATTATGGAAACCAAAACAGGGGTACCGAAAATGTACAACAGCTTGCGGAGCCTATTTTTTGGTCCCACATTAATAATTGTAACCATTTGAGAATAATTTTAAAATAAATTTTCAAGAGATCTTGTAAAAGATCAGTTCAATTGTATACGAGTAAGTGGTTAATCCAAAGTTCAAGTTTTCATTCAGAATTGATGGCTCGGAATACCAGTGGGACCTCAAAATGGGTCCCACACAAGGGACCTAGGGTTGCTGCTGTGCAACCTTGAGCACAACAGGTGCTGTACATATCCAGACTGCCCGTTGCTCGGATGAACAGTCTAGATTTCACCATGGCACCTTTACATCCGAACCGTTTATTGTCGTGCGTGAAAGATGAAATCTGGGTCGTCCATCTAAGCAACGAACGGCCTGGATGTGAACAACAGTAACCCCAGATCATCACGAAAATGTTGTACCCATTGCATTTTCCCATGTGAGATTCGAAAGTGAGCCTTGCATATGCCGTTGTACATTTTTCAGTACACCGCCTGATTTGGCTAAATCCAAAAAATTGGTTTTTTGATTTTTTTGATTTTGTCCTTATTCAAAAAAAAAAATTGTATTTGGTAGTTTTTGGTCAATTCGTCTTTATTCACAAAACTTTAAGTTTGGCTTATGATTTTATACTTTTTAGATTCTTCTCGTCGAGACAAGCCAAGAAATCACAAATTTAGCCAAATCAGGCCACGTATTTTCAATTACAAATTGTTTGTCCTCTTCAAAAGGTAAAACTAAAAAGTTTTTGTACTTCAAAGAGCCTTATTTCATTTTATTTTTTGGTGTGAAACTTGAATGCATAAACTCCAAAATAAAATTTCTAACTTCTAAGGTATCGAACCCTACAACATTTTCATGGAATTGAAATTCTAGAAATGAAGGACAAGAATTAAAGATAATTATGCCTATACTCCCATCAAGGCCTCCTTGCAACCTCCTTATTGGTGAAATGATTTGATCAAGTTAATTGTACCGTAGAAATTGTACCAGCTTGTCCAAAATACGATTGAATGGCCAAGATGTGAGCGGCACCGTGCACATCATCCGGGATTCTTGCCGGTGTTGCCTTGAGTTTTTGTTTTGAAACTTTCGCCCACAAAGTTAAATCAAAATCGGCCCATGTATTTTTTTAAAAGCAAAAGATGCATGCCAGAGCAATTTTTAACATCTTTGAGTTCGACACTTGGAGTTGGATATGCATACAAAATCTTAAAGCAATTCCTCTAGTCCCACTCCTTTGTGGAAAAGTATGCATACTGATTCGTATGCAAAATTCCAGACAATGATGATTTCTTGCATTTGAACATGGAAAAGTGTACGAAACAGGAAAAGAAACCAAGGAAAAAAACATGAAAGTGCATCGGGCGATTGAGATTTGTTCGCTAAATAGTGTAGCGAACAGATCTCAACCGCCCGATGCACTTTCATGTTTTTTTTTTTTTTGGTTTCTTTTCCTGTACTGTACTATTCCTCATATAATATGAACCAAACTAAATATGAACAAAAACAGTATCCTGTCTTTTGGATTATTGTTATTCAAAGTGAACTCTTTTAAAGTTTCGATGATAATATTTTTAAATTATTAAGCTAAACCACCCCTCTTATCATATAAATTGCGCATACCTCTAATATTTCCGTAACTTTAATTTTTCAATTGGAGGAACTATATATAGCTTATCTAACTTTTTATGAGACAATGCCATTGGCGTACGTTTAGCTATCAAGGGTAAAATTAAGCTATCAAGATTTTGTACTTTGGATTGGATAGCTTTTACCATTGCAAGTAATTTGATTCTTCTTATCGTTGCCCATTTAAAGAGAAAGGTATATCGTTATCTTACTCCGTATGCATCTCATAATTAACAACTGGCCTATATCGCTACGGTGAAAAAATTGAAAATTAAATGCTTAGTACATTGGATGTGGTAAAAAAGAAGAAGTTTGGAGTATGATTCAAGCTATGCGTTTATACTTTGCTTTGTTAAATAATTGAGCATAAAAAAAGGTTTAACTTTGTGCGTCTATTCTTTTTGTTTGGCTGAAAAATTAACTACAAACTCGTGAAATTAACTACAAACTTCGACTGGTTTGGCGCTCACGGTGTTAATGCTACCGTCGCAGGTTAGGCGGAACTCTCAGGCGAAGGTCTGTAACTAAGGTCTCAGGCGAATTCAACTCCGGACCAGATGTCAAGCGAAGGTTTACCCTCAGAAGGCCCTACTCCACTCAGAATTACCAAACCCACAATTCTCAAGCAAGGATGCTATTGCTAGCTAGCTAGCCTTGCGACTTGCAAGTGTTGATTTGATAGTTGTTACGCTTTATGTTAAAATTTGTTACACTTTTCACCTATGGCGGACACTAATAAATCATAATTCATAGATACTTAGTACAAATTATCATATCAGGACAAAATAGACTATCAAATCTGCCCTGAAATTTTTGGCATATCTCGAGGATCCTTTTTCCACTTTATGAACACTTCACTTTAGTTTTAGGTTAAATTTATGGGGATTCCCACCTTGATGCTTATGACATACGTTTTTCTTTTTTAAATTTCTTATTTATGGTTGGGAAAATTTCACAGACACTCCCTGAATTTCACTCGAATCACAATTACACCCCCTGTGCACTCCCCTACTTCAGTATTTTGTGTAACACTTTAGTCCATTTGCTCTGTTAATACCAATTTTTCCCTTGCCAAATCAAACAACTCATATGACTAGTTAATTAAAACTAAATAAACGTAAAATTAACAAGGTAATACCAAATCAACCAATTTATGAGATAGTATAGCCTTAATTTGCTTTTTTATTTTTATTTTTATTAGTTTTGTCCCCAAATTTATTACTTTTTAATTCGCATTGATGAGAGAAATCTAAAAAGTAAAAGAATCATGATCAAAAGATAAAAAAAAAACATTATTGGAGAAAAAAATTTCTATTTGCATTATTTTTTTGGATTTTTTTCCTTCGGTCCATACTTTTAAATTTGTTCGACTCTCGTTAAGATGGATACGAAAAGCCAAATATTCCGACCTTAAGCTAAAAACTATAAACTCATAATGAAAATGAGTTATATCCGACTTGAGTTGAAAAAGTTAGAAAATATGGACCGAACTTGAAAAAAAAATCAAATAGAAGAAAAAAAAGCTTGTTTGTTTTGAATTATGTTGTCTTCAATGAACGTTTTTTAGCCTTTTGTCATAATTATTTTACTTTTTATATTTCTCTCATCAACACGAACCGAAAAAGTAATAAATTTTAATGCAAAACTAATAAAAATTTTAAAAAAGCAAAGACAAACCAAATACTTAGTTTTGTTTCTTGAATTGATCGATTTTGTAGAGGCTTAAGAGATTTAATAGTACTAAATTGTTAGTTTTACGTTGATTTGGTTTTAATTACCTTGTCATTTGAATTGTTTTATTTGGCAAGGGAAAAATTTGTAGTATTAAAGAGCAAATGGACTAAAGTGTTACGAAACATACTAAGTAGGGGAGTGTAGTGTGATTTACAAGAATTGAGGGGGTAATAGTGTGATTAAGAAAAATTTTGGGGTGTCAGTGAATTTTACCCTTTATTATGATGATATGGTTCTTGCTTTTCTTAACACGTCCATTTTTTAGTGCCTTTTTTCAGTTCACTTTTATCAAAGGGGCACGTTTTGTCATGCACTCATTTTGGCAATGCCAATACTCATATTCTGACCAACAGTAAAAATACAACAGCAGTGTTATATACACAGAAAATTTATTCATAAAATTGCTCAGAATTTGAAATCAGTGGCTCAAATTCACTTGGGAGAGAATCCGAGCCATAGTTTTCAAATTCTTGGTAAGTTTCTGGGTAATTTTTATGGGTACTTAGCATTTTTGAAAACCCAAAGCATTGCCTCCATTGGATTAACATTTTTTGTTTATATTTATTTGAGTGCTTTTTAATTGATTCTGCCTTTTTATTTCCAAATTTTAGATTTCACTAGTGGAACTTAAATTTTAAGTAACATGGGTAAAACGAATATATTGAAAAAAGAAACAAGCCTTTTTTAGTCGGGAAAACAGATTATTTAAATCCCGTTCCCATAACTTTTGGCTTTATGATTTTCTAGTTGATGTTATGTGAAAAAAATGACCAATCTTTAAAAAACGTGAAAAGTAAAAAAAATCCAAAAAAAAAAAAACAGCGCCCAGCGACGAAAGAACACCTTATGAGTAGGCTTGCCTTTTGTTCTTGATCACTGCTTGGATTTTGCACGTGACACAGATAAATATTAGGAAAAATAGGGCTCATTAGAATAATCTAATGAGTATCGTGTATAATCTACTTGGCTAGACAAAGAATCTTCCAATTAGAATAAAGAATGGAATGTTAAATTATATCTAAGAAGCTAACATTCTTTAAATTATAGTAAGACTCAGTGGTGCCAAACCCGAAGAATATATACTCCATCCGTCCCATAAAGTTTGGTCTCTACGAAACTACGTGCAATTTTCAAACTAAAAAATAATGTATTTACCAAAATATTTTTTTAATTTTTTTGCACCGTATAAAAGTTCTCGATGAGATCTATCAAACAAGATCCATATTGACTAAAAAATTATTTTCGTAAGCACGTTATTTTTTAGCTTGAAAATTGCACGTAGTTTCGTAGGGACCAAACTTTATGGGACGGAGGGAGTAAATCGGTTGATTCATCATAGGATTTGGGTTGGCAAAGTAATTGTTACTCTTGGAATTTTGCAAGACATTTTGTGTCGTTGGTGGGTTCGAGTTGTTATCACGAGTATCGTGTAACGAGAGGCTTCAGTGACTAACCATCTGTAATCACCAAGAGATTATAACAGATGTGTCGGTGCCATAAGAGAAGAACAAGTTTGATTTTTTCTCAAATAAATTGAAAAAATTCGAAGCGAACAAATTAGAATTTTTTCTAAATAAAGACAAAAAAATAAATTTTCATAATTTTAAAATGTATATTCAAAAGTTTTTCTTAATTTCTTTCTCATTTTTTTTTATATTGAAGGGCAATTATACTCTTTGTAGGTGTAAGCATAAAGCCTTTTTCCTACCATACTACTATGGAGTAATATTTTAGAGAGCACGATCGTATACAATGTCGTTATAGTCAAAACCGGCGGAAAAGCAGCAGAGGGCGCCTAAAGGGATTTGGCCTTTTGACCAACATGTCCCACAAATGTATGCATACAAACACACACACTTTGGTTGTCTCTGTTCATTTGTCTCACCATGCCTCATTTTACCCATACTTCTTTGTGATTGAATGGCTATTTTGAAACGATCAGTGCAACGGACACAGATGAAAGTTCATAAAATCGGATATGGATTTATGGATAACAGTTTGATTTACGTGAATTACAGATGAGATCCATGCACATCGAACGACGAGTCACAAATGCAATTTTCATACCTATGAGACAATTTTGTTTATATCTGTAACGAGGGGCCTTGTAGTGAGTTGCTCACTACAGGGTGTAATGAGTAATATAGACTGTTGATCTCTATAATTAATGGCTCAGATGTGATTTACACTATTACCGGTAATAGTACACTTTTACCGGTATGAGTGCATAGCGATTCTGAACCATTGATTGTGGAGATCAACGGTCCGTAATATTTTGTGTAGAAGCACAGGGATATGTTTTTTAGTATGAAACACTTGAGGATTAGCCCCACCAACCCACTTGCCTTTCACCTCCAGTGCTGCACAATTTGGCAGACAGCTAGATGGATTAAGAGCTTCACTCAAATTTGGGCCATTAGTTCTCACCCTTCTTTTCCTTCAATATATATTTTTTATATTCCATATCAAGGATCATGCGGAACTTTAGATAGAATATTCAGTGTCCGTGGAATAATTTCACCAAGCACCAACAGTTGTGTGATTGGTTAATACTGTGAAACTCGTATTTTAAAAATAAACTGAGTTATTGGAACGGGGCCTAAATGAAAACAGAATAAATCCAATTTACGAGATTTTTTTTTGACATTGTAGAATACACTTCTTTGATCACTACCCTTTGAGAGTACTTGGAAGACTTAAATTCAAGGCTTTAAATTCGATGATTACCTGCTATTAGCGAGACGGAGAAGTACATATAAATATACCTACAAAACTCCAAATACCTTCTTCAGGAAAAAACTCAATGTTCCCTTTTCTTTTCTTTTTTTAATTCGAGGAAGAGTAAGAACTTCATTGAAAAAACTCTATGTTAGCGGTCCAAATCATATACCGATAATCGAGGTCCTACAAATACATGGCCAATCCAGATTGTGTGACCTGTCAAGAGGGGTAAGAACTTTATTGAAAAAACTCTATGCTGGCAGTCCAAATCAAATACATTTAATCGAGGTTCAATCGAGATTGTGTGACCTGTCAAAACGAGTAAAAACTTCATTGAAAAAACTCTATGTTAGTCCCAATCGTATACAGTTAATCGAGGTCCTAAAAATACATAGCGTGACCTGTTACGACGAGTAAGAACATCCTCGAAAAAAATTCTATCTTAGGAGTTCAAATCTTATATAGTTAATCGAGGTCCTACAAATACATATAGCTAATCGAGGTTGTGTGACCTGTCAAGACTGCTTTTCTTAATTCAATCCCGATGATGAAAGCTTATATCCAACTACCCACAAACCACTTTCCCAAAAAGCGAAGCACTTATTATTTGTTCACATCTTGTTCGTCTTCATTGATATTTGCTCCAGCAAAAGTTTCGGCACAGGAAAGGAAAGATTGAGAAGAGTTGGATACAGTAAATTTCCCCCCATTAATCAACTATGGCAGAAAAGATGGTCCAAAATCCAAATGATTTCCCCCCATTAACCAACTATGGCAGAAAAGATGGTCCAAAATCCAAATGATTTCCCCCCATTAACCAACTATGGCAGAAAAGATGGTCCAAAATCCAAATGACACAAGTAGATACGACGAAATGGGAATTGTTAATTCACTTCATACGGGCCCCATATTCACATGAATATATGAAAGTCGCACGTGGCTGCAAAACGAACCGAGCTGATTGCAAGTAGCTCAAGCTCGACTTCTTTGTTTAGCAAACGAGCCGAGCTCAGTTCTGCTGGTTTATAAAAGCTTGGCTCAGTTGTCAAGGCTTGACTTTTCTATAGAAGCTCGTTTAGTAAATGAACAAAGCTCAAACACCTCAATAATAAACGAGCTGAACTCGGCTTGGCTCCTTTGCAGTCCTACGCACCTGTAGCCGCTACACAAAGCTCAGGCTTCTTGGCATTTTCCCATTTAATTGGTTCTCAAACTAACGACTCTGGTGATCTTGTTATGAGTTACATGCTCAACCACTGAAGCAAATTAGAAAACATTAAGAACAAGTGGAACTGCCTGTGAAGAGTGGGTGCAAATTTATTGGCTTTCAAAGGAGATGAGAGGTTTAAAGTAAGGACAATAATTAGTTGAGGGGTGGGGACCTCACTGTAAATGTCCACATGAAATAATTTTGATGCAGGTATCCCCATTTTTGAATAGATTTTGAAACTTGGACACAGAGGATGCATGTACTAGGCAACTGAAATGTAAGTGGTCCTCTGAATAGAATGGCCCTAGTGTCCCCATAAATTCAAAAGGAAGAATTTTAAGTCCCTATTGTTCAACACTTTGAAGTAAAAAATTTCTTTCACAGCCTGGACCACTATAAAAATGTTAGCAATACTATTCTGTAATGACCACAGATGAGCTTTGGCCTTGTCATAGTTAGTTGTGGTGATACCCACTACACCTTTTTCCATACCTAGTTATATGGCAAGTTTTGGCAACCTATGATTTTCATCCTCATTGTCATAGTTAGTAGATTAGCCTTTCGTTTTCGAATATTTTGCTCACTTAAAATGGCAATATGGGATATATATATACTATATCGTAAACGAAATATTCGTAAGATCATTTTAAGTAACCGGGAGATCATTTTAAGTGAGCAAAATATTCCATATTTAAAGTAACCGGGAGATCATTTTAAGTAACCGGGAGATCATTTAGCTAACATTCTTTAAATATCCCATTTTAAATGAGAGGTTCGGATCATCAAAATTTGATCCGGAAAGGTGAGGTCCGCACCAAATTTTAATAAGGGATCCCTTAGGAGATCATTCAAATACAAATATTTAAAATGATCTTACGAATATTTCTTCCCATATTGCCATTTTAAGTAACCGGGAGATCATTTAGCTAACATTCTTTAAATATGGGATATTTTGCTCACTTAAAATGCGTTTTTTGAATTTCCCGGTTACTTTTTTTGATGATTCCTCGCGGGGGCCCTTAAAAACACGTTTTAAAAACATTGAGCGGTTCGGATTGTCGAAATTTGGTCCGGAAAGTCGAAAATACCCTAGGTCCGCATGAAAACTTATACTATATATATATACACATTGCAAGAAGACAAAAAGAAGAGAACAATGATGAGAAAGAAGGGGGCGAAAATCAATTAAATATGGGCCCACACATCAAATTTACCTCATGCTTCATTTCCTTTTCCTACATCTTCCAGGACTCGAACGCAGCCCATGTAGCAAATATGAGAGCACCTCCAAGGGATCTAGTAAATGGGATTCACACCAAATTTGAAGAACCATTTCATTAGAAAGCACTTCAGAGAAGTAACAAAAATTTTACACTATTTTTGTTTTGCTTTTGCTCTCTTCAAGCTCTTCAAAATAGATATAAAAAATTTATTACCTTAACAAAGAGGATTTTTAACAGCCAAAGAAAGAAGCAAAGAATCAAGTTTTAAACATCTCATTGGAGTGCACTAATTCTATAGCCTCTTCAACATATATACCTATGCCAAATAATACATTGGATGTGAATTTTTGCTTCAACTTAATGATGCTCTGATAACATATCTTGTGGATATCTGTATGGATAATGCAGGGGTCAACATGATAGAATGTGATTCATAAGACAAAGGTTTGAAAGGAGCTGGCAGAAATTAGATACCCACCTATTAATGACTCTAAACAGCTATGACTGAGCTTAAACTGAGGTCTAAAAGGACATTAATTTCCTAATGACGCCAAGTTCATAGGAGAGTAACTGGTTACTCTTTTCCCTTTCTATATAGCATGTGAAAGATATGGTAACTGAACTCTCATTAAAAAAAAAAAATCTGCAATACTGCAAAAAGTGTTGAGATGAACAAAAACTGGAACCTGTCATTTCTGGATCAGTAAAGGCCATTATAGACTGACAGTAACCTCAACATCAGGCCATTATCATTTTTTTTTTTTTGGCAATATTGCAGGATGTCCTAGGCCAGCTTTCACACACCTCGGACTAATCCCTACAGCCACACCCACAGCCCTTTCACAAGAATACGCGCGGGGTGAGGTGGCCCAAAGATTTATTAGCAAGGAGCCCTTTCACATGCATATGCGCGGGGTGAGGTGGCCCCAAGAGCAAGGAGAATCAGACATGAGACCTTAGGAGGGAGCAAATCCCCAAGTCCCCAAGCCAAGACTCTTGGCCAAGCGCTTGATAGCAACTCACTTGGCCAACCACTTGCCCAATCCCATAAGTCCATCAGTTCTGCAAATATGAAGAATCTGACACCCCTTTATTGTATGTACCAAATATGCAATTATTCTCACCAGAAAATACAGAATACAGTTATTGGCAAAGGAACATTATGATTATGCAGATAAATGTAAATCACAGAGACGGGAGGAATAAGTTATTGAGTGTGTTATGATGGAGAGAAAACTGTTAGAGCAGGGAAGATGGCTTTGCGTACCTTTGCATGCTCCTTCTGCACATCTCAATGAAGACACATGAGCAGAAGAGTGAGTAAGATAGTACAAGATCAAGTTTGGCCCCCAAAGGCTGATAAAAGAATTGACTAGCTATAATCTTCCTTTGTTTGGGCTGGGCAGTTCCATCAAATTTTTTAGAAGAGTCCCGGTCTCGTATGTGATGGTTGCCACGGAAAAACTTCAAGAAGAGGCCCAGTCTCGTATGTGATGGTTGCCATGGCGAAGTGACTTCCTTCCCAACTGTCATAACCACTGAGTGAACAATGTAAATTCAATTTGTGCTTCAGAAACAACGGTATCAAACTCTTAGGGCAGGCTATTATCTGAAGGGCAGTTAATGTTCTGAACAAGGGAGTGAAGTAGTGAGATAATAGGTTTCATTACTAGAATACCAGGTATACTAGCAAGGAATAGTGTATAGATTGCACAGGTAACTCAGAATCAACATTATGTTAATTTAGACTTCAAAATCAAGACAAATGTCTATTAAAGTACACTTATCCCTTTGAATGATTACGTACCGAGACATAAAGATTGAAACTTTCTTTTGATACTGGTGATATGGATTAAATGTTTTGTCCTGCAGCACAGCCCGTAGGCCGTAGTTGTAGAAGATGGGCCGTTCAATAGTTATTCTTTCTGCCTCGGTACGTAATCAAGGTCTCATTCGATTCTCGTGGGCTGTGACATGAAATATCATTTATAGGGAGAGATGTCTTATGTGGTAAGACTAAATAGACATTTTGTGTATTCATTCTTTCAGGGGAAAGAATGAAGCTTCCACACAACATGAACATAGTACAGCCCGATTATTTCCATGGTTACCGTCCAAGTTTTGGTAAAAATTATGAGACACAAACTCCCAGTCTCTTAAGATGATCATTAAGTACTCTGCCCAGTGAAAGGTCTGGTAAAACCATGTTTAAAATATTAAAGGATACATTCCTATGTATCATGTATGGTTCAATTCTGAAAAATTGACCTGATGATTTCCTGAACCTTGCGAAGTTCCAATATAATAAGACTAAGCACGTAAAATTGCGGATCAACCTAAAGTTCAAACGGAAAACAAATTTCACTTCTCTGATCTATAGTAAGTAGGCCTCATAGAGTGACACACCGTAGATATGGACTTGTAGCACCGTTTAATGGGCAGTTGGCTACTTAATGCATGTATAGAACTTAAGAACTTAGTCCAAATATACAACTGCTTAGAGCCTCTTCAATGCATCTCTATATCTCTATTTTAGAGACCGGACGTGACATATTGAGGAGAATTTCTACTAATGAGCCATGAAATATACCAAGAATCTTCTGCCATTTCTCAGTTCATATCTTCAAGAAATTAAATAGTACCACGTTTAAAAACTACGACACGGAAAGGCACAACTGATAAAGAAACAAATCCGGAGTTCCCAGTAATTTATAACAGTTGCCTTTTCTCTTGCAACCCAGAAAAATTGTGCTTCCTAGGCAGGCGGCCCTGTGATTTTCGGGGTCTTAAGCAAGTTTTAACAATGGGGCCTCCAAGAATTTGTATACATATAAATTATTCGATAAGAGTCCCGTAATTTCCTTGTGGTGTAGTGCTGATGTACATCGTTTAGGACCTTGACGACCGGAATTCCATTCCCACCTCCTACTGAGAAGCATTTTTTAAACATGTTTCAAGTAAATTGACCTCAAAAAATGAAGATTGGGTGCAGCGGTGATGTACATCATTTAGGACCTTGACGACTGAAGTTCCATTTCCACCGCCTCTAGAGAAGCATTTTTTGACCTGTTTCAAGTAAATTGACCTCAAAAAATGATACGAGTTTATTAAAGGAGTCAAGCGACGTTCTGAATGTTTTTTTAACTCCAATTTGAATTTTATATGCACTAAAGGAAAGGACCGGAGATGCCTTGGGGAGTTTTTGGTAAATCGGGATGAAGCAGGAACGTAATGAGAACATTCCCTAAGAATGCTCATCCGATATTTGGTCCCCTAAAAAATATAATAGAACCTAGCTTACAAATGGAATCATCATTCACCAGTTTAGTTGAATGGCCGCTTGATTGAGAGGCTGAGTACTATGAGAATTCTATTCTATTCCTTCAATTATTCCAACAAACCAAACAATACATTGTTGGGAGTCTGATCCTCCTGAGGTATTCTTTCCCATGTGCGCATATGCCCAATATATTGGGGAGCATCCTTAGAGTCCATACCAATCACTTGGAACCAATATACATTGAATGACTCAAATCCACTTAAAAGGTAAGCTTTGTAAGTGACGAGTTACTTAATTATATATTAAGATCTGCTAGCACTTTTTCTATTTATCCGGCATGGGACTCAATCTTTCACGCATGTTCCCAGCATACATAAGCATTAAAATAGAATGGAAATTAGTGTCCAACTACTGAAACAAATTGCAACAAGACAGTACAACTTCAATAGCTAACGATGACAATGAATGACCCAATTACAAATCCCCATGAAAGAGTGATTATGGGCTTACATCTGATGCGGCGAAACGTGAAAGCATACCTTCGACTAGAATAACAGCACCGAGACTCAAGCGAGCAAGAACAGAATCACTTCGTTCCAACTCTGCTCCTTGTTGTTGGCCTGAGGCTCTTTTTCTTTGCGACAAACCTGGGTTTTTTCCTACCGGTTCTCACTGATTATTGATGCCCTTTCCGCCTTTCCTCGTTTTGTCTCTTCTCAGCAGTCACCAGATTCACTTTTCATTTCGCAGAAGATGAAAGAGCCAAACCCTAGGCCCAGTGAAGCGGGTTTGCTGGGTATTGGGATGAAGCGCGATAGCTCAGTTGGTTTTGGGGTGGAGTATTTGGGTTTGTCTAGGGATTTGATGGACGTTAACGTGGGTTTGGTTTGGACATGGAGAAGAAGAATATGGGGTTTCTTGGTGGAGAAGACGTGAGGGGGAGTGGAGTATTTAGCGCCATTTTCAGTTTAGTTGGTTATAACACATTTTAACTCCTTACACTTTACGAACCTTAACGAGCAAAAAAATATAGAACAAATTGTACGTCGATATTTTGTGCAAAATTTTAGGTTCAAGTTTTCATAGCCTATCGTTGAACACTCAAAACACGGAATGAGATTTAAGTTTTGGTTTGGATAGAGGTACATGGATTCCTTGTAGATGTTTTGGAGTAATGTTTACACCCAAATTTAACAAATTTAGTCAGAGGCCATAACAAGTGGCCTAGAAGATAAATTGGGCCTTCTGGACCTAGCAATGAACAATTTAGGGCCGAATGAATATTAACCACTATGGGGCCATGTTGTTGTAGCTAGGCCCAATTAGTTTTGATATATGCATTGATTCCATCTTAATTCAATTTGGTCACATTTTTAAGATGAATTGATTTATCTTAAAAATCATTTAAAATATAAAAGGGTTAGTTGTTAAGGGATAACACAAGACTTATCCCTAATTTTGCACAATGTTAAGAGATAATATCATACGTCTTTTCCTGCCAATACAACACAAATAGATAGAGATGGCCAAGGCCTGGGCTCTTTGTCATTGGTCATCCATGTTCTAGATTGGCTGGAACTGTATAATCAACTTCTAGGCGGGAAGTTCAAAATTAAAACAACAAGATCAAGGCGCCAAACCATGGAGCTCGTTGGCCTATAAATACAAGAATTGAAGAAGGATTAGGAGATCCTCAACCAATAAGCTAACGCTTATAAACCCGCTCTTCTCAGAGTTTTATCCCTCCACTCATGTGGATTTTATTGTTTCTTTGCTCAAACGTTTGCCTAGCACTAGACTAGCATTCGTCTTTACATTTCTTTGTACCCCATCTTTATAAATCATCATTAATAAAGTTGGATTTCATTTTTCCTCGTTACGTTTCATTTTCAAAAATGTTTGAGAAATTATACGTCCTTTTCGATGAGGCACGACGAACCTGTGTGATTCTGCCCTTTAGATCACACCAATTACCTACGATACGAAGTTAGGAGAGGCACGTAGACCTCTACGAAGTTTGAGAAGGCGCGAACCCTTTTCAATATTGGACTGCAATCCAGTCTTGGCACGCCCGCTCTAAACCGTTCAGTCCTTGAACGTTTTACGTTCAGGCCTTCGCGGTTATTTGTCACGTTTCCAGAGACAAACAAGTAGTGAGCATGATACTTCCTACCAAAATTGTAGTCGCGCCCCTGATCATATTAGAAGGGAAATTAGTTTATACTACTAACCTTCAAGGAGAGTTGAATAGAAACTATTTCTTTTCAATCTTCATGATACATTTTGAGTGCCAAAATACTATATAGGAGGTAGTTAAAATAAATATGTAAGGAATATTTAGAAAATAGAATAAAATTGGACAAAAAATTTAGTAAATTACAAGTTGAAATATGTTATTGTTTTCACTATATTACCACATTGAAATATGTCAATATTTTACAGTATCATCCAAGCTAAAGAAACATTAGAGCAACTACAATCGGGGATGTAAAAGGGGTTGTATACCTGTAGTGATGTCAAAAGGGTTGGAACATGGCACAAACACCAACTCATCTAAAAGCAATTGCTGTCAGGAGAAGGCGCAACTTAATTTTAAAGGACAGTGCAAAGCCCTGCACTTAGTGGCAGGTGGACATGAGGTGCTTCACAATGCTGCCCATACAACACCGATGGGTGAAGGCGGTTAGTCCTCCCAATCCGCTTGCCCCGTGCGCAGCAGGAGCACTCGAGTACATGGTAGATGCTGGCCCCATAAAGCCAACAAAATCCAATGTGGATGAAAAACTGATTCTATACCTATAATTTGGCACTAATTATAGAACTCCAAGCCACAATGGTGTAAAATGGCAAAGCTCTATACTGGGTTCCAAGATGGCTATACTTGCCACCTCGCAAAGGAAGCAATATTTTTTTAATCCCAAATGGCTCTTTTAAACATCATAGAGCTATATTATTTTCTCCCAATTTCAAATGGCTATAAATATCAACAACAACAACAACAACAACAACAACAACAACAACAACAGAACCCTTCTAGTCTTTAATCATTGAGGGTATGAGCGGAGGACGATTGAAGATAGACCTCACCTTTGGTAATATGTATAAAGTTTGTTGGAAATTTAGTGAATGAAACCGGGGCACTCGGAGGGTCTCCCGAGGCAACCGAGACCTCCCCACGGATTCAATACGATGACAGATTTTATGGTGTTTATTGCTGGCTATAAACACCCTATAACCTCCCCATGATGGAGATTGAATGACATATTTCAACCCATTCAAATTCGTAATCAAGATGGTTGTTACATATTCTGAAATGAATTGTAGAATTCATTGGCAGATTCAATTTCATCATTGAATCTCCTCTTTATTCCCGTATTGATGATTTCAGCTCCATTTTCCAGCTATAAAATGGCAGCTCCATTGTGTGTTTCTACATCAGAAATTCGTGCTTCACACTACATTCCAGAAACTGTGTTTTGAGAGAGAGAGGAAGACGTTGTTTCAGTTCGCCAAGGCAGTCAACAGAGGTGTTCTGTTGGCCGTGGTCCAAGCCGTTGTATCCTGGGACGAAGACGTCGGTTCAACCTACAACACCCACGGTAGGCGGCGAATCTTTGTTAAGGAGAGTGTGTTACACACGACTCGGCCTTTTCAATCCACTGTTTGTATCTCAATTTCAATTATGTATTTCATATTTAGTTTCTGTCAAGTTTATTTCTGTTCATGTAATTCAATTTCGTTGTAATCTGTTATATCAGAAGAATTTGTTCTTTGGAATTTCGGATTGCCATTGTATTTCTTCCAACAGCTGCATTTAGAATACCATTGAAGTATTGTCCCCCCAAACATCCAAGAACCGAATGGTTATAAATATCAAAGTGGGTAAATGTTACGCAATGCCAATTTTTTCCTTATTTCGCCAACACTCACCAAATTAAAAAAAGATTAGTATTGGCAATTATGGGGTTGATAATGAGAGTTGAAAAAGATGTTGATAATGAGGTTGAGAAGGTAACTAGTGGAATTGGGATAAGAAAGTATAAAACGTGGGTGGAGGGAAAATTATAGTATTTAAAAGAGAATAAGTTCTGTCTAGACCGGACACCACCATTTCTGGGCCCATCCGTGCATTCATTGTTATAATTTGAACCGTTCATATTGTACAACTCATAGAGTAGTGTATTCATGCAAAAAATCAGCTTGGTCAAACATAAATAAGTATATCAAAATTTGAATTTTGGTTTCTAATGCGGACGACTTGAATTCTGTCAATAGTTATTACGTTAAATTGTCCAACTTTTGAAACATCTATCGATGTCTGATTAAGCTTATTTTTTAAGTGATACATTATTCTACAGACCCTACAAGATAAACGATTCAGGTTACTGTCATAGACACAGTGGGACCCACAATGGATGGCGGGAATAACTTTTTTCGCTATTTGAAACTGTTTTGTTCTAAAATTAGGCACAAAATCACTTTTGATACCAAATCCAAGGCCATTTTTCAAACACGGCACTGCTACATACCCAGAAAACACACCCACAATTTACTCCGAATTTGAAAATCAATGGCCGATATTCACTTTGAGTGAATCTGGACTATTGCTTTTCACTTTCTAAGTAAATTTTGGGTGCCCTTTTTGGGCACCTAGACTTTCTAAAATACTTGTGCTTGGGGACGCGGGGATCCTGTAGTGCAGCCCGCACTACAGTTTGTAGGGCAGCCCAAAACAATGTCGTTTTGGGCATGCCAAGGGACACAAACACAACTAATCAAAACTGCGTCGTTTTGAGACATAAAAACTGAAGAAAATCCCTTGTTTTCTTTAACTAATTCATGAAAACACCATATTCCAGCCAAATCAAGACATTTTAAGGCAAATTTATACCCAACACAAAACGAAACTGATGCAAGACATGGCTTTAGAACATTTTTTCTCAACAAGATATAACACACTGAAAGTAGCAAAAAACCACCATTACGGCATTACCTAAACCAATGTCAACAAATTGAGTTCATAAGAAAATCATCTGAACATGAAAATTAGAGGTGGCAAATGGGTGGGTTGGGTTTGAGTAGGTTGACATGGGTTATGGGTTGAATATGAGTGGGTTGAATATGAATCGAGTATAGGTGAGTTGAATATGGGTGAGTCAAACATGGGTCTAGCCAAACCCAACCCAACCTGACCCGTTTTCCTTTTCTTTTTCCCCAAATGTCCAAATTCAGTCCAATCCATAACTTCCATTATTATTTAGAAATTGAATTCCCAAACTGAAGAATAGGAGTGAGAATTCAATTCTCAAAAAATAGTCGAAAATTCAATTCTCTATGTTGTTCTCTCTCTCCTCCCTCTCTTAACGCCAATCATGCATTTCTCTTTGAAAGAAAAAAACACAATTAGAGAGAGAGAACTTGTGTTTTTAAATTTTAAGGACAAGAGGAGAGAGAAAAAAACTAACTGTGAATTCAATTTATGAGCTCCCTCTCTCTAAAATTAATGGAAGAAAAACTAGGCCCCTGACTTTGCTTATCATTTCATTTCTCTATAATAAATCACCGATACTGACAACATTTTTACGGCTCATTCTTAGGGGGGTTCAATTGAAATTGTCTCCCCAATCATGTATGACGAGTTATATGTATTACGATTTATATATCACGGTTTGATTGAATTGGAGAGCGTTTGGCGGTCCATGATCGAATACTTTAGGATTATGATTTTCTTAGTTTAATAGCTACTGTACTAACTTAATTTAACTCATTACATTAAGACTTAAAGAGTCTCAGACATTGAGCAGATTCTTTAGGCATTGAGCAGATATTACGAAGCTTCTTATTGCAATCCATTTCCAACCCATTTTCAACTCAATCCAACCCACTTAAATATGGGTTGATATGGGTTGGGTTTTAAGTGGGCGGATATAGGCGGGTTCATGCAGAGCCGGCCCAAGGTATTTGGGTGCCCTAGGCCTAATTAAAAAAATGTGCCCTAAAAATTTTCGTGTTCCTCAACCAAACTTTCTGCGTTTTTGTTACTACAATCTCCCCATCCAAAAGGGAATTAATACAAGCTAAATTTAACAATGATTTAGAGCATTTCCAGTCCTATGCCTTTTTAAAAACAAAATTTGGGTCAAAACTCCTTTGTTATGCCAATGCTAAACCCTAGTGTTACCAGAATATGTTCTTTCAGTTTCCGCTAAAAAATTTGGGTCAAAATAGCTCATTTAACTACTTATAATAAGTAAGAAATTTGATATGCTGGAATTAATATTACGACTTTATCTGCTAGAAAATAGTGAAATTTGATCAACAACTTTTTGGTTACTTTGAAAAACTCAAGAACTTGTGTCAATTTAGAAATCCCAATTACAAACCTACTCGAAACTCTAACAAGAAGATGAGAAAATTACTACCTAATTACTTCGTCATGTGTTAATCTATTAATTAATATATAGTAATAGATTAATAGATCTTTGTAGTTCCTAGAATCCTAATTCCTAATCTAGAATCCTAATTCCTAGTTTATTAGTCCTACAACAATCCCTGTGAAAAAAACAATATAGCAGCACTTAGTATTGCCGCTTGTTAGTCCAGGGATTCCCAATTTCTAAAATTGGGTGTGTCCACTATTTGGGGTTCTAGTGGCCCTCCAGGAGGTTTCAATCAGGCTTGACTGATTTTTTTAAAAATCCACTATTACGGATTGGGGCGAGTTATATGGGCTACACCCAATTTTAGAGGGCTTCTTTTAAATGTTGGTCACAATGGTTGGACTCTTTTATAACTAATAGTGGATTTTTCTTTATTTGGCCCAAAAAAGTGTTCTAGTCAAGCCCATTTGTACCAAATGTTGGAGTGCCCCAAAATTGAGCCATTTTTGGTGTGCCCTAGGCCCAGGCCTTGTGGGCCTTGGGCCTGGGCCGGCCCTGGGTTCATGGGTTGGGTTGAGAATTGCCACCTCTAATGAAAATCATAAGAAACTCTACGGTGGCTGTTATCATTACACTTCAATTTTGCTTGGGATAACCCGGATAACGTAACATTTTAAGAAACAAATCTTCATCCAATAATGAGTTGGTGTGCCGGAAAAGTTTGTGTGCCGAAAAAGTATTTGGTACATGAAAATTTGAACCCGGGGGGCCTGCTGTCCGTGGGGGTCGGCAGGCCTTGCCAACCCCCATCCGCGCGGTTTGTTTCGTGCATTAACGGCTCGGATTGCATCAAACAATGGACGGCTCGGATACACTTTGAAGAGGTACGATCTGAGTCGTTGATGAGCGAAATGGATGGCTCGGATGGGGTCGGTAGGGCCTGCCGACCCCCACGGACAGCAGAGCCCCCCATTTCTGAAAATTTTCCTATAAAATCACCCAAAAAGTACACCCAACGCTGAAATCCACCCGTACTGTAGCCATAATGTACCAAAAATCATGTCTAGTGCTACTCCAGTCTCCAGTCTCCAGTCTCCAGTCGAAGACTGCATTTAGTCTGCATCCAACAAGTAACTGCATCCCGACAAACTTTGGCAACAAACTCACTCAATCGAGTGAGTCAGTGACCATCTCTCTCTCTCTCTCTCTCTCTCTCTACACAATTCATTCTCCTCCACAATTTTTCCTCAGCTAATCATCTCTCGGTATTCATCCCGTTGATGGAATTTCAACCTCGGTCCAATCCAACCACCACATCACTCTTCTCTCAATTTTCATTCCCATGGCTCTTCTTCTACTCCCTCGCTTTCACTGCCTCACCTCCTTCTCACCAAACCCTACCCATCGTCCACCATCCACACGACAACGTTCTTCGCTCGCCGTCGCGTCAATGTCGTCAACGCGCGTTAGGGTAGAATCCAGTGCGGGACGGAACACTGGTGCCGCTGTTCTTTGGTTCAAGCACGACCTCCGCCTCGACGATCACCCTGGACTCATAGCCGCCTCGAGGTGTCGGACGGTTGTTCCTCTCTACGTATTCGACCGCCGAATTCTCTCCCGTGAGCGCTCTCTCTCTCTCTGAAAAATACACGCCTGCACGATACACACTCCTTGAATCACTTTGAATTCATAAGTTTTTCCTACAAGTTTATAACATCACTCCTTGAATCGATTTGAATTCATCGATTTTGCATAAATGTTTATAACTTCCGTCTTGAAGTCTGAATTTTTGCTGCAATTCACAAATCATAATTTGGACTCTTGTAGTATATTGTATGTGATGAGTTTTTATTTGATTTGATCTCATGAATTTTTAAACAAGTTTATGAATGTTTGGACAAAACATTGTGAATTTTTATTCAAATTCCGTACGAAATGTTGGGAATTTGTATACGTGATGTTATAAATTCAAAGCTATTCAAGTGGTGCATATGTATTATACCATTTTCTATATGTACTTGTAAGTTTGTGTGTATATGTACATATGCCCAAATTGAATTGTTCTTGGCATTTTCTTTTACACAACTTCACCGTAGAATTACGTGTTAAAATAAAGATTACATATCAGTGGCGGCTCCAGAAATTTGAGTTAGGGTGTTCAACATTTACCTTAACTCAACTAGCTCTACTAACTAGTATATACATAAAAAAAATTCATATATTAGTGTGAATAATGGGTCCAAATAATATGAAAATAAATAAGATATCACAAATTTTCTTGGCTAATTTTATGTTATTAGGTTGAGTAAAATTAAATTGGGAGATAAATACACTAATATATATTTATTGTAGAAATTTGTGTGCCGAATTGGTTTGCAAGATATCAATACAATTGATACTCTCTTTTTTTTCTTGATTTCCCTAATTTTTGTTGTAAAGACTAAAGGGTGTGCACTTTATTTTGAACTGGTGTATTAAGGATTCTATTGTGAATTACCAGGATTTGTGAGTGTTCATAGTATAAATGTTCAAACAAAACCCGATATAAATTTATTACATGTAATATAAAATATTAAAGGCTTTGTAGTGTACATTGACCATCTATGAGAAGACTTTAGACTTTAGTTGGTTGTTTATATAAAATTGATTTGTGGGCTGATTTATTGAGCTAGGTGTTCAAATATTTTTGAGCTTTGTGTTCAAATATTTTTGAGTAGGGTGTTCAAATATTTGGGAGTAGGGTGTTCAATAATGCCTCCACTAAACTAAAACCAAAATTTTTACATGTATTTTTAAACAAAATTTTTTCTTGAGGGTGTTCAAGTGACCACCCTTGTAAAAGGGTGGAGCCGCCTCTATTACATATTGTGGTGCACAGGATGAGAACCTGAAATAAAACTAGTTAAGTTTTTATTTGCTCAATCCATGTTATATCAGAAATAGATGAATACTTCTACGAGGAATATGGAAGATTACCATCGGCGTTTGACTTCATGGACGTGATTAAGCTGTGGAGGTCAAATTTCTGTGTAATTCCCTGATATTAGGTGCTTAAGCTAGGTCGTTTCACGAATGCCTTTGATAGCAAGATGCCAAGATGTAGGGGACAAACATGACCACACGGTTCTCTTGTACCTCCTTATTCCAAGAGATGAATAATTGAAAGATTATTTAGCCTAGCCAACCAAGATTTGACTCTCGATACCTATTCGAGGACGGGAAGGCATTTGTTGCGGAAAATTTTTGCAGCTCATGTTAAGTGTATGACTATGGTTGGTATAATTACTATGTCAATGACTGAACATTAAGATTTCAGAGATTTCTAAATGTCATCTGCAATGAGTGTTTGAAATCTTTAGTTTAATCAAATGCATGTAAAATGTAAATGAAAAGATTTTTATTGTTCCTTTGGGACATTGGAAATATCTACTCTAACCTACCGGAGGGAAGAGGGGAAAGGGGAAAGGGAGGAGGTGGGGATTGCACTGCACCCCTGTCCTCAAGAGCGGGGATTTATGCGCCCAACGATTTCCTTGAGTTGAACTTTCCTGGGAGTTTTCCAAATGATAAAATCAACATTTGCTAAAATCAACAGTTGATTTTACAAAAATCAAAGATTTTAGCAAATGGCTTCCTCATTTGCTAAAATGCAAATTTTGATTTTATCTGATTCTATCATTTGGAAAACTCCCCACACATGTTAGTGAGGTAGGCCCATGGTGAAAGAGGCTCAGAAAATATGAAGTTCATCGTTGGGACTTGGGACCATAATAAACAATGATAGGTGATACGAAGCACATTAGTGGTTTTAGATGACTGAATAAAAGATTACGCAGCTTGGAGACCCTCTCATCACGTGAGAAGAATTCTGATTTCTGGTCTTGTTTACTGCAGGCTTTTCTGATGAAATGCTAGAAGTGCTTCTTCTTGCTTTGGAGGATTTAAGAAATTCATTGAAGGATCAGGGGTCCCATCTGGTGATCAGGTTGGGGACCGCAGAAAATGTGTTGCAAGAACTTGTAAAAGAGGTTGTTACACATTAGGTGCGCTTACTGTGATAGTTTACTGTTCAGGCATGAAGAGAACTTCAAGCACTATCCACTCATTTTGCTACATTAATCGACAAGGAACAGGTTAAAGCCACCAACGTATTCGCTGAGGAGGAGGTAGAGTATGACTTACGTAGAATGCTGGATGTTGTTGGAAAGACCTTATCAACAATGTCTTTTCCAGAGGGGAACCCGAGATTTGTGCTGTGGAACACTCCACTTTACAATATCAAGGTCAGCATTATCCTTTTCTGCGTTCGTTAGTTATTAGTTATCTGATTGAGTTAAAAGTCTTTGATATATGATTGTTTGCGCTAATTTATGTTATCTAGAACTTGAAAGACCTGCCAGCATCGTACAATGAGTTCGAGAAGCTGAAGTTCACAGCTATTTCACCTCTTTTGCCCCCAAAATTACCAAATTTAGAGGTGGAGTTGAACTGGGGTGAGCTCTATTCCTTCAAAATTGTATAAATATAGTGCTTTTCAAAATAATTTTCTGAGTTTGGTTCATGGTTTCTCAAAGGTTGAGGGTATATAATTGTGATTGGGACATGGGAAAATAACGAATGCTTTATATCAGGTTCTGTACCCACACTGGAGGATTTGAAGATATTTATGAACTACTGTCTGGGCAAATCAAAAGATCATTGGAGTTCAGTCAAGGGAATCTCAGCTGAAAGTGTATTCCGTAGCAATAAGTTTCTGACTTCAAGAAATGAAATTCAAGGGTTGGGGTTGTCAAAGACAGGGGACAGCAACCAAATAAATTCTTGTAACCGTTTCCAAAACAAAAGAAAGGAATCTGTGTTTGTAACACAAAGAGGCAATGTCGTGGGAGGTGGGACAACTGTCGTGTTGAATGCTTTGGCTGCATATTTGAGATATTTGGAGGGCACTGTCCGGGATGACTGGCAGGAGTATGTGGAGTCTCATAATTCTTTATAGTGTTTATCTTGTTTTCTAAATTTTCTGTGTGAAATTGGCTTGTTTTCGATTTATTTCATCTTCTCTTTGCGTGTGCTCACACACTAAGTTTGATTCTTCTCTTTATGTGTTTGCTCGAACCAAGTGTAATCCAATGGATTTAAAGCACGCTGTTGGCTAGCTAATCCATCATAGTCTACTCTTAAGAGTTTTCATCTCATGCTTCTTCTTGTCTAATACTTTCACAGGGTACATGAAAAGTTACGCCATGCTGAAAATCGTGAACGAGCTTCGTTTGGTACTCTTTTTGGGTCTGCCCTCTGCCTTGGCATCATATCCAGAAGGAGAGCGCACTATGAAGCTATTAAGTATGAGAAAGAAAGAAATGGTGGATTTCTGTCTCCCTTTGGATATTCTGCAGCCACTGTTGCTGCAGTTGTTGATACTGTTTGCTCAATGGAGGTACGTATGTCATATATGTGATTGGTGGATCCTACTATTAAGTTCTTATGTTGATTTATTGGTGTTAAATGCTAATAGTAATTTTTGCACTAAATATTCCCTGTTGTGGCAATATTACTTACATGTTCATATGTAACGCTTATTTAAGAATCAACTGACTTTCATGGCAGTGGTATTGGCTTATGGCTTCAAAAACTCAATTTGTTTATAAAGGAAGGTATGCCATACGAATATGGAGATGGAAAGGCTTTCTAATTCAGGTGAATTGTTGCCGCTACAAGCACACTTGTTAACTTGCAGAAGTTTAATATCTGCATTTTCTATCGCCTGCCATTATAAATTGTTCTTTCTCTTCAGTATACTGTTGCTGGTGACGAAGGTCCAGCTATTCTTCTTGTGCATGGTTTTGGTGCTTTCTTGGAACATTTCCGCGACAATATAAATGGTATAGCTGAAGGTGGCAACCGAGTTTGGGCCATCACACTTTTGGGTTTTGGTGGATCAGAGAAGCCAAATGTCGTGTACACTGAAGTTATGTGGGCTGAATTGCTTAAGGACTTCATCATTGAAGTTGTGGGGGAACCAGTGCATCTTGTTGGGAATTCAATGGGCGGTATGGATAATTTTTAATTTACCAATTTATGATAATCTTTCATAAGTTGTTTCATACCCAACCACCCACAGACAAATTCCTCTTCTGAATTGTGTCTTTGGAAAATTAACGTTCTTGACTTGTTATCATGTACTGCTTTGTAAGCTATGTAACCTAATTTGGTATTCTTGGATTCCAGGCTATTTTGTTTCAATTGTCGCCGGTGTCTGGCCTGCTGTAGCGAAGTCTCTTGTCCTTATTAATACTGCTGGCAATGTTGTTCCTCAATATTCTTCTGTGCCTTTTTTGCAAGTAAGGGGACTCAAATGCTGGTGCTAGTGGCTTACCTATCCAGCTTTTAAGCAAAATCATACATAAGTATTTCGTTTTCTTATTGGCAATTTATTTTCAATTATCTTATTCCTGTTCATGTATTTGCTACGTGTATACATCGTATTTAACTTGTTTACAATATTTACCTGGAAATTATGTAATAGTATGACTTCCTACTCTGGTTTCTTGGAAAGGATATGGTAGTAAAGGAAATTGGACGTTTTCAAGCATGTACTTTCTGCTCTTCTTTTTCTCTGGGAGCCAATTAGAGCCTTACTGCCCAAGTGTGTGTGAGTAGCTGGATAGGAAGTCTCACACATGTTTAGAGTTCAAGCTGGACACTTGATGCTGTCGCTCCCTATCATGGATGATCCTAGCAATCCCAACATGAAAGTTAGACTAAAGTTAGCATCTTTTTTTTTTTTTTTTACAGTTAAATTTTTTTTCTTCAAAAAGGGTAGAAGACTGTGACTCATAATAATTAGTCTTCTTTTGCTTCCTAGAAATTGCACTCTAAAGACCGCCTCCAATTTACTCAATTTGTCAGTTTGATTTCCTCAGAAGTCTGAGTGCTTAATATTTCAGGAACGGCAAACTTCACCTGTTGCTTGGCTGGGTGCTAGACTCCTCCTACTCTACTTGAGACTGAGTATCAAGAATCTAATGACAAACTTGTACCCAACTGTATGCACTCCCTACTTCCTACTCTTGCTTCCGGGTGTATGTTGCTAGCTTTAACTTCATTATTACGCTCTGCAGAAAGTAGAGCGAGCTGATGATTGGATTGTTAACGAAATGGTACGAGCTGTATCCTTATGAATGCAATAGACACTATCTTTTTGGTCAATCTCTAGATATTTTAAAAAGCATTGCAAAAAGATGGTTAATTTCCCTTGCACTTCCTTCACGAGTACCAATAGTCACATGATCCTGGTGTGGTGGTAGTTCTTGAAAGCATATTCACCTTCAATCTTTCTATTCCTCTGAACTATCTTTTGGAAGGATTTGATAACCGGATTCTCGTTATACAGGTGAAATTTTTACATTCTGCAGCAAACTGTGATTTCGCTCTTCACAAAGTTTCTTCTTTTCCTCATCCCTCATTTCCTTTCGCTTTTATACTATCAGGGAAGGAAAGATCCGCTCTACAACTCACAAACGATACCGGCCATGCTTAGAGAACACTGCAAAGGAGTCACAATCAGGGTACTGGATGCTGGTAATTCTGATGCTTTTCCTCGTGGCTTTTATCACTTGCAATTGCATTTATAACGTTCACCTATCCTGGTTTAAGTGACGATGCTACTGTCAAATCTATCAGGCCATTGCCCTCATGATGAGCGGCCGAAAGAAGTGAATTCTATCATTCAGGAATGGGTAGTTACTGTGGGAGGTAGAATTTTATCCTGTGACAGAACGTGAAGATGAAATTGTTGGATACCCGGTACTCTTTTTGTTTTTTTAAGGGATTTTTTTGACTCAAATTATGATCTGTTCCTCCTGCTTTGGAATTTTTTTAGTTTTTTAGGAGTGTCATTTTCTACCATTTATGTGGACTACACCATATTTTCTGTGATGTTTGCTACAGACCATATTTCCGCCAAGTTCACTTGACACCTGTAACAGCAGCGCGTACATTCTCCACATCAAAATGCCTTTTATTCTTCTGTTTTTTCGGTTGAACTAGCATATCCTTCAATGCTTCATTCCGGCAAACAAGTACAAGGTTCATCTGGCAACAATTCCCGTTCCGTACCTATATATTCACTTCTTACTTTTGGCCGAATAGAACATCAATATCAATACTGCATTGAAATTCGGGGAGAGAAAAACGTGCCAATAATTATTGATTTGTTACAATTCAACAAATGTAATGATAAAGATACAAGACTCTACTTGCAAAATCAAGAAATCGAGAAGCAATCTTTTTCTTTTCTTCTTCACTTTTTGATGATCAGTCCACCGTAGCCTGATGATTCCCAATGAGCATGCTCTTCAAAACTATTTCAAGTCAAAATGGTTACAAATGATTTAATCTGCCGATTAAAAAAAAACTTTAATCACTAGAATGCAGCCATATCTCGGCAACACCCATTGATGTCCGCCACCGCCAATATCATGACTTCGTACCTGCTTTTCCAGCAGTTCAAGCAGCAGCAACCGACAGTTCCTTCTGTTTCCATTCTTCCTGCTGCATGCAACCAGTTGAATGGGCAACAGCTTTGCTAATCTTGCGACAGATCCATTTCACGATAAAGGCATGTCGTATCAGGAACTATCCCTCCATCACGGTACCTTAGAATACCATCTCCTACAAAATCCTTCAACAAGAAGGCTGCGTCTTTTGCTCCACCATGTTGCAAGAACCTTGTTCTAAGAGCAGATCCCGTGGCTGGTGATAGAGGATCATCCTGAAACATCTTTTGCCATATAGTCGCAGCAAAGCACTTTGCATACAAGTAGCTATAGTAACCTATATACATCAGAATGAAGTACGTCATTACCTATCTAACAGCAACTATGGAAAGATCATATGACTTGATAGCTTTAAAAATCAACAGCCAACAGCTTACATGGTCTGATATCATTAAGTCAGATGAACGTTGGGCCCTAAGAAAGGGGACCGAAGCCACTTGCCATCGTCTAATGGTGACGTACTGATTGATGGTAGCGTTAAACTTTGAATAAGGGTTACAATAGTTGAGATTTAATAATAAATACAGTATAAAATAAAGGAATAAGTTTCCAGGAATTTCTTGATGCCATCAACAAGTATTTTTTTAAGCAGAAAAAGGCGAAAAATTAGGCCGGAGAGGCCTACTGACCAAAGTGTTGGGCTTTTCAGTTTTCACAAATAATTGAATAAACGACTGTAATGATTTATTGTGCAGTGCAAGGGTGAAATAAGAATAAAAAGAAAGCAATAAAACCCTCGTATCTCATAAAATATTTTAGTGTTTGCCACTAGAAGAAATAATGGAGTCTCAACATTAAAGACCAAGGACCTAGGAAGTACTACTTATTAACCTGAATTGTTGGATTCTCCCTACTTGGCTAGCCTAGGTAGAAGCAGCTAACATATTTCCAATCTAGAGACAAGCGATTCCATTGAGTACTTCCTAGCAGAGGCATAAGATGAACGGTAGTATGAAAAGGAACAATATGGTAATCCTTGATTGTGATAATACCTGCTCCATAATTCAGAAGATGATTAAAGCGGGTGTGCCAATGTGTGCCATCGACATGCTTCCAACTGGTATGTTGCCTTTTCAAATCCGCCACTGTAGAAATTGTATCGATGGGTGAGGATGGCTGTTCCCCGAAAAGAGTTTGGTCTATTATGGCATAAAAAACCTGAGGAAAAGAAAATAATCAAGCCATTTGTCAAGGTTCGTACTCCTTTTTCTTCTTTTTTTTTTTTTTTTTTCTCAAGGAATTGTTTGTTACCCCATTTAGTCCTTCAGAATCAAACCTGACGTTGCAACTCAGTTGCTGCAAACATATTTTTGGCTCCCCGCATTGACTCCACCAGTTTCTCAGGTATTATTTCACCAGTGGAATAATGTCTCGCAAATGTCTTCAAGACGCGATAATCCCAAGCAAAGTATCTGCAAAATGTAACAAAAACCTTTTCAGGATGGCTAAACTCTATGGATTCAGCCCGAGTGTATGGTGGCATTGGGTCCATGGGGATTAGTCAACGTGTGCGTAAGCCGGCCGGAGACCCTGAGTTATCAAAAAACTCTATGGATTTAGATTCAAGTTATATGCATGTATGAAGGAATTTCTCATATTCCATGCATCGAAGTTTAACTAGAGGATGACACATTACGTGCATAGCTTATCACCTGATTCTGAAGTATATTGAGACCTTCGAACCAAAACAACTAGCAAGATTTTTTTTTTTTTGGGTAACTTTTTTTTTTTTTTTTTTTGTGGGTAACTAACAACTAGCAACTCCCCCCGGCTTGATGTTCCCTTTGTCAAGTCTTCTTTAATAAAAAAATTTTGCCTATAAAAAAAAACTAACAACTAGCAAGTTCTCACAACGATTATTTCTTTGGCAAGATTGCAGAGAAAAACCTCTTTGGTAAGACTTAGTTACGTGACATTAGATTGCAAAAAAGAAACCATCTAAAATGCAGAAATATATCCATTTTTATCATGACACAACATAAAAGGTCAATTGCTATACTGTGATTGCTGTCAAAACGATAAATGCAACAGACGCTATAAGATACATGAAGGGTCATTTACGCTGGTAACTATCCAAGATTATAAGGCTGTATGCATGTAGTGTGTCTGTCATGGTCCACTTCCACGTAGTCCATTTCTATACCCTTTCTAGCCTGATGTGCTCCTCACACAGTCACACTAGCAGTAAAGATTGAAGACTTTAGCTGCCTCCAAAAAATGAATGATTATAGGGTACAATAACCAATGAAATCATATGCAAAAAATGTCAAATGAAGAAGAATATCTAACTTTTAATGAGACCATCCCATGACCATGAGTGTATCAAGGGTACACAATTTAGTAAACTTATTAGGCTTACTAATATGATCAGCATAGAACACCAAAATTCACTAGTTATACAAGATCGGCTAATTGAAAGAATCAAATCCTAGGTCCAATTCTCTAACTTCGTGTCTCTCACTCTCTTAGTTGTAATGTTTTATCGGTTATTGAACCCACAGCAGAAACTTGAGCTTCATTATGAGTATATTACCCATGCAGCGTAATATTTCTCTCCTAAATGCACAAGCCACAAACACATCAACCGCCAATCTCCCCAGCCACACTGAAAATTATGACGATGATTTTACTTCACTCAATTTTCAATTACAGAAACTGCTGATCATGGGAAGGTAGAAACTAAAAGTTATTGAGCAATACTAGTATATTATAAAACAACTATGTAGAGAATCTCAAATAGCTAAAAGGTCGCCTGCAGTCTACTCACTCGAAGAGGTTTGAAGGTGTTTCAGCCAAATCAAGAGCCACCCTTGTGCCTGAAAAATGCTGGTAATCCTACAAACACAAGGGGGGAAAAGACTTTAAAATAGTGAAACAAGGAAAATGTCAACTGTCATTTAGCAGCAAGACATTTACAAAATACCGTTCGTGAGAGCAAGGAGTGAAGAGCATGTCCAAATTCATGAAAAAGAGTTTCTACTTCCCAGTGATTAAGCCTCACAGTTGCTGAATTACGTGAACCCGGAAAATTGCACACAAGGGCTACAACCTGCACCACAGGGTGGCAAGAAAGATTATGGAGAATGACTATGAAGTAAAATGCCATAGAAAGTAAGCATGAACAAAGTTGTGAATCATTGCAGCTTATAAAAGGTGACAGAAACTGACAGGATCATTTCACAGTTTCAAGAAAAAAGCAAATCAAAATGAAGGAGAAGTAGATCGATCACGTACTGGTAGTTGGTATTCCGAATCAGAGATACGACGCCCCCCTTTAATGGCAAAATGAGCACAACCAGGATACTTGCCTGTTCTCGAGTTCAAATCGAGGTACAAGAACCCCAAGTCACCCTAAAATACAAGAATAATGCCTCAACAAAAGATAAGTAAAGATAGCAAATAGCAGACTTATTAAGCATTTCAGATAAAGGACAGGATGAAACATATGGAGCCATCCAAAAAGTAACTGAAAGGGAAGCTCGTACACAGGACTGCCTTGAGGATTTTAATATTTTATAACCGGTGTGGATAAACTAGGTTGTAAAAAAATAGACGATGTCGAAACCTAGGAAGCATGCATTTGTACAGCTACTGCATCAAAAAAATCACTACGAAAGTTTGTGAACATTCTTTTTCTCCTCTAAACAATCATTAAACACTAGAATTCACACTTCCACAATTTTTACTTTCAAACTAATCAGGCGTGCCCCAGTCTATCTCCGAAGACCCAGACAAGTTGTTGGGATGCAAGGCCCTGAAACAGTGAGCATTAGATAACCTAATTCAATTCAGATACAGGCTGGTGAGACCAATGCGAGTACCATTAACTGCAAATTCAATTTACAGGAATATGTATTCAGACAGATTGGCTTTAGGTAGTAAAGCATGATGCTTAAATCGCGCATCCAGCCTTAGCCGATTCTTCTTCCACTGCCACATTACTTTTTGCAAGGATAGCTTTAGTAAAAGATCATGGGCTACAACTTAAGGAAGAGGCCTTGCATGGAGAAAATATTTTTATGAAAAATCCAGCAAAGAATTAAACAATCAGAAGTGTGTAAATTCAGAAATCATCCTTGGAATTTTTTTTCCTCCCGTTTTTTGTCCGCTTTTCTTTCAGGTTATGTGGCTTTTTGGGAAAGCCTCCTGCCTAGGATTGAGAAAGAACTTGAATCTGGCATACAACGATGCTGGTTCCCATCAATTTCAAAAACAAGGCCTGACAAAGTAGATTACAGCTCAATCTAACCAAAAATGATCTTGAGTCCTTGAGCCTTAATGAAATTAAAATGAACAGTGGCTTATATCTCCGGATCAGTTACGTAGAAACCCACAAGACCCTGTACCAATTAAGCTAAACCAACATGACTAATTCAGCATGCTGGCTTTAAAAGGTATGCTACTTTATCAAACAATACTCCAATATTGTTAGACATTAACCAAGTCGAGGGGCTTGGATCTTATTTCACATGAATCATTAGCGACGAACGGGTGGATACTTGGACAGAAAACTTGGCCATCTTCATCTTCTCTATTAGGAATACACAATATTGAAACTGCAGGTGATCAGGCCTTTTCTAACACCAAAGTTAGGGCTGCTAAGCTGATCTGTTCAACCCGAACCAACCACTAGCTACAGTGATATCAAAGGCCGATACGGATCATTGATGGACAAAATCAATAACAAGAAGGAAAAAAACCTCGACACAAATAAAAGCTCAAAACTAAAAATGAATTGCGCGGCCAAAGATTGATGCATATGGTAAGAAATTTCAAAGACAGATTTGAAAGAATTACAACTTGGCAAACCAATCATAACAACATAATTCATATGAAATATAAGGAAATTATTCATACATGTAACAGTCCTTTTTCCTTGTCAAAGGAGTAGGGGATGGATGCGACCAACTTATGATTGTATCCCACTATATTTAAAAAGCATACATCTTTGTTACAGAAAGATCCAGAAAGGTCAATATCAGTGGTTCTTAACACGATTAAAGCATTGTAACATTTAAAAGAAAGTCTCCACATTTACCTCTTCACGGTGATAAAGGGACATTTTAAGTACGTCTGGATGCCATGACTCCCCAGGTGCTAGAGGAACACTCTGAAATGTCATGCCAAACAATAACTCAACCAGCACCTTCAAGCCCTCTATACATTGCGGCAAAGAAAAATATGATGCTACAACCTGCATAAAAGCAATCAAGAACAATTATTGCAGTTTCTGGACCATTGAAAGATAACAAATGATTCAACAAACAAAGCAAAAATATCTTCTAAGTATAGGAGGAAAACTAAATTTCATACAGAAACCAGCATATGACCACAAAAGCAACCATGAGTACTTACTAGAGAGTCCAAGTCGTAAGCAGAAGACTTCATCAACCCTGTGAAGTATGCTTCGTCCCACGGCTCAAGGTCACCATTTATTTGGCCACTGTTCTCTCTTTTAAAATCCCAAATCCCCTTGAATTCCTACAGCGAGAATGACTGATCATTAAGTACAGTAAGGGCAACGAAGTCTGCACCCAGAGTGTTAATTACAAATGCATCATGCCCCAGCCTCACAAGTACATGTGGTGAAGATAATACCTTATCAGCCTTGGGCCTGACCATTTCACTCATCTCAAGCAAAAAAGACATTACAACCTCAGGGGATGAAGCCATATTTGGATGTACAGCAAATTCAGCATAAGACTTGTTTCCCATTATCTGCATACACCTATAACAAAGCATATTAATGGCTCTCTATATTATAGTGAAAAGAGCACTTCCATTTAATGTGTATAATTTGTGAAGAATGATACTATGCGATAAAAACTAGAAATGTAGTCCAAAAATTGCGGTGCATTCTCCTTCATACGGAAAATGTAGAAATCTAGATGATTAGAATTTTAAATTTTTGACAACAGGAGTTCAAATTCCTGCTTCCTTCACAACTTGGATTAATTACTTTGAGTCTAAAAAAGTGGGACTTCACTGGTTATAGAAAAGTATGACAGGACACCAAAAGTTCAAAACCACTTTACATCACTTGAAATTTGAAGAAGTTCAGTAGGAATTAATCAAATTTTAAGATCACATGCAGAATGAACCTTAAGGACAACCTGTAGATAAATATCTCACTGAAAAATTGCAAAATGCAACAGACCAATAATCTTATAGGTGTCATAATTCTTTCCTTAGCAGTTGACATTTTACAATCATGGCCAATGCATAGGACTTCCCCCCGGGTAAAGATTGATTTCTTCAAAGATATCAGGTACTACTTTTCTTGAGATTTCCCCTTAAGGAGAGGACAAGCATTAAAGCCTTTCAAGTATAGAATCATCGTCAAAAAATAACATGGAAAGCTTAGAAACAGATTCACCTAATATATATCACTGCAAACCATCCGACACAGAATTAGAAGATGTCTTACAAGAGTATTAATTTATCAGGACAGGTACAAAACAGTAAATGAAGAAAAAAATTAACCTGAGCGATTTCGTGACGGGTAGCAATAAGCTTATCAAGAACACCAATGTTTGCTGATGGGACAGAGTTTCCTTGCACATATGCCATCTTCCTAACCTGCGCCAAGCCCAAACACATAAATAAAATAAATTACGCTCGATTGGATTTGCAGAGAACAATATGAACTTCAAAATATCTTCTAAACTCTCAAATAATCCAAGGAGCCTCAAATTTATAAATATATGTAGACACAATTTTTGAACTTCATCCACTGGGCACAGCAGTTTAACGGTAATTGAACTTCAAACGCCGCACACAATCTTACGCATTAACAGCTCCACTTTTCAATCAGATCATGTAATTGCAGAGTCCAGGACTCAACACTTGAGCAATTATACTGACAATTTTTTCAGAAACAGAAACATCACAGAGAGCTAATAAAGCTACCTCAGAATCTGATGTCCATTGTAATACAGATGACAAAGTACTCGGCTCCGTTACTATCCGGAATCCTTTTTCCTTCAAGTTACCTCTTGACTTCGATGATTCCCTAGATGCAGTGGACGTGGAACGGTAAATGGGCTTAACAAGATGGTGCAACAGTTTCGGAATACGTGAGGCCGGAAATATATCCACATAACCTGGGTCAGAGGAGATATTCTCATTGAACCTGACCAAAAATAGATGCAAAATCTCATAATCAATTATTCAGTTACACAGACCTTTTTCATTCAAAGTGGAATGAAAGGGGATAAAATATAAAGTCCTTGTCCACTTAGATAATGGATGACATTTCCTTTACCGTAGAACAGCGGAGTATAACCTTAAGTGGAATGAAAGGGGATAAAACATGAGCACTATCTAAGTCACTTTAAAACCCCTATAATGGATGGTATAAATAATGATGCAAATTGGTGGTATGTTAACTTATTCGATATTTCTTGACAGTAATTAAATGGCATGCAAAAATATATGAGAGAGTCACCACATGCTGAGAAGTTACAATGGTCAAACATCACTCAAATCAAAATTGTGTATTGAGATTATTAACTTTGGCCTCCTCCTTGTTTTGTTTGTTCAGCATACCACAAAATCAAGAAAAAGTGGAATAACTCAGAAAAATGGTACCTTTCTAGAACATATGATATAAGGGATGAATCATTGCTTGCTGAGACAGCAGCAACAACCATATAGAGTACCAGGAAAATAAAAGGCAATTGATCAAAAGGACACAGTCCAACACATAAAAACAATATACTAGATCAAATTAAAATAAATTCACTTACTGCCTAGTCAATTGAGAAACCTCTATCTGTAGCTGATTGACTCGATCCAGTTTATCTGTATGGGGAAAAGAAGAAGCAGAAGGTAGGTTAGTTTAGGGGAAGAGGAAATGTCACTGTCAGAACTCAAAGCTAAAGGATGAAAGGATAAGTACCTGCACCGAGATGAATTCCACCCTTCTCAAAGTCAATGCGAAGCGAATGGGCTGCCCTTTGAGCTTCTTCACTGATTGACCGACCATCTTTCTGTGCTTTTATCACCGCATTATATAGTGCATGATTCGCATTAAGATACTGCAGATCAGTGACAATTTTCTCAGTGTTAAGTTTGCTAAAGCGAAATAGCACAAATGCACATTGTTTGTAATTCCTAAAACAACAAATTGCTTTGGTTAATGTCGAAGTGTGTTTCAATGGGCACAATGGAACATGGTACAACAACACAGACATTTCACCCTCTCCTAAAGTCCGATTAACTTTCCATGATGAAGCAAAAATAAAAACCCGGATAAAATTTTCAGTCACCTCACATGTATATATTCGTTGATTCTCAGTGATGCCTTGTTTGCCTCCTCAACAAAATCCCTATGTTGCAAAAAGCAGTCTTTTAACCATTAGTAACTTACAGCCAATAAAATTAAAAGCAAAATATGCAACAATGTCTGACCTGTCTGGGTGAGTATGCCTACATAGTTCCGCAGAGTCAACAACTGAACAAACCTGTCAAGAGAAAATACCGCAATTACCATATGCATTCAAAAGCTTAGTCGCATAGTCCTTCAATAGGACCCTTCGCTCCAACTCTCAATACTCTTTTTACACTCTTACTCTCAATTCCCACTCTCTTGAATGATACAGTTTGGTATAATTTGGGATGTTTTCGAAACACGCTTTCACGTTCGCCCACTATGTGTCTTAGTTCAAAACTACACACGCACACTGAGGAAGAGAGGGAGAGCGTACTGTGTCTGATATTTCGTCCATGGCTCGGATGATTTCTGTAGATGATGGCATTCCAGAAACGAAATTGACAAGTTCACCAGACCTGACGAGCCAAAGTTTATATATCGACATTCAGTAAACATCTAAAACATTAATTTACCAAAAACAGAACAGTTTAATCCCTCTTTAGTTAGAAAAAATCTGTGCCGTTGCTAAGAGAGCATTGAAAAACACTTCTTCTCCTTTACTTTCTGTTTATCTTCTGAGCAACCAAACGAAATTACGACGATAAGCAGGGTTCATTTACCGCTCTATCGCTTCGTCGACGAAACGACGAAAGCCGTTGGGGGTCTTCAGGTGGTCGAACCCGTAGAGACCAGTGTCCTTGATTTCTGGTGCCGTTGAGGTGTGGAAGCGGTAGTTGGTCCAGAGACGCAGGCCGGAGGTTGGTCGGCGAACAAGGGTCGCCATGGCTCGCCGATAGGGGCGGCTAGGACAGCTGTAGATGGTGGCGGCCAGGGAATTGGGCAGGAAGGGCGGTTAGAACGAAGCGGGCATTTTCATACTAGGGCTTGGGTCTTCGGAGGTTCCAAATACACGCGGAGCATACTATCCGGCTTGAACGAATCGGGTATTTTTAATACTGGGTCTTGTGCGGTTCGAAATTGGCACAAAACATATTAGGCTGAATTTTCTCTATCATATTTTTAATATTTTCGAAGTATTTTTACATAATTCATTCTTTTTATATAGATTATAAAAATATCATTTTGCAAAAATAATATCCACTTTTAACTATAGTTTAAAAGATGATATTTTCGGCCTTAATTTATTAAAGCATCAACATTCATTGTAGAATTTACATACACTAGACAAATACACGTTGGTGTCCAAGTGTGTATATCACTCGCATTTTTATTAAGGGAGAACGCTAATTACTTTATTGTCTTTTCTTTTATTTTCTCGAGTGCCAAACAGTTTGTAACACATTAACACGAACCTCCATAGTCCACACAAATGAGTGAATTTTTTGTTAAAAATTTAATTGGTTATCTTTTATGGCCATTTAATCATACTTTTAGGCATTTTAAGTACTAAAAGTGTGAGAGAAGAACACTAGTGAGAGAAAAAACACAACTGACTAAAGACAGTAACTCATGTGCTACATTTCATGGGAGAGGAACTCTGCGTCATAATTGACAATGCATCATTATGTGAGGTTTTGTAAAGTGTAAATAAAGACAAATCAATTGAAAGAGATATCCCTCCGACCCTTTTTAAATGATACTTTTGAGAAACGTGTATTTTTTGTAGCCGTTAAAAAATACACTTCTGTAACATGTTTTTAAATTTTTCTGCACCAAATTAAAGTAATCAATGAGCACTTTAATTTGGTATAAAAAAATTTAAAAACTATATAAAGAAATACTATGTTTTTTTAGAGGTTTGAAATTACACGTATTCCGATAGAGATCACTTAAAAAGGGGATGGAGGGAGGGAGTACTAAAATATCAATTCGCATGTGGATAATGACTTTGTCATTGTTGACGATAATATGAAAAATAGTAATGCTATACCGTGAGACTGGTGGGTGTTCATAGTTACTTTGACAACAAAAACTATTTTGCCAACAATTTTTTTTTTTTAGAGAGAGATGTAAGGAATGTTTTTTTTTGCTTTGTTTATCTTAGAACCAAAAAACCAACGCTAGACATTGATATTTTTTTCAACTATATTTCTCACTTTGCTCTTGATACAAATATTTTGAAACATTGGGGATGAATCTGACACGAATGGAACATAAAGGGACCAAAATTACACCGCATAAACACACAAGGGACCAATTAAGTCCATTTCTTTCAACAGCGACACAGATGGCGGCAACATGCAACTTGTAACTACCACTGTCCAAAACACGTTTCGAAACCGTATCCCTGGTTTATCTTTTTACTTTGGCATGTTTAAGTAGAGCAAAAGGGGGTCTCAAATAAGCATCACCATCAAGGACATCCACCTCTTATTGGGGCTACACTGATGGAATCATAAAGCTGTGGTTATAGAACCAAAAACGGATTTGTTGATTTTTTCTTTGCAATTAGGTTTATCTTTTTATAGGGAAGTGTTTAGTATTTAAAAATCATTGGCTTATGCTTGTTTGTATTTTCATCATTTTTCTCCATATTTCCCTTCTGGTATTTCTCATATGCTCTCTGTTGATGGCATGTCGATTGATAAAATGGCATTTCGAAAACTAAATAACACAATTTCTAGTAAGCAACATTGATTTAGAAGAAATACATGATAACTACAATTATTAATACATAATAACACAAAAGAACTGTATAAACCATGCTTTTGATTTCAGCAACGGAGGACTCCAGAAACTGCTCTTGTCTCGCTTGCTCCCTCCAGTCTCGCTTGCTCCCGCCTCTGGTTCTTCCTCTTTAAGTTCTCACGCTATAAACAAAAGCAAAAAGTACAGATTTAACAAGTTGAAAACTAAGAGTACAGATTCGAATTTTGTGACTTAAAAACCCCAATCGGGCGTCCATATTGTTGGGAATTTTACACCCCAATCCCACCCGCAACGGAAGCGCAATGAAAATAAGCAACAAGAAGCACACAAAGAACACACAATATTTTTTACGTGGTTCGGCCTCAATGCCTACCTCCACGGGAGAGAGAGAGAGATATCCACTATCTTTGGAAAAATAGAGAACACAATGTGACGTGAAAACCCACCCAAAGAGCTCCTAACACATGGCTCTAAACAATGTTTTTCACTCACCCCCCACACTCTGTTTTTTCCTCACCATTTTCTCCTCTCAACCTCACAACCCGGAGCGCACGACAAACCCTCCATGGGCTGCCCTCCCTTGTGCCCTTCTTCGGTTACTCTCACTGTTTTTCTCCCTTAACTATCAACTTATGGTCACAGTAGCTCTCTGTTTCATACCCATTTAAGTAATTAGCTTGTGTTCATCTTTTATTGTGCTTTTTAATTCTTATGGTTAATTAGAAATTTAGATTGAGACTCGTAACTCGGCCCCAGATTACGTATCTCAATGGGACTCGTAACTCAGCCCCAGAATCTTTACACATTGATTTGTATCATCTCAGCACATCTCTTCATGCTAAAGTGAATTCTATAGTGCTGCATGGCTATCGGAGATGGCCTAGCGAAAGAATTACTGTAACTAGGAAAATATTGCAGCAGTCCAATACACTATGGTTCAGGCATCAACTGGACTATAATTTAGTGGATGATGGAAGCTTTGTCTGCACACTCATTAAATATTGGTTCAAATTTAAAGGAATTTCCTGCAAATGTCTTCTGCTTGAATTACTACCCAGAAAGTTCTTTGCTTGCAGTAGTTGGTGGTGCTTTTAGTGTGCCAATGACCTCTATAATGATAGCACTGGTAATGTTTGCCTTTGATTTCTTTTTATTCCATTTTGTCCCTCTTCCTTGCTTTCTTTCCGGGTACACGATATAGCAAGTCTCTTCATTGTTGACGCTGGAGCTTGGATAAACCTCTCTCTCACAAAAATTATGTATACTGCATGCAAATTGTTAGGTTCAATCCAGAAAACTTATTGTTCCCCTGATGTGTTCCATTTAGTAACACAAGTTTCAGTCCAGAGTACATGTTTTTTCCCCCAACCATTAGTTAACTAGACTTGGCTATTGCTATTTGTGAACAGGTTAACGTTAACGGATTGGCGCATACATGCGTAGCACGGCGAATACCACCTAGTCATCCTCTATATCCTCTATATTTATAGGACCAAAACCCATTCTCTCAAAATAGAGAAGGGTTTTAGATGATGGGTTGGAGCACCTCTTGCACACTCTCTACTCTCATATATAGTGATTAAGAATACCCAAAGTGTAATCAGTGATTATCATTTGGATACCACGGAAATTCGCTGTCGAACCAATTCTTTTACTTACAGCCCAATTCAATTTCCTTAAAGTGTAAAATTCCGTTTGTCTTGATTCTCATACATTGTATTCCTAGTCAAACAATTCTTTTTTAATTAGACTACCTAATTAAATATGTGCCCATGAGAGCTCCCATCAAAAATTCATGCAAACCCAATTTCTATTGGGTTAATTCAATCGGCACCCTTAACAAACGAGTATCAAACTCCAAGTAATTTACAATACACAAAAGTAACAAGTATAAATCACGGGGTGTTGCACATTTCCGCATAAACTAGAGACTCAAAGAACACTTATACTTTTACTTATACTTTTATCATTTAAATATAGAAAATGATTTTCACACCCGTTTTTTAATTGCACCCCTTTTATTCTCTTTTAGTGAAAAAATTACACATAAAAGTACACTACAAGATAAGAAAAGGTGTGCAATTATAAAAAAAAAGGGGGTGTGAAAATCATTTTTCTTAAATATTTACTTTTTAAAAAACAATTTAATATTAGATATACGCAATTGATCTTTCCATACATTATGAATCGCAGCATTAAGTGTATAGTTTCAAAGTTATAAGTTTTAATTAATTTTTTTTGTTGGAAGTAGAAGTTATAAGTATTTTTATAATATTGGAAAAATGAAAAAAAGAAAGAAAGAAAAAACTTGGGTCCTTGAAAGAAGTTGTATCCTTTTTTCCTTTTTTTTTTATTCAAAAAAAAGTTGTTGTAGTTTAAGGCATGGTTTCCCGTTTGAATGATTTTATCAAATCCTTTCCTCATTTGCTAAAAGCCACGCTGCGATTTTACCAAATCCTTCCAAGTTTTTTTTACCTGCCGTGACACCCACCCCTAAATGTAATGTGAAATTACCGTTTTGCCCCTCCCCAAATAAACAGTCGGCATTTGGTAAGTAAAATGTTAATTCTTGTTTGTGTTCTATGGTGGATGAAACAAAATGAAGGTCAAAATGGTAAATGATGCATCGGGTGAACATTTTATCAAAATTGACTTTTATGTAATGGGAACAAAAAGTGATTTTATCAACCTTCTTTTTTCTTTTTTTTTGTTGAAAGAAACTCACCCTAAGTGTAACATGGGTTACGTTTGTAAATGCACAATCTGACAAGATCAAATTCCTTGACAGGGGTACGTAGTGTGATTTTGGGTAGTATAAGGGTATTCAGTGCGATTATGATAAAACAGAGGTGGTGTCGGTGAAATTTATCCTTAAAACTAACGAAACGAAAGGATTACTATTAATAAACTATCGAGTTTTTTTTTTTATGTATCCTTTCTTTTTTTTTTTGGTGCAACGGAAGGATGTATCCTTTCAACTATCACTCATTTCTCTACTTCATACCTAAACTTTCAAAATTCTTTATATAGTCCCTAAACTACTGGGTTGAAGTGCATGTGGTCCAATGTTTAACTTCTGTTAGTGTTATGGACGGAAAAACACTGGTGTACGCATCACATGGGATTATGGTCCCAAAACAAAGGGTAAAAACGCCATTCCCCTCTGCCCCCTCCCCATTCGACCTAGAAACAGAGAGAGAGAGAGAGAGAAACGAAGCTTTTGCAGAGAAGAAGAACTTGGGTTTCTCCTTGCCTCAATCGATCATCCATCCCAGGAACGACTTCATTCCTTCCCCAAAAACATTCCAGCAAATTCCAAAACTCGGTCGTGCCATGTTCTTGCACTTTTCAATCTACTTTAATCACCAATTCTGAATCTTGTTGTTCTGTTTGGTTTCCATGAAGTCATAAGAATTGTTCAAGAGAAGTGTAAGTTAAATTCAGTGCGTAATGGAATTAGTGGATTCCAAGAATTAGTGGATTCCAAGAGTTCATAAAAAATTTTGACATTTTCTTGGTAAAAGATTTCTCACCAAGGAATAAAGAGGACTCGACATTGAAGCCCGAGTGAATCTCTGCAAACTCGATTATGGTCCCAGTTCACATTGTTTGGGCTTGATTCTTCATTAGCATAAGTTTTTGTAAAGTTAGAGTTATCGTTGAGATCAAAAGTATGAACGATTCAAATCTTGAAATTAATCCAATAACAACTCACGATTTTCCAATTCATTGCCTGAGAAGGCAAGATCAGGGATGCAAAAAGCTTCGTTTCTTTCTCTCTGTTTCTGGGTCGAATGGGGAGGGTGCAGAATCAGAATGACATTTTTACCCTTTGTTTTGGGACCATAATCCCATGTGATGCGCAAACCACTTATTTTCCGTCCACAACACTAACCGAAGTTAAAAATTGGAACTGATGCACTTCAATCCGGTAGTTCAAGGACTATATAAAGAATTTTAAAAGTTCAGGAATGAAGTAGAAAAATGAGTGATAATTGAAGGGATATATATATGAAAAAAAACTCATAAACTATCCTTAAAACTAACACTACGTACCCGTCCCTCCATAGATGGCGGATCTCGGCAGACCTTCCCTCTGCAGCAGCAGTTTAATTAGATCGGTGCCGGACTTCAACAGGCTCACCGAAGAACTGATCGTTGAAATTCTGAAACGGCTCCCTGTAAAAGAAGCCAATCGATGTAAGTGCGTGTGCAAGCGTTGGTTCAATTCAATCTCCGCTCCTTACTTTGCTCGCTGCTACGTTCGCCATCGTTGCTCTTTGACACCCTCTTTTGCCCTCTTCTTCCAGTACAGGGATTTAGATAATTGGAAAGTTCCAGTTAATCTGAGGGGAGTTCAATTAGGAAATAATGTCGAAAATCACCCAGTTTTGAATTCACCTGGTTTCTCCCTCAGTTTTCTCTCTCCTCCCTCCTCCCAATCATCAGAGCCTGTCCGTTTTTTAGCATCGAGTAATGGGTTGGTACTCTGCTCTACATCCATAGTCAAACAGAAACTTTACTACGTTTGTAACCCCCTCACTATGCACTGGTTGCTCTCCCTCCACCTTCAACCTGCCACCACTGGGTTTCCATCGGATTCATCTGCACTACTCCAGATTTCGACAAAGACGGTATCATCAGTCGGTTTAAGGTGGTGCGAATTCCAGAGTTTGGAATGGGCTTCACCCCGATCGCAGATTGGAGATTTTCTCTTCCGAGACAGGGGAATGGACTGACTGCGTGATTTCGGGGCCCAGGCACGTCGATCCCTTGGCTGTCGTTTGCAATGGTATGCTGCATTGGAGATCTGCCCATCAATGCCACATCTATGCTTTCGATCCGTACAAAAAAGATAATGAAGAGTTCCGAACCATAGCTTTCCCCAAGGAAAGTTACAATCAAGCCTATGTTAGTCTCTTTGGGGAGTCCCGGGGTCGTCTCAGGTATGCCGAGTTTCATCAAGGTACTTTTAGAGTTTGGGAACTCGAGGATTACAGCAGTGGTGAATGGAGTTTGGTACACAAACTTCATCAAAGTGAAATGGTATGGGAGGATCCTAAACTTGCTAAGTACACAACTCGGCGCCCTGACCATTTGGTGATGCTAGCTTTTCATCCAATTGATGAAGACGTTATGTTTCTGCGTGTGCCGGGCCGCATCATTGAGTGCAACCTGCGGAGCAGAAGTTTCAAGTCATTATGTTCTCTTGCGCATGTCAACGTGTGTCCCCACCAGGAAATCTTCCCTTATGTGCTCCCATGGTGGCCAATTTCAGCTCGTCAATGCTGATGGAAATGCTATTTGGTAGTGAAGTTATGTAATTATTTTTCATTTGATTCGGATTTATACAAGTTGGATAGTGGTTGTTGACGTACTAAGTGGTTTATTGTATTTCTTTCATGCCATGAATACATTCAGTATTCTGTATTTTTTAATGGTTTGAGGACTTGCGATTGATTTGAAGTAGGGCTGGGAGGAGAGTGCAATTTCCTTGCCAATGTTCTTTGTGGATTTCTTAATTTTACTAATTTGTTGGTCCATACAGATAGATGAGTTGCTCTATTTTGCTGAATGTGTTGTGAAAGCAACTGCATAGCCTTTACAATTGAAGCACAACCTTCGCCATCTTTGCTATGTATCTGAAGAAGGCTCTAAGAGGCGTTCGTGCAATAATATGCCCAAATGTATGCATACTTCAACCTCGCATCTTTTACCATTACCTTCCTTTCACCTTTATCAATGGTGTAGTGCACTGAAATTCTTTCCGATATAACCTCACTTTCCCTTCTGCTGATGGGATTTAACTCTATTACATCAATTTGTCGTTTTAGCCCTTTTAAGCATTTCTGTTTCTATTTTGCATATTTGCACAATCATGCAAAATTAGTGGACTCATTCAATTGATCAAATATATTCTCCATCTAATGTCCTCTTCTGTAGGAAGGTTTCTTATCGCAAGTTGTGAGCCTAAAAGGAGTACAACACGTGATCATACTATCCCAGGTATTTCCCCTCTCTCTTAGGCACGCATAAGGGCAGTGGTCCATGATATTTCTGTTTGATACAGTGAATTAATAAGATTGCAGTTGTCTATTTATAGAGGTACTAGTGGGGTTCAAGCGCTTATGAATAGTGAAGCAAGAAAACTGGCAGAGCAAGATGAATCATAGTCACTGCAAAATACTCCTGGTGGGAAGCAGGTTTCAGTTTTAAAGAGGTAATGTTCATTCATATGGGAAGCAAGGTTTCAGTTTTAAAGAGGTACTGTTCTCGGTTACAAATGCTATATTTATTGTAGATATTATATACTATACGGCCACATGGGGTTGAATGATTCACACTTCAAGGTGGAGTGAAGTAAATTCTGGAATCATTTAGTGGGAAAAAACAACAAAAAGAAGTGAGAACCGAAGGTTAGTTTATTGATAGGACATAATGATCTGTAAATCTGTTTAGCAATGAACGGTACAATGGATGAACCATCATAGAAACAGCTAGTCTTGGCATTCACTAAATGATTCAAAGTTTTTTAGCATGATTGGAATTGGAAAGTTTTTTTGACATTTTGTATTTAGTTTTTGGTATTATGTAGAGTATAAAAAGGAAGAAAAGAATCAGCTTTTTTGGGAATAAGGCATGTAGAGAATCAGTGAGAGAGCATTCTTCAAAGTTTAGTAAATACATTTGCTTAGTGTAGTTTAGTAAATAATATGCCCAAACGTATGCATACTTCAGCCTCGCATCTTTTACCATTACCTTCCTTTCACCTTTATCAATGGTGTAGTGCACTGAAATTCTTTCCGTTATAACCTCACTTTCCCTTCTGCTGATGGGATTTAGCTCTATTACATCAATTTTTCCAATAGTCTTAAATGAGTTGATAGCACCTGAGAGGTTTCAAACCTGAAATCTTAAGAGAGAGAAAACTCCAAGGTCCCCGGTTTTAAACATGAAATAATAATGTGCTTGATTGGGAAAAAATATTTTCAAACAAATGACCAATAGGTGACCCTCCTCAATTGAATTTCTGACTCGGCCATCGCTAATACCATTACTAAAAAAAATGCATGAGTATAATTATAATTTTTTTAATTTTGAGTGGACACACGTGACCCCTTGTATTCCCAAGTGAGTCCACCTCTCGGTCAAGTTTCCCGTCCTAAATCTCAAGTTTATAAATTTTATTCAAGATCTATAAAAGTCAAAGAATAATCAGAAATGTTGCAATTGGCTTATTGGTTGAGGCCTAAGATTTACGTGTTCGCTCCCTTTTAAAATCTCAAGTTCAAAACCTCTCAAGTACTATCAGCTTTTTTGAAGCCAATCTATATAGAGCATTTATGTTCCACATGATTAGTCAAGGTGCGCGTAAGCTAACTAAAATACCTGGTTATCCAAAATATAATTCAACGGTAGGAGGAAATCTTGGAACGCGTTTGACCCAATGTAAATTAGCCCGAATTGCATTAGCATAATAGAGACGGATTCAAGAAACAAACGTAGAAAAAGTTACAATTTCTAGTCTTTCATGCAGGGACTCCCGCTAATATTTGGAGGACTGCCTGAATCAGACGCAGTGGGAATTTCTTACTTAATTAACTAGCTAGATTGGGGAAGGCTTCCCCCCAAGCTTTCCACCGAAGATGAGTCCTTTGTGGCCCTTTTTCTGTTAAGGCCGGAATTGCTCCTTTTTCTGTTACCGTGAGGGCACCACATGCATTTGCAAACAGAAGAGCTTCTCTTAACCATTCCTCATCCTATCAACAAGCTATCCAGAACAAGATTTAATTACGATTCGCAAATATCATGGCTCGGGTGAATTAGGTATGCAATGAATTGGTTGGAAGTTTGGAATCATCACATGCACAATTTTGGTTAGCTTGGAAAAGTAAGTTGCAATGAGAGCACTTTTAGATTGACTCAAGTGAGTGGTGAAGTGAATATTTCCACAGTGTTCTACGAGTTCATCACAATACTAGGAGGTGCGCCACTAAACATGCGAGCAAGAACTTACTAGGGTATATCTTCTATATAGGAGAAAAGACCTAAGCAAAAATTAACAGAACTAATATCATTGAAGTTTTATTTACGTATTTATTCTTTTCAAATTTCTGAAAAAGCACAAGGCAGTTTTATTTACGTATTTATTCTTTTCAAATTTCTGAAAAAGCACAAGGCTTTCCTGGCGAGAAAGTCAACTTTAATGGAGGAGCAATTGATCAACATGCATCTTCCATCAATTTAACAAACTTTAGGGCCCTTGGTTCAAATTATATTGCGGATCAGGATGTTCGGTGTGCCCTGTGATTGCTTATGAAAATCAATGGCAGTATATATATAAGAAGAAAACCAGTCTATTTAGGTTCATTTTATTGGGGAAGGAGAAAGAAGAAGCAACCCAAGTTCAAGCAGTGTTTAAAATAGGATGCTTGAAACCAAAGCAGTGAATTCAGGCTCAGAGTTGGGTAATTTTTAGTTCATTGCAATATATCAATATCAACTAATATAAGCCAAAAATTAAGAAAATAAAATCCATCAAGAACCTGATCAACAAAAACCTTACATGCTAGCTCTATAACAATGAATGTATACCACATTAAAATACTATCTATGCCTCCCAAAAAATACTATCTATGAATAGTCCTCCGAACTTTGTCATTCAACAGTTTTTTACTGCAAGCACCCTGAACAACTTCGATTTGAACTCTGGCCATGGTAAAGACCATGGGGAGATTTCGATCAAGACACCGTCGAACATTGCCTCGAACTTCAGGGAGTGGTCTGGCCAACTCCTCTCCGGTGGAAGCTGTTCTTCTTCCGATATCGCTGCCCATTTTTTGCGAGCAGTGATACAGTTATGAGAAGTGCAGCTAAGTCAGTGGAATTGAGGTCACGTGGGGCAGAGCATGCCATGGTTAAGTCGGCT